>CM031238.1:271621462-272296526 GCA_018340775.1 Taxus wallichiana var. yunnanensis | reverse complement strand
CTCTCTCGATATTTTCCTTCTCATTTCAAGCTCTCGCTGCCCTATTGTTTGCAAACACACGAAATAGTGTAGTTGGAGCCAGTGATTGGTTGTCAAATGCTATATTTTGCAAACGGTGGCTCGTAACACCAAACCGACTACGCTGGCACATCCGGGTGGCCAGGTGATCACTAGAGAAGGTGGTGTTTCAATGCGCGAAAGAGTCATTGCTTAGGCTACTTTGTTCAGCGTAGTCCCTTAAGAGCTCTGAGACCAAAATATCGTTCAACTTCGACGGGTGACTACTCGGACTCCATGGCACCTAGAGATGCCTCGTCTAATCTGACACCTCGGTGTAAGGACCCTCTACAAAATCCTCTCTTAGTTTTTTCCTTCTCATTTTGGTGCTCTCGTTGCCCTATTGTTTGCAAATGCGTGAAATAGTGCAATTGGAGCCAGTGATTGGTTGTCAAACGCTATATTTTGTAAATGGTGGGTCATGGCACCAAACCGATCACGCTGCCGACACATCCGAAAGGCCAGGTGAACGGTAGAGGAGGTGGTGTTTTGGTGCGCGAAAGGGTCGTTGCTTCCGGGCTACTTCATTCGGGCATAGTCCCTTAAGAGCCCTGAGACCAAAATATCGTTCAACTTCGACGGGTGTCTACTCAAACTCCGTGGCACCTAAAAATGCCTCGTCTGATCCAAAACCTCGGTGTATAGGGACCCTCTAAAAAAGTCCTCTCTCGGTTTTTTCCTTCTCACTTCGGTACTCTCGCTGCCCTATTATTTGTAAATGCGTGAAATAGTGCAGTTGGAGCAAGTGATTGGTTGTCAAACGCTATATTTTGTAAACGATGGGTCGTGGCACCAAACCGACTACGCCGGCACATCCAGGTGGCTAGGTGAATGGTAGAGGAGGTGGTGTTTTGGTGCGCGAAAGGGTCGTTTCGGCTACTTCGTTCAGGCGTAGTCCTTTAAGAGCCCTGAGACCAAAATATTTTCAAATTCAACGGGTGACTACTCACTCAAACCACCTAAAGACACCTGCTAGAGACACCTCGCGTAGGGACCCTCTACAAAAGTTTCTCAAATTTTTCCTTCTCATTTCGGTACTCTCACTGTCCTATTGTTTGCAAACACGCGAAATAGTGCAGTTGGAGCTAGTGATTGGTTGTCAAACGCTATATTTTGCAAACAGTGGGTCGTGGCACCAAACCGACTGCGCCGGCACATCCAAGTGGCTAGGTGAACAGTAGAGGAGGTGGTGTTTCAGTCCGCGAAAGAGTCGTTGCTTCCGGGCTACTTTGTTCGGGTGTAGTCCCTTAAGAGTCCTGAGACCAAAATATCGTTCAACTTCAACGAGTGACTACTCGGACTCCGTGGCACCTAGAGATGCCTCGTCTAATGTAACACCTTGGCGTAGGGACCCTCTACAATAGCCTCTCTCGATTTTTTCCTTCTCATTTTGGTGCACACGCGTAGGTATGGTCTTGTAAACACTTAGGGAGGAATCGTTTTCAAAATTTTCAACATTTTCAAAATTTACAACATTTTCAAAATTTACGACATTTTCAAAATTTACGATATTTTAAAAATTTACGACTTTTTCAAAATTTACAACATTTTCAAAATTTACAACTTTTTCAAAATTTACAGTTCTTTTTCAAACAATGAAAGCTTCTCTTAGCTTCGAGAATTTAAAATTCTCTACTAACAGTGCCAACCATGTGAAGGTGGAAGCTTTTCTTGCACCACTAACCTAAACATAAAAGTGTTAGTCAAAGAAATTTAAGTTTCAAATCAAAACCATATACTATCTATATATATACAAAATACACAAATTTAAAATAAAATATATTCAAATTTAAATGTAGATCTTTAAACTAAAAAATTTATGTATATATTGAAAAGAAATTATATATACCAGACATGAGCATTGTAAATTCATTCCAATGAACCATCAGAATCGGATCTATTCTGAATAGCAAACAAGATTGCTTCATGATCTGACTCTCGAACCTTCCAAAGAATCTTGTTATTAGGCCTTCCTCGATATCTATACAGCTGAATATTTATTGCTAGAACTATATGTGAATATAAGAGTATTTTCTTGTGTGTCTCAAAGTCTTCAAACATCCAAACAGAGTAGTTTTTAATGGATACCGTCGAAGCCAAGTTCCAAAGAACTACCACTGACCACCAGGATACTCAATATCTTTGCCATCTATAATAGGAGAAGTCAACTTCTTTCTTTCCTCGATGCAACGACATAAGAAATAGTTTGTTCCTTCTTCATTGTCTTCTTTCGCAATTACTGCAAACACATGTCCTACAAAAAAATAACTTGGTCAGAACAACTCAAATTTAAATTACATATTAAAATTTCAATGGACATAACTCAATACAAAAATTAAATAAATAACCATAAATACCTTGTTGCACCAAAATCAAAATTTCGTCAAAGTCCTTGGATGTTGTAACTTCATCTGTAGAAACAAGTCGTAATGCTTGTGGAGGTTGATAACTAGAAAGCGGAGTTAGAGGCCTACAAATCCATCCTTTCACCCATTCTTGTGAATCACACTCAGCAGTGACAAATTCGATACAAGATGCACAAAAATATGTCAACTTTCTTGTCCATACGGCCCACGAAGTAGCGTCTAAGCTACAAAATGAGTGCATATCACTGGACCCAATGAGTGTCATACAATCCTCGTAGTTAGTAATATGTTGTTCCTCTATCAACCAAAAATATTTCTGAACTATGGAATTTTCTTGAGAACCTCAAGCCATGTTGTCATTACACCATTCCACTATGCTCTTTACATCTTTTAATTTAGCACCATCTTTGTACTTCAACTCTTCTCTTGCAAGAGCTCTTTTCACACATGCCCCTGCACCATCATGCTCTCCTTTTCCATGTCCAGCCTTAATGAAACTCCAAATATGTTGCACACCCATCTTGACGTGCATTCTACTCATCCAATAAAACATTCGTGCATTCTTAAACTGAGATGTGCAATTATCTGACCATATATAATGTTGTTTGAAGTGGATGTCCCTATCAGACAAGTTTCCATAAAATAACTAGAAACACCCTTGCACAAATTCAGTAGAATGAGTACAATCATCACTGATATAAAAGTGGTACTCTCTTAAAAAAATTCGATCATTCTCTCAGATCATCGTCAGAGAATGTAGAAATGTTATATGCACAAAAATGGCAATTTGTACTGAGTTGTAATATTGCGATTGAACCTCCATTTGTGTTTGTAATGTGTAATTCTCTGCAAAATCGACCACTAAAACAATAGTACCAATAGGAAATGTGTCTTTGCATAGCTTGAATTGTTCATCCAACCATCGAGCTCTATGTGTATGCCTCGCATGCTCATAAACAATTTCATCCTTAAATTTTCTCATAAATTAGAAAATGGGCATTTGTTCTCAGTAACTAGCTCACACCGTTTAGACTATTTTCCATTTTTCAACCGGTATGCAACTCGATTTATATTTATCAAAACTCAACTAAATTATGTTTTATACCTTCAATTTTCTCATGGATGTAACTTTCTAATTTAGGTAATCCACCGCATGTAGTAGTACAACTTTCATCTAAACAATCCTGACTATAAAAAAATTGTCTAACTTCTTTTTCACAAAATATAGTAGGAATGAAATCCCTAGAAGATATTGGTGGAACTTGAACACCACATTCCGATAACATAGTTTCAGAATGAAAATTAGAACAAATACATAAAAATTTAGCATAATGCATTACAAATTCAACATGTTGCCTACAACAAGTGGTGCGAGCGTGGTTGATTTTCACATAGAATGGTTTCAACATTTCAAAAAAACGTTGACTAATTTTAATTTCCAGATTCTCTTGTTCAAATTTACGAAAAAATTGAGTTTGAGTCATATCTAAGAAATGCTTTGGATGTGGTTCACGATTAGTAGAACCAAATCTTTTTTTATAACATCTCTTATTTTAGGTGAAACTCTAGTGTTATCATGTCCAAAATTTAATAACTTCTCTTATAGCATCATAATTATTTTTGTCCTTACGCGGTGCTCTAACGTAAAATACCCAAAAATCGGCATTATTGAGTGATTGAAGGATATTACGCCTCTTTCAATTGCTTTCATTAGAGTTTTTCGATTAACTTGCAACATTCGACTTATTTGCGTAATCAAACATTGTTTTTTTATTGATTCACTCACAACACTAGTAGTAAGTACATGACGCATAATATTACTATTCCTAGTGCATCTCTTGACACCAACAGTGTGATATGCATCATAAAGGTTTTCAACAATTGTAGAGGTTTGACCACATATATTAGATGTTGTTAATCCTAAGGTGTTTAATGTAGGTCTCATTTTAATCAATTTCATCAAACTAACCAACAACTGACATCTTTGGGAATCATTTAAAATTTTAAAATGATTATCCCAAATTTCAAAGTGGTTTTTCTTCCGATTTATCATTCAAAAAGTTTGTCGGACATTGGTTTCAAAATGTTTTCATCAATTTCAATAAAAATTAGGTTTCTTACATAAAATCCTAGGAGGTGTTTTTTTGTCAAATTTTGTTTGTCTACGCTTCAACATGAATTTCCTTATTCACATTTTCAGTGTCTCCTTCAATTTCAACATTTGCTGCATCATGAGTATTTAATTCTTCTTCAACATTGACAATAAAAACTTCTTTATCACGAGTATTTAATTCAACTTCAACATTGACAGTAGAAATATTACCTAGTTCTTCATTGCTTACAATAGTTGGGATTGAAGATGAACCTCTTCTAGATTCACGAAGTTTCCGCATTCGCTCAGCATTTTAAATTTTGTTGGCCTCTAATTCGTTTGGTGTTTTTTTACTTAATGACTTCCTTTTTTGACTTCGTTTTTTGTCTCCCATGATGTTTTACTTCCAGTGATAAGAAAAATGTGCAGAAAAAGACAATTTAATTTCGCATAAGAATTAGTACGGTAAGGTTAAAGAGTAAAAATCACATGGTAATTCAGACATTGGGATGTGTGTAAATATGATTTATGAACCGCGAGCGCTTTATAACCGCGATCGCAGTTTATAAAGCACGCTCACGGTTTATGTTAAAAAACCATGATCACGCTTTATAAACCACGATCGCGGATCTATCTGTCCGAACCTAAGCCTCGGAAAATATTTGTTTTTCCCCAACCAAAGCTATGGAAGGTCATTATGAAGTGTAAAAGGTCAAAAAACCTCAAATTTGCTCTTCCAAAGACTTGAACCATGCTAAAAAACTGAAAACATTTCACAAAAATGGTGCCATCGTGTAGGGGAGACTCTTAGCTTCGTAGAAATATTGTTTTTAAAGTGAATAGAATAAGATAAATATCATTTTATAATTTTTTACTAACAATAAGTTTTTAAGACATTTTTTCCCGTGAATGTTCATGTCTATGTTTAAGATCAGTAACTTTTGTTTCGCTTATCAAAATATAATAAAACTTATATCATCCCAAGCATGGACAAATTCTATACACATTAATATATATATATATATATTTGATTTTGATATTTTTTGATATAGTTATGGTGAGCAAACGGAAAGCGCTCTATTTTCTAAATATTTTCAGACAACTTTTACGGAAAAAATTATTAAAAAAAATATTGCTAAAAAAATACAAAATAAAATCCATCCCAAGATAGACAACTACATCTAACGTTTCACCAAAGGAAAAAAAAAAAAGATTTGGTCATCCAAAATGCGGGCAAACGGACTACAATCTTATTAGTCATATAATTTTAAGTGTTTAATATATCTAAACTTGTCTGTTTTTTTTTTAAATTAGTATTTTAGAAACTAGATTCCGAATGCTACGATTCATATTTATATAAATTTTTCTAATTTAGAGTGCGTGTATAGCTAATAATCCCTACAAGTTGAGATTTCACTGTTTTTTGCAATATGACGTCCACGGATGACCCTATATTTGTCCATCAACTTCCTGCACTTACACTATCAAAAAACTAAACCTTCTCCCCCAACTCTAATTCAACATATGAATAATTTAGGTAATCCCATTTCAATTATGATTGTCAACTCGAACCTATTCACATAGTAATCCCAAGAAATCAACATCTTCTACTATAGTGTTCGAGTTGAACTCTTTTACCTTATGACATATTGACTCAACGTCACAAGATCATTCATGAAGCAGACAACATTTCATTTCTTAGGCCTCTAAGAAATGCAATATGCTCTATATGTGAGATCTACACATACAAGTTTAGCTCAAGAAACATTTTTAACCTACCCAAATCCATAGGAACGTTAAAAACTCAAGATGATGCTCAGAAAATCCTATCACAAGTCCAATGTCTAGTTTTAAAACAAGTAGTTGATTTAAATCCGGACATTAGCCAAAAAAATACAAATACCCACTAATGTTTTCGATGGCACGGGTTTGCATCTACAAACATGGGGCTAAAAATCAAACTCAGTGGCCATTGTTCACTATTATCTCTAACTATCACCCAAATTTGAAGAGCCAGGCAGGAAAACACCTAGATTTAAGATCTGACAATCACGATAGTAAGAACATAAAACTTCTAACAATTAATTTACTATCACCCAACAATTATTCCAATTTTTCGAAATGAAATAACAAGACAGAAAGGAGTATATCCATGCTTGTAAATTTGTAAGGTTTTTTAACTGAATAACTCCCAAAACCAGAAATGATTCTTCTAAAATCACTCTAGCAAAACTCAAGCATTTGAACACAATAAAAACCTCCAAATTCCCTTCAATTTAATATAGATTTCATGCCGAAATTACAACATCAAATCCTTAACAAAGCAAACCCAATAAACCATGCACAATGCGCCCAAACGGGATCAAAATAAACATGCACATTAAAATGAAGCTTTATTTTCTCATGTAAGGTAGCATATTGAGGAAGCTTCGTGCTTCTCAAGGAAATTAATGCCATTTTATTTATGTGTAGGTGCCACGTAGTGGCCAATTTAAATTTATCAACTTCCCACTAAAAATGGCAGTGAAGCTAACTTGATCGGTCCAAGACTCAAGTCACACTTAACTCCTTATCTCCAAAATTGCATGGTGAGAAATAATAACTAAGTAATCATCATATATCTTATATGGTCAGGCATTATTATCTCTTATCAATCACCATTTGAGTACGGTCAAACCTTATCAATTTTAAACAAAGCAAGACCAATGAATATGGTGAAAGAATCTAATTATCAAATCCACCATTTACCTTTCAATCACCTTAGTTATTAATGTAAATCATAATAATAAAATTCCATATACAATTTTTTAGAACTCACCACTATCTTAACACCTTGCCATATTAATGGTTTCTAATACTATTAGCAATCTATTATTTTCCTTCAAGGTCTAAGATCAAACATAATCAATGATCACTTGGTTTAGAGTTACGATTGGTCAAAGACACGAATATAACCAAACAAGTTTGAACATAATGCTTGGTGATAATAGATCACTTATTACACGTTTTCTACATTATGGCCAAGCTAATAAAAAAATTAAGTAACTTAATCAAATATCATATAAAGCAAATCAACATTTTCTTGCAATATAATAAATTGAATTTGCCTTAATAATAAAAACACTATTAAGACAACCTTTACCTTTACTTGACGATACCAAGTTTTACCTTTTCCAATTGAAGACCATATTTTCATTATACGATCAATGACCATCGTCATGTCAAGAAAAGTTAATAACTTTTAACATTCATCATTATTTCCACATACCACGATAATACATTATAAATATGTATAAATCCATAATATTTGCAAATCATTATTTCTAGTAAATAAGATGAATCATGATATTCAAAACATGTACATAAATCAAGTAGTACATCAAATCACCAAAATAATCACATGCAACCAAATGAAGTTGGAGCACGATCTCACAAGTAAGTACAACAATGAAACCGGTCTATCATTGTTACAAAATCATCGCATACAACAACGAAGATGAAAAACAATCATACTCTATGGTCATTGACCATGATTGAACATTCAAAAGTATATGGCTTCAGCTTATTTGGACCTATGTAATACAAACTTTGCTATAAGGAGGTCAAAGACCTTGTTAATCGATTAACAGTTTGATGAAACATCAATATAATTATATTTTTGAGGTCCTAGACCTATATCACCACAATAGTCACCCCTTAATGACAAATAATATTATTTCCTACAAGTACGGATTTACTAATCAATAGCAAATAGTTAACTTTAGCAATAAGATAAGAAAGTCTCATAAACAGGTTTAGCAATTAGATAGCTCGCCAATATGACGAATCATTGCACACAACAAAGTAAAGTGAACTAATATAATTAAGTACGACAAGAATAAGTTATAAATGTTAAGTACTCTTGGAATGCTTGATGACAAACAATGTTACGTGGTTTGGCATGCAACTACGCGTTAGTGTGTATATCCTTTTTAGGATATACATACGCATGTATAGTTGCATACTCAGTTATGCAACAATGTTTATCCCCATGCCTTCATAAACCACTCTTCATTTTACAACTTATCCTTTCAACGAATCAGAATGAAATCGCGGGATGTGACATACTTCCCCCTTAATGAATCATCGTCCTAATGATTTAACTCATTCATAGCAATCAGAATAATCAAACACAGATTAATATCATTCATCGAAGAGAACAATCAACATTTTCATCCAAAACTTGCAATTTTTCCATATTTTAGTCTATCTATTTTCAAATTTATTAGTTGTAACAGCCTTTCAACCAGCAAAAATTGTCACACAATCAGCAATATGACATAATTTTTGTCATTACAACCAATCATAATATACAATATTATTTAATATATATAACGATAGTCAAAATCAAGTTATATATTGTTGAAACAAACAAGGAAAATATTGTTTTTAATTCCACCAAGTCTTCCCAAGTTGTTTTGTTTCATTATTACACTTTTCTTTCAGACCTTGCCTTGTGCAATTCCCTTTTCAAGTATTTACCTATAAGAAATGTGTTTCATCCTAAACACTTCTTTCTACATAAGGATATGGAACATTATGTGTTCTAGACAATTTAGGTGAAAAAGCTAACCTTACAGGCTATTGGAATTTTTACCCCGAGGACTTTCAAAGGATTACACACATCCAAATAATAATATTGGCATCTGCGACACAATTTAGTGCTCCTTTCGGTTTCACCATTGGAAGACTTTTTTCTGAAAACCCATATTTTCAAAACTTAACTAGTCAGCAATTTCATTGTTTCCCTTAATCCCTAATATGTCAGTGCATAAAGTAGTTCCTTCCTGATTTATATTTTCAGATCCTTATCTAAAGGTACTTATACTTTTTATGTATAGTAAGACTGTTTTTCCTTTTTAGCACTTTTCACTTCATTTTTCCTATCATCAATTTTTTTGTTTTCACAATCCTTTTATGCTTATAACATATACCATTTCCAATTGTTTCTTTACTCCTTACAAAAAAATTGTGTTCTACAAGTCACTTCAGATAAAGTATGCTTCTCGTGACTCTACATATCAACCATTCAGTATTGTTTCCTTGAAGTTAACATTTCCATCTCATATTGGGACAAATCTCCAGCCAACTATTCTACTCTTGCATCAAAATCAGGATGAGTGAAGACATATTCCAGCCCCAATTTGTTGTTTCCAAATTTTAAAGCTTTCCCAGCAAGTACTACCTCAAGTCTTGCAAGTCATACGTTATGACAACAAGTTCCATGTGGTGGGGAGCATAATTTAGTTCATGCTCTTTCAATTTTTTTCTTTTATAAGCAATAACAAATTTTGTTTTGCAGAAGTGTTCCACCCAACCCCTTGCCTAAGGAATCGATTACCCTGAAAGTTCTTATTGGGATCCGAAACCTTCAAAACAAGTGTTATTAGTTTATTTACAGCATAAGAAATGACATTTCTAACTTGTTAGTTAACACAAACACTTTCACGCCATAGTTTTAGAAACAATGCATCTTTGAACAAGTATATTGATTCTTTTAACCAGTTATAAGTAGTTTATTCATACCTACTTTAAATAGTCGAACTTTTATTCAATATTAAATAAGTGATCAAAAATATCATGAGGTGATTCTTACTTCGAACAACTATGGTCATACATCCCATTACAACTAAGTAAGCCTTAGTAACATTTTGTGATGGCTGCATTTAATTCATACAAAAATCAAATCCTTTTTCATTATATTTCAAAGGATCAAACATCATTACTAAGTTGAAATCAATATAGCTCTGAAATCACTTTTCCAAATAATAATGATCTCATGCAAACATCTTCAATAACAATTCATTACCCAAGCCAAACTTTACTTGATAACAATGTTCAAATCCTAAAAGGATTTTATATTCATTAAGTCACATCTCAACTAATTTATTTAAAATTTCCTTAATGAGAAAAACTTCCTACCCAACTCAAATGAGCTACCAAAACACTTTAAATCTTCTTGAGAGCTCGTGAGAGCTCTAAACTTTGCAATGCTTAAAATAAAATATTAGAGGAGTATATATTCATATGACATAGTCATCTAATCTATATATCTCTCCCTTTTTTTAACATAAAAATAGGCTCTACCTAACTTGACCTAGATTTGAAATGATGGGTCAGATGGTTATCAGTTGAATTAAATTTCAATAGGATATAGGCACAGCCATTTGGTTGCAAACCAATTTACCATAAATATAGAACAGAGAATGGTATCAACATAGGACTTTATTAATAGCCATGTCCGAGATGATACGACTCTTGGAAAATCAAGCACTACCAAAACCGTACTCCTTCAGAGATTGGTAGGCTACAACCCAACCATGCTCAGATGTGATTCAACACAGTTCTAAACCGAAAGGGGTTGTTTTATATGAATGTTAAACAACATGTAATAGATATCGCATGTGGCATTTTTTAAATCCCCATACTCGAAATAGTAAGAGCATATCATACCCTTTACACTTCGTAACAATATGGGTTTTTGTCAAAGTTTGACAAGCATTTAGCCTATTTCGGAACTCGTGGCCGTATAATGTAATGTCCCCAAAAGGACTATTTTTGTCCCCAATTGATTTGAGGTAATTCCCAACTCAAAGATGTAGATTAGAGAAATTATGGTAAATTATTTAATGCAGATCTGAATTTTCTAGAGGAAATGTGACTTGCATAAGGTATAAAAATCACTTAAACTTGGTGCAAACCCTCTGAATATTTAGCCCAAATGACTCAATAAATATTGTTATAATGGAAACATAACAAAAATACCAAATTTAGCCTTGAAGAGAGTATGAATTTATTTTATAAAATATGCAGACAGGTTGCCCTAAAACATAGATGAAAATGGTACCTTCTCAGCACCAAAATTTCTAAAAAGTGGTTGATTTAATCACTAAAAATATATATGTAAACAACATTAAAAATTCAACTTCTAGGCAACTTCAAACACATGCAACTCAACCACTAGGTAGGTCGCACCACCCTAAAAAAAGGTTGAAAACAAAGGAAGAACACAACTCCAACCTTCCTCTTCAAACCCTCATGAAAAATTGTAAAATTGCAGCCCTCAAAATGATTGGAAAACCTCTGGAAAATCAACTAACTCTTTATGCACAAGTGAAACCCCAAGTTAGAGAATCCTCTCAACTAAAGAAGGTTTTTCATCCTTCTCTAGATCTCTTGGAGGGGTTTCGTCCTCAAGAGTGAAGATGCAAGAAAAATGCTCAACATACAAATCTAAAATTTGAAGATAAACAATTGATGCCTTACTTAAGCAAGTCAAATTGCTTATATAGAGAAGATGGGCCAAATAACCTCCCTCAACACCCAATTAGAATTTTCCTCCTCATTTAATGCTTTCCCCACTTGTTTTTATCTCCTAGGGAGGTCGCATTTTCCCTTGAATAAATAAAACATTGCCAAATGCTTTTCTTTTTCTATTTTTAATTTATCATTAAGTTCATAATACTTTATTATAAGTGCTTATAATATTTTTTTTTTTGTGTTTGCACTTTATAATAAATTATTATAACTTAATTCCCCCTTGAGTTTATTCCCTAGCCATCGGGGAGACCAAAAGGGCTAAGGATCTTCGCCATGATTATCTTAGGAAGTGGGACATTTCATATAAACTAGTATTATCATAATATATTAGAATGAGGAAAATGAATTAACTCAAGGATACATTCCTATAATTAGCACCAAGTTCGTATACCACGAGAATGATTCAAAATCAATAATACATGAATGATAAATACATTTCCTTATGTATTTCCTTATCAAATCTTTCTATTTAATTTCTTATTTAAACATATTAGTACCAAAGAGATAAAACTAGATTATATTCTATATTCCATAATAATTCAACAAATTTTGGGTTAGATAGTCCATGATAGCTAATGATAACATGGCATTAATTTGATCCCTAAAATCTCAAATTAGACTTGTGAGAACAACTTAGTTCCGATTTTTGAAATCATTTGTAAAATCAGTCTTACGTTTTTAAAAGAAAAAGTTCCTTTCTATGCCATGTATGCTTGGTGTTTCCTACATACCTCCAAGGAATTTATTTGTTTTTCATCCCATTAAACCGTTGATTTATGTTGGGGCAATCAATGTCATTCTGAGAGTCATAAGCCCTAAAATGAGTTTAAGTATAACTCCAATTCCATGATGAGGTTAAATAGTGTTAATGTTGTATTGATAGAAATAGGTCTGCAATTATTTTTACAAAATTTTCCTCATGTTAAAATAAAGGACCAGATTTCTCATTCATTTTTTAGCTAATCACTAGATATAAAGAACTCAATTGTATTAGTATTATACTAAAAAAACAACAAGAAGTCCTACATAACTTGCCTGGTATCTAGTTAGGAATAACTTGGTTCCTTTTTTGGAAGTTTAGCCATTCCAACTTAAATCATCAGTTGTTGATTGTTTTTCCCTTGTTCCTTTAGGAAATTTCATTATAATAGTGGTCTCCTTCTCATCTGAGACATCCTTCAATAGGTCCTTTTTTATAACGTTCATTTTTACCACATACAACGTTGTTATGCACATTCTTGCTTGTTATTAAAACATGTTTTACTGTTGTTTTATTCCTAGCATTCCACATTTACTACCATATCTTTTCCATCACCTTTTTCTTAAAATTCAATGGTGAAGAAGAGTTAATGATCTTATTACGAGTTGGAATGGATTGCAGATTTTGTTCAATCTTTTTGGATTTTTTGAACACTTCTTCCATGGTAGACATTCCATGTTTTCTACTTCATCTCCTAGTTTGGGTTAAATTCCATATTTAATTACAGTTCCAAATTTTGTCATCAAAGACAATTTAGCAATCAAGTGATTCCCTCGCTGATCACTACCAATTAGTTCAAGTTGTTTTATCTTAACTGATCATTTTCACGCTTTACCATCTACTCCTAAGCAACTATCTTATTTTGTGTGTCATGAAGGATTATTAGAATTTTTATCTAACTTCTTAACTGTTGAACCTACGATATAATATGGTTCGATTCATTTTCCTATAGTGTATCCTTCTCAAACCCATCGTATTCTATTAATAAGAATATGATGTTCAATTAGCATAAGGACCCATTATGTCCAAGAGTTTCAAACCTTTAGCTCTGATACCAAAATGTAACACCCAATGCTACGCTTCAACAAAGTAAGGGAATTTTTTTATAAACCATTAATTAACATGATGTCTTCAATGATTATCAACACGCAACAGAAATAACCTAGCATACTATTTAGTTTACAAAATCCTTTAATTATTTTTATGTTATAAGTATTAACATCATTACTTAGATCAACACTAAGTAATCCAACATTAATTAATATTACAGAATCCATCTTGATAACCTATGATAACCATGTGCAATTGCATGAGTTCAAGATCCTTCCCATCCCCCTTCAATGCTTTATACGAGCCGATATATATTGTATATCTTTGGTTAGAAATTTTTGTAGGTATAAAGATCTTGTGCATCTTCTTAGTGTCAGCCAGTGAAGCATGCAATTACTACACCAAGCTCAAAAGAAAATTAAAAGAAGAAATGGTGAACAGACAATGTACTCAGTCATTTGCACTACTATGCACATAGTTTTGGCATTGCGTTATCAAGCCTAGTTTCGTGACAACACATAAGCCACTCGAAACTTGTCTTCCTCTCATTGCACAACCATCTCAACATAGTATCAAGATTCTTTTATGTTGTCTTAATATTAAGTTTATAGTTAACCATTTTAATTTATTCATTTCCAATAATGTATGCTTTCCTCCTAAGGATAGGTTAACCAGTTTCATTACGTTATTCAATTCACGTTAGAGGTATACAGTGATCTCATCGAGTCACTAAAGGAAGTATGTACCTCTTATCACATGATCGTCAAACTATATCGATCTACGATCAATAATTAGGTTTAGTCAAGTATAAGGCTTAAATCATTTCATATCATTAATTAAACATTAATGTTCATTAATAGACACTTCTACCTTTCAGTTTTCCTAAGTCAGATATGAACATTTGTACTATTTCATGTGTTCAAAATGTACCTTTGTACTTTGTTCCATATTGTCATAACTATTTTATCACTAAAGTACAGTGGCATTGGTATGATCTTACGACAATACGACTCAATTATAAAATTGTAAGTTACTGTTATTAAAAAGGCAACAATATGTATCTTGGTTGTTTCATACAAACTAACATTTATCCTCGTGGTAATGTGTTTAACAATTACATCATAATTACTTATCTCTTTTAGTATACTTTTCATATTTCCTATTTATTTTATTGTTTTTGTGATTCATTCAATTGATCATAACGACATCTTGTAACAGTTGTATTATCTTAATCAAACATCAATTCATAATGAACACTTTGTTGTCAAACAACAATAAAACACTTGTTTTAAATCACAATCATAATGAAAGAAAATCATCATATTGTACTTGCAATATTGCATTCATAATCTGTCGTAATTTCAACATTATAACATTTCCGTAAAACACAAGTACATTGTAAAAACAATAGAAAATTTTCATATAATGGAGGTTAAAACCTCGTTATTAAAGTACATAATGATATTGTAATCGATAACAAAATACAACAGGCCTTTAAATGCCTTATTCATTTGCGAAGTAATACTTTCACCTTTGATCAAATACAAGTACATTTATTACATCATATAAATCAATACAATATCAATCAATTATGTCGTAATCCAATATCTTAACCATTTCATGATACTTTTCCAAAACTTGTAATCTGGAAATAATAATATATTCATGGTCACTCAATAAAACTAACATGGATTACACCACTCTCTTCCTGACTATTTCATTACGAAATAATTGAATTCCTATTGTTTGACTTAGTGATAATAAATCAAATATCATTTACAACACATCAAGTAAATCAAATGATTTGGTCTATTGATATAAATCAGTCCTCTATCATCAACACTTGCATATATTACCAATTTATTATAACTCAACATATTACCATGCATTCAATACCAAGTAATTCCAACACAACCTATATGCTTTCCTTCAACAAGTTTAATAAGGTATATTATATCCAAAATTTACTTTCCAGACCTATTATTTAGACTTTGTAAGCAAGGATCAAAGGAAAAGTCTTTTCACAAAGGTTAATATACATCACTTAAGCAGAAATAAACCAATAACTTACCACTAGTATGATCATTGAAGGAGTTATTGACATAGCTCAATAAATTAGGCAACTGAGTCTATTCCCTACATCATCTATTTTCATTCATTCAAGTTTAACTCATACCGAAGGAAGATAATCATTTTACTTCCATACATGCCTCAATCAACAATTATTTAAAATATTGTTACACTTCTACTTGCATTAAAAATGGCTTGTTAAGATACTTCAAGGGTTTAATGGCAACTTTCACCCATACTCCTTAGGTTTCAATCTTCATCATCTTTAAAACATTCTAGGGCTAGTTTCTTTGAAAACATAAACCGAGTTGGCACAAGATCCTCTACAAGAACCCAAACTCAAGACACCAACCCCAAAGTTTATAGTCTACAAAGGAGATATACAAAGCAAATCTCACTATCAATGAACTAAACCTTCTCCTATGACTATAATTAAACGTATGAATAATTTAGGTATCCTATTTCAATTATGACTTTCAACTCGAACCTATTCACATAGTAATCCCATGAAATCAACTTCTTTACTATAGGGTTCAAGTCGAACTCTTTTACCTTATGGCATAGTGACTCAACATCAAAAGATCATTCATTAAGCAGACAACATTTCATTTCCTATGCCTCTAAGAAAACAATATTCTCTTTATGCAAGGTCTACACATGCGGGTTCAACTCAAGAAACATTTTTAACTTACCCAAATCCCTAAGAACATTAAAAACTTGAGATGATGATCGGAAAATCCTATCGTGAATCCAATCAGTAGTTTTAAAATAAGCATTTGACTTAAATTTAGACATGAGTCAAAAAAATACAAAATACCCACTAATTTTTTGATGGCATGGGTTTGTATCTGCAAACACATGTCTAAAAATTGAACTCAGCGGCCATTGTTCACTCTTATCTCTAACTATAACCCAAATTCAAACAGCCAAACAAGAAAACACCCAAATTTAAGATCCGACAATCACAATATTAACAACATAAAACTTCTAACAATTAATTTACTATCACCCAACAATTACTCCAATTTTTAGAAATGAAATAGCAAAACAAAAAGGAGTATATCCATGCCTGTAAATTTGTAAGATTTTTGAACCGAATAACTCCCAAAATCAACATTGTTTCTTCTCAAATCTCTCTAGCAAAACTCAATCATTTGAACACAATAAAAACCTCCAACTTCTCTTTAGTTTAATATATATTTCATACTGAAATTACAACATCAAATCCTTAACAAAGCAGTCCTAATAAACCATGCACAATTCACCCAAACAGGATCTGTGACTCCCAAAATAGCACACTGGGAGAAGAACAACTAGCCTAAATGGGTTGGATTTGAGAGAGGTATGAACAATGAAAAGTTATTTGTCGTTGATACCCAAGGATTTGTTCAACACTCCACTCAATGACTCAAATAAAGGATGTGATCAAGAGGCACCTTCACAAAGGGGATGGCTTTACCCTGCTACTTTTGGCTCTACCTGACCAAGGTGAGAGGACCTAGTTGGGGGATCTGAATAAAGGAAAATATCTCATGGCTTGGTTTCCTCTATGTTGTTGAACTTAATTTGAAGCAAGTGCAGCCACACATACAATACTTCTCTCAAAAGAGTTGTCACTTGATTTATTGTAAGCACTTAACAATCAAATACAGATCCTATAGACAGATAATGAACAACTTCAGATATTGCATTTGCATAACATTATTGACCAAGGTTGCTTTAAATGATATTGGATCACATACTTGGTGGGATTTTTGGCAAAGCTTACTAGTAATGAACAAATTTAAAGCTCGCTTTGCAAAATAAACATATGTTTGGTTTGCAAGTATGATATGCTTAGTTGGTATAAAGATAAATGGTTGTTTGTTAATTGGGATTTGGAGGGGGTAGGGCAAATGCTGATTTTATGGCCTTGATAGAGTAGTGTTCCCATGGAATGAATCCATCCTTAACTATGTGATGATTGAAAAGAATAATAAATTTAACATGATCTATGAAATAACATTTGCATTCATTGATACTCAACTAACACAAATGTTGTCTATAGTCTTCCCAATCCTAACTACAAATCATGGAGTTAGAGATGAGATAAAGCACTTGCTAGATTTTTCTTATACACCCAAAATACCCTTAAGGGATAACAAGAACTCTTCAAAAGTGATGTGTCCTATAAGATTTTACAACTAGGATGAGTTATTGTCTAATATACATTATTCTTGCAATAGTCTTACAGTGACCAAAAGAATGCAGCAACTAAGGAATACCCTTGTGTATTGTTATCCATATTTTGCCCTTGTGCCAAATATTGGATCGACCACGATCCCGCATAAGAGGAAACATAGTCAAAAGGTAGGATAGAAAAGGCTTCAAAATTGGCTAAGTATAAAGGTGTAAGCGGAGAATGCCAAGTGTCAATATGGCGCTGATTCAAGGGGTGAATAGAGAAAAGGTTACCAAAAGAGCGCCAGATTGGACGCGTGTCCCAGAGGAAAGCGGGGCGTCGGGGAAAAGTTGATTCTTTGCCCCTTGTTATCATAAAAGGGTAAAAGTTGCAAAATGGCCCGCAACTCCGTCGGGGAAAAAGTCAACGTTAGAACTTGAGTCAAAGCCAAGGCGGGGAGTCGGAGGAAAAGTGAAAATTTTCCTTTCGTTCAAAGGGCAAAAGATAAATTGCGGACCTGCAAGACTGATTTTTTGTTCTAATTTGGCTGCCACGTGTCCCAAACCAAAAGGGGGGCCCATTTTTCAAACTATTTTCCCCATCCATTCATACGGACCCGATACAAACTTCAAGGGGCATATCTTTTGACTCAAGGCTTAAAATATTGCAGATCTAACACCATTGGAAAGATCTTGGCCTCGCCTACGCCATGGAGGTCTGAGACTTTAATTTTAGGAGGTTAGGTAAAGGAAAATGGAGGAAACGTCTTCGGACCTTCAATGCAGGATCCATCTATCTCAACAACCAGATCGGATTCGATCTATTTCTGTCATTTCCTCTTATTTCAAGGCACCGAATCAAGGGATCATGTAGTAAAGACGAATTTGGGGCATATTTTATCAGAAGCATTAATAACAATGGTTGAGATTCAACCCACTTTTCCCGCTTCCTTCTCTCTTTCTTCTCTCTCGATCAAATCTATAAATACAGGGGCATGATTCATTGTAAAGGGTTGTTCATTCTTCTTCCATGCCCCCTCTCTCTTTCTTCTCCAGGGTTGAATGTGGAGTTTAAGCCTCCTCCCTTGGCTTTGTAATGGAATTTTCTTGCCTCTTGCCCATTAATGGTGTATTGTGTGAACTCCTGGAGCAATAAAATATGTTTCATGATGTGTTTTGTCCATCCTTTGCTCATTTTTTTGTCTCTTCTCGCCTCTCACCATTACAGGGTATATTGTGCATATCTCTGATGTCCATTACAGGTTTTGGGAGTTGTGTTTAAGGGGTTTGAAATGGTGTTTTGTGTGAACTTTATCCTTGGTCTATGATGCATCTGTCCATCCTCTCCATTTCTCACCTCTCTCCATTTCAGGTAGTTGGGTTTGTGATCAGCAATTCCCTTTTCTCGGTGTTATCACCTCTGTAGTGTAGGATTTCTTTATTTTCATGCTCTCTTTCTCTCTCCTTGGTCCCTTGGAATTGTTAGATTAGGATTAGATAGTCACATTTCCTTCCTTATAAGTAGTTTAGTGCTAGGATTAGGAAGAGGAACTAGCCTTCTCTGGAGGATCATTCACATTTGCAAGTCCCACAGCTTGGGGAATGATCCAATGTTATGCAAATCACACCAAATGACCTTGCCTTAGAAAAGCATATCCATAACTCATTTGGGGGTGTTGTGATTTCACACTAACATGTAATTAACAAATTAAATCCAATGCAAGATAGTAATAGAAACAATATTGTATCTTCCATTCCTTTAAAACATAAGAAAGTGAAAGTATAGCTTTATCAATCACAGAGAGATCTATTCATGTAAAAATTGGCTAGATGACACAAAAAAAGTCCTCAAAACCTACTATGGTTTTACAACGTAACCACCTTATCTCTTCCTTACAGATTGGATACAAGTAACTGCTTTCCAACAACTAAAAACTGGAGTAGAAAACCAAACTTAAGAAAAAAACTCTACAACTACCCCCAATCCACCTCCTCTGGAGTAAATGAAAGACTATTACATTATATAGAAGATGAGAAGGAGAAAGAAATAAGATAAATCTAATTTCCTTCTACAACCACCAACAAGAAGCATTAAAATCCTGTAAAGGAGCATGGGATGCCTGCCAAAATCATTCATTCCTTTTGTCTTGCATGCACATAAAAAAAAAGCAACACCATACTTCATCAATTCATGTGGTTGACCTATACTACAATTGTATCTTTAATGAAAATTATTTTTTCTACTTTATTTCCTTCCAATTTTCATCAATTTCTGAATCTAATGATGCTAAAGTGAAGGACTCGAAGAGAGATTTCCAAGGATATAAATTTTATAATATTTGGAGCTCTGTATCGAAAGATATGGCCCTATGAAGTTTTGCATGTCGAGATGCATAGAAATGTGACACATGGAAGCCTTTTATTAGCTTGGGAACCGCCTCTACCAACGTGTGCACTAATTTTCCATTTGCCATGTTTCGGTCTTTGATTGGATCTTTCATCGGGCTTTACTTCTTTTCTTTCCTTTCCTTATGCGGGCATGTATGTTCCTTGATAAAAAGTGATCCAATAAATCAATGCCACGATCTCCCACCTTATCATATTGTCCTTTGCTTTGATTGATAGTGGTGAAGAAAGAGATAATAGAAAATCTCCATGCTTTGTCACAATTTACCCTTTTTACAGCCCCTGACCAATGAGAAGCGTAAGCCAATAAGAAAGTTCCACGCTCTTCGTAGTGTCAGCCCTTTTTATAGCTCTTCTAAAAGAGTGCGAAGTATCAACCAATAAGGAAGCCCCACACTTACTTCGCATTTTACCTTTTCTTTACCCTCAACTAACAATCGTAAAAATGTGAGCCAATATAAAAGCTCTGTTCCCGAGTTTTCCAATCTTCCTTGCATCGTGCTTGCTTTTGATTGGTTTGACCTTCACATCACAACCTTTTCCTTTTGGGGAGTTAGAAAATTTTGCTTCCTAAAAAGGTTGCCACGTATCCCTTCTTTGACCTCGCTCTTTTGCCAAAAAAATTTGACCTTCACTGACTTAAGCCCGGACCCAAAATTTTTATGAATTACAACTCATCCTGGGGCTTGACATTCGTTGAGCCCAAAAGCAATAAGGACCCCAAAATCCCACCATGTTTTGTTCTCTCATTGGTTGTGGTCTTTCAATGTTCCACAACTATTCTTTGTTGTGTGGATTTTACTTGCTTTCTACGGGTTTAATTAAAACCCGCCTAATTCCAATTGACGCTCATTTGTTTCACAGGTTAGGAGAACCCACGGAACACTAAATTCTTGTACTTTGTGGTAAACTAAACTAGTCCCCCAACATTTTTGTTGAATCCTTTGATTTATCTTGCTAAGGCATGAGATCTATTACAAATAGATAGTTTTGCTTGACTCAAACTGATCTTTGAAGCATGGGGAGCAACATGAAGCACAAATAATTAATTAATTCATGGGGAGTCTATTGAAAAAGACTAGATTGATCCAAGGAATTGGATTGAGCACGAACATGATCAAAATAAACATACACAATAAAATAAAGCTCTATTTTCACGTGCAAGGTAGTGTATTGAGGAAGCTTTGGGCTTCCCAAGGAAATTAATGCCATTTACTTCATGTGCAGGTGCCACGTAGTGGCCAACTTAAATTTACCCACTTCCCACTAAAAATGGTGGTGAAGCTAACTCGATCACCCAAGACTCAGTCACACTTAGCTCATTATCTCCAAATTTGCATGGTGAGAAATAACAACTAAGCAGTAATCATATACCCTATATGGTCAGGTATTATTATCTTTTATCAATTTTCATTCGAGTATGGTCAAACCATATCGATTTCAAACAAAGAAAGACCAATGAATATGGTCAAAGACTCTAATTATCAAAGCCACCATTTACCTTTCAATCACCTTAGTTATTAATGTAAATCATAACAATAAAATGCCATATACAATTGTTTAGAACTCACCACTATTTTAGCACCTTGTCAAATTAATGGTTTCTAATATTATTAACAATTTATTATTATGCTTCAAGGTCTAAAATCAAACATAATCAATGATCGCACAAATGTAAATCTAGAACTGAAAAGCTAAAAAAGTTCCCTAATGGCTTTTCCTCCTCAGTGACTCTCTCTCTATCTTCTTCACATTGCCCTTACCATAGCCTCGACAAAAAGGATACCAGGGCCCTTTACGGCATGCACTGAGTGTGGGTGGTTGTGTTGTGTCGGTGCCTGGTTTGGACGGATCTTCCAATGGTTTGGGAGACCCTGTTGTGTTTGCAAAGCCTCGATTACTTATTTTCTGCCATTTCCCTCTTCTGTTAGCGGTGTTGTGAATGTACAACTTTCGTTCTTACCCGCAGTTGTTGCTTTGGCATCCTCAAAACCCTTATCTGCTACTAAAACCACTCCTTTGATCTCTTTTCGAGAGTCGGTGTTGGAATTCGAAGATTTTTTCTCTAGTTGGGGTCTAATATGTCGTTTCAATGGTCTCTGGCCTGGGCTATAACTTCTTCATATGTGGATATGTAAGAAATGGTGTCCCCTCTTGTTTGTAAGCTTGACATTTATCCATGTGCAAGGGGTTTCTTTATTGTGGTTTTGTTTTCTTCTGAGGATAGCGATTCTATCATGTCCAATCTTTGGGAACTGCAACACCATCACTTGTTGATGAAACTATGGTTTCCGACTTTAAATCCCCTAACAACTAAGTTTAACATCAAACCGGCTTGGTACTTACCTCATCTCCTGCTATAGTTTTTGACAGAGGAGTGCTTAACTGATATTAGCAATGCTTTGGGCATATTCTTATCCATAGAATCCAAAAGAAAATTTTATACCAACACCACTTATGCGAGAATTTTGGTGGATCTAGATACCTCTTTATATCTTCCAGCTTCCATTGATCTCAAACTTATGAACATGATTTGGTCATAACCTCTGGATTATGAAGTCTTACCCTTCAGGTGTAGGAAATTCTTTACCCTCGGATATCTTGCTACAAATTGTCAGAAAGTAAAGCAACAACACGAGGAAAGAGTTTCTTGGTAGAAGGACTCCAATCCTAGCTTACTAATTGTTGGATAAAATGTTGATCCCTGCTTAGATGATCCAGTCAAGGTTAGTGTTGATCATGATATCATTCAACAACCGATTGAGACCCAAATCTCCCCTGTGATTGGGAGGGAAAGGTGGAAAAGTGGTGACTCTCCCTTTGGGGGAAGAATAGCCACCCTTTATTGGTCCCAAAGAGTTAGTTGGGTTTCTTCCAAATTTTCAGGACAAAAATTGTGATCCTAATCAAAATGATGGTTGGTCAGTTGTAAATCGAAGAAAGAAGGGGCCTCTACATAAAATGAGTTTAAGATCTCAAGATCGGAATCCTTTGGAGTAATTTTTTGTGTTGTAGCCGAAGTTACTGATGACTCTTCTTTTCTCTCATCTCATATTCTTCGCTTGTGTGCCTTTGTGGCCTTCATTTTTCTATCGCCTATGGGCTTCTTCATTGTAGAGATTTAATGTTTAATCTCGCCTTGAGGGCTTTGTACAAGGATTCAGATCCTTTCAAAATCCTCCTTTTACCCTAACCCAAAAAGACATAATCAGTGATCACTTGGCTCGGTGTTACAATCGACTAAAGACACAAATATAACCAAACAAGTTCAAACATAATTCTTGGTGATAATAGATCACTTATTACACTTTCTCTGCATTATTACCAAACTAATAAAATAGTTAAGTAACTTAATCAAAGATCATATAAACCAAATCAATATGTTCTTGCAATATAATAAATTACATTTGCCTTAATAATAAAAATATTATTAAGAAAACCTTTACCTTTACTTGACGATACCAAGTTTTACCTATTCCATTGAAGACCCTCTTTTCGATGTATGATCAATGACCGTTGTCATGTCAAGAAAAGTTAGTAACTTTTAACATTCATCATTATTTCCATATACTGTGATAATAAATTGCAACTATATATAAATCCATCATATTTACAAATCATTATTTCTAGCAAATAAGATGAATCAGAATATTCATAACAGGTGCAAAAATCAAGCAATACATCAAATCCCAAAATCATCACATACAACCAGCAAGTTGGAGCACTATCTCAGAAGTAAGTACAACAACGAGACCGGTCTATCACCGTTAAAAAATCATCACATACAACAACGAGAAATCATACTCTATGGTCATTGACCATGATTAAAACATTCAAATGTATATGCCTTCAGGTCTTTAGACCTATGTAATACAAACTTTGCTATAAGAAGGTCAAAGACCTTATTATTTGCCACCAAATTATTTGGTTAAGGGCCTAATGAAACATCAATATAATTATATGTCATGAGATCTTAGACCTATATCACCACAATAGTCACCCCTTAGTGACGAATAATACTATTGCCTTCAAGTATGGATTTACTAATCAATAGTGAACTGTTAACTTCAACAATAAGACAAACAAGTCTCATAAACAAGTTTATCAATCAAATATCTCACTGATATGATGAATCATTGCACATAACAATGTAAATTAAACTTGTATAATTAAGTATGACAAGAATAATCTATAAATGTCAAGTACTCTACAAATGCTTGACGTCAAGCGATGTTACACGTGGTTGGGCATGCAACTACGCGTATTTGTGTATATCCTTTTCAGGATATACATACGCATGTATAGCTGCACACTAATTTATGCAACAATGCTTATCCCCCTGCCTTCATAAACCACTCTTCATTTTACAACTTATCCTTTCGACGAATTAGATTGAAATTACGAAATGTGACATTACACATCTTACAACTCTACCAACACTTGACTGATTTATCTTTTATGGCCTCGAACACTAGGGCCCAGTTGGGACAGAAGCATCCTCTAGATGCTCCTATCCCTCCTAGGTGCCCCCATCCCTCTTATTCTTCTTCTTACTCTTTTGGGTCCTTTTCACCTTTTGGTCACCTTTTAACACTTTAGGTCGACCTTTCAGTTTTCAATTACGAAATTCAAACAAGGGAATCATATATATAGTTAGTTACTTCTCTCAAATAAAGGGGCCAAACACTATAAGCATTATCTATCACCACATAAGCTTGAACAAAGGCACAAGAGAACTACAAAGCATACATCTAACACATCCATATGAGGGACAAGGGTTGCATACACTACATAGGAGGGGAGTTCATTCTATTCCATCACACACATCTTGTATACTTGGAAAATCTAGATCTAGCTTGTTATCATCGTGTAACTTGCACAAGGGAAACCTAGGGCATTATTACACACACAAGCATGAAGAACTACATGGAGTTTGAGATGTGGTGCAATGCTCAATCGTAAGTTCACTCTTCGGGTGACCATTGGGGTTAGACCGACTCCCCATTTTGCATTTTTTTATTAGATTTGATGTGGTTTGTGGGAATGTGTAAGTAGATACTTGTTTTACAAGTTAAAAGTACAACTAACGACATAACAGAGAAACTAGAGTGAGTAAAACAAATATCTTCCGACCCAAAAAATATTAGAACTCAAGCATCTGAGCAGACACAAGTGCCCGGATCATTCACTAGCATCTGGGGCACTACTATCCTTCTGCGAGCACTTTTTTCCCTTACAATCCTAGGGTTTTGAACCATTATCGAGCATGTTTGACACTCTTTCCAACCAAATCCAAAAGATACTCAATCCATATCACTCCCAGGTTGCATAAAATCAACTAAGTCATCTTTCCCACTCATTTTCTTATGGTTTTACATTGTTAAATGATTATTACTTGTGCACTACTATATATAGTTACTTTAATATCTAGTTATAGTGAGTTACTATGAAATTAGATTTAATTCAATTTAGATTAAATCATTTAGTGAACTCATTCACTCGAACCCTACCTTACTTCAAGGCATTATTCTGATCTTCTTCCATGGCTGAGACTTATGAACCCTTTACCGATGAATATCTTCATGATCTCCAGGCTCATATTGTTGAACACCCTCAAGACTTAGATCTCTTATTATTCACTACCCATGATGAGGCCACGCAATTAGTTGAGCTCAACCCTCCCGTCTTCATTGATACTTTTGTTCCTATTGTGACACTTCCTCCTCAGGCGCCACCACTCTTCTACCTACATCTATTGTCCCCATTTCTATGCCTACTTCTACAAATCACTTTACCCTTCCTATTACTTCTCACACATGACACACCTCCTCTTCAAGCACTCTTGACCTAGCTTCATTATACTATGATTTCAAAGCCCAAATTCGGCAATTACAACAATCCTTTTCATTCTTATCATCATCTCTCCATTCGTCACTCCTCCTTCATAGTCCTTTTACACCCGCCATTTCCTCTTATCAGTTACCTCTTAACTTTGTCTCACCCAAGCTTCCTAGCTTCGGTGGCCATAACGACCCTCAAGAGTACCTTCACTCCTTTCATGTTGCATGTCTTGACTACGGTAATGACCTTACACTATTGGCTAAATTGTTCCATTGAAGCTTACATGACTATGTTATGTGATGGTTCTACAATATACGTATCCATTTGGTAACATCTTTAGCCGATGCATTCCTTACTCATTTCTCTATGAATATCAAAACTCAGATATCCTATGCACAACTATCTAAAATAAAACAAGGATCTAATGAACATCTTGTGGACTATGTTTTGCGATATAAGAACAACCTTGCCAAAATGACCAATAGTTGATTCATAATTGCAAGACCTATTCATTCAAATCCTTTTGCCTCCAATCTAAGAAAGTATCATTTTTGAGACTTCTCCTTCCTTTGATCAATTATGTCACATGCTCAAATTACACAAAAGCAAACTACTATCTATGGGAAAATTAAAGTATTATGATACTTCTTCCACTTTATCTTCCAATAAGTTTCAAGCCAAATCTGCATTCAAACCATTTGCTAAGCCTACCGACTCTAAATTTACGGTTAAATCTATTTCTACACCGGACAAGCTTCAATTACAAACTATGAGGCACACTTTTACTAAGCTACGCCTTATGCACCTCGGTTCCTATTACCGCAACTCATTGAAAGCAATCTAATTACTTTCCTTCCACCTCTCAATCTAGAACCTTCTCGACTACATCGCCGTAATTACAATGAAAACACACGTTGTGATTATCACCAATACAACAAGCATTCCACTAATTATTGTTTTAAGCCCAAATATCTCATTCAAGATGTCATCAACAAAAATGAAATCGATCTTCTAGCGCCCTCTACTTCTAAACCATTCAATGATAATCAAAATCTCAAAATATTCAATGACCCATTACTAAAACATGAAAAACCAACTACTAATTCCTCTATAAACCATGCATATCACGTTGTGCCTCCTCCCTCATCGTCGCCACTTGATTTTATCATTGTTACTACTAACATGCCACCACTATTTATCACATTCTCGGATCATGTTTACCATACTACATTTTCCTCTAATTCATTGAATATTAATGCTTCTATTAGTGCTCATATAGTCAATACTATGGTTCATCCCTCATGTCTTTCCAATGCATGCTTCGTGGCACTATTACTAGCTATCAACTTTCTAACGCCTCAAATCACGTTTCAAATCCCTAATTTTTATGGACGCATTGTCCTTCCCATTATTGTTGGGTCCCTTAGCATAACAACAACATTCCACGTTACTATTGAAATCAAAGGTTGAATCTTGGTCTTAGGTCTCCCTTAGCTCCATGCTACCCAAGCTAAACCTTCCATGCTCTATGTATCTCTTAAGTTCATTCATAACAAGTGAGTTGTCACCATTAGAGTTATTCCACCGAGCACACCATTACCTCGACCTACTCTTACCTCTATCTCAACCCCAATCATGGCATCTAGACCTCCTATACCTACAAGGCTCCATCTATCTTTGTACCTAGATCTCTCATTCGTATACGGCCTACATCACGACCCCGTCGTCCTCACTGGTCCATGAGTCCATGTCATCGGCCTAAGTTCCCTACCTAGGTAGCCCATTCCTATAGGTGTTCTTTACCTCCTTTACCACATCGATATCCCTCACATACACATAGATATTCTCCTACATCACTGGTCTTAGACCATGGTCACATGCCCTCTCTTTCTCGGATGCCAGATAACGAGCCCTCTCTCTTTGTTATCATTAGATAGCTTTCCATCACTTGCACACTTGGGGAATCATGCTTTCTCCTCCCCTCTACCACTATTTTCTATCTCAATTGTATATGCATAACTTATCTACTACACTCGGTGCTTCATACCTATCTTTTCGAGTAATGTCACATCTTTGATACATATATAATACACTCATCACCCAATGATGAGCTCTTGTTCTATGGTTCATACTTGACTGTTGAGGGCTCAATTCATAAATGAACCTCACTTGTCACATATTGGCTACTCTTTTTCTATCTCTCATGCTATATGTTTCGTGTCTATCTTTCTAAACATTGTCACATATAATTTACACTCTTTACCAGATGACGCACTCTTGTTCTATAGTTCATACTTGATTGTTAAGGGGGCATTCCTAAATGAACCTCATCTCACACACATCCCCTGGGGGGCAACATGGCCCCTCTCATATACACATCTCACATGTCGTAACACACCATCACTTTCACACAACATCACATCTTGGTTGTATTTACTCTTGTTAACTTATACTATTTACACGTTACACTTTGTTTCCCATGTTAGTTGGATATTTAGTATGTCATTATCTTTTTCTATACACACATGTGCATTCATGTGGTCTCTTGAAGTGAATTTAGGACTTTCACATATTCTTACACGATGCATGATGTTCGACACTGCTCTTTACTAATCTCATTGAGGCTCTTGGGGGCATATACCTTTGCTACTCTCCTACTCTGCACATCACGGGTCTTATTGTTACATATCTACTACTTTTTGGCACTTACTTTTTCATTGATCTATACATGCTTTGGCATAATATCTATCTATCTAACATGATAATGGGTGATTCATGTGTAGCATTTACCTTGCAGGACTCTTATAGCCATGGTTATCTGTCACTTTTTACTTGTTATTATTTGTTACTGTTTTGGGCTATGCCTTATGTCATTTCTTGATCATTGTTTGTTATTGGCTGCTTCGACCCTAATCGTCTTGTGACATAGTGAGCGATGTCCCATGTATGCAACCCACTTTTCGCAATCTTGCTTGTATTCACAGTTGTTTATTTCATTGCATCATATTGCATGTTAGCTATTTTTACACTAACACTTGTTTCTAGTCTATATTGTTTGCATGTGCATTGGTTTTTACCTTGCACATCCCCTCTCCATGTAGGTATATACTCTCAGATATGCATATTAGAATCATGTCTTCTCCTTTGGGTCGCATCCTTCTACATTCGTCACATACACCCCAAACGAGGGGGCATCAATTGGGTGAACAAATCACCCTTTAAGTAGCTCAAAGATCCATAATAAAACAACACAAAACAAAAATGGAAAAGGCACGTAGTTACGCAGTGGTACAAAAAACTTGGATCACAAACACAAAGATGACATTAGCACCTAATAATAGACAGGAATGGTGGGTGCTTGTGGCCCACTTGGTTCTTGTTTCCTGGGGGCAAAAACAAATAGTTCTTCAGTTCAACACAATTTCCATCACTTTGTAATGCGGATCTACAGTATCAGGCACTTTCCTTCAGTTATAAAATTCATTCGACTGGCTACACTTTAGTTACAATACAGTTACAAATCGGGACATGACAATCTGCAGTGGCACTTATTTGAGAAGCATCATGGAAGGAGAAAAAAACATACCTCTCTCCCCAACACTCTTCTCTTGGTGTGAGATCACCCAAAAACTCGTTCTTAGCGTGAGATAGCAAAAAAACTCGCTCTTGGCGTGAGATTTCCCAAAAACCTCACCCTTGGCAACAAGACACTCAAATCCAGTAACATCTCCAAAGTAAATAGGACAACTTTCTATCCTATACTCTCTTATACATTAGGTGCACTCTTTCCTTACTCTTACTTTCTACACACTTTTACCTATACATATGTTACTATGATTTTTCACATACGAGACTTTGACTACTCTTTTTCTCTTCTTTTGTAGGTCCATCCTTACAAACAACTAGAAATAACTGACGTCAACAAACACAAGCTCCAAAAACACACTACTATGCATACACTCCACCCCTAGGATCTACCTCCATTTTCTAGTTGCCATGCTTCACATCATGATCACTTCACGCTTCACATGGCTACTTGTCCACTTGGAATGCTATCGGATAAACTTTTCTTTAGTTTACAGAAGTACGCATCTTTTATCTACTTTATACTATCGAGTATTCACTCAACAACATAAAGTGGGGGCAAATGTAGACACAAAATCTATGCACTTGGGTACAGTTCTAGGTCCTAAAGCACACTACTATACACATAATTCATAAGCAATAAAACTAGTGGTTGATAACTCCTCTTAGAATTTTGGTTGCTTTATCTCTTACACTTTACTGGATTTACACATCTTACAGTTGTACCAAGACTTGATTGATTTATCTTTTATGGCCTCAGACACTAGCACCTAGTTAGGTCAAGTAGAGCCCAGTTGCTCCTTTCCCTCAGGCAGCCCCATCCCTCTTTTTCTTCTTCTTACTCTTTTGGGTCCTTTTCACCTTTTGGTCACCTTTTAACACTTTAGGTCAGCATTTTAGTTTTCAATTATGAAATTCAAACAAAGGAATCATATATATACTTAGTTACTTCTCTCAAATAAATGGGCCAAACACTATAAACATTATCTATCACCACCTAAGATTACACAAAGACACAAGAGCACTACAAAGCATACATATAACACATCCATACAAAGGACAAGAGTTACATACATTGCATAGGAGGGTAGTTCATTCTATTCCATCATACACATCTTGCATACGAGTGAAACAATCTAGATCTAGCTCGCTATCATCATGTAACTTGTACAAGGATAACATAGGGCATCATTACACACACAAGCACAAAGAACTACATGGAGTTTGAGATGTAGTGTAGTGCTCAATAATCAATTCACTCTTCGGGTGACCATCAGGGTTAGTCTGAATCCTCATTCTGCATCTTTTTATTAGATTTGATGTGATTTGTGGGCATGTGTAGGTAGATACTTGTTTTGTAGGCTACAAGTACGACCAACGACATAACAAAGAAACCAGAGCAATCAAGAGTGAGTAGAAGTGAATAAAAAGTAAACAATTAAAATAAAATCACGTAAAGCTAAAATTTTAAAATGAAATAAAAAGTAAAACCTAAACTTGAGTTAGAAGTTACGAATTTATTCTAAATAAAAAGCCCTTCCTTTGCAAACAACAACGAACGAAGATATGACGGTGCATACAGGTGCGGCAAAGCAAAAAACAATGGTGGCAAGGCAAGGCACAAACACTAAAAAAATGCATGTTTACAGATGGTGCGGCCATAGGGCATAAATATGGGAAAAACGATTTTGCAGAGCAAAGATAAATTATTAAATACCTCGCAGCAGCAGCAGAAAACACGGACCTCCTTCAACAAACACGGACCTCTAATGACAAACACAGAGACACAGCGGTGAATGAATAATTTGAGCAAGCCTGTGCAGTGTATTTAACATTAAAATGCCGCGTTTTAGGGTTTCAAAAATGTTTTTAGGATTTCCTGAAAAGAGGCGCATGATTTTCAATGGGAAATAGGAGGAGACGTTGAGCAAAAGTCTCCGCGTACGGGAGGCATCTTAGTAGGTGTCTCCCATACCCAAACGCGTGCCAAGAATCAAACGCGTGCTAAGTGTCCAAAGATGTGTCTCCCACACCGTGGCAAATATATACAAAAGTGATCCTTCTTAGATGATGCTCCTATATCATACTCCCCATGTGGATTTTTTTGAACTGCTCGATCAATTTTCCAGCTCGGCACAACTTGGGATTATTGCGGAATCAACTAAGTACTTTATCTTTTCTCTCACACTCGGGGTTTCAAAATTTAATTGCTTATTGCTCAGGTCAAATCTGTACTTTATTGCTTTATCATTTCGTTGTGACTCTGCAATTAGAATTTAACATAATTTCAATTATTTCTAAATCACCTTCACCATACCTTAAATCCTTCATCAAACTTATCTCAATCCTATCTACTACCAAGAACATGAATGGAAGCTTTGCACATGAGATGCCTTATTTCTAAACCCTCCTAGACTGTATATGTTTCTGTCAAAACCTGAGTTTATTCCTTCTGAACTAATATTCACTTCTTCACTGCTTGAAACTTCATATACTCTTAGAACATACCTGTGCAAACCTTGGACTCACCAAAATCTTCTTGATATCCTTCTAAAACACGTTGAAAAATCCCTCATAACAATCCACTAAAATGTTTAACCCCCAAACCCTTGAAAACAGGGGATCTACAAACTGAGAATGGTTTCTCTTGGATTCAATTTAATCTGACTAGTGTTAAGGTTATTTTAAGGTACAAATCCTCTTAATTGTTTGGGTTAACTTTTCAAACAATTCCTCTTCTATAACAAGGTGGTATTTTCCTCTAAAACTACTCAAAAACCCTGTCAACTGGAAGTATAGATTCTAATTGCTTGAAATCTCCATTTACAAGAACATTACCATATGATTTACTCTTGACATTGTATAGAATGAGTTTGCACAAGTATAACCCTTCCAACAAATTTCAATCACCACACAAACTAGTCTATTATTGTCATTTTAATGACACAACTTCATACCTTATTTACACAGTTCACTACTCTTGCTTACTTATGGCTGTCTTTACTATCATTTCCCTCTTTAGAGCATTTTCATGTTCTCGCTGAGTTTACAGAGAGCTGTCACACCTGCAATAACATTTACACATTATCAATAGATGAAATTCAAGCACAAGATCCTAAGTATTCACAACACAAGATTATTATAAACCCTCATACACAGTTTTCTACTCAAAGAAGCTTTTTTTATGATAAAAACATGAAAGTTACAAGGCTTCATGAGCCATAAGGATCTGCTACAGAGTCCTCCACCTCTCCAAAAACTATCCTCCTCTCCCTCTTGAATACATCACGAATCCTCATCCAAGATGAAAAGAAGAAGTCACACATAAATATCATACAGAGTCACAACGAAATGATCTGCTACATAGTTAGGGCTTCTCCATACTAACCTAACCTTGATTAAGCTAACTCAAGATAAGTTAAGGTCTAGCTGAGTGATGAAAGTTTTGACAAAGGTGGAGTGGATGACTTCTAGCCCTCATTACAACATTTATGACTCTTGGATTAACACCTAACATTATAACATCTTAGAACTAAATTCAAACATTCAAATTTACAAAAATGGAGGGAAAACTACTCACTTTTCCTATAGAGTCCAAATGGTCTTGAACAAGCTATGATCAACTCAAATGGACCCTAGATAACCTCTAAGCACCTATGAAAACCAAAATTGCTTATTTACATGATGCTCCTACATCATAAGCACTTTGGAATTTACCCTGTCCATTTAAGCTTTGCTAGTTTTTTATTAGCATGGAGCCATGCAGATTTAGTGGATGAGGACTAAAAATATTTCAGATATAGTAATGCTTATAATGTTTGTCGTGTTTTGTTTTGGCCATGGATTATGTGTGGTTGTTTCTGCCTCTCCTTCAACATTCACCGTACTCACCACACCAACACAAACCCTCCTCTTTGGATTGGTTTGGATTTGCATTGTATATGTACAATCAATTTGTAAAAACGGTGAAAAAGGTAAAATAAATTTAAATGATATAGAGTGCTATGCACATTACAAATGAAACCCTTGCGTAATTTTGGGTGCAAGAGGAAGAGGAAATGGAGTCGGAAGTAATCCAAACAAAGAAAAAGGCTAAAAACAAAGTTTAAAATTCTGCATCATACTCATATTCAACGATTATCAACATTTTCATAGCACCGAACCAAAACATTGCACACCTGATTGCTTTTCTGCAGAATCTAAACTTTGATCTCCAGATGCCCACAAACAGAGACACAACAAACATAAGCTCCAACTAAATGGCAGATGAAATCCTGAATGCTGCTTGTCTATTTTGGAAATCTGAATAAGGGTTTAAGAGAGACAGTATGACACAACACTGTGGAGGAAGGAGACATATCCAACCTCGAGCCGCATAATCATAACTCAACCTTGCCACGACAACTTTTCCCTGCATTGTGACAAATAAAGGGCTCAAGCAATGGAGTGCCAAAATAAAATTTTGTAGAATAAAACTTTGGTATGAGTTATTTCTATTGCAAAGGAGGATACAAACGACAAGTATTCAATGGAAATGTAGCCTTTAGTGTAGAAAACTGAAGATATTGATGGGAGTATAATGTAATGTTATTTTGGGAAGGAGGGAAGATCAATTATTTAAAATGAAGAAAGAGCAATTGCTGGAGCAAACATGGGAAGTGTTGTTCTTTTTTTTGAGTTGGATGCAACCCCCACGAAACATATTAGAGTAACTTTTGAACGAAGAAGAAAATGATATACATAGGTGGTTGTGGCATCAAACTCATTAGACATCTGTGTATGTAAGACTCGTGTCATTAATTATCTCTAATGCCAATAGTTTTGCATATCCTTATAACAATGATTGGTTGAGCGGAGGACGATAAAGAGCTTGGCTTTGAAAGATAAACATTATAGGTCAAATTAACTTGAAAGAACTTGAATGGGATGCAAACACTATAATAGGCTGTGGGTTTTATTTTACTATTTTCATCACTACCCAAAAATTTAGACAATACAAATAATAATAATGTAAATCCATCATAATCGCTTTTACATCTGGTTTTTTAAATTTTGGAAGTGGTGTTCTTAGAGGGAAAACAAGGGAGCATAGCAGAGAGATATCACTTCCATGAGACTTGCCTATTGGCAAGCAGAGAATAAGTGAAATGGGATTATTGGTAGAGTAGGATCTCATAGAAGGTAAGTCTGGTGCGAAGAAGTACTCACCTAGGTGAGAATACAACAGTGGAAGGAAGGAGGTGGCGGGGTAGGGTGATGGGGTAGGGGTTCTCTCCCCCACAACACCTCATTAATGATCATGAAAATAAAAATGAGTGAGGTGGGTGTCAGCCCAAGGAGACCTTAACATTGGGAGCACCAACAAAGGAGAAGGAAAATTCTCACCCATGTGAGGCCTTGGTGCAAGGGAAATTTGAATTTGATTTCGTCTATCCTAATCAGGAAGGTGCCATACATACCACGAGTTAGAAATCAATTGTATGAAATATTCTTTACATCCACATGGACCATAATTGATCGTTGGATTTCAACAAAAAATCAATAACTATAAATATTATTGATAAAATATACATCATATATATGGGAGCATATGGGACATTAACCTATGACACACAATCAATCAAAAATTACTCTCACTATTATAAAGTCCAAAACCCTAGAAGCAATAATTACAATTTAGAATCTCCCATGCCCCAAAACTGAACAAGTTGTTGGTTATGAGGACGTCTATAGATCTCATAAATTGCTCTTCAATATTTTTCTAACAACTGTAATCAATGTGTTCCAATTCTCCTTAGTATCCATCATGTTGTTGTGTCCAACTCCCCTTCCACTACTTCCATGCACCATGACCTGAGACCTATCGTCACCTCAAAAAATCACATGCACATGACCAAGCCTATAATTGGGTAGGTAAACAAGCTCTTAAAATGCCTTGAACCCACCACTGCCCATGAGTCTATATGATGGTTTTTTGCATTATTCACACAAGTGCACTTTTTGTTTAAAGGGAACAAAAGAAAAGTTTGGGAAAATTCAATAGGTTGTAGTTTGGGAACCCAACTTTGAAGTTTTTTGTGATGGGAAGGAGCAAGTAACGCAGTATAACAACAACATTTGACAAAAAACACTTCTTATTTTGCCTTGATGGATGTCTATACCTGTTGTAAAGCTCTTATTTTTCCATGACCTATGAGTATGCTAGCCAAGGTGAGTTGATCTGGTTAAATATCCATTTGTTGCATTTGGTGAAATAGTTTCAATGGTTCTTGAGGATGACCTACATGCTAGGTAGCCGTGCGGGGTACGGTGCGGGTACAGGTACGGGGATTTGGTACGTTGATACGACAATTTTTTTGGGGGCCCGAGTACGGCACTTGGGTACGGCAGTACAATATACATATAAAATATTAAAAATATAGCCAAATAAGCAAAAATTCAGCCTTATACATGAATAGAGTAAACAAATTAATAATTAAGTGAAATAGCCAAATAACGTATTAATGATTCAATGCATTTTGTCATGATATTCATTGATTGAACTTCGAACAAGTACATTGTTCAAACTCCAAATGTTACAATGTCCAATTATTAACATAAATAATAACAAATCACATAACTGGACTGGAATTTGTGGCTATTACCAGCTCCCTTCAAATCTGGCAGTTCAGATTCCTTTGGGGTTTCTCTTATTATTCCTGCATTAGTCTTACTTGCTAGTGGAGATGCTGCCACTGTGTTTTTTGATCCTACATTACCCAAACGCATCTCAACTGTTGCAGTTTCAGCCATTATTTTAGGTATTTAAGTGAATTTTTACCACAGTTGAATCATTTACGTAATTGCATCTATTGACCTTTATTGACCCCCAAAATAGTTTTTTTTTACAAAGAAGTTAAAAAAAATAAATAGAAAAAATTAAAAAATTGTTGTTTTTATTGGTGGGTACGCCTTGGGTACGATTGGGTATGCCCTAGGTACGGCTAGGTTATGTCTGAGCACGTGCACGGCCTGTACTTCTGTACCCTGGACATACCATGCACTTCTGTAGACGCATGCCACGCATACTGCAGTACCTGTACCGCATGCCTGCACGTACGGTACATACTGGCTACCTAGCTTGCATGTCTACATCTTCCTAACACCATTTGTCACCAAGCAATAAGAAACTTAGAAAAAAATATTAAACTATTAATTGTTTGTAATTAAAAACATATTATAAACATTTGTAAACAAATGTTCATGTTAAACATGGGCTAGGGTCGCAAGAACAAGGTATTCCCCAACTGGGTCATATCGAATGAGAAACCCAAAAGTCATGGAATCTTACACCAACAAGAATGTGGTAGAGACATTAATGAATTTCCCACTAGCAATAATATGCAAAAAATATATTTCACCTTAAAAGACCCCCAATCCAGTTCAATAAAAATACATCCTATAAGATTGACTAATTAAAAAAATAAGATTGACAATATTCATCTAGACCATAAGGTAACATGATCTTTCATAAAATCAAGCTTCCATGTTTGTATTTGATGTGTGGCGTATCCTCTACTGGCGTAAGGATCATGTGCATTAGGTTATATGTGCTGTTGTAAAGTAACAATTTCAAATGATATGGGATTAATTTTAATGGATGATAATTTTTAGAGTAATAGAAATAATTACAAGATGCACTAAAGAGGTGTATTCAACTTGGAGTAGCAAGACATATATTTAGAGGAAAGAAAGACTAAATAAATAAATGTATACATCTCGCAACTAACCAACCATTATATCAATAAGAGGCTCAGTTGTATCATGTGAGGATTTGGAAATTGTTATCACCTAGAAGTGCACCCTAATAGAGAATGGTGTGTGTACTCTCTCTCATGTTGACAAAATTGGAACACCTCAAGGTTGTGGGTAACCTATGGTTGAGGTGAACCTTTAGAGAGGGCTGGTTCCCTTGTGAATCACCTAAAAACTAAAAATTTAACAAGGAAAAGGGAGAAGGAATGCGGAAAAGGAAATTTGAGGTGATACACCAATGATTTGACACACATACGTACTACTGCATATAGGAAATACAAAGATCCACACACTTGCACAACTCTAAGCTAATATGCAAAATTCATTCAAAGGTTTGGGTGAAGGGACATCAGTAGAGGGAATATTTTCCACACCAAAGCAATACATTACCTTGCTAAACATGATGAAAACTCAGAAAACCAACAATATGAGAAGGCCAAATGGAGCTTTTGATTCAAAGATGCAAGTACAAGATTTTAATTCTTTGAGAGGAGGAAGGTAATCTCATTATGCTAGCTTGGATTTGCCCCAAATCTCTACTTTTTCAATAACAGATGACGGAACAATTTGATGTTTATGGCGGACATGCTATCAAAAATTTCTGCCGTAAATATAGAACTTCAATGTTTTATGTCTAAAAATGTTCATAATAAACAAACTACTCCAACCATAGAGTAAAGTGAACATATTTGACATCTAAACCTTTTCCCTGCCCATATTCTGAATACAATACAAAGTATCCGTCACATAGTTTTTATATGAAACATTGTACTTATGTATACTTACATAGAAATGTATACAAGTATTACGTTGAAACCCTTTTGACGGGACATTGAAGGAACATTAATGGGCATTGGGGCATGCGCCTCACAAAATGACGGCACCATTTTGCTACGCCTTGCATGCCTTCAGTGTACGTGGTGATGCCACATTAATTCTCCCTTCAATTGGTGGTGCATCTTCTTCAGTACCGTTTAAAAATTTCATTCAGATGATGCCAGGTGAATTTTGCAGGCTTGCTGGTGCTCCTGTTGAAAGAAATTAACCAGCACATCCATGAATTCCAGTACATCCATAATTTACTTGATTATATACTGTACTCTTCTGTTGAAAGAATGAGTTTTTGATCTCTCTTCTTTTCTTTTTAAGTTTAGATTTGACTTCACAGTAAAATTTGGGGGTTTTGTTTTTCATGTAGAGCTGCACACCCCAAGACTTAGAAAGGCGTAATACCAGAGTTTAAAGGGAAGGGAGTCTAGAGCAATACCTGACTGCCCAGGTAAGGGATCCTTACTTAGGCTATGAACATTCTCAGTCTTCAAACAAATTCATCCTCCTTTGTCTGTAATTATTTTCTAGGTTAGTTCTAGATAGGGAAATTTTTACATCTATTTTTGTCCATTTTAAAAAAATTCTTTTCTTATGGCTTTTGCCAAACATGTGAATAAAACACATAAAACCTTATAGAAAATAGGAAATATATTTTAAATCACGGCCTTTCTCGAGCTTCTGAAATCAGAACGTGTGAGTGTAATGTTGTTAGTATATTCAATAAAAAATCCTTCAACATCTTTGTTTTCAAAATCCTTCAAGACGTCAATTAATGTGTACTTCTTTTGACATGCACGGCCAGAATTAGAATGCATGACACTCACAGTAAAACTCACTGTAAAAATTAGAATGTATTCATGCTTTGACATGCACGGCCAGAATTCGAGTGCCATGTGGATTTGCTTTCACTTTATGAAACAGTTGTTATCATTTAAATATGGCTTTTGGTCCGTAAACTGCTTGTTCTCATGGGCGTCATTATAATCCAGGCCTGGAATTTGAATCTGTGGACCGTTTTTTTTCAATTTTAGCCATATTTTACAACTTCAAAAAACATTAAACCATATATTTAGACCGGTTAAATTTGATTCAAAACGTAAATTTGACAGTTTATATTTTAATAAACTGTATTTTTTTTAGTTTTTAACAATTATATTTTAAAATATTTATAGAATTTTTTGTTATTTTTGGATCTTAAAAATAAAAGACATTTTAGTTTTTTTTTTCCGTTTTGAAAGTTAAGTAAAAAGGTATTCTAGTATGATTTTTTTAAAACGAAAAGGTAACCTTCAATTAGGATTATTTGTAAGTTGTAAAAGTAAAATTTAGTTTTTTTTTTTCCTATATAATCTCTAAAATCAAACCTTTTTTCATTGAGAGTAATTTACTCTTTAGTTTTGAGTTTTTGTGAAAAAAATCCTCCTCATACTGTTTTTTTTTTGCGTAGTTTTTCATTATTTAATTAATTTTTCTTCTATGAATATATAAAAATAAGGAATACAATCACACATAGCTTTTCTTTCTATAGAAATTAAAGGTTTTCTAAACATCAATTCAAATTCTCTCTTTATTAATTTATTGGCCGATAGGCCTTTCTTAAGTTAAAATTCTTAACCGCTATTCTTCATTGTAGTCGTTGTGCCATACATTGTTTTTGTTCTATTCCGTCATTTCATCTCCATTATTGCATTTTTCACAACAGCGTAATTTTTTTTTGCGGAACTTGAGAAGCACAAAATTTGTTAAATTAAAAATTGGACTAAGAATGGATAAACAGAGGGTGTCGTCACGCAGAGGAAGAATGTCTAGCTGTATTGATTTTGCTTCTTCTGTTTCTGAGCACATGTGCTATGTGCACTGTAACCTTTGCAGCACCATTCTCGCGGTAGACGATGGCTACCACTTCGTTTTTCCTGCTCTTTATCTTTTATTTCGAGTAGTTGTATTGATTAAGACATTGGAAGTGCCCTTTCCTGCTATCCCACTTATGTCTCTGCAAGATTTGTATCTTTCACTCTTCTTCTGTTTTCTCTACTTATCCATTCTCAGCCCAATTTTTACTTTAACGAATTCTGTGCTCCTTGACTTCCGCAAAAATTAAGCGTCACCTAATTTTTTTTTGCAATGTTGGGAAAAATGCAGTATTGGAGATGAAAAGACGGAATAGGACGAAAAAATATATGACAAAATGACTACGATGAAGAATAGCGGTCACTTGAGAATTTTAACTTAAGAAAGGCCTATCGGCCAATAAATTATGCCTGAAGGAAGCGACTCCTAATCCTCAATCTTCTTCTTCTTCTGCATACTACAAACAAAACAGCGGCAGACAATAGTTTCCTCTTAGAGACAATTGAACCCGCTTCAAATACAGATACAGATCCAGATCAATCAATTTATATATAGTAAAATGAGGAGATATTAGGGTTACAAATTTATCTCTGTGTGCAGGGCTGATTTAACCCATAATGGTACTGATTTTAGGACGGCTATTAGCGAGAGCTCCATTTAGCACAGTTCTCCGTAACATTCTGTTTATTTAATTATGAGAGTACAGAACCCTGCTTTACCATTGTTAGTAAAGCAGAGCTCCGATCTCTGCACTCGCTGCAGCTATCCAATTACTGCTAAATTTACAACGTTAACTTTGGTTATAGATACTGATCCGGATCAATCAATTTGTATATAGTAAAATGAGGAGATATTAGGATTACAGATTTATTTCTGTGTGCAGGGCTGATTTAACCCATAATGGTACTGATTTAGGATGGCTATTAGTGAGAGCTCCGTTTAGCACAGTTCCCCGTGATGTTGTTTATTAAATTATGAGAGTACAGAACCCTGCTTTACCATTGTTAGTAAAGCAGAGCTCCAATCTCTGCACTTGCTGCAGCTATCGAATTACTGCTAAATTTACAACGTTAACTTTGGTTATAGATACTGATCCAGATCAATCAATTTGTATTAGTAAAATGAGGAGATAATAGGATTACAGATTTATTTCTGTGTGCAGGGCTGATTTAACCCATAATGGTACTGATTTAGGATGGCTATTAGTGAGAGCTCCGTTTAGCACAGTTCCCCGTGATGTTGTTTATTAAATTATGAGAGTACAAAACCCTGCTTTACCATTGAGTTTTATGTGGGGCATAACTTGTTGAACTCAGCACCAGGAACGTTTAGCGCAGCAAGGTAATCCAATGCCCATGACCACAAATACAAATGCAACAACAGCAACAACACAACAGGATAACCCAATGCGCATGACCACAAATGCAAATGCAACAACAACAGCAGCACAACAGGGTGACCCAATGCTAACAACAACAGCATGCCCACAAATGCAAATGCAACAACAACAACACAACAGAGTAACCTTAGACGAGTACGAAGAGACGTCATCTATGAGGATGAGGATGGCGAGGTTTCAACCCTGCACACATTTCCTTTGTGCATACATGAATACATCTATGTTGCTAGGAAACACCCCCACCCCCGTATCCAGCCTGAAACACTTCCGGTACGGAAACAGGTACAAAATGTTCCAGAAACGTCCCTAGCATTTCTGGCACATTTCTGGGACGTTTAAATGTGGCCTACATATTATAAGGTAGAGTTTATTCCAGTTTGCTGTTGTGTTACTCCACTTAATCTTTTCAAATATAGCCTATATTTCTGCTCAGAGGATTTTCCAAACCCAGGAATAAGTTACAATGTACTCAGTTGTAAAGTCTTATAACATTGAAAGTATACTAAGGAGGCACATTAAACTAAGGAGGCACATTAAACAAGCCTAAAGACAGGAATAGTAATCCAAAGAAAGTAGGAATAATCTAGCAGAAACCAAGAAATGCCAGGCTAGAAAGAAGGTTTTGACTCAGTATATTACTGCTCCTTGGATTAGAATTTTCCATTGCAATCCTCAATCAAATGAATACAATGATGCAGGTTACAACTATAAATTTTGAAACATGGATGCATGACAGATGATTATGAAGAAAAGCTAGATGATATATTCTAGAATCTAGATTAAAATCATGTATATATGAAAGTGAAACATTGAAATTGTAACCATGTTGAATGATGAATCTTTAGAACTTCAATGAATACAAAATATTTTGAGTGCTTTATCTCTATGGTCCATGGACTGAAATTTTGAAAATGAGTACTATATATATATATATATATAATTTTTTTTTAATAACATATTGTACGGACATTTCTGTAACGTTCGTACCCAAGATTTTTTTGAAAATCGGCGTTTCTACGTTTCGGACCTGTACTCGTACCCATAGAGGGTACCTGTTTCCTGGCAACATAGGAATACATGTAACACAATTCAATGTGCGTACACGTAATGTACACATATTTTATATGTAACACAATTCAGTAATGTACACACATTTTATATGTGTACATATATATGTATGATTATTTCATCATAGACACCTAATGTTGGTACTGGATTAGTTATTTGCTATTGTGCTGGTGTATTTGTGTCCTTATCGACTATTGGTCCAGATCAGGCTCTTTTTGGTAGTGTGACGAGATCTGCCATATTTGACAGTTGCCAAAAACATAATTTACTGTTGTGGTCATCCAGCTAAGGAGGGTACCGCTTTGGGCAAGGTTCACTGTTCAAGCTTTTTTTTTTGTCTTTTTCGCCTTGCTGTTTGGACATGCGTTGTGCTGCCTGTTTCTGATGGCTTTCTCTAGAATTGCAACAAATCAGATGCTCTTGTAACAAAATGTAGATGTGAAAAGTGGTTTTGTACTACTAATACACTGCAAGTCTGCAACATATTGCAATTAGGGTTAAACTAATATAAATCAATTAAAGAAATCTTAATTGCAAAAATTGAATATCTAGGAGTTAGGAAAATTGGAATAATTGAAATGCTAGAGCGAATCAGTGTCTTGGAGTGATACATGTGTAATCGCAATTCCAAAGACGGTCGTCAGAAATATGTAGTATAAAACAGGACCAGACAGTGAGGCAAAGCAGACCCGGAAAAATCAGAGGAAATGGGGAACCTCTACCAGAACTGTAGCACTCCTTTAGTGGGACAGGCATAACCTAAGTCACAAGGTTCAAGTTTGAATTCATGTTTGGTGAGGATAAAATTTGGCACAAATTCGCCAATGGGCAAAGTTATAAAAAAGGTGACACTAAGCTCATAATAGAATTCTTTTAATCATTTTAATCTTCTAAAAATAATGCATAAATTGTTAAAGGGGCAGAGTGGAGAGTTTTTGTTGTCTGTTTTCAGTTGGCATATGTTTATATACACATGTAGAATAATGCAAAAGCTTGTCAAAAACTTCCCATGTAACAATAATGAATAAACTTCAAGTTTATGTTCAACAAGGACAAAGTTCGGAAAAAATTGACCTTTTCCCATAAAATTCGGTGTATCTTGTGACAGGCCCTAACCATAGCAGTATGGTTTTGGTAACTGTTAGATACTGCAAAACTGATTTGATAACCCTGTTTGTCTGCTCTTGGGCTCTGAAAATCTTGCTAACTTTTTTAGATTTTGCTGCGAGTTGCTGGGAGATTGTTCTCCTTCCTTGAAACCCTAATTATCCTGAAACAACCGCAAAACTATAAAATTTTGTGGGATTGAATGGGGGCGTATGTTATCCCTCCATTATTCTAAGGCCTGTAGGATTCCAAACAGTTTGCCAAGCAGCACACCAAATATAATGTAGTCCAGCAGGGAGTCCAATGTAATGCAACCCTTGTGTCTTCAATCCTCTGATTAATGTAGCAAATAAATACTAGCTGCTCTTCTCTATGTGCTTGAATTCTGCTTTTGCCATGGGGATGCTCTTGAAATAAAGAAATTTCTTGCTTTTACAAATTCAAATAGTTTTCTTCTTAACAAGTATTATTACTTCAAGAGCATTCTTGTATGCAACTAGGTCTGATTTTTCAGATTGATATCTGTTTAGATCTGAATTGCAGCGTATGTGGTTAATTGTAAGTGCATTGTTAATGTAAACCTACTTTCCTTATCTACTTTTTGAAAACCATTATGAGGCACCTAGGTTTGCAAAGTAATAAAGAAAAGGATTGGTTTTTGGGTCTATGGTACACCAGAGAAATGCAGAGCTTCCTTGATATTTGTTAAGCTTCTCAACCGTGTACAATATTGAAAATTAGCACACAAAGTATGATGCAATGCTTCAGCCAGATACTCTATGTGGCTTTTGGTGCTAAAACGAATGCTTAATGGAGTAATAATTGCTTCAGAACTGCTTAGATTCTTGAATCTCTGCCTGAATTGATTTACTTCTTCACTTTTGGATGCTTATATTCATGTCTTAGATGCACTGATGCACTTGCATATTTATAGCTTTCTTGAATTCAAATTAAGACCCTATTGGCGGTAAATTGAGACACAACTGGCAGGAAAGTTGAGAAGCTAAAACCCACAATCCACGAAAGACTCGAAAACAAGGGTTAGAATGGCCCACCTCAGAATTGTCCACTGCACATTTCTGGGGGCCCATAACTGTACAATGTGCATTTACAGTTAAGATCTCAGAATTCCAGGTATACAAGAGGGGAAGAGAAAAAGAGGAGAGGAAAAATAAGGAGAACAAAAAGCAAATAGGACATGGCAATACATACCAATAAGAGCCTAATGTGGACTAATAATCAAGAAACACACAAGTACCCTAGAGTAATGCAATTTTATGACTAATAAACACCACTGGACCAAATATAGGTGTCTACAAAGTACATACATTTGGTATGTGTGTGTACATATATATGTACACACATTTCATATACATGTAAACACCTAAAAATAGCCTCGAGGCATTAGTTATTAAATTGCATGATTCAAGTCTGTGTGCTTGTCGATTATTGGTCCAAATTAAGTGTTTTGTGTTTTTAGTGTGTGTTTGGCGACTTCTAGATACATTTCATGTGTGTGTACATTTATTTACGTACATACATTTATTAATTGTTATTTGCAGATTTGTTGGCTTCTAGGTACATTCCATATGTGTTTACATATATATACATCCATACATTACATATGTGTGTACATATGTACATGATATGCGTAGACTCCTTATAAATGGCCCTCAAGCATTTATTAGTTTTTAAATTTGCATGATTTAAGTGTTTATGTATTTGTCAATTATTGACCCAAATTAAGCGTTATTGGTACGTTTGTCGACGTCTGTATACATTTAATAGATGTGTGTATACATACATTTCATATACGTGTGTGGATATTGTATTCAAATAAATGAGCTACAATTTAACTAAAATTCACAAGACATGTACAATACAATAGTAATGCGTAAGTAATAATTGAAACAACAATACAATAAATATAGATGAACGAATGGCATATTTGTGTGTACAACGTTGTAGAAAACATGTTGTGGAAATCTGAACCTGGAAACATGCAATCGGAGTCAAGATAACCATAACCTAGAAATTTGGAAAATTTGATGCAAATGCAACTGGTAGTTGAAAACCAAACTCCACAACCTTTGTCAGTATCCTCTCAGCCACTACCAAATGGGTGTATTATGTGAATCTCAAACTCACAACATTATGTAGAGATGGTTGAAGGAGGCGCTTCACATTCCTCATCTTCAAATTGAATCCACTTTCTTAAGAGGAACAAACTTACCTCTAGGAGAGCGGAGAAACTTGTTGTACATAGTGCCTTGTGTCTCATGGATTGCAAGATACCAGTGTTACGCGGGGACGCGCCCCCCCGTATTTGACACGTCCGGGACGTCCCGGACGTCTGGGAAGTGGGGACGTGGGGGAAACGTTTCCCCCACGTTTCCTTTTGTACAAAAGAGGCAGGAAACGCCTCGGACGGCTGGCGGCAGAGGGAAACGTCCCGGGGACGGGGATGTGGGGGGACGGCGGGGCGTCTGGGCGTCCCAGGAACTTCTTGGGGACGCCCAGATGTCCCCGCCGTCCCCCACGCATTTTGGCGTGTTTTTTTTTAAAAAACATACTTTTACACTCTAAAAACAATTTTTTTAATTGCATAACACTTAAAGCATAAAAGCAACATTCCTAACCTAACCCTAACCCTAAAAGTGCTATTTTATGTTATAAATTTACATTATGGGTTCATTTCATATTCACACCAAGCAAGAGCAAGAGCAAGAGTGAGAGAGAAGAGAAGAGAAGAGTGAGCAAGAGCAAGAGCAAGAGCAGAGCAGAGCAAGAGGAAGAGAGCAAGAAGCAAGAACAAGAGGGAGCATTAGCGAGAGAGGTATTTATAATTTTATTTGCTTACAATACTTGTTAAAGTTTTTTTTTTTAATTTAGATTATATTTGCATTTGTTAGGGGCTGTTTTTTAGCATTTGCATCTACATCCACAATGTAATCATGCACATAGTTTGTAGGATTTTAAAAATGCATATTGCATAGGGTTTGGTTATCTGAAAACTACAATGTAAATGGTTATATTTTTTTTTTTTAATTACATTTTTATTTCTAGTTTAAAATTTATATTATATTTGCATTTTTTAGGGGTTGTTTTTAGCATTTGCATCTACATTCATAATGCAATCATGCATATAGTTTGTGGGATTTAAAAAATGCATCTTGCATAGGGTTTGGTTGTAAAATTTAAAATTTAAATGGTTACGTTTTTTTTTTTTTTAAATTACATTTTATTTCTAAATTCTAGTTTAAAATTTATAGTATATTTTGCATTTTTTAGGGGTTTTACTTTTTTAACATTTGCATGTACAACTACATTCACAATATAATCACGCATATAGTTTGTACGATTTAAAAAATGCATATTGGCTACGTTTTTTTAAAAAATTAATTCATGAATCATTACATAATCAAATTTCAATCAATCATATAGTTATGGTTGTTTTTAATTCATTGCAACAATCATCACCATGAGTTATTCTTCTGAGACTGAGTATGAGTATGAATCAGAGCATGAATCAGAGCAGGAGAGGGTTGAACGGGAAGTTGAGATAGGTGGCCATGGAAGAGTTGGTGATGCCACAATGGGGGAGAGTGAAGAAGGGACACAAAATGTAGTGGCAGTGGCAACTGGTAGTTCAGTTGGTAGTGCTACCAATTGCCCCTCTCAAATGTTGTCCAAATTTGCCATTGGACCATTTGATAAGAAGAAGCCATTGCAACAATTTGCCCAAATAATTGATAACCCCAAGTCTGGAGGGGGGAGCAAAGTATGGAAGTGCAACATATGTGCATTGACTTGGCATGGCAGTATCACTAGGACCAATGCACACTTGTTGCATCTTACAGGAAGGGGGTTGGCACTTGTAAGGGCCTTTCACTAGAGCAGAGAGCTGAGATGGTGAGAATCTTCAATGGAAATACCACAGAAAAAGTGCCAGAAGTTCGTGGTTCTACGGCTAATACTCCATTGAGCACTCATAGGACTGGCAAACATGGTAATACTCTGGCTGGTTCTAGTTTTGGAGTGTCAGAAGTGGAAAGCAGAGGGAAGAGAAAGGCCGTGGGGGCAGCCCCAAATTCAGTTGTTGACATGTTTGATTCAAAGGCAAGGGAAGAGGCAGATGATGCTATTGGGAAATTTTTCTATGTTGTTGGGATTCCATTTAATGCTGCTCGCTCTCCTTATTACAAGGAGGCTATGGCTAAGGTTGCAAAAGTAGGTACAAGTTATGTGCCTCCTGGAGACACAAAACTCAGGACAACAATCTTGGATAGAAATTATTCCAAGGTTAATCTATTGATGGAGGAGATGAAGGTGACATGGGTGTCACATGGATGTAGCATTATCATGGATGGGTGGACGGATATTAGACACCGTCCTCTCATCAATATCATTGTCTCTTGCAAAGATGGACCGTATTTCTTGAGAGCAATTGATTGTTCAGGAAGCGGAAAGATGCTTGAGTTTCAATATCAGATTTTGAAGGATGCCATTGAGGAGGTTGGACCTTCAAACGTTGTACAGGTTGTCACAGATGCAACTTATGTGTGCAGAGCAGCAGGCAAGCTAGTGGAGCGGGAATATAGGCATATTTATTGGACTCCATGTTGTGTGCATGCCATGAACAATGCACTGAAAGACATAGGGAAGATTCAGTGGGTTAACCAGATAGTGACTGAGGCCAGAGATGTGCAGAAGTTCATATGTAATCACCACACATCATTGGCACTTTTTCGAAAAGGAATTTTTGAAACCAGTTGACACTCGCTTTGCATCCTATTTTATTTTGTTGGAGAGGATGTTTGAGTTGTAGGAGCCCCTGCAAATTATGATTATGACACAGGATTGGACTAGGTGGCGTGAGTCCAAGACAGATCAAGGGAAAAGAGTGAAGGAAGTGGTGTTGCGGAAACATTTTGGGTTGATATGAAATACATCATATCAATCATAGCTCCAGTTTTTAGTGTCATCAAATATGGGGATTCTAACAGCCCCAATCTTGGTGAGATCTACGAGTGCATTGACAACATGCTTGGGCAAATGAAGGCAGCTATTCGGGTGAGGGACCCCACTTTGGAGTTCTATAATGAACATATATAGCCCATTATTCAGCGGAGATGGGAGAAGTTGAACACTCCTCTTCATATGGCTGCGTATGCACTGAATCCCAAATGGTATGTGGAGAGGCCAGGCAGAGTTATCCCATTGGATGATAATGAGGTGAAGAGGGGCCTTATGAAGGCCTTTAAAAAAATGTACACTCCACAAGAGGCTTCACAGATCAGAATGGAGTGGCTCGACTTCACTGAACTTGATGGGTACAAAACATCAAAGCAAAGCGCAGACAGGTGGTAATAATAAGCACAGAGAAACCGGTGAGTTGGTGGCGACCGTGGGGCTTCCCCAGGATCGCGCGACCACTTGCCATTCGCCTCCTTTCCCAGGTTTCTAGCTCCTCTGCCTCTGAGAGGAACTGGTCTACGTATGGTTGGATACACTCTGTTAAGAGGAATAGGCTTACCTCTGCGAGAGCGGAGAAGCTTGTAGTTGTACACAGTGCTTTGCGTCTTATAGATCGCAAGACACCTGAGTACAAACAGACTCCAGCATTACGGTGGGATGTAAATCCCGAGGAGCCGAGACAGGTTGAAGAGGACAATACAACGGGGATTGATTGGGCTTACCTTTGAGGACGAGGATGCTAGTACCAGCGAGGATGAGTTCATGGATATTGTTTCAGATGATGATTCTGATTTTTAGTTTGATTATGATACTTGTAGTTGTCCTCTTTTTTGTAATATTGACAATAGACAATTGTTGGTGTACACTGTATTTGGCTATGAGATTAATGATATGAATATCAACTATTGTCACTTGATCAATCGTAATTTAGAATGGTTTTACTTTTCTATTTTATAATATACTTGAAGTTGATATTATAGTATTAACTTTAAGGAATGTATTTGATCATGATGTTTATGAGTTCAAGTTTCACCTTATTTAAATCTCAAATGGTTTTATTTCAGCTTATTTATATAATTTAGTCACTATATCTTTTTATTTTAAATATTTATATATTTTTTAATCAGCCGTCCCCCCACCGTCCCCAAAATTTAGAAATTTTTTTGCCGTCTCCGGAAACCCCGTCCCGCCATCCCGCGCCCGCCATCCCAAGTAACTATGCAAGATACCTACGCACAAGGAGACCCCAACATTACGGTGGGATGTGGATCTTGAGGATTCAAGGCAGATTGATGAAGATCAGGAGCAACGAGGACTGGCTGATATCTCCTTTGTAGATGATGATGTTGATACAGATACTTTTAGTGAAGAGGAGCGGTTTGCAAGTTTTCCTTCAGAGGGCTTTGATAGTGATTATTGAGTTGTCACTTGTCATTTTGGTTATGTAATGTCAGTAATTATATAATCATATATGTACTTTTGAGTTATATGACTACGAGTTTATGACATAATATTTCATAACATATGTAGGTGTACTATTCTTATTATTGAAGACTTGTTTTTAATTTTCAACTTTAGTCTTTCATTGTCATGTTGAAGTTTTAAACATTGAATATAATATATATAGCATTTTGGGCCTTGGCTTATGTGATGAATAATTGGATTAATCATTAATAGTTTCAATCTTCAAACTTTCAATTTTAAGCATAGTTACCTGGACGGGGGACGTCGGCACGATGGGAGGCAAAAAATTTCTAAATTTTGGGGACGAGGGGGGATGGGGGACTACTTATTAAAAATATATAAATATTTAAAATAAAAAGATATAGTGACTAAATTATATAAATGAGCTGAAATAAAACTATTTGAGATTTAAATAAGGTGAAACTTGAACTCATAAACATCAAATACATTCCTTAATACTATAATATCAATATGTTAATGTCATAAATTGAATACATATTTGAATTTTGAATATGAGACAAGCTGAAATTTGAAATTTCAAATATATTAATATTACAAAATATAAAAGTAAAACCATTCTAAATTACGATTGATCAAGTGACAATAGCTAATATTCATATCATTAATCTCATAGCCAAATACACCAACAATTGTCTATTGTCAATATTACAAAAAAAGAGGACAACTACAAGTATCAACCTAAAAATCAGAATCTGCATTTGAAGCAATATCCATGAACTCCTCCTCGCTGGTACTAGCATCCTCGTCCTCAAAGGTAAGCCCAATCAATCCTCGCTGCACAGTATTGTCCTCTTCAACCTGCCTCGGCTCCTCGGGATCTACATCCCACCGTAATGTTGGAGTCTGTTTGTACTCAGGTGTCTTGCGATCTATAAGATGCAAAGCACTGTGTACAACTACAAGCTTCTCCGCTCTCGTAGAGGTAAGCCTATTCCTCTTAACAGAGTGTATCCAACCATACGTAGACCAGTTCCTCTCAGAGGCAGAGGAGCTAGAAACCTGGGAAAGGAGGCGAATGGAAAGTGGTCGCAACAGTCCTGGAAGCCCATACAGTTGCCACCAACTCACTGGCTTCTCCTGTGCTAATGTTACCTTGTCTGCCTTTGTTGATGTTTTGTACCCATCAAGTTCAGTGAAGTCGAGCCACTCCATTCTGATCTGTGAAGCTTCTTGTGGAGTGTACATTTTTTTAAAAGTCTTCATAAGGCCCTTCTTCGCCTCATCATCATCCAATGGGACAACTCTGCTGGCCTCTCCACATACCATTTGGGATTCAAGTGTTACGCAGCCATATGAAGAGGAGTGTTCAACTTCTCCCATCTCCGCTGAATAATGGGTTGTATATGTTCATTATAGAACTCCAAAGTGGGGTCCCTCACCCGAATAGCTGCCTTCATTTGCCCAAGCATGCTATCAATGCACTCGTAGATCTCACCAAGATTGGGGTGTTAGAATCCCCATATTTGATGACACTAAAAATGGAGCTATAATTGATATGATGTAGTTCATATCAACCCAAAATGTTTCCCTTGACACCACTTCCTTCACTCTTTTCCTCTTGATTTATTCTTGACTCACGCCACTTAGTCCAATCTTGTGTCATAATCATAATTTATAGGGGCTCCTGCGCAACTTAGACATCCTCTCCAACAAAATAAAATAGGATGCAAAGCTGGTGTCAACTGTTTCATTCCTTCTTCGAAAAATTTATGATGTGTGGTGATTGCATATGAACTTCTGCATCTCTGGCATCGATCATTATTTGGTTAACCCAGTTGAATCTTCCCCTATGTCTTTCAAATTGTTCATGGCATGCACACAATATGGAGTCAATAAATATGCCTATATTCCCGCTCCACTAGCTTTTGTTGCTCGCACACATAAGCCATATCTCGTGACAACCCGTACAACATTTGAAGGTCCAACCTCCTCAATGGCATCCTTCAAAATCTGATACTTTAAACTCAACATCTTTTAAGCTTCCCTAAACAATCAATTACTCTCAAGAAGTACGGTCCATTTTGCAAGAGACAATGATATTGATGAGAGGATGGTGTTTAATATCCATCCACCCATCCATGATAATCTGCATCCATGTGACACCCATGTCACCTTCATCTCCTCCATCAATAGATTAACCTTGGAATAGTTTCTATCCAAGATTGTTGTCCCGAGTTTTGTGTCTCCAGGAGGCACATAACTTGTGCAAGGAACCTTAGCCATAGCCTCCTTGTAATAAGGAGAGCGAGCAACATTAAATGGAATCCCAGAATAGCATCATCTCTTCCCTTGCCTTTGAATCAAACATGTCAATGATGAATTTGGGGCTGCCCCCACGGCCTTTCTCTTCCTCTGCTTTCCATTTCGACACTTCAAAACTAGAACCAGCTTTTTGCCAATCCTATGAGTGCTCAATGGAGTATTAGCCGTAGAACCACAAACTTCAGACACTTTGTCCGTGGTATTTCCATTGAAGATTCTCACCATCTCGGCTCTCTGCTCTAGTGAAAGGCCCTTACAAGTGCCAACCCCCTTCCTATAAGATGCAACAAGTGTGCATTGGTCCTGGTAATTACCATGCAAGTCGGTGCACATATGTTGCACTTCCATATATTTGCTCCCCCTCCGAGTTGGGGTTATCAATTATTTGGGCAAATTGTTGGTGGCTTCTTCTATCAAATGTCATGGCATTTGGACAACATTTGAGAGGCATTGGTAGACTACCAAATAACTTTTGAGTCACGGCCACCTATCTCAACTTCCCGTTCTCTCCTACTCGATTCATACTCATACTCATACTCGAAGAACTCATGGTGATGATTGCTGCATATTATATGATTGATTGATTATGTAATGAATTAATTTAAAAAAAAAATAGCATTTTTAAATCGTGTGAATGTAGATGCAAATGCTAACGTGAACCATTTAGCAACCCTAAAAATGCAAAATATAATATAAATTTTAAGAAATTGTAATTTAAAAAACGTAACCATTTAAATTTTAAATTTTAATTTAGTGCATTTTTGTCCCACAAACTATTGAATTGCATTATGAATGTATTGCTAAAAAACCCCTAAAAATGCAATATAATATAAATTTTAAATTAGAAATAAAAATGTAATTGAAAAAAAACGTAACCATTTACATTGGGCCTTGGCTTATGCATTTTTAAAATCCCACAAAATAATGATTACATTGTGAATGTAGATGCAAATTAAAAACAACCCCTAACAAATGCAAATATAATCTAAATTTCAAAAAAAACTTCAAAAAATTATAAATACCTTTCAATTCTTGCTTAAATATGAAATGAGCCCATATTGTAAATTTATAACATTAAACTTTTAGGGTTAGGGTTGTTAAGAATATTTTTTATGCTATTAGTCAATACAATAAAAAAAAAGTGTTTTTTGTATCAGCCGTAGGGGACCTGGGGCCGCCTGACGTCCCCAAGAAGTTCTCTCGGGGGCTGTCTCCAGATTTTTGAAAGAAACGTGGGGAAACATTTTTTTTTCCGTCCCGACGTGTTAAAATGGGGGGCCCCATAGTTTATTGAATTATTCATGTTATCCTTTTATCAGCCGTCCCCTAATGTCTCCGGATTTTGAATTTTTTTCCGCATCAGGAACCCCATCCTTATCCCGCCATCCCGGAGTCTTAGATAACTATGTCTTCAATACTACACCCTTGAACTGGTGTTATATATTGCGATATGTATGGCCGATCTGCAGCTAACATAATCTCTTATCATGTCATATCTCATTTATTTATGCTTTTATATGCTTAGTAGGTCAGCCTAGGTGGTTTACATAACACAATAGGGTATATATAGGAGTTAGTAACTCATAGATGATCATCATATTGAGCACTTGAGTCTTATTGTATGGTTTGGAGGTTGCCCCCTCAAAGTGGCTAATTTATTCTACTTGCATATTGTGATCTTTTCTCTCTATTTTGGTGTTCCTTGGTGTTTGATTGCTACTGATATCCAGATTTATCTAAGTAATTTCATTACATTCAACTATTGCAGACCTGTATTTCCAAGGAATGAGATTTGCGCCAAAATAAGAGCTTTGAAACATGGTGCTGGCATCCACTAAACCATAATGGAAATGAGATTTTTGTCAGTTGTAGTGCAACTCCCATTCTTTTGATCAGCTCATAAAGAAGTCTCGTGCATGGCCTGGCCACTCTACAACGCCAAACTCCCATGGAAACCCAATTGTTCCTTAGCCCAATTGCATGCTTTTCAGATATGATGTTCTCACCTTCCACGTTTTTGTGCCTAAGTTCCTCCAACAAGTTTTTCTATTTTGTTTCAGGTAAAAAGTGACACAAATTCGAATTTGCATTAGACTAGTACTGACTTTTGAAAATAAATTGAAAAGAAAAAGAAAAGGATGTACTGCATGGATCTGATCCAAAGTTCGATGTGCATGAAGCCAAATGTGTACTGTATGCCTCTCATGTATGAAGAAGACACTCACCGATTGATATATAATCGGTTCTCAAATGTAGTACAACACTTGTCTATTTATGGGTGATAGAAGGATAGAAATGGGAAAGGCAGAAAGGGATAGATGGGCCCAACTAGCAGGGACGGAGGAAAAAAGCAGCTTGTTAAAACTGTACGGATGCTCCTGACAGGTTGCCAAGACCGTACAAAACAGTCCTGGCAACAAGTCATAGATATTTTTGATTGGTAAAATGGGTTGTATGACTGTAATTACGTTTTTCTAAACCATAAAACGCAATCAATTTTTTAGAAGATGGTATCCCAAGCCCTGTAAAAAGTTTGAGAGGCTGTTGGAAATTTTGAAGGATGTGTATTAGAATATATATAAATTTATATGGTACATGGTATCCCAAGCCCTGTAAAAAGTTTGAGAGGCTGTTGGAAATTCTGAAGGATGTGTATTAGGATATATAAATTTATCTAGTATATATTTACTCTTTGATTTTAGCTTTTTGAATGGCAATATTGAAGACAAATTATTATGAAACTATTATTTGACAGGTAAGGTGGACCCTCCAATTCAGCACTGGGGCTTAGCCTTAGTTTTAATAAAGAAGAGCAGATATAACACAAATTAATATGAAACTATTATTTGACAGGTTTAGGAAGGGTTCAAATTTGCAACCCTTCTGTATTCACCCTTTAGAGAAGGATAAAACACAAATGACCCTTGAAAAAGGTAACACACACTCTCTCCCTCTGTGTGTGTGTGTGTGTTTGTGTGTATTATAACATGTATCTCGGTGTCGATGTTATTGGAGTGGAGGAGGAAAACCTTTATAGTAGGTGTTTGAGGCATGAAGGGACATTAGGCTCTCTGTGGGACATGCAGGAGAAAGAGGGAAGTTGTGCAGGATATGGTGAGTGGATTTAATGTCTCTTGCATGGCAACAGTGATATGTAAATATAAAATATAATCTTTGGACGGAATGCAAAATATCTGTGTTCATAGTCCAGTTTGCAGTAATATAATATTCAGACGGAATGCTAAAGATGTGTAGCCATTGCTCCTAGACAAGTGTAAACCCTAAGCATAGCACAATAATATTGAATGTGATGTGTTGGCCTAGGGAAAACTAACACGAGTGCAGTCGTGATTTCGTAGCCCATTGTATGGATTTTCTCGGTTCGCTCTTGCTTTATTTTATTCACCATTGTCCAAAACCTTTCTTGCTCATCATTGTAATTATCATAGTGTAGTTTATTTTGCCTGGTATATTATGATATGATATCCTGTAACTCCCATCTTTAAGGGAGGGCAGATGTTGTCCATTGTAGTGTCTGTCTCGTGAGTCTTGTATGCTACTACTTTGGTTTTGTTTCCAAGTAGTAAAAGAGTGAACCTATCTATTCAGTTTGATTGATGCATTTTTAAAATGTCTGTTCAAAAATTGATCCGAAATAGCTGAATATGGTGCTACGTGTGCATTGAATGCTATCCTTTGGCTTGAGAATTTATTTTTTATATAAGATTTGTATCCTTTTCTACTAGGAAGCCTTTGTTTGGACATTGTGAAGGCGAGCCTAACAACTAAGCCATATTTTGCAGGTACCATTACCTTACAAAGAAAATTGGTTCAGCTATTGTATCAAACTACGTTGCACGGATACTCCAAAACCCCCCGAATCCCCTTGGAAATGTATCGGATACGGATACGTGGGGGATACGTGTTGGATACGTGCGATACGATAAACGTCGTCACGGATACGTAAAGCGTATACGTATGATGTATCCGTGATGTACCCCGTACGTATCAGGTACGTATCCAGCAGTATATACGTGTTTTTTAAGTTCTATTTCATTTTTAATTTTTTTTTTACTTTTCTACTCCCTAAAACCGAACCCTAAACACTAAATGAATAAAATAATACACCTCATTATTTGATGGCGAAGATGACGCTCAAGGGAGTTCGCAAGGAGCGGAGAGTGGAGTTAATGAGAGTGGAGCTAGCGCAAGTGGCACACATGAACTTGATTTTGAGGAAAATCTAGATGATATATTCTAGATTTGTTTGTATTCCTATATCATATGTATGGCAGCCACATGAACAATGAAATGTAAAATCTTAAGTATATTGTTTGTTTTGAAAATTTGAACATGGATCCTAGTATATTTTTCAAATTTCAAGTTTTGTTCGTATTCATGTTAACATGATATTCATATATCATATGTATGGCAGCCACATGATCAATAAAAATGCAAAGTCTTAAGTATATTGAATGTTTTGAACATTGATTCAAGTTTTGTATTACTATTTCAGTTTTTTATGGACTAAAAAATGAGTAAAATGAGTAGATGTACATATATATATATATTTTATTATTTTTTAATATATATTACGGATATATATTTTTAAAATATATGTATCCAAGGGTTTTTTAAAATTGATGTATCCGCGTATCGTATCCGTATCCAAACCGATACTCGTATCCGTATCCTGGCAACGTATGTATCAAATAAGCAACACCTTGGTTTGTTAGGGAAGATTAATTCTATGGTGAAGGAAAATGTATGGTTCACATGGCTTTGGAAGAATTATGTCAATATGCATCGGTGCACATATATGGCATATCTAAGGATGGATGATTGATAAAGGTATGTTTTCTGTATCAATAATTTTAATCATGATATTGGATAGTATGGTATTGGAGTTGTATAAATATACCAAACAATGCAGACTTATATATCCACCTAAGGAGGTGGCATGGGTTTACAAATCGGTTGCTGATTTCTACATACTTATGCTGGAGGTGTTTCTGTAGAGGGGGAGTTCCTCCTGCAATGGTAGTTGTTCTCCTGTATTTGCAGCTTGAGCAGTTGTCTCCTTCATGTCTTTTCCAGGCAGTTGTTAACAGTAACATTTGCGGATGTTGACAGCTGTAATTATTAATTTATTTCCAATGATTTGAATTTGCATTGACACACGGTATTAAGACACCAAACAACCAGTAAAAACAATAAGCCAAACTTAACTCCTGTACAAAAAATATATCTCAACAACAAGAACTTCTATAACAAGAAATCCTTGTGTAAATTTGTTTGTCACCTCCGAAAATACTAGAACATTTTTTTTCCATTTATTTATGTCATTTGTACATATAAAATGCTTAGCAATAGGCCAATAGGTCCATACCTACATGATAAGGGATGGATTGCAGAGCCATGAATATCTATCAATAGGACTTGAGATTATGTATGTTAAGAACATAATTTAATGGACATGTTTTTTTTTTTAACATGGGGGAAATCAAATCAAAAGGGATTTGCTATCAAAATGCCTGAACAAAATGTGGATTATGGACTGGTAAGATCACAGGATATGCATTGAATGGTAGAAGGGAGAATGCCTGAATGGAATTTGGTCACCGGAGTTCCATCACTGTTTTAAAAATAACATTTTATCTACTTACGGTATATTTTGTGCCTTTAGAAACAATTGGGTGAGAAGATAAATGTAGCTTCCAAGGGTGAGGTGTTGGAGTCTATGTTGCCAGGAAACGGAAACGGATACGGGTACAGGTTCGAAACACGAAAACACCAATTTTCAAAAAACCTTGGGTACGAAACGTTACAGGAAACGTCCGTACAATATATTATAAAAACTTAAAAAATATAAATATATACATTTATATATATGCATAGTACTCATTTTCAAAATTTTAGTCCATGGACCATAAGAGATAAAACACTCAAAATATTTTGTATTCATTGAAGTTCTAAAGATTCATCATTCAACATGGTTACAATTTCAATGTTTCATATATACATGATTATAATCTAGATTCTAGAATATATCATCTAGATTTTCTTCATAATCATCTGTCATGCATCCATGTTTCAAAAATTATTGTTGTAACCCGCTTCATTGTATTCATTTGATTGAGGATTCCAATGGAAAATTCTATTCTAAGGAGCAGTAATACACTGAGTCAAAACCTGCTTTCTAGCCTGGCATTTCTTGGTTTCTGCTAGATTCTTCCTACTTTCTTTGGATTACTATTCTGACCCAAACTATCTTTAGGCTTGTTTAATGTGCCTCCTTGTTAGTATAGTTTTAATGTTATAAGACTTTACAGCTGAGCACACTGTAACTTAAACCTGGGTTTGGAAAATTCTCTGAGCAGAAATACATTTTTTTGTTTGTTTAAGTTTTGAAGTTTTAAAAACTGAAAATTCCGGCTGAAACAGAAACGTTTCAGAATTTTCCAAACCCAGGTTAAAGTTACACAGTGCTCAGCTGTAAAGTCTTATAACATTAAAACTATACAAACAAGGAGGCACATTAAACAAGCCTAAAGATATGTCTCAGGCGTTTCCGGAAACATCCAGGCATTTCCTGGACGTTTTCTCAGCATTTCAAAGTTACAGTTACAAAGCTTCACATTCAAGTTGGGCGTGGTCATCTTCGCTGCTACTGCATTGATGGACTTGTTGGTTTTCCAAGGACATGCCAAAAGGATGGATTTAGGAACTGTTGTTGTAGGCATTACCCTCAAAAGTATTTGAATTGAATATTATGTGTTTTTAAGCGCACACTATTGAAGTTCGGAAACTGTTACTTTTGTAAGCAAACTAATCGTACCTTTTCTTTCTGCTACCTGTATCCTTTCAAACTTATGGTACTTTGGAAAGTTTTATTTTTGGAAGCCAACAAATTATACTATTTCTGGCTGCTGTATGTAATGAATGTGGGATAGTTGCATGATATTGCCTGGTAAGTAGAAAGTGTGTTACTGATATTGCCTTCTATTGACCACCTCTACGGGGTGGTTTGAGATTGATATAAGAAATGGATGGCATTGCGTAGTGTTGAGGCATTCACAAGTCCAACCATTAGATATCATTATATATGTTGTGAAATTATCTCCTTTCGCATTTCAATAGACCGTCTTCCCCATCTCTTTTGTATTTCTTGTCCAACAGTTTGAATGCATTGTAAAGATAAAACACAAACAAGCCTACACAATAAAAGACAATTTTTAAGTAGAGTGTGAAATGCTTTGTCTTTCCAACAATCATTGAATTCCATTTAAATAAAAAAAAAAGGCCGAAATCCAAAATGGAATACAAAAGGCTGAAATCCAAAAAAGGGAAAAATGAAGAGAAAAAAAACTTAGGCCTTTAAACACCCAAACGACCACATGAGCACCCATCCCACTTCTATCCCTTCATTTTATTCTTCTCTCTATTACTGTAAAGTTGACAAAATTAGATGACTATGGTAAGTACATTGAATGAATATGTTAGAAGTAGGTCAATCAAACTTTTGAATATTATGTTGAGAGATACTTTTCTATTTTATGCTATTCAATGTTATGGAGATAATGAGAGTTGAGAATAATGATTTTTAAAATCTTTTAAATTAGATGAGTGGGTTAGATATATTTGGATGTTGAATATATTTGAAATAGATTAATCAAATAAATTTTCATATAATACAACAAGATATATATATATATATATATATATATATATATATATATATATATATATTAATATATATATATATTTTTTATTTTATTCAATAACATAGGATATTCCTCAAGACTAGGTAAAGATATTTCAAAATTAGAGATATTTATGTAATAGTAGGATATTTAATGATTATTTATATTATAAATTCAAAAATATTTTGTTTGCATGGTAAAGATATTTCAAAATTAGAAATATTTATGTAATAGTAGGATATTTAATGATTCTTTAATTGTTTGCGAAAAAGAAAAATATATTTAATGTTTTAATTGTAAAGAAAAATATTTTGTTTGCATGGAAATATATTCCCAATGTTAATGTTAGTTTTGTGTGTTCCTCTAAATTAAAAATTAGTTTTTTTGAATACATTACAAAAAAATAATGTGAGAAAATTTAATCTAGTGGATCTTATATGGATATGACTTTTAGTAATAAAGGTTTTTTTGTGTTCTTCTAAATTAAAAATATATTATGGAAGTTTAATCTGAGAAAAATTATTCTAGTGGATCTCATATGGATATCTTTTAGTAATAAGAATACAATACAATGTATATAAAATGCGAAGAGATAATTTAAGTTATAATTTATGGTAATAAGAATGTTTAAGTTTTGTTAATAAATGCAAAGATATGTTTTAGGTTATAAGGAAAAATATAAATAATGATAGCTTTGATATTGACATCTCTCAAGAATTTTTAAATAGATATATCAAATGTGTCATTTAATTAACATGTTAGGCATATGACGGATAGTTGACTGTATTATTTTATTGTCATTGAGCGGGGATATGGATCGAGATCATTGATGGCTTGTAGGGACAAATATAAATGTTTGTCACTATTTACTTCCACACAATCAAAGCTACAAGGTCTTCAATGCACGGGTCAATGACATGGCATGTTCCTTTCTTATTCAACATGTCATGTTGCAACAATCTGCACAAAAATTTGTTCTGATACAAAATAATAAAATTGGTTTAGTTTTCATAGATCAAACACTATAATAATGTCTCATATATTAACATTTCCCCTATAAACAAGGAGTTTGCATAACTACACACCCCAAAAAATTAGTTGGGTGGTTTGTAACAACAAACAATTCAAATATACTAGTTGTTAATACAACTAATTTCTCACTCATAAATATTAACTTGCATACACAATATTAATGTGGGCACTAAACAAATATTTTCCAAACATCACCGAGCAATATTTTTGTTTCAATGGCATTGTTAAGGCGTAGAAGAGAAAACCAGTACCTAATATACATCAAAAAATATATTGTTGGTAAAAGTACATGAGGTTTTAAGTATTGCCTTTATATACTCTAAAAATTTGAGCTTGCAATCCCTTCAATATTGCCCTCTTTTGGTTGTATTTTTAAAAATTTGATCTTTAATACGGATTTGATGTTTGGGAAAATCCCAAAAATGTAGCTAATTTGGTTAGAAGCCAGAAAATTTTATTATTGGATGAATGCTTTGAAATTGGGGAAAAAAATAGTAGAATTGGGAATTGTGGGCAATTTGGGTGGGTTGGACACTTACATTGGCTAAAGTTGGCCATATAGGTAAGTTGATTTAGAGAGAACAATATTGAAATAATTTAATATTGAAAAAGTTTAATATTCATTTAATTTGGAGATTTATAATTGTATAAATTCTTCACATTCTTGAAATAATAAATGATGAGTTTAATTTTCTTCTTTTCCTAAATAAATTGTGTTGCAAAGTGATGACTGTGGCCCAAAGAATTTGCTTCAAATAAAGTTAATAGTGTACATTGGCTAAAGTTGACCATATAGGTAGGTTGATTTAGAATAGTTTAATATTGAAAAAGTTTAATATTCATTTGATTTGGAGATTTATAATTGTATAAGTTCTTCTCATTCTTCAAATAATAAATGATGATTTTAATTTTCTTCTTTTCCTAAATAAATTAGATAGTGAATATTTTTCCAATTATGAAAATGAAAAAGAAGTTTTATTGAATATATTCACTAACAATTGCACCCAAAGTTGCATTGGGTATGCTGATAAGGATAAATTTAAAAATGGAGTTCATCATGGGTGGGTAAGGTGGCACAGAACAAGCAAAAGCTTAGAAAGATATTGCAGCAATGGGAAACTCTGTTAGGCAGATGGGAGGACAATTGTTGGGGTTGTTATGGTAAGAGTCATTTGTCCTCTTACTTTTATATGAATGTATGCTCTTCTTGCATTTTTGTGTCTTGTGTGATCATGTATGAGTCCAAAACTTTCCTATTTGACTTAAAATTCTTCATCCTTGCATTGGATCGAACTAGAGACAACCAAGTACATGGAGAGTGAAATCCCTAAGGTCGGAGGTGGAGGATATTCACCTACTCATAAAAAAATACTTATATATATATGCCTCACATGTTGTTAGGCACTAATCCTCCAAAACCTCATGATATAAAAACATATAAAGCTAAATTATATATGCCTTAATAACGAGCTATCAAAAAAGCACGAGTTTGAAACCCATACACAAAAGCTATATTTTACACTTATCTTTGAGGGTTTTTTTGAAGCCAGTTGCATGGCACTCTTAGAGTCATGACCAACTCTCTTATTGAATCAATCCTTTACAAATGAGATGACAAGGGAACTATCCTTGTACATAGATACGCCAATTTTAAAGCTCCACCAAATAGGTACACAAAGTTTTAACTTGCAAGAAATATATAAATTTTTATTTGAATTTTATTTCACTTGATCACATTTATTATTCTTCCTTCCACAACAAAAATGGCAAGTTATGTGGAGTAGATGTGTAAGACAACAACATGCCATCTTCATTGGACATATGTTTACAAAGAACTATTTTGGTCTGATCACACTTCTCTTTGGGTGGTTCTCTTACTAGTTGCATGGCCATTCTTGGAATTGAGGCCAACTAATTCTCATTGGATCAATCCCTTCGAGATGGGATGATGAGGGGATTATTCTTATACCAATTTCCGAATTGTAATAAATAGAAACACTAATATCGATGTTACAATAAATAGATTTTAAAATTGATACCTCTTGAAAGACCTACATATCAGAGTAATAAGTATGACAAAGACACTCATTAGGTTGACATGCAAAGTAAAATGCTCTAAATATCTGTCTTGAAACATTTATAAATAACATAATATAAAAAAATAGAGATTTAGGCAATAGGCACTCTCTGTTAACAAGGATTGTTTCTTTGCTTATAATTTCAGCATTTGGACACACCACATTGGAAACTATAAAACCCTTTTTGCTATTTTTATCATCAAAACCTTTTTGATTTTTTGTATTTTTATAATCCTTCACCCATCTAAGATATGGTTGCTTTTGTGGGTTGGGTGCGATAGCAAATGCTAACTAAATTTGATTTTAGAAGCAAAGCACATTCGAGGCTTAATGCCACACAATATTATCACTATGTCGATCAAAGTCAATGCTAAATACATGGTTAGCCCTTAGATTGTGCGATGAGAAATTTGTTAGTTGTTTATGTGCCAGTAGCTTTGTGCCCTAGTTTTCTTTAAAGATGATACTCTAGCCACACATTGAATATTTCTCTTGAATATACTCTTTCATAATCTCTTAGAAGAAGCATAAGAAGCTCTATGTTTGCATTAAATTTTTGGTACATCTTTCTTGAAAACTCTTGACTCTAGTTTTTGTGGTGTTCTTTGTGCCAAGAGAATTCAATATTGCAATGCCAAGTAAAATGATATCAAGTTTGTAAAATATGTTGCTTCCTTACAATGCCTAAATTATGATCATCTCCACTCCAATGATGCAATCTTTCAGACAATAAGCTAAAACAACATTTCTTGGAAAGAACATTGGATGTAAAACATTATAAGAAGTATAAGTTTACAAACAACGAAATACACAAAAAAACTTGACATCAATATTATAATATATCCAACTAAAATTCCAAAACGAGTCTTTCCACAAAGCTACGATTCATACATCAACTTCAAATACGCTTGAAGGAAGTCTCTAACACAATTTCAAAAACTTTGGTTTGGCAAAATTAGGTTTGAAAAGCAACTCTGTGTCCATATTGTGTGCTAAATTCAACTATCAAAAAATAAATTTGTAAGACATGGTTCACATGTTAGTTCACCGTCGTTTCATTAGGATCCACTACTTGTAATCTACCCTACCCAAGTACAAGATACCCCAAAAAATGGAATCATAAATATTTTTAGAAAGAAAGAGAAATCAATATTTTTTGTTAATTATTCTAGTCCTATCCATTAGGCAATATGCTTCTCAATTATAGTGTAACCTAAATGTTGATGTAAAATATTTCTATGACAAGTTTTGCAGCAAAATGCGTACTATTTAACATATATTGTGAAAGTTTAAAAACACTAAAATTGAGGATGGTAATTTATATGCCTCTTGTTCAAATTGGTCCTAAAACCCAACAATGACTAAGTTCAAGCATAATTTCCAATTCCAAACATGCCCCTTAAAATTAGTGATTTTCTTCTTAGAAGCATGCTATAAAGCAATCTACCAAACCCAATGGAAAGGGTTTTACAGGGCATTAAAATTCTTAGTACGTATACAAATCAAGAAAAAAGTTACTAATCTTGAGCCCCTTGAATATTGTAGACAACTTAAGATGTAGAAGAAAAGTAAACACAACGATTCCTTTAAAATACTCCTAATTTTTCAAGAAACCTTGGGAGTTAACACTTTCAACACTATCCTAACTTAAAACAACAAAATACAAGCAAAAAATGTGTAGGAGAACATTTATATGGCTCTAAAATTGAAAACGAACATTTTCACACGTGTTTATATGGCCCTAAAATTGAAAACGAAACATTTTCACATATATACACATACATAGACATATATATACATGTGTGTGTGTGAAAAAATGTGGGTGTCCATTAAAAATTTCAGAGAAGTGCAATTAATTAGAAAGATTGGTGTGTTAGGGATCTAATATTACATATTTGCTTAATTTTATTTGAAAACATTGTTAGATTATTGATTCTTTTTATAATATTGTTTTTTGGATTTTAGCATTAGAATTAAAGAGTGACATTTATATTTGTCAAAGCTAAAATGTTTTGTGCTTTAGACTTTGTAGATGGCATGTTGACTCCCATGATTGTTGAAAACACACACAAAGAACACACCGACCTTATATGCAAAAAATATTGAAAAGAATTGAAATTGCTTGGAAGAAATTCAATTGTGTGTAGGGAAAGAAACTCACGTGTTAGAAAAGGTGTATTGAATTCCCTATCCAAAAACAATCCAGGACTACAGACAATGAGCACCAATGCGTGTACTTCTTACTGATGACCCTTCCAAAACCCCTCTTCTTTGAAGGTGTCAATGTCGTGCTCCTTTGTTATGTTTTTCTTGGATACAACATAAAGAATATATAATTAAATTTATCCTCAACCATAAGGCTTTCAAATATAACATGTAACTAAAAGAAAACTCATGTTTTCAAATGATTATATTTCAATATTCTAGCAACAATGAAAATAACAACTCTCTTAGTAACAACCAATGTTTACAAGAAACAATAATTACAATAATAGTTATTTACAAGTGTATAGACTTGACAAGTCACATTCATTTACAAAGTGATGGCAATGTCCTCCAAGGATGAGAAAGGCCAAGATGACAAGAGGCTCTACTATCTCCAACTTGAGCTCCAACTACAAGAGAATATGGCTTGTTTACCACCCAACCAATAGGCATCATCACATGCCTTTCCATGGTTGGAAGTCATGCTAGCCTCCCCCAAGCCCATGGGAGAGAGGAACTAGCTTCCACAATGTGCACAAGTAATGGGGATTTACACACACACAACAAGAAAAACATAAGATCAATCATCCACTTAGACCTACTACACAATGAAAACCACAACATGAGGAGAACAAGGTCAACCTCACAAGGGGGAAGAGAGGAAGAAGGATGCCCAAATCAAGGTGTCCAACCATAGGAGCACCAATAATACATATATATATAAAACTCCTTATACCTCCTAGTCATACATCCTCCTTATTCCTCCTTATACAATAGAGATCCTTCTTGGGAGGATTTTCAAACCCACATGGGTTTCCTCACCAAGAATGGGGAAAGGATCAAGCCATATGAACCTTTCTCCCACCTCAAACCATATGAGGGGATGAGAAGGGACCTTCATGGCTTGACCAACAACCATGAGGTTTGAGAGGAAATCCCTCTCTCTTCCCCTACATTCTCCAAAAACCATCAATCCAAATGATGGTGGAGAGAAAACAAGAAAAACCACAAGAACAAACAACTACATAACACATATTTCACACACATTATTTCATTGATCAAGCATACATACAATATAAGCACAACTAAGAAGAAGAAGGTTAAGAACCCTACCTCTATAATGCTTTCCAAGACTCTAAGCTTTTCCCCTTTGTCCAAGCTTCCCTCCAAGCTCCAAAATTCTCCAAGTGCTCCAAAAAAAATGAATCAAGAAGACCCATTCTTCCCACATGAGGAAGAATAAAAAGAGGATCCCAAAAGTTTCCTCACCAATGGGAAAGTGACAAGTGTCACCCCCTCTCCTCTCAAGAGTCAAAGATTCCAAAAACAAAATAAGTAAGAGTAAACTCACCTTTTATCCCTTTTCACCCAAAATACTAAAAACTAAAATAAAACAAAGTGGAGCAACTTTTAACACTTTCACACAATCCAACCATCTTACATGGATGGTGACTAAAGAGGGCTAAATGGGAGGGAAACTCCCTCCAAACCTTGGAAATAGGTCCCCCTACCTATTAGGTAGGGTCCAAGGGCCCATTTTCATGCTAAGGGAACCCCCAAACTCAAAAGGGGTCCCTAAAATTACCCAAAATAACCCAATTTCGGGTTTGGCATGCTTGGGCACAAGGGTAGAGGGTGTGGGGTTCACCCAAGGTTCACATGTGGTCCCCAATCCCTTCTACCAACACACACACACTTCCCAAAACCAACACTTAACTTAAGATAAGATTATTAACCCCTAAGCTAGTTTACTTAATGCAAACACATCCTAAACCTAATTAATTTTACAAGACATAATTACATTACAAAATGAGGGTTCACCCATGGTGCCCAATTAAAATACATCTAATCTAAGGCTTCAAACAATTTAGCATGGTTAGGACTCACTTACCGTGGGCCACTTGTGCACAATGCGTTGCGTAAGCTGCCACTAAACCCATGCTCTCCTATACCTGTCACCTGCACACTCATTGCACACATTAACCGCATCTGTCCAATATAATAAACATCATCTATACATCACAATAACAGTCAAACTTATAATGTCCGATCATAATTTACAATTGATAGTGCAATGCATACAATTATCCATATAGTTTGCCATGAATCATCCACAATCAAAATTGCAACGACATATACTTAGGTTAGCATAAAAATCACCATCATTAAATCTAAAACACTATATCATCAATCAAATTAACCACAAGAGGCTAATCATCTAACCGATAAGTCTATCATATAACTCTGTTAGTGTCATCACATCATACGAAATATAACAGTATATGAATCTAATCCAATTGGCGCTACGCGCCCAAAATGCCATAATGTCCAAGAGAATAAAATATCATAGTAAAATGTCCAACGTCTATCAGAGTCTCAATCAAAACATGTCTAGAAATAAAGGAACCAACAGATAACTGGAGCTATAAAAAATGTGGGCACTACAATATGTAGATGTATACATATCTATACATATGTATATATAGATATACACACACACACACACACACACACACACACACACACACACACACACACACACAAGTCACCTTATGGATGAAAATTTAGATCATCTTAGCATGAAAAAATTTAATGTCACCAAAATCAAGAGTGAAATTATGGGTTCATCCCTAGGGTGACGTTAGGGGTTTGTTACTTTGGTGACATATTTGCATCCTTATGTCGATGGTAAGCATTATCCTTAAGGAAACTTTAATCAGCGTCCTATGTCAACAATAAGCATCACCTTTAGGGAACTTTAATTCCCCATCTCTGGGCGACTTTAAATCTCGTCCCTAATACAAACTTAAACTATCTTTAAGGTGATTTTAATTCTCGTCCCTTGGCGAACTTTGATATTTTTCAGTAAGTCATCTTCAAATGTAAATTTAATTCAATTTTATTATCGGAAATTATTTTTAAAAATAGTAGTTTTAGTTAATTAATATTACTTTATAATTATTATTTATATATTAACTGTAATTATTATATATGTATTATTATACAATGTTAATGTTAATGTTATATATATATTGTTGTTTCATAGATAACCACATATTCATGACTTGATTCCAATTGATGTCATTGACCCGGTCGATGATGTCAATTGAAACATGTTTTCTACATGTCATAATAATGAAAAATTCCAATTTTCTACACTATAGATCAATATGAATGTAAGTAAATTATATGTCAACATATATATGTACAAAAATGAGAATGAAAATATAATAAATTAAACACTATATTATTAAAGTACACAATAATAAAGTGGATGTTAGGAAATATGAGATAAAATATGTGGAATAATCCCTCACCAATCGCAACAGTAGAAACTAATATGCGAAATTATTACGATCTCAAATAAAATTGCGAATAAAATAACACAACAAAAAGAGACAGTATTTAACGTGGTTCACCCAATTTGGGCTACGTCCACCAAGAATCACTTGCTCATATTTTATAACAAGCCATTGCTCTCTCAATACAATACCCGCATCCGTTTGGAACTATGCTCAACAAACTCTATAGAATTCACTACCGAATTCAAAGCATATATGCAATGTTCTTCATACTTTCTATCATATGCATAAAACCATATAAATAGACAAGCTTGCTAAGCAGCTTTTACAAAACCGTGGTATCAAAACCATGGGCAAAACCCGTCCCCATAAACCTATGGGTCAAAAATATCGCCCATATGAGAAAAACACGTTTCCCGATATTTCGAGATACATGAAAAGTGTACAAGACTCTTAGTGTACAGTCTCCAACACTTTCACACATGAAAACAGGCTCCACAACCTAACAATCTCCCACTTGGAGACTAGTTTTCCTCTCGAGCAAGCTTCTCACCCTTCACTAGTTTATGTGAAGACCAACTAAAGTCGAACACAACTTCAATTTTTCCTTGTGACCACCTTGGTCATCATGTCTGCAGGACTCGACCGTATGAATCTTCTCCAACTTCAACTTCTCTTCCTCCAAAGTTATCTTGATGAAATGGTACCTTAACTGTATATGCTTTGTCCTAGAGTGGAAAGCAGAGTTCTTAGCTAGGTGTATAACACTCTGACTATCACTATGCAACTTTCCTTCCTCTTGCTTATGCCCCAACTCCTCAAGTAATTGTTGTAACCAAATCATTTCCTTGCTTGCCTCTGTGGCAGCAACATACTCAGCCTCCGTGGTTGACAAAGCCACCAACTTCTGTAGTCGTGAAATCCAACTTATTGTTGTTCCACCTACAGTGTAAACATAACTTGTTGTGCTCCTCCTGCTGTCTACATCTCCAGCCATATCTGAATCTACATAACCACACAAAATGGTGTTTGATCCACTGTAGCACAAAACTGTCCCCATGGTCCCTCGCAAATACCGAAGGATCCACTTTATTGCTTGCCAATGATCTCTACCTGGATCACTCATAAATCTACTCACCACTCCCACTACATGGGCAATATCAGGCCTAGTGCACACCATGGCATACATCAAATTACCAACTGCTGATGAGTAAGGTACCTTGGACATTTGGTTTCTCTCCTGCTCTGTCTTGGGACACTGCTCCTTTGATAACTTGAAATGGCCTGCCAAAGGAGTCCCAACCGGTTTAACATCCTGCATATTAAACCTCTCCAAGACTTTCTTAATGTACTCTTCCTGAGATAAAGTCAGCTTCCATTCCTTCCTATCCCGAGATATCCTCATACCAAGGATTTTTTTGGCTGCCCCCAAATCCTTCATAGCAAATGATTCACTTAGTTGCTTCTTGAGTACTTTTTTCCCGCATGTTTTTACCTGCAACCAACATGTCATCAACATACAAACACAGGATAATATAACTTCCATCCTCAAATTTCTTTGATACACACAATGGTCGAATGACATCCGATATAACCTTGCTCCATCACGAAGCTATCAAACTTCTTATACCATTGACGTGGAGCTTGTTTCAAGCCATACAAGCTCTTCTTCGCCAGCACACCATCTCCTCTTTACCTTTGACCTCATAGCCATCCTGTCACTGCATATATAGTTCCTCCTCCAAATCACCATGGAGAAATGCGCTTTACATAAAGTTGTTCTAAGTGCAAGTCTTCTGCAGAACTATTCCTAGAAACAGTTCTAATAGAAGTCATTTTTACTACGGAGAAAAAATATCATCAAAATCTATACCTTTTTTCTGTGTAAACCCTTGACCACCAACCGGCCTTGTACCTTTTCTTGCCTCCTTCCTCTTTGACTCTAAACACCCACTTTTTCTGTAATTCTTTTTTCCTTCGTAGCTTTACCAAATCCCATGTCCGGTTCTCCATGAGAGCCTGATGCTCCTCATCCATGGCTTGCTCCCACTTTTCCTCGGCATCTACCCGCATTGCTTCATCAAAGCTCTCTCGGTTCTCCACTTATCAAAGTGAGTAATAAATAATAAAGATAAGGAGAAAAACGTTCGGCTCTCTTCTTACCCTAGAAGACCTCCTCAATATAGGAGTTTGGGGTTCTTGTTGAGTCGGTTCTTGAACCGATTCATGGGTCACTATCCCATCCTAAGATTCTCTACCACTGCATATTCTTTCTCTAATTATTCCCTATTTTCCTACTGTATCGTTGCTTATACATGACTTTCTCATTAAAGACCACATCCCTAGACCGAATGATTTTCTTGTCCTTAATACTTCAACATTTAAATCTAAATTCATCACCACCATAACCAATGATAGTACATTTTTCTGATTTAGCCTTTAGCTTGGTCCTATCATCCTTGTCTATATGAACAAACACCTCACATCCAAAGACTCTAAGAAATGAATAATCAACTTTCTTACCATACCAAGCCTCCTCGGGTATGTCTCCATCCAAGGCACTTGAGGGTCCTCTGCTTTTATCAAGTACACGTTGTGCTCACCACTTCGCCCAAAAAGAAAGAGGCGATCCCGCATGTAACCTCATGCTCCTAAAGACGTTCCATTATTGTTCGTTCATCCTTTCTTATACCCCATTCTGCTGCGGAGTTATTGGAACTATCTTTTACATGCAGATTCCATTCTTAGAACAATAATCATTAAATTCATTACTGCAATACTCCCTTCCATTATCTGATCCGAGACATTTTAGCTTAAGACCTGTTTCATTCTCTACCAAGACTTTCCATTTAACAAAAGTGTCAAATACATCGATTTGTTTCTAATACAATAAACCCAAACTTTCCTTGTTGCATCATTAATAAAAGTAACATAATAACTTGATCCCCAAGATATGATATCTCGAGCCACCCCACACATCGAATGTACCAAATTTCTAACTTACTCTCTTTCTTTGTAGGTCCAACCTTGAGAAACCTTACTCGCTTATGTTTCCCATATATGCGGTTCTCACGAGAACTCCAAACTGTTTACGTATATCCAGGAAAATTCTTCTTTATGATTTCCATGCCCTTATGGCTCATATGACCGAGCCTATAGTGCCATAATGTTGTATCGCATTTGAAGCCACAAGATTACAATCATTAGTACTATCATGGTTAAATACAAGGTTCCAACCTTCTTACCTTTTGCCACCACAAGAGCACCCTTGGTAACCTTTCAAGAGTCACCAGTAAATATCACAAAGATAACCATCACTTCCCAATGCCCCGCCGATATCAAATTTCTCCTTAATGTAGGCATATGTCCGACATCCTTCAATAGCCATGTATTCCCATTCTCGCATTTTAACTCCGAATGTAACCTTTTCCAACTATACTTTGAGGCTCATCATCACCAAGAAAAACATGCCCAAAATCCCTCAACATAATCAACAAAATAATGCCTATGTGGAGTAGCATGAAAAGAATCCCCGAATCTAAAACCTAAGATTCGAGTAATATTATGCAAAGAAAGAATCAAAACATCCCGGCATACATTACCCGATGCCACATTTGCCTCCTTGTTTTTCCCTGTTGGTTCTTCTTGTCCCGAAGCTCCCAACAAATCCTTTTCGCATGCTCAAGCTTTCCACGATGTCGGCATACTATCTTGCTTTTGAATTTTGACCTTGCCCGATCCTTTGATTTTCCATGGCTTCCTCTATTATTCTGTCTCCCTCTAGTTTCCACTTTGTTAAAGCATTCCCCGAAGTAGAAGATTCCCTGAGCTTTTTCTTCGCATTTCCTCACTTAGAATCACCCCTACAACTTCCTCAAACTTCAACTTCGAGTTAGCTAGAACCGAGTTGCTTACCGCCATTACTACGTGACTATTCCAATTTTCGTAAAAAGCACATAATTAATAAAGCCCTAACTTCTTCATCAAATTCTATCAGAATCAAGCTAGCATATTCACAACCATATTGAAATCATTTAAATGATCTCACTATCGAACTATTCTCGAGACATCTTCATATTAAACAACTTTTTCATTAAAAATATCTTATTAGAGGCAGAGGGTTTTTCATACAACTTCCATAATGCATCCATCGGTTCTTTTGTAGTCTTTTCCTTTGAAACATTAAGTAATACCGAAGAGGCAAGACACAACCGAATCGTTCAAAGTGCCTTCCGATCCAAAAAAATCCCATTCCACATCTCTGTCATACTCGAGGGTTTGTTCACCTTCTCGACAACGTAGTATAAAGATCCTTCTCGATAAAGGTAATCTTCCATCTCGCATCTTCCAAAGATTGAAATTATTCCCGTTGAATTTATCAACCCTAGATCTTCCATCATATACCATAACTCCCACTCAAGATAAAACTTTCCTTGTGATTTAACACTTCAAAAAACCAAACCAGGCTTTGATACCAATTGTTAGGAAATAAGAGATAAAATATTTGGAATAATCCCTCACGTAATCGTAATAAAGAGAAACTAATATGCAGAAATTATTACAGATCTCAAATAAAATTACGAATAAAATAACACAACACAAAGAGACAAAGATTTAATGTGGTTCACCCAATTTGGGCTACGTCCACCAAGAATCACTTGCTCGATTTTATAACAAGCCACCGCTCTCTCAATACAATACCTGATCCATTTGGAGCTATGCTCAACAAACTCTACAGACTCATCGCCGAATTCAAAGCACATCTGCAATGTTCTTCATACTTTCTATCATATGCATAAAACCATATAAATAGATTAATCGCTTAAGCAGCTTTTTATAATTAAAAAAGGCATAAAATCACTTATGATTGTCTCCTCACAACACGATCAAGAGTGTCGTCTACATCATTCCAACTAATATCACTAACTATACCTAACTACCAACACTCCAACTAACATCTCCCCAACCCATAACATCACTACCCCCAAGATCATAACCCACAATGTCAACACTCCCATTGGAAGGTTGGGACCCATGCCCATCACTTGAAGTAGAAAAACCCCAACAACCTCGATCTTGTCATATATATATGAATCATTCCTCTACTCAAAATCAACCTCGATTTGGCACTTTGCATGCATAAAATGCAACAAAACCATTATTAAAAATCTCATGAAATAAAATTAAAAATGAGTATATATTTAACAATAAATTCAAATAATGCACTTGTTTTAGTTGGTTTCTATTCATTGTCATTTACTTCTCTAGAGATGCATACCTCTAACGGTTGGAACAATTCGTTATAATCCTCCTCTTGCTAGAAAATGCAAAAATAATAGTTAATGACATTCTTATTGAAAAAACTAAACTGGACCATTTACTAGTGGAAATTAATTTAAGATACCACACAAATTGAGTCCATGCTCCTTCAAAGTCCATGGGACCCACAGATCTATGACCTTCCCCTGGTAGATTGAAACACATGTAACTTGGTTTTGCTGGCTTGCTTCATTGGGATGGTCGTGATTGTCCCAATAGTGAATGATCCTTTCTTAGGCTTGGGTTATAATGAGAGGACATGCAAATATTTTTAAAAAAACTTGGTTAGTATAATATTTTCAAATAAATTTAAAGATGTCCAATTCTAAAATTTACAACATTTCCAAAATATTAATTGGTCAGTACAAGATTTTTAACACTAAGAAAGAAAATATGTGCAAGTCACAAAACAAAATTTAACTCCCAATATTTTTTCAATTTGATTGAAGTAAATTCATAATTAGTTTTTCATTTAGGTTATACCTCTCTTGTTTTAGGGTATCCATTGACCACTTCTCTATGATTTTTGTATTATAAAAATAAGTCAAGAGTACAAAATGTCACCTACTAAAAAAATAAAATCTTACCAAGGTATTCACAATATAAACCGTTTATAATTCAAAAGATTATAATATACCTCAAGTAGTGGTGTAATGGAAATTTGTGTCTCTAGTTAATAAGAGGGCCAAGATTCAAATATTACTCGATGTTAAGGCAACCCACTATTTGATGGATTCCCAGTTAATAGGGTACCATGCTAAAGTGGTTTCAATATATGGGTACGTTATGATAAAGTAATATGAATGATTTCAATTCCCATCTTGTATGGGTCCACGATTGGTATGGTCTAGTGATCAAGTATTTCCTTAGCAATACAAAATAATACAAAAGATAACATAGTAAAAACTTAAATTACATAATTATTCAAACTATTTTTTTATAGAAAAAATAATTGCTCATATACACTCCTACTTTCATTGAACACCCAAGCCTTTCAATTTTAGTTAGTCAACATAAAAAACATCAATACACTATGATGTCTCCTTCTTAACTACTGGTGTTAAACTTGGCCTTGCATTACTTGCATTTAAAAATGATTTAATATTTTACTATAAAACATAGTGAAATATTAATTTAAAATATATCTTTGCTTAAAAATATTAATATACCCACATTTTTTAATCCAACATTACATTCCCACATACATATAAGTGGATAATCCTCTAATCAATGCCATTAGTCATAATCCTATAGGAAGCCTTTGATATGGGTTTCGATCATGGAACTATATCAATCGACAAGCCATTTATTTTTGTTTGGAGGGAGTCCAAAAAAATTGTTAAGAAATAAATCTTGAAAGTCTTGCAAGAAAGTGTAATTGTTGAAGGTGGGATGCTTCGAATCACTCATATCATAGATGTGCATTGCATACAATATGAACCTTTTTATACATTATTTCTTTAGCTACATGGGTAAAAACCTTAATAGGACTACTTATCTTTTCACACCTTGAATGCTAAGTGGGCACCCACATTATCTAAAGAACCCACTATTTTGAAAAAGATATTAAATTTTGCCTTATACTCCTAAAACCACTTTCTTGGCTAGGATAACATCATATGAACCCAAAGGAGAATTGGAAATATTGACTTGAATGGAAAATCCTAAACATTTCAACTCATATTTTTAGAAAACATTGCACTAGTCTTCTCTCACTTTATCATACTAATAGTCCAAGAATATACCTTGTATCTAAAAAGAATTGTTTGAAGTTCAATTTTTGACCTTCAAACTCTAGAAATGTTTGTTAGACACATGTTTATATGGGTCTTTTCTCTTTTAAGTAACCAAATGCATCTTCATCCCTATGTTCAATATAGTTTGTAGTTACTTTACATGTTATTTGATAGCTTTGAATTGCTTAAAACAAAATAATTAGTGACCAACATGGTATATGATTCTCTATTATTGTGTTGTTTCTTTATTATCTATCTTTTGACCCATTCCAATCTATCAAAAACAATCCCTTAATTGCATAGACAAGTCACAATGGAAAAATATTATAATCAATAATATTTCAATGGAAAAAGACAATAATAAAAATTGATGGTTTTTTATTTTTCAAGTAGCGATACCAACAAATAAGGGGAATTGGTAGTACAATATTTACATATGCATATTTGCCAAGAAAAAAACAATCTTGTCATGAACTAAGCCATTGAAACAAGAAGGTTGACATGGCAAAGGACAGACTTATACAAAGGGCCCCAATGAAACAAACAACATGCACACAACCAAGTACGTATTTGATTCTCCTTTTCTTGCATAACTTTGTATAAAAAGATTTCAATATAATAATTGCATACAATTCTATGCATAAATGTCACTTAAATACCCCATTTTGCATAAAAGCTTTGCATGTATACCATGTATTGTATTAATAATATGACCAAGGAAAGGGCATAGATGCCATAGACAGTCACATTAATCAAATTCGGGAGATGCTTACTTTTGTCTCTATGATTTATATCATTGCCATTCTTTCAACCATCGACACATACTTTAATATCTTCAACTTCAAAAGAGAAACTAAATTTTAGAAGACATTCACTATTAATAATTACCTTTAAAAAGGGTAATATCCCATCCATCAATACAATATTTAGACACATTAAAGTTACATTCAAAAATAACTTTAAGTTATCTTAGTGGTACCTTTCAACGATAAAATAAGTCTGTTCAAAAATCTAAAATTCATGCTTAAAGTTAGATTTAGTGTTGAGAAGGTAACTTTAGGATGTACCTAAGTCCATAGATATATTACATTTAATATAATTACATATTTAAGTCACCCTATGGATGGACGTTAAGATCATCTTGGCACAAAAAATATAATGTCACCAAAATTTGTCCCTACTGTGACATTACGGGTTCATCCCTAGGGAAAAGTTATGGGTTTGTTACTCTGGAGACTTTAATTTGTGCCCTTATGTTGATGGTAAGCATTGTCCTTAAGGAAACTTTAATCAACGTCCCTATGTCAACAATAAACATCACCTTTAGGGAACTTTAATCCCCAATCTTTGGGTGACTTTAAATCTCGTCCTTAAGACAAATTTAAAATGTCCTTAAGGTGACTTGTAATTCTCGTCCCTTGGTGAAATTTGGTCTTTGTCACTAAGTCGACTTAAAATGTAAATTTAGTCCAACTTTATTATCAAAAATTATTTAAAAAATAACAATTTTTTATTAATTAATATTACTTTATAATTATTATTTATGTATAATATAATTATTATATATGTATTATTATACATATATATAATATATATATATATATATATATATATATATATATATATATATATATAAATGTTGTTTCACATGTAACCACATATTCATGACTCAATTTTAAGCGATGTCATTGGCCCAAGCGATGATGTCAATGAAACATGTTTTCTACATAATGTCATAATAATGAAAAATGTCAATTTTCTACATTTATATGTCCACACATATAAGTACAAAAATGAGAATGAAAATATAATAAATTAAACATGATATTACTAAGTACACAATAATAAAGTGGAATTCATAATAATATAATTAAAAAATAGTCATAAAATCCAATTATAATTGTCTCCTCACAACATGATCATGAGTTTCGTCCACACCATCCCAAATAATATCACTAACTATACCTAACTACCAACAATCCAACTAACATCTCCCTAAACCCTAACATCACTACCCCCAACATCATAACCCACAATGTCAACACCCCCATTGGAAGGTTGGGACCTATGCCCATCACCTGAGGTAGAAAAACCCCAATAGCCTAGATCTTGCCATGTATAATATGAATCATTCATCTACTCCAAATCAACCTCGATTTGGCACTTTGTATGTATAAAATGCAACAAAACTATTATTAAACACCTCATTAAATAAAATTAAAAAATAGTATATATTTAACAATCAATTCAAATAATGCACATGTTTGGGTTAGTGTCTATTCATTGTCATTTCCTTCTCCAGACAAGCATACCTTTAATGAAAGATGCGGGTCTTGTGCTAAGGTTAGAGCAATTCATTATAATCCTACTCTTGCTAAAAAACACAAATATAATAGTTAATGCCATTCTTATTGAAAAAATCAAATTGGGCCATTTACTAGTGGAAACTAATTAAAGATACCATAAAAATTGAGTCCATGCTCCTTTAAAGACCATGGGACCCATGGGATCTATGACCTTTCCCTGGTAGATTCAAACATGTGTAACTTGTTTCTGCTGGCTTGCTTCATTGGCACGGTCATGATTGTCCCAATAGTGAATGAACCTTTTTAGACCCGAGTTATAATGAGAGGACATGCAAATATTTAAAAATATAAAACTTGGTTAGTACAATATTTTCAAATAAATTTAAAGATGTATAATTCTAAAATTTACAACATTTCCAAAATATTAATTGGTCAATACAAGATTTTAAAAACTAAGAAAGAAAATATGAGCAAGTCACGATACAAAATTTAACTCCCAACAATTTTTCAATTTCATTGTAGTAAATTCATAATTAGTTTTTCATTTAGGTCGTACCTCTCTTGTTGTAGGGTAGCCATTGACCACTTCTCTATGACTTTGTACTGGGAAAAATAAGTTAAGTGTACAAAATGTCACATACTAGGGTATTCAAAATATAAACACCTTAGAATTCAAAAGATTATAATGTCCATCAAGTAGTGTTGTAATGGAAATTTGCGTCTCTTGTTAATGAGAGGGACAAGATTCAAATCTTACTTTGTTTTAAGGAAACCCACTATTTGATGGATTCCTAGTTAATAGGGTACCATGTTAAAGCGGTTTCAATATATGGGTACATTGTGATAATGTAATATGAACAATTTAAATTCCTCATCGATATGGGTCCATAATTGGTATGGATTGGTGATCAAGTATTTCCTTAGAAATACAAAAGAATACAAAATATAATATAGTAAAAACTTAAAATTATAATTATTCAAACTATTTTTTATGAAAAATACTTGCTCATATACAATCCTTCTTTCTTTGAACACCCACACGTTTCATTTTAATCAGTTAATATAAAAAACATCATTTTACCATGATGCCTCCTTTTTAACTGTGGTGTTCAACTTGGCCTCACATTACTTGCATTTAAAAATGCGTTAATATTTTACTTGTTACAAATATTAAATAATGTGAAATATTAATTTAAAATATATATTTACTTAAAAATATCAATATACCGACATTTTTTGGGTCCAACATTACATTCCCACATACATATAAGTGGATAATCGTGTAATCAATACCATTAGTCATCATCCTATAGGAAGCCTTTGATATGGGTTCCAATCATGGAACTATATCAATCGACAAGTCAAATTATCTTTTTAGAGGGAGTCTAAGAAAACGGTTAAGAAATAAATCTTGAAAGTCTTGCAAGAAAGCGTAATTGTTGAAGGTGGGATATTTCAAATCACTCATATCATAGATGTGTGCTGCATAAAATACAAACCTTTTCATACATTATTTATTTAGCTACATGGGTAAAATTTTACATAGGATTACTCCTCTTTTCACACCTTGAATGCTAATTGGGTAACACACATTATCTAAAGAATCCACTATTTTGAAAAAGGTATTAAATTTGGCTTTATACTCCTAAAGCCACTTTATTGATAGGATAACATCATATGAACCTAGAGGAGCAATGAAAATATTGACTAATGAAAAATCTTGAACATTTCAACTTGTCTTTTGAGAAAACACTACACTAACCTTCTCTCACCTGGTTACCATACTAAATAGTCCAAGAATATACCTTATATCTACAAAAAGTTGTTGGAGGTTCAAATTTTGACCTTCAAACTCTAGAAATATAGGTTAAACACATGTTTATATGGGTCTTTTCTCTTTTAATTAACCAAACACATCTTCATCCTTATATTCTGAGTTTGTAGTTATTTTACATGTTACTTGATAGCTTTGAATTGTTTAAAGCAAAATAATTAGCGATCAACATGGCCAACACTTCTCTATTATTGTATTATGTCTTTATTATCTATCTTTTGCAATGGAACCATTCCAATCTATCAAAAACAAATCCCTAACTAGAGAGACAAGTTACAATGGAAAAATATTGTAATAAAAAGTATTACAATGACAAAAGACAACAGAAAAAGTTAATGGTTATATTTTTGAGACACCCATATCAACAAATAAGGGGAATTGGTAGTATAATATTTGCATATGCATATATTTTCCAAGAAAAAAAACATTCTTGTTTGAACTAATCTATTGAAACAAGAAGGTTGATAGGAAAAAAATTGACTTATAGCATAGCTTATTCTTAAAATACAATACAATCTAATGTTTAGAAACAAAGTGATTGCAACTTTAACGTAAAGCAAATGTGGATAATGTATTTATAAGCTCTAGGTTTCATACAATACATGGTTTATAAAAGTAGTATATCTTAGTGAGCCTTTTTCCTTAAGAGGTTTCTCTAGTGATGTATAACGATTGGAATGAGGTTAGAATGCTATCTTTTATAGAAAATGGAAACAAAATTAGAGCTAATATCCCAAATCTCTTCCTTTGTACCTTGACAATTTTTTTGGAAACTTCGTTTTATGAGGCCAAAGCATTGGAAAAAACCAATAGTTTTTGGTATAACTTAGGATCGTGAAACAATCTTGTAAGAAACTTGTGCTGCAAAAAAGATCACAAACCACACATTGTTATGTAGAATCCCAAAAATGGGTGCATTGAGTTTTACCACACCAACAATTTGTGGGAAGTTGAAATTAATAGGCACCATACAAATCAACATTCATATCAATGGATTTTTATTTTATCCTTTATGGTGCCAATACTACCCAAGAGGATTGTGCACTCTGTCTTAGAATTAAATATTCCCCTTATAGGTCCTAAAAAATGGAAAATACCCAATATTATATGCTCTAAATAATATAAACTATACTAATGTCAAACCAGCCATAGATACAAGATTGTTCAAGGAAAGGCCACACGATTGACACCACCCTCTTTGCATAAAATACATAGGCATCACTAGATTTTTCCTCAAGATTCTCAAAAAACCATTCCTTGTAATTCCAATATTTCAAGCGAACCATAAAGTCTCCATAATACAAACATATCAATGATTAATATAAATAAATAAAACAAGTGATTTTCTCTTTTAAAGAGAACATACCCATATAAACATTTGTTTAACCTGTATTTCTAGAGTTTGAAGGTCAAAATTTGAACCTCCAACAACTTTTTCTAGATACAAGGTATATTCTTGGACTATTTAGTATAGTAACCAGGTAGAGAGAAGGTTAGTGCAATGTTTTCTTAAAAGACAGGTTAAACAAACTCTAGAAATACAGGTTAAACAAATGTTTATATAATATACATCAGTCCTTGTATACCAAATTTGAGGTCATTCTATTAAGAAACATGCAAGATAGAGCAATTTTTCTCCTTTTTAGATAAACTTTCTTAACACCTACAAGTATGCAGTTTGATTTTTTGAGTTTTTCATGTTAAAACACCTCCAAATGAATTAAAGTTTTGTATTTATTATTATTATGCCCCCAATAACATGCTCACAAAATTTCAGAAAGTTTCCATTACTACAACTCAAGCTATGTTCTTTTTTTCATACAACCTAGACTAGACAGTCAGGACAACAAGCCTTCAGAAATCAATATATTGAGCATATTCACCTCCAAACCTGATTCCAACTCCTATATATCTTTATTATCTAGTATTTCTTTTCTCCTTTTTTGAGTTTTGGCTCATTATGTCCCTATTAGTCATAAATATAAGCTTTGCTTGCTTTCCAGTGCTCAAAAATTTGTTTTGGGCTAAGATTAGATTGAAGCATATAAGTTAGCATCTTATCTTATGAAAATATGATTCACACCACATAATTAGGGCCAAAAAATATCATTAACTTCAATACAAATAAGAGAATACAAGAAATTCTTCATTTCATCCAATCAAGCCTGTTATATAAGTGTTAAGAACCTTCATCAATCTGAATCATCTACAATACTCCCAATGTTTGTACCACTAATATAATACATGAGTACTATTATGACAAAGATTGAATCATAAAATCATAATTAATACATATTTTTATAGAACTAATATAATTTAAGAAATAATACACAAATATTACACAAACCATCTTCATTATTTCCATTTACAAGAATCAACAATCTACTACAAAAGATGCCTTACAAAGCTTAATTCTTCTTAATACTCCATTAAGCCTCCTTCCTCTCCTTACTCCCCCATTTTTTACCTTCCAATGCAGTGTCACATATATTTCATATCTCTTATTTTCTGTAGCTCAAGACTTATCTCCACGTAGAAGAGCTCAATTTAGGATTATTAGTTCCACTTTATAAGGCAAGAATCCAAGATTCTCTCAACCATATACCATCTTAACCTTCTTTCAAAGTATGATTAGTTTCTACATGGGTATTTAAGGTGATTTATATTTTCAAGAAGATGAAATCACCTTTATGATATGTAACTAGCCTATTAACTTTCAAACCTTTATGAAACTCCTCAATTCTCTTATGAAAATTCAAATTATCAAACTCCTCATTTTGGTGGGAAACCAAATATGAGGCCTTAGAAACCAAATTACACAACCTACTTACTTGTAAACCTTTTAATGACATGACCATTTCATGTATAATGGAGAAAACATGGCTCCTTATTGCTTACAATATGCCTCATTAGGCTTATTAGGCAAATATATACAAAAGTGATCCTTCTTAGTTGATGCTCCTGTATCATACTCCCAATGTGGAATTTTTTTGAACTCTAGTTCAAAGTATCTCATTTATTTTCTTCCAAATCATTATGTTCCTCATTTTGTTCACCTTTTCCTTTTCTTAATATCAAGTCCTCTTCAACTAATTTCTCATAAAGATGAGCATGTAACTTTGCTCCACATTTGCTTCATCTCTTTGCAGTTAGCTCCTCCAAGACGAGGATGTATTTTTGTACTTTATTAAGAGTTTATTTCTCCAAAATCTCTTCCTCTTTACATACACCTGCACATACACAACTCAACAAACAATCAAATATAAAACCTTGATACTTATGCATCTCTTTATGTTATTTTTGCCACCATGCTTTCTTATTAGAGATATTTTTAACCTCCATAAGTGTCTCAATATTTGTTTTGGGACATAATTCCTCCTTAGTGGCTATTCTATTTTCATAACATGCTCCAAGACTTCCAACACAACCTCTAATTTCTCTTCACGAGTGTATACAAAAGGTTCATTTAATGGAAAAAATTGTGTCATGGATATACCTAAAAAATCCTCCAATTCTGTAATCTCCTTCATAGATTTTTCTTCATGAGGAATTGAAATAATTTCCTCTCTTTTGCTTCATCCTGTGCTTTTCCCTCCATGAAACAAAGATGTATCTCCCTCCTTGGAATTCTTCATCAAGTTCATGTCCTTCTTCTTCCTTGAGTGTTTCATGTAATCTAATCTCTACCTCTTCCTCATCGTTTTGACCTTGTTTTTGGTTATCTTCACCTCTTTCATCCTCTTGCTTGAGAATTACCTACTTCTCTTGATGGTATTCAAGTATTAATGTCTCATATTGTACCTCTTCTTCCCCAATCTTTATTCCTGTAGTCACACATTCAAGAAAATGATCAAAATCAAAATTTTGAGGCCTAGTTGCCTATCCAATCTTCTCTAAGCCTTCAATGAAAATTATCAGCTGATTTTCCTCTTTTATCTCATCTTCATCTTCTCTCAACATGGATCCTATCTCTGGTCCACAAATGAATACTTTTTGTTGTTCCTTTAACAATTTATCTTCTCTTTTAAGGCATTTTTCAACTTTTGCTCTCTTCTTCTTTTTATAAGTAGCCTTATAGGCCACTTCACCTTTCTTCTTATCTTCTAACCATTCCACATACTTTCTCCCATCTTCTCTACCATGAGCTCCAATTTCTCTAACCTTTCTTTTATCTCAATTTTTTTTTCTCAAATTCTAAATCTCCCTTCTTATTTATTTTCATCTCTCTCTCACTCTTGATTTTATTCTCAATTCCTCACCTAGGTATTTTTCACCATAGTAGTTTGGTACTATCTAATGGCTTATCAAGCCTCCTTTAGTTTCAATGAACTCTCCTTCACACAAGCTTCAATGAGCTTCTCTTCCCAAGATACTATGAGATTTCCTCAAGGTAACTTCTCTGTAACCAACCTCAACAACTTTGAACTTATATCTTTGGAGCTTCTTGATGGGACACTTGTATCCAACTAAATCAACTTGAAAATTATGGAAATCACTGTGAACCATGCCAATTCATCATAAAACAATGAAATACTTTCACAAATAGATCTTTTCTACGATCTAATACCAATATGATGCCAATCATACAACTTAAGCCTAAATCATCCAAAAATTTATTCAAACTGATATACCTGCAATAGTTACATAAGCTTCAATGTTTTCCTATATTCATACAACTTCCACTTACAATTTCTTATCTTTACATCTTGAGGGAGTTTCCAAAGGCTTTGGAAGCTTGAGAACTTTGACAATTTTGTGATTCTAATACCTTTGGTTGATGTTTTTAAAGTATCTATAGGAATCAAGTTCACTTATTATGATATTCATTTCTTAACTTTGTAAATATACAAAAATACTTCCATTCATCTCAAGACTAGTTTAAGATATTTAGGCCTATAACACACAAACTGGTCTTTAATTCAAGGGAACCATCCAAAAGGATTCGAACACTAATACATTCACTAAATATTATGTTTTCTATCCTCATACCTTTATTTGGATTGGAGACATAATATAAATTTCAAGAAGACTTTGTTTTTACCTTTAACTTGGTTGTATGCTTATTAGCCCTGCTCTGACTGAATTTCTACAATAGAAATTAATATAAAAAATTTTCTTCATGAACTATTAAACTTATTAGATACCAATTTATCTTCTTCAAGTGATAGTAAAAGGGTAAGTGCATGAAGTTAGGGGGCCAAAAAGTGGACAAGAATATGAAAAAGCAAAATGCGTACATGTTTTGTTAAAACGCACACACGTTTTTTTGTTTGGCTCGATTTGTTAAATCACTTTTGTTAACACATTGTTGTTACATAATCACCACATAATGCGTTACATAACGCGTACGTGTTATGCCTACTATAAACAAAAAAGAGGCTCGAGCCTCTATCATTTTACCTCCCTCAAACGCGAGTTTCAGAGCTTAACCATGCCCTCACGTTTTTTCATTCAGCTGGATCTCAAGCTCAAAGGATCATTTCTGGATCACCGGGAAGATCTGAATCGATGATGGTACCATGGAGAAGAGGTAAGCACAATTCTTTTCTCAAAATTGCATTGAAATATGATAATTATAGATTAAAATTTGAATTGAATACATATTTTTTATTATTACAGTTAGAGGTCGAGGGAATCAACCACAACCAAACCTTGTTATTCCTATCATCCCTCCCGACACTCCCACAATTTCTCAACATCCCTCGGGTAGTCAAGAAGATTTAGCAGCCCAAATAGTTGAAAACAAAATTAAAATTGAGGATTTAATCAAAACAATGAGGGATGCACAATCTACAAACCCCCACCGCGCCTCTCTTGCAAACACATTGGAGGCATTACTTGTTCAAATTAACGCGACAACAGGGAGAATTGATCATTGGACAACTTATAGAGAGGGTTGTAGGGTTTATTATTCCAACAAATTGTCATATGTGGATGTAAAGAAAAAGAAATTTCAAAAGAACTCATATGCGCCTTATTCACGGACCCCGCACTAATTTTCCTGTTTTATTGACATGTAACTAATTTCCCATCCATTGGTGCAATAATAATTTGATTAAAAATAATTTTTGGGACCGATGGTGGATGGTGTTTGATTTTCCACCTTGTAATAACAACAAGGTGCCACTATACTTTATGAGGAAACTCTATTGCGAGTTTATCCTCAACAGATCCCAAATTATTTTGATTTCTGAGATTTCTAGGCCGAGGAAAAGGATCTCGCATAGATCGACCAGTGCACAACATGAACCTATTCAAAGAGGTAGATTCCCCACACAGAAGCCCCCTCACCCTAAGATTGTCCCTCAAGTAGTGAAGGAGACAATAGAGATTGATACACTCCACATGCTTCAGGGCTATCTGTGACCCTTGTTCGACATACGAGGGAATTTCTGAGCCAGATGCTCGCAGGTACACACAAAGTATTCCCTTAGGGAGTACTAGCATGAGGCCACATCTTTTCTCGTCATGTGGTAGCATATGTTTGGGGCCCAAGGAGGATGATACTTTCATGCGTACTGATTTTGGTGCACCTAGTGCTAGGGGTGAACACGATAATGTCACTATGTCGATGTCCTTTTTAGTGAGACATTTGGATTACATTCATCGACGTCACCTTCGCAGGTAAATTTGTTATGTGTGTTACAAAATTTTTGGAGTACCTGATTTACTTATATATGTTAAATTTTTGAAATAATTATATTTGTACATGTACATGCATTGATATTACAGTGTGCGGGAGGCGCATCTTCATCCCGACCACAGGTGGTGAGCACCATGCATACACATACATTCACATAGGTAATTTAGAATGTTAATTATGTAAAATTTTCACATACATGTGTGTGTGTATATATATATATATATATATATATATATATTACATATATATATATATATATATATATATATATATATATTAGTTTTGAAGTCAAATATATGTATGTTCTTGTATGTCCATCTAACTCACGTGATATACATGTTTGATAAAGATGTTGACTTCACTAGACACCCCACCATCTCTGCGACAAGTAGATAAAGGTGTTGCCGCTGCAATTTCATCTGCGCAACTCACTGAGGTATTCAAACAACACATAATTTTTGTTAAATTTATCGTGTAATTCATATTATATTATGTTAAATTACATGTTAGTAATGTATTTCATTATAGAATTATTAAATTATGTTAATAATGTCCTTCATTGTGTATATGCAGGAGTTACCTGTGATAGGTAGCAGCCCTGTTCATTTGATTCATAGGCGTGGCGGGGTAAAAACAATAGTTCTATATTGATAAAATTAGTTAAAATATTGTCATTATGTAGATACATGTACTTAGCTCTATTTTTGCTAATTTTGATGTTAGATTTTCTGATCTTATGTGTATGTAGGGAACTTCAACCCCCTCCATTTTGACTTCGAGGGCACAAACTCCTCCATCTCGTCGTCTTCGTACCTCGTTCGTACTGCAGGAGCTCCCAATGACTCATCTGAGCGTGAGATGCAAATTCAGGCGTGATCAACAACTTGTAGTAAGTTTGTGTATTTATGTAAATACTTTCATTCTAGCATGGTCTTAAATACATGTTGAAAACATATATAAATTAAGTTTTGACAAAAAAACATTGTTTGCATTTACAAGCTCATCTACAGGCAAGTATTCAGTGGAAGAGGACTCGAAGCATGGGCTCGGACGATCCAAAGTCATCTCATGGATCTCCATCTTTGTCTAAGGGAGGGCCTTCTTCTGAGCAAGGCCAAGAGAGGGATAGATTTTGATGAGTAGGAAATATATATGTCTTACATGACATTGTTTTTGTATGCCTATGTGCATGGCATTGTATGTACGCCTATATGACATTTGAACTTAATGGTATATGACCTATTTGGGAATTTTTGTATTTATTATGCACATTAAAATACTATTTAGAACTTGAAAATTTTGTATGAGACCTTACATTTCTGAGATTATTTTCGAATGAATCTAATATGATGTGCACTTGACAATATTTAAGACATTATGGATTATTTTTTCATTTATTGGTGATGTACATGTACTAGCATTTTCAATGTATAATATGCATCAAACTTTGGAAATCAATATTTATATAATGTATGTATATAAAGAGTTACCTAATCTGAGTAATTATTCATTCAATTTATCAATGTGTATATGTGTATTTACCTTACTTGCGCTTCTTCTTGCTCATGGTCTCTTTGTATTGGTTCCTATCTTATCATGCACTTACTACATTCTTCTATGCTTCGTAGTCTTCTCCCTTGTTAAAACACCCGATAGTCATCACAATTTGATGCCTTTCATCTATTGATATTTTGAGAATGTCTCTCCATATACATTACTCCAATGCTTGAGAATGTCTCCAGATGCAATGACATTCTGATTCAGACACTCAATGATTCTTGATTGTCTAATCCTGTCCAATTCGTGTTATTACCTTTAAATATGTAGGCATTTCAAGTTATTTGGAAATCACATCACACCCTTCACTAGGCTTGATGACTACCCCTATCCTTTTTAAGGTGCTTTTGAAAGCATCCATGGGTTTATCATAACATAAATTATCAATGAATGGAAGGTCACTAAGCCATAGGCCAGCTGAATCCCATCCATAACTAAACAAGAAAGATTTACTAGGTGATTGATAACTCCCATGTGTTCTTAGACATACCCCTATCAAATTCATTCTTAAGCCAATCTAGTCATTCAAGGCTCTTAAGCGACTACGCCCGGACGAGGTAGCCCGAAAGCACGAGGAGCATAGGGAACCAAAATGAATGCTCCAATAGCATTCACTGCCACCCCCCATGTTTGGTGTAGTTGGTTCGGTGGAGGAAACCACGGGTGGGGGTGGAGGAAACCACCAATGTTTAATGATTTTACCACAGGATGCAACTATGTAGACTATGAACTTAGTTTTGTTGGGGAGACCACCAATGTTCCAACTGTTCATTTTGAAAGAATGAATATCTTCAATCAAACAGAGAATGAAGAGCTTGAATTTTTTTGGACATTACAAAAGGTTGTTTGTGCCCAAAAAGAAGTCAAGGCCATATAAATATTTAGTCTTCAACTTTAGATGACAATGAACATCATGAAGAAAAACAATTAGGTGAAGATGTCACTATGATTCAAGAAGAAATGCCTCCTGAAAGTCATAAAGAGTCAATTTGATTACCCAAAAACATCTGGAAGAACTTAAAGAGAAGATACGAGTGGAAGAAAAGGAAAAATGGGAAGCGTGGAAGGATCACAACTTAACTGGAATGGAAGATCTATGTGATGTTGTCGATAGAATCATGGATAATCTTAAGGACAACATGCCAAGTTGATTATTTTTATTAATCCCAACTACTTCAACTTCACAAATCAAACCAGGTAGTTCCAAAAGTAGCATATTGGAAAGAAAAATTGCAATGAAGTATTGATAATTGAGCCTGAAACTCGTTTAGAATTGTAATTTATTTTTTGATTGAGCATTCACCCATAGTTTCTTTTTTGAAGGTAGAAATTCATTTTATATGTGAGAAATAGAATGCTGATTTAGTCTATTACTTTGACTATTTAGGTTAGATTTCTATAGTCTACAAAATCCTCTCACGGTTTTCTCCAGTCTCCATCCGGTTCTCTCGATGTGCTATTGTTTGCAAACGCGTGAAATAGTGCAGTTTGAGTCAGTGTAGGGCTGCAGAGGTTGTAGTTTGCAAATGGAAGTTTGTTGGACCAAAAAACTATGCCAAAACATCGGGGTGGCCAGGTAAATGCTAGTGGAGGCTTCATTTTGGTTCCCTATGCTCCTGTGCTTTCGGGCTGCCCCGGTCCAGCGTAGTCGCTTAAGAGCCTTGAGGCCCAATCACGCCATATCTTCGATGGGTGATTTCTCAAACTCCATGGCACCTAGAGACGTCTCATTAGATCTGAGACCTCCATGTTGGGGACCTATACAAAATCCTCTCATGGTTTTCTCTTCTCCATCCGGTTCTCTCATTTTGATATTGTTTAGCAAACACGCAAAAATAGTGCGATGCATCTGAGTCAACGTAGGGTCCGCCGATCTTTAGTTTGCAAATAGAAGCTCGTGGGACCAAACCAACTACACCAACACATCAGGGTGGCTAGTGAACACTATTAGAGGCTTCATTTTTGTTCCCTACGCTCCCCGTGCTTTCGGGCTACCTCGTCCGGCGTAGTCGCTTAAGAGCCTTGAGGCCCAAACACGCCATATCTTTGACAGGTGATTTCTCATACTCCGTGACACCTAGAGATGTTTCTTATTAGATCTAAGAACTCCATGTTGGGGACCTCTACAAATCATCTCATGGTTTTCTCCATCTCCATCCGGTTCTCTCGTTGTGCTATTGTTTGCAAACGCGTAAAATAGTGTAGTTTGAGTTAGTGTAGGGCTGCAGAGAGGTTGTAGTTTGCAAACGGAAGCTCGTGGGACCAAACCAACTACGCCAAAATGTCAGGGTGGCTAGGTGAATGCTAGTGGAGGATTTTTTTGGTTCCCTACGCTCCCCATGCTTTCGGGCTACCTCGTCCGAGCGTAGTCGCTTAAGAGCCCTGAGGACCAAACACGCCATATGTTTGACGGGTGATTTCTCGGACTCCGTGGCACCTAGAGACGTCTCGCCAAATCTGAGAGCTCCATGTTGGGGACCTCTATGAAATCCTCTCACGGTTTTCTATGTCTCTATCCGGTTCTCTCGCTGCTATTGTTTTCAAACGCGTGAAATAGTGCAGTCTGAGTCAGTATAGGGCTACCAGAGGTTGTAGTTTGCAAACGGAAGCTCGTGGGACCTAACCAACTACGTAAAAATGTCGGGGTGGCATTTTGAATTCTAGTGGAGGATTCTTTTTGGTTCCCTACACTCCCCGTGCTTTCGGGCTACCTCGTCTAGGCATAGTCCCTTAAGAGCCCTGAGGCCCAAACATGCCATATCTTTGATGGGTGATTTCTTAGACTTCATGGCACCTAGATACATCTCGTTAGATCTCGAGACCTCCACCTTGAGGACCTCTATGAAATACTCTCATGGTTTTCTTCGTCTCCATCGGTTCTCTTGTTGTCTTATTGTTTGTAAACGTGTGAAATAGTGCAGTTTGAGTTAGTGTAGGGATGCCAAACGTTGTAGTTTGCAAACGGAAGCTCATGGGACCAAACCAACTACGCCAACACATCAAGGTGGCCAAGTGAATGCTATTGGAGGCTTCATTTTGGTTCCCTACACTCTTCGTGCTTTTAGGCTACCCCATCTGGGCATAGTCACTTAAGAGCCCTGAGGCCCAAACACGCCATATCTTTGATAGGTGATTTCTTAGACTCTGTGACACCTAGAGACGTCTCGTCAGATCTGAGACCTCCACATTGGGGACCTATACAAAATCCTCTCACGGTTTTCTCTGTCTCCATTTGGTTCTCTCGCTATGATATTGTTTGTAAACACATGAAATAGTGGAGTCTGAGTTAGTGTAGGGCTGCTAGATGTCGTAGTTTGCAAACAGAAGCTCGTGGGACCGAACTAACTACGCCAACACATCGGGGTGGCCAGGTGAATGCTAGTGGAGGCTTTATTTTTTTCCCTATGCTCCCCGTGCTTTCGGGCTACCCATTCGGGCGTAGTCCCTTAAGAGCCCTGAGGCCCAAACACGCCATATCTTCGACGGGTGATTTCTCGGACTCCGTGGCACCTAGAGACATCTCATCAGATCCGAGACCTCCACGTCGGGGCCCTCTATGAAATTATCTCATGGTTTTCTTCGTCTCCATCCGGTTCTCTCGCTGTGCTATTGTTTGCAAACGTGTGAAATAGTGTAGTCTGAGTCAATGTAGGGTTGCCAAAGGCTGTAGTTTGCAAACAGAAGCTCATGGGACCAAACCAACTACACCAACACATCGGGGTGGCCAGGTGAACACTAGTGGAGGCTTTGTTTTAGTTCCCTATGCTCCCCGTGCTTTTGGGCTACCCCGTCCGGGCGTAGTCGCTTAAGAGCTTTGAGGCCTAAACACGCCATATCTTTGACGGGTGATTTCTCGGACTTCGTGGCACCTAGAACGTCTCGTCAGATCTGAGACCTCCACGTCCGGCTCTCTACGAAAGCCTCTCGTTGTTTTCTTCATCTCCATTCATACTAAGTTAGTGTAAGGTTTTCCATTGCCAATCACCTGAATAATATAGGTGGTTCATACAATATAGGTGGTGAAATGAGAATTTTAATAAGATATTTTTACAATATAGGTGGTGAAATGAGAATTTATGTTTATTGTTCTTTTCTAATATTTAATTTCTCTTAGCTTCACTTGGCTTCGAGAATAATAAATTCTCTATTGACAGTGTCAACCATGTGAAGGTGAAAGCTTTTTTGACACCACTAACCTACATAAACATGTTAGTAAGCAATTAAATAAAATTTTAAATCATACAAAATTTAAACAAAATCATTTAAGTAAATATTCAAATTAAATTCATGAAGAACATACCTTTGTAAATTCAATCTAATGAACCACAAGGATCAACTCTATTTTTGACATAAGAGAAAGAATTGCTTCATGATCCGATTCACGAACCTTCCACATTTTTTGTTTGATGGCCGACCTCGATATTTGATCAATTTAATATTTATTGTAAGGACCAAATGTGAATAGTGAAGTATCTTCTGATATACTTCATAGTCTTCAAACAACCAAATGTTTGATTTTTTGATAGGATATCGTCGAATCCAAGTTCCAGTGACTACCACTGATCCAGTGGGATACTCAAGGTCTTCACCATCAATGACTGTGGAAGTCAAAAATTTTCCCCTCTACACAATGAGATAAGAATTAGTTTGTTCCCTCTTCGTTAAATTCCATTGTAATAACTCCAAAAACATGCCCTATGTATCACAAAGTAAAACTGTTCAGTCAATTTATAAATACATTAAGATTTGACCATTTAATAATTTATAAATCTAAAACATGGCATGTACATAAATGTATGTACCTTATTGCACTAAATCAGAGACTTGGTCAAAGTCAGGTGATGTTGTCATTTGATCTGAAGACCTTGCAAGTTGTAATGCTCATAGAACTTGATGTGTGTTGAGTGGAATTAGAGGTCTACAAGTCCATTCATCCACCTACTTGTGACTCACATTCATTTCATGCAAAATCAATGCATAATATAAAAAACATGTCATGCACCTAGTATAAATAGTCCAAGCATTTGCATCTGAACTATGGAATGAGTGCATATCACTTGATCCTATAACTGTCATACAATCTTCAAAGTTTTCCAGATGTTGTTCCTCTATCAACCAAAAATATCTATGAACCATTGATCTCTCTTGAGATTCATGGCCCATATTCTTAACACACAAATCAACAATATTTTTTGCATCTATAAATTTAGCACCATCCTTGAACTTTAAATATTCTCTTGCAATTGCTCTTTTCACACATGCTCCTGCACCATCATGCTCTCCTTTTCCATGCCCTGCCTCAGTAAAACTCTAGATATGTTATACATTTGTTTCTTTGTGCATCTTGTTTAGCCAATAAAACATCCGTGCATTCTTAAATTGTGATGTGCGGTTGTCACCCAAATGTAATGTTGATCGAAACTAATGTTCCTCTCATTCAAGTTCACATAAAAACCTAGAAACACCCTTGTACATATTCTTGTAGAATGTGTCCGATCATCACTGATGTAGAAATGATACTCTCTTAATATTTTTGATTTTGCTCGTGTTTTGGAGAGAGTGCATGAATGTTATATGCATGAAAATAGAAACTTGCATTGAGTTATAATATTGAGACTAAACCTCCATTTGTGGCTGCAATGTGTAATTCTTTGCGAAGTCAACTACTAAAACAATAGTACCAAGTGGGAATGTGTCCTTGTTTAACTTGAATTTTTCATCCAACCATCAAGCTCTATGTGTGTGCCTTACATACTCATAAAAAATTCCTCTCTGAATTTGACCATATATTTTGATATAGGTAATTATTTTCTAACAAACTCACACCTCTTAGATTCTTTTCCATCTTTTAATTGATATGCCACCAATTTATATTTGGTGAAATCAACCAATTATTTTCCTATTGAATATGTACTCTCCTCATGGATACAACTTTTCAGATTTGGCAAGCCACTGCATACATTACATGTTCCATCCAAACATGCTTTGTTATAAAAAAATTATCTTGTTGATTTTTCACAAAATATTGTCAGAATAAATTCCCTTAAAGATTTTTGTGGGATATTTATTCCACACTCCTACTGAACATGATGTCGTATGCAAAACACTACGTATTTGACAAAAAACATCATAATGCATTGAAAATTCAACATGATGCCCGCAACAACAAGTGGTACGTGAGTGATTGATTTTCACATAAAAGGGTTTCTCATTTCAAAGAATCTTTGGCTAATGTTAATTTGTGGATTTTCATTTTTAAACTTAGAGAACAATTCTCTTTTGAGTCATATCTAAGAAATGTTTTGCACATGATTCACGATTACGAGAACCTATTCTTCTTTTTTACTTGTATCTCTTTATTCGGTGACACCCTTGTGTCTCATTCCAAAATTTTACAATTAATTCTTTTAGAATATCATATATATTCTTGTCTTTTCATGGAAGTCTACTAGAGAAATCCCAATAGTCAGTGTTATTGACTAACTCAAGACGTTTACATCTCTCTATTGCTTTCATTAGTGTTTTTCTATTTAGCTTCAAAGCACTACTTTTTTTTAATCAAGCATTTATTAACTATTTTATCACTTACTATACAATTAGTTAGTGCATGTCATGTAACATTACTATCTTTGGTGCATCTTTTTCCACCTACATTTTGGTATGCTTTATGTATGTTTTCAACAATTGACACATTTTGATCAACAACATTAGATGTTCTTAACCCCAGGGTCTTCATTATAGGTCTCATCTTAATTAATTTTATCAATGAAACAAATAATTGACATCTTTGTGTGTTATTTAAATTCTCAAAGTAATTATCCCAAATTCCACTAGCTTTTCTTCTCACATTTCTTTCAGACATTTTGTTAAGCATTGGTTTTATAATGTTTCATCAATTTCAATTAAGTGAATTGGATTTCTTCACGAAATGGAAGGAGGTGTTCTTAGAGGTGAAGATTCGTTTACAAGGTTACTTTCTTCATTCTATGTTTTCATACAAATTTCGGGGTTAACATTTAGATTCTCAAGTAAGGGTTCAACAATTGGATTCATATAAATTTCTTCATCCATACCAACATTATCATTCAATTCAATATCATTATTCATTGTAAAATCATTATTCTCTACATTTTCATTATGTATTTCATCCCAATTTTCTAATACATTAGCTACATTTGATATAGCGGATGTACCTTGCCCTGCTCGAAGTTTTTACATTCTCTTCAATTCTTTATTCTCTTCTCTTCCAATTACTCGGGTCTTTTATTCTTGACTTTCCTCTTGTCCTTAGCTCGACGTTTATCGCCCATGATTAGAAAAAATCAACTAGTGGGGTAGGGGACAAAATGAAATACTAAAAATCGTGCAAGAATGTAGAGAAAATTGCAGACAAAACAAAATGTTTGCATAATTTCCATAAAAGAGATCAAAGGGATGTTGGGGGCTACAATATATAAAACAAAGAAAAATGCGTACACGTTTTTAACGCATTTTATCTTTTTCTCTTTTCCCAAGCCATGCCTCAAGGCTTGGGATCCGGTTTGGATCCCTAAGCCTAAGGCATGGACCTGCACAAACATAACAAACAACGAGTTTTTACAAGAAAATGTAAAAATGACACTTCCTCTATGATAAATCAAAATAAAACAATCGATCCATTTTAAAAAAATTATAGCACGACGTAGAGCAGAGTCTCTTCTTTCTAAAAATATATTTTTTCAAATTTTCTGACTAATATAAGGTTTCCATATTATTTATTTTCTAACTATGCCTTTTTATAGCTATTTTTGAAGTGTAAATGTGTCTTTCTTTCATGGTGTATCTTTTTTTGGGTGATCGAAATTTAAAAAAATTATACTAGCCCAAACTAGGCATAATTCTATACATATTAAAAAAATTCTAATTTTCGATATTTTTTGAGGTAGTTAGGGGGCATGGTTGGAGCTCCATTATTTTTCAAAACATAAAATTTATGTACTAGAAAAATTATAAATAAAAAAATATTCTCTAAAAAAATTAAAAAAATGGAGCCCAAACTAGATGCTCCTAGCTATCTTTTTACCAAAGGGTTTTCAAAATACTAAATGGTGCTCAAAAAATGGTGGGGGGCACGAAAGTCACTATATTATGTTTTTTAACAAAAACAAGAGCATTTGTTGGTATTTTAGTTGTTTGAACCACTTAAACTTATCCATTTTCAATAAAACTTAGTAGCTTAGAAACTAGACTCAAAATGCTACAATTCATATTTCTACAACATATTCCAATTTTGAGTGTAACTATTTTGAAAAACTCGTACAAGTTGAAGATTTTTTTTTTTTCAGAAAAATGCGTCCACTTAAGACCCCCTTTTGGCCCCCCAACTTGGTGCACTTACCCAAAAAATATTATAGATATTCTCAAGACAAATGTATGAAGATTCTCCAATTAGGTCTAAAACATGCCTAAAACGACAATGTCATCATTATCTCAATCCAAACACCTCAAAACACCATGAAATCAAGAAAAAATGCTATATAATATACATAATTCCTTGTTTACTAAATTTGAGGTCATTCTATTAAGAAACATGTAAGATAAAGCAATTTTCTCCTTTTTAGACAAACTTTCTTAACACCTACAAATTGTATGCAGTTTGAATTTTTTAGTTTTTTATGATAAAAATACCTCCAAATGTTTTAAAAAATTGGATTTAATCTTATTATGATCCCAAGAACATTCTCACAAAATTTCATAAAGTTTCCATTACGATTACTCAAGTTATGGCCTTTTTTTTCTCTTCCTGACCTACACTAAACACTCAAGACAACAAGCCTTCAAAAATCAATATCTTGAGCATATGAGCACATCAAATCTGATTCCAACTCCTCTATATCTATATTATCTTGAATTTTTTTATCCTTTTTTGAGTTTTGGCTCATTATGTCCCTATTAATCAAAATCACATGAGCTTTACTTGTTTTCTAGTGCTCAAAACTCTATTTTGGGTGATTAGACTTGTAGTATGTAATTTAACATCTTAACTTATGAAAATATGATTCAAAACACATAATCATGGCCAAAAATATCATTAACTTCAATCCAAAGAAGAGAATACAATAAATTATTCATTTCATCTAATCAAGCTTGCTACACGTGTTAAGAACCTTCATCAATTTGAATAATCTACAATACTCCCAATGTTACAACCACTAATATAATATCTAAGTACTATTATGATAAAGATTGAATCATAAAATATCATTCATCCACCACCTGGAGTATGTAACTAACATACTTCAAGAAAGAATACACAAAGGTTACACAAACCATCTTCATTATTTCTATTTGCAAGAATTAACAATCTTGTACAAAAGAGGTCTTACAAAGCTTAATTCTTCTTAATGCTCCCTTAAGGCTCCTTTGTTTCCTTACTTACCTCCTTTTTTACCTTTCAATGTACACACACATATTTTATATCTCTTCTTTTGTGTAGCTTAAGACTTATCTCCACGTAGAAGAGCTCAATCTAGGCTTATTAATTCCACTTTTAAAGGCAACAATCCAAAATTCTCTCAACCATATACCATCTTAACCTTCTTCCACCATATGATTAGCTTCTAGATGGGTCTTCGAGGTGATTTGGATTTACAAGAAGGTGAAACAACCTTTACCACATGTAATGACCTATTACGTTTTAAAGCTTTATGAATATCTTCAATTCTATAATGAAAATTCAAATATTCAAACTTCTCATTTTGGTGGGAAACCAAATATGAGGCCCTAGAAACCAAATTTCACAACCTACTCACATGTAAATCTTCCAATGACATGAAATGTTTAATGGAGCAAAACATGAATCCTTATTGCTTACAATATACCTTATTAGGCTTATCGGGCAAATATATACAAAAGCGATCCTTCTTAGTTGATGCTCTTACATAAAAAAATACCACCCAAATTTAAACACCTTTAAAATTGATTCATAAAAGCAAAACATTAAGAAACACATTAAAATATATCCTACGAAAACCGAGTCCTCGAGACTTTTGCCCACTTGAATTCCAACTCTAAATATGTAGCTCTTTTCCCACTGATACTAATGTGCAGAATTGTGAATCATGGAGCGGGGGTCTCCGGTCTATGACCTTTGTATTGACAACAACCCATTTCAGCATCCACCATTATTCTATTTTTAATTTTTTTAATTGTTTATCGATTTTTTTAATAATAATTGATGCAATGGCTAATATCAATCATTATATCAACCTCAGAACTATTGAACGACCAAAAATACAAAAAGTGACATTTAATTCTTTGTTAACTTCAAATATATCTCATATGAGATATATTTAATCTATGATTCTAAAATATTCATTATCGTCGAACCTTGCGAAATAAAAATATATTGATCTATTGTGTCCCTCGTGCATAAAAGTAGAGCATTATTTTCTTATCACTAATGATCATAATCTTAATTAGCTAGAGTATTGGGGTCCAAACCGTAATTAGTTGGGTAATGCGTCTTCATCACTTAAAAATGTAATTAATACAAATATTTTAAATACATTTATTTGAAAAATGTCAATAAATATCAATTTTAAGATTCTTATATTAGATTTTACATGTATCGTATTGATTAATTTTCTTACATCCTTTTTACATTTCCCACTTCTTACTAACAATGTTTTTCCAATTTTTTTTCTTAAACTCTACTTTATATTAAAATATTATTAATTTTTGAATGATTTCTCAAAAGATAAATTTAAAAATGATAATTAAATAATTGTTAAATTTACTATACAATATAAAAATATACATGTAAAAATTAATATTAATTTTGATTTTCCTATTTTGGAATTCTCACATAAATTAGATAAGCACCTCAAAATTGATATCTCTCATTGTCTTTTAAATAGATGTATTTAAGATATCTATACTAATTATACAAACAAAAACATCCATAATCTACCGCTTTAATATACGATGCCTAATAGTCGATAATATTTTAAATTCAAATATCATTTAGACTATTACAAATATTTAATATTTACATGGAAGTTTTTTTGTTTATTAGATAGTGCCAATGCTATTTAAAACGAAGAACTTACAATTAAGCATGTAGGAAAGTTTTCAATAATGAAATCCAATAATTTTATTTTTAATGATACATTATTTTTCCATCAACATAGGTGAAGTGTCATGTAGATTTGAATTAATTATTTTTTCTTTCCAATTCAATTGCATTGATTGGTTGTATTCTTACCGTATGATGGAAAAGTGACAAGCGAGCATGGGAATCTATAAGTAACTCTTCCTCGCACCTAACCTCCCGAGGTCGTGCCGAGACAGCTGGTGGGGATGGAATATACGTGGGGTATAGGTAAACTAGTTAGGAAATCTTATATCTTCGACACACACTAATGGAATCTATGAATCTAAGGCAAAGAAGGCCCTCCTAACCTGAATTGGTGTGATAGATCGGTCGGTGAGGATGACTGCTTGAAGGCTCTAATCAATATCGAGCTCTGGCATAATCTGGTCTATAGGTTGTGGGATACGGGAAAATGACCTGGGATTGTCTCGTGTATATCTCCAGATAGGGTCATAGGATGGATGATGGATATAGTGGACTCTATGGGTGATTCTCCTGGTCTAGTCCAGAAATCCTTAGCTTCGTTAGCTGCTATATCCAACAAGGATAACTGTGTGATGATGATAGGTGGAAGTGGAGTGGATCTAAATACTAATGTGCGTAAGCCAACATCAACGTCAGATTGACCTATGGACTCGTTGGGTTATGGGATTTGTGGATCACAACCGTAGATTCGTGGTTGTTGTGGACCTGCTATGGTCATGTGCGGAATCAGTCCCTAATCCCTAGTATCTAATAGTCGTATGCCTTTTCAGCCTCTATGTTTAGAACTACAAGTTGTGTAATCTTCTCGAGTACCTTACAGGCGTCTTTGACTGAATTCTTAAGCTAATGTCTATATTAGTGAGAATGTCTCCTGTTTCTAGCTGTGGGACCAAAGGGTCATAACCGAACGTTTGCTCTCTTTCAAGCCCTTCTACAGTCATGTGGATTTTTATCTAGGTAATGTCATGTTTGGTTGGTTTGACCAGAATGTGTGTGCTTGGTCGTCTTCTATGTTTAACCCTCTTAACTGTGAGCTGATCTATTGCAAGTCTATTGTTGTTCAGAAGACTTGGATTCTAAGATTCTGATCTATATCAGCTATTGCTGTAACAAGATTGGGTTGAGGTGCGATTGGTTCAAATACGTATTCTCTGGGCTCTCTAGGTCCCGTGATTGTCATGCAAAAGAAACAATGTAAATCTAATCAGCGAGTAAAATTAACTATGTAAAGTATATCTACGGTATATATAACTTCTCTATTTTTGATGAACTTTTCAAAAGAATTGAAAGAGCAATTATTTAAAATATATAGAAATTAACAACTAAACTAATAGTGAAATTAAAACAAACAAAGCAACCGAGTATAGCTACTTTGCCATGCGTTGTAAATCTATTCTAAATAACCAGATAATTGATCTAATCTATTTGAAAGACTCTCGATCCTACCTCAGAAGTGAGGAGTGAATCATAGTTTCTTAGAAACTATCAATCCCCACAACTTCCTGCATATCAAAAGTGAGATTAACTGAAATGAAATGATTGACTACTCTATTTGATATGTTTTAACTAGAACTTTGAAAGCTTGAACCTGGATTTTGTAGAATAATGGTGAATCCTGGTTGTGTGTGGCTTTGTCCCCTCAGTATGATCTCCTCATTCCTTTGTGCTCACATGAATCCAGAAAAGTGTGTGATGTTAGCATCAACAAAAATTAGTATCGAAATAACGGCAGTTTAGGATGCAGACTGAATACAATGCGAGTAGGAGAGGGATAACGCAAGAGAACAGAGCTTGGCTTATGCAATTCCTAGCGGGATTTATTGCGAGTCATACAACATAAAACGTCCAGAACCTGAAACTATCCTGCTTGACGAACAAGACCTACAACTTTAATGGCTTCCTACTGAAAATCAAACTATCCTATTCCAATGAATTACATGAAATAGTAACTACACTAGCACAAGAAGATTATGTGGTTTCCTAACAACTAAGCAATACTAACCATGCATACAACAAATGAAACTATGAATCCTAAGAAAAATTGAAAGACTAAGCTACTGCAATGAGAAATTGAGAGGAAAATTTGAGGGGCCATTTTCTTGAGCATAAGCTAGCTATTTATAGAATTCCCATTTACCCAAAGGTGAAAACCAAATTGAACTCTTTAACCATAAACAATGCCAAAACACTATTCTAAGGAACCAAAATCATAAATACAAGCAAAGGCGGTGAAAAAAGCTAGTAAACGTTAAATTTTTACACGTCGCGTTAAAAAGAGCATTCTGAAAACACATGCGGACCGCCGCCACAGGCGGGGCAGGTTACATTACCGCCGCCCTGCAGGCGGCGGTCATGAGACCACCGCCACCACGCAGGCGGCGGTTTCATAAATCAAAGACCAAAATGCAAAGAAAAGGAGGGGAGAAGAGAAAACAAAGCACGCAGGGGCTAAGCGGGGCATGCGGGATGTTAACGCATACTTGGAGAGCTTTCCGGATCCCGAACACCTTGCGAGGAGACCTAAATCATCATTGGGGCACGTGTAACGTTGTTCCAAAGCAGTGCAACGACCCTACAATTTTGGGTACGTACATATTGCCCCCTTGGAGAAGCGTTTTAGCCATGAAGAGGCGTAAAACGGTGGGTCCAAGTATGGTGGTCCCGAAATGGGAAGTAAGAAATTATACCTGATACGCTCGTGTGTCGAAATGATGCCCTCCGAGATTCCCGCTACCTGCAAAATGAAAAGAGGAATCAAGTGTAGATAGACAAAATAGATCGAAAATAAATACTAAAATAATATGAAATGAGGATGTACCATTTGTGTGGGGATAAGAACTTACCTCCTTGGCGCTCTAAACCTGCGAAAAAGGGGCATTCAAAACAAGTCAGGATGCTATATATGTAAAAGTGGGCCCATTTTCCTATTCATTTGTGCGTGTCGATTTGATTGATTTTGAGCTCTGGGACCCACGGTGACGGTTTCTCATGCGAGTATAGTCAAAACGTTTAGGATGAGATTGTGATCATGCCTCCACAAGCGGAACACCGACCCGCGAGATCATAGGTTAGTTTTTCTTGATTTACCATTTTTATCCCCAAAATGTTAAAATGGTGAAATCTTTGTCATGGGGGGATTATTTTCGAAAATGTCAGTTTTAATAGGGTCACTTAAGGGGGGTGCCTAATGGGTAGGCTTTGTTTTGGTCAAAATAGTCTTTATTTTGTGTTTTTAGGCATTTTTAGGGCACGTGACTCACATGGAAATTTGAGACATGACCGCCGCCACTGGCGAGCGGTGGTGGTGGTTACATGACCGCCGCCCGATGGTGGTGGTTACATGACCGCCGCCCTGATCAGGGCAACAGTTAGAAGACCGCCACCTTTAAGGCGACAATTACAGAACTGCCGCCCTGCTCAGGGTGACGTTCCTTCACAGAATGCATAAACAACACTTATTTGAATTCATTTTTGCGTTTTTAGCATTCTTATATGTTTTCATAATTTTTCTAATGTCGTTTGAATACTTGACTTACTCCATTTTGTGTGTTGTTGGGTGTATGCGGCGAAGGAGGAGTATATCCTCCTCTGGAGCCAAGAGAGAGAGTGTGATTGGCTTCCAGTAGTATTGGATGCCCTTTCTCAGGATGAGCAGGACACTCTTCAGAGGGCCGGTATATTGCGCATATCACGGGTCCCGCATGTTGCACCTTCTAGTCACATACTTTGTGACTTGTTTTCATATTGGGATCTTTGATCGGAACACTTTTCGATTACTGTGAGTCGAGGTGAGTGGACCATTACTTTGGAGGATGTTTATCGCATCTTGGGGGTCTCGATCATTGGGAGACGGCTCACACTTGAGACAGTAGGGTCACGGGCTTAGATAGCATAGTGGGCCTCATATATGGGAGACGTAATTATCTCCACTGGTTCAAAGAAGGGGGTGAGGGTCCAAACTATTCCTAGCCTGCTTATCCCCTTGATTCGCCAGGCCATTATGGGGATCCTTGCCTTGAGATTGATTGGGGACAAGGGAGGAGACACCTTACTTTATTGCTGGTCCCCCATCATTGCATAGATTGAGGGACATGGTTGGATTTACGCATGGGGAGCCGACATTCTTGGGACCACTTATCATGATCTTTACTGGGTGGTTCGTTTACAGGGGCAGTCATTGAGCCATCCGACCCTAGTTATGAGCTGGGTCTACGAGCATTTCATCCCCTATGGGAGAGGTGTAGAGGTGGCAGATCCCGGAGCTGTGAGGGTAGCCAGATGGATAGACATGTCGGTGCTCAGAGCACCTCACCAACCAGTCGCCTCCTTGACCACTGATGACATGGAGGCCACACCCTATCAGGCCATGGTAGGGTTATGGGGTGAGGAGGCTCTTACTTTGATTTCTTGCTCCACCACAGGGCAACTTGTGGACAGGATGGGGAGGGTGGAGATACATCCTTTTGGTCGAGTGCCTCAACAGTTTGGCCTTCCTTATGTGGGTATGCTTCCCCCAGTGGTGCCAGTATACAGATCGGTCCAGGAGGCTAGAGGAGGTCCTAGAGGTTAGGGTTGGATAGTTGTTACTCCTGGTGTCCCCATTGCAGCTAGGAGGGTAGTACACGCTCGAGGGAGAGCCGGTGCTCCTCAGGCACCCTTACTTTAGATTGCTGCCGGTCCCGCCCACAACAGCGATGACCCCATTGATATAGACTCTAATTCCAGGAGTTCACAGGGGGAGAGACGGAGGAGGAGACCGAGGTTGAGGTCAGTGAGTCGGGCGGAGAGGAGGACAGCGATCTTGAGTGGCATGACACTTAGGATATCTTACAGGTAGAGAGGGCAGAGAAGAGTGCGGAGAGGGTGACCCTAGCTTTAGAGGAGCCACTTTCTCAGGGCTTGGGTGGAGAGGATGAGTCCGTAGCGGATGCTATGTCGCTCTAGCCACGGGAGGAGTACATTAGTTAGTGGCGGATCATCGTGGCAGTGCTTGACCCTAGAGATCCATCTTGGAGGCCCGAAGATCTGAGTGAGTTATCATCCTTCTTTTTAATGTTTGTTTAGGATTGTCTTAATTGATATCTCTCCTTTTACTTTTGTTTCTATCTTTTGATTATTTCTAATTCATTTTCTCCTTTGCTTGCAGAGACTGCTGATGAGTGGCGAGATCTGATTCACTGGGTATGCACTAATACCCTGATGATCCCCATGGAGAAGACCCATGCGGAGCTATCCGTGGATGCAGGGGAGCCTTCAGAGCTGGTAGGCATACTAATGTTTTTTCCCCTGTCTGGCACGTGGCCAGGATGGTGTCTACCCTCCGTACCGAGTTGGCAGGATACAGGACAGTAGAGCACCTGATGAGGAGTCACTCTCATGGCGAGACCACAACTACTCCTCGGGATCTCATAGGGGTTGAGAGGCCACTTGGCTCTTGTAGATTATTTATATGATGTATTTTGTATTTCCCGGGCTCTTTGAGCGTTTTGACCATGCTTAGCGCATGATGGCATTGTACAGGAAACATTGATATATATATATATATATATATATATATATATATATATATTCTTTTTGGATCAGACTCTTGGTATCTATGTTTTTATGATTCATTTCCGCATGTAAACTATAATGTTGTTTTTATATGCTTTTCAAAATGTATGCAGTGGTGAACAAATGATACAAGTGATTTCTTTCTTTTTGTATTTCATGATGTTGATATGATGTTGATATATGATAATAAGCAATTGTTTGGTACTTCATATTTGTTTTGACAAAATGAGATGATAAACCGGTATGATGAGAAGATGAACTTGCCCCATTCCTAACTCCACGCAACTAGTAAGATGCGAGGGCTCATCACCGAGAGCTAGAAAGGGCACAAGCTACAAAATTTGTTGAATGATAGTGATGAGAGATAGACAAAGATTTGGCGGAACCAAATTAGGATGCTACAAACCTACTCTACTCAAGTGACTCCATAGTTTAGAATGCTACTTGCTTTGCGGTCTATCTAGACTTAGATCCGTAGATTGCCACATGGTAGACAAAATCTGGTTTTCAGGGTTTTGAGCTCTCTTGTAATTTTGGACATCTGATTCATTTGTTTTTTTCTCAAGATTTCAAAGGTTTATTTGAATTGTTTGCTTATGACCTTCAACGTTATTTATCAAGAGGACCCCCTACACCTTGCCCCATGCTACTAGTAAGAAGCGTGGGCTTATCACCATGGACAAGGTATAGGTGAGTAAGGGCATTCCCATCCTTTCCCAACCCTACGTCACTAGTAAGAGACGCAAGCTCATCACCGAAGGTTGGTAGGGCAAGGAAATGTGTAAAATAAAATTTTCTGTTTGATCTATGTTTGACTTATATACTTGAGCAAAATGTCAGTATGTTCTTATTTCCAAAGAGATATACATATGGGATAGATGTGACACTATGAAGCTTTTAGAATAGACCATAGGCAAGACACCTATCCTAGGAAGAAACCAGAAGTGAGAACAAGCATGCAAACCTTGGTATGGTTACATTAAGACTTTGTCATATCTAGCTTTAAATGGATGAAATGATTCCGAAGCAGGTGATGACGTTTATAAAATGGAGAAGTATGATTTGGAAAGCTAATGCCAATACCATCAGAAGTTTGTAATGAATTGCTTGGAGAATAAGTTCCTTGATCACAAAATTGTACGAAACAAGTGGAAAAAATGAACCTAACTATATGAAGATGCAATGTAGATATAATTATACAAATAGTGCTGGTCGCTTATGCATAGAATCGTTTAAGGTGTAGGGAATTGATGGTTTCACCAAATTCCTCACCTTCCAGTGTACATAAGAGATATGCACCATTTCCATAGTCTTTTGTGACTCGGTATGGGCCCAACCATTTGGGCCAGAATTTCCTTCCTTCGCCGATCTTTTTATTAATCCGGCTATGTCTAGTCTTAGAACTAGATCTCCTTCATATATATCTTGTTCATAGACCTTTTTATTATACTGCTGGCACATCCAGTCAAAGCATAGACTCTATCTTCGTTGTTCAACATCTAACCCGGCCTCATCTAGGCTTTCTAGTTGGGAGAGGCATGCTTCTTTATAAGCGTCTTCATCCGTAATCCCTTGTAATGAGATGCGAGAGACCGGGTATTTCAACCTCAAGTGGGAGAAGCCCATCACTCCGAATACCGGTGAGAAAGGAGTTTCTCTGTGGTGTTCTTATTGAGGTTCGGTGGGCCCACAAGGCCGGGTATAACTTTAAATGCCAATCTCATTTGTTTTCTTTCACCGTTTTAAGGAGAATAGCTTTCAATGTTTTGTTTGTTGCTTCATCCTGTCCGTTGGCTTGAGGGTAATACAGGGAGGTCAGTATGATGGATTTTTTTAAATTTATTGCATAATTCATGAACCTCGTCATTCTTAAAAGAAGTCCCATTATCTGTGATAATGATTTGTGGGACACCGTACCTGTAAATGATCTGGTTCAAAATGAACTTGGCGATCACGGAACCTAGTACAGTGGTGAGAGGCAAAGCCTCTAACCATTTGGTAAAGTACTCAGTGGCATGATTATGAAGTTATGGCCATCTCGTAGATGAGGGAGATAATTTCCCTATTTAATCTAGGCCCCATGTAGAAAAGGGCCATGGAGTTGCGATTGGTTGTAGAGCTTGTGTCGGCATGTGAATCTCGTGGGAAAATTCTTGGCATTTATGACAATTGCGTACAGACTCTCTCTGCATCGTGCTTTCTAGAGTGGGCTAGAAATAGCCCATCCGATGTATTTTGTGAGCGGTGGTGTGACCACCGAAGTGGCCTCCACATATTCCACTTTGTGATATTTGTGGATAATCTTCTTGGATTATTCTGTGTAAACACACCTTAGAAGCATTCCATCGAAATCCTTACGATAGAACACTTGTTCTATAATAACGTATTTAGCCATGATAATGCGTAACCACCTTCTTTGTTGTGTTGTAGAACCTTCTGGATATGCATGGCCCATGATATAATTAATAATATCAGTATACCATGGACATTCAGAGATGGGAGGTCTAGTTTCGACGTAGTATATGCATTCATCGGGAAAGTCCAGATCTACTAGATCACCTCCGTCTAATGGGTTATCAGCTAACCAATCCACAATGATTTGTCCCTTAACGAACTTCTGATTTACAAATGTTAATTTGAATTCACCCATTAAGGTTATAAAGTGTCCAACATTTTTCGAAAAGGACCCTTGCATGAGGAAGGTTCATAAATGGTTTGCTTTTACAATGACCCTTGCTTCTTGATTTAGCATGTAATGTCTTAAGCGTTTGGTTGCGAAGACTATGGCGAGGCATTCTCGCTCTGCTTGTGTATAACGTGTCTCATAATCGAGTAATGTTTGGCTAATAAAATAGATCGCACATTCTCGTTTGTCATCATCTTCTTGGGCTAGCATGCAGGCTAGCGAGACATTGGTAGCTCGTGAATATAAGATTAAAGGGTGGTCTGGTTTAGGAGACATTAGCGTAGGTGGTGACAACAAGAAATGCTTAACTGCTTCGAAAGACTCATTATAGTCTTCGGTCTAATTAATACTGTACTCTTTCTTGAGTAGGTTTTGATTGGATGAATGGTAAAGCTTAAATCTAGGATGAATCTTCAGATTGCACCGAGTTTCCCAAGAAACGACCTGATTCCAGATTCATCCGATAGTGGGATCATTTCAAGAACACTGGATTTTAGCTGGGTCTACATCGATCCCTCATGATGATATAATGTAACCTAGGAGCTTCCCTCCTGTCACACCAAATACACATTTTTCTGGGTTTAGTGTGACTCCATATTCTATCAAACGTGAAAGAATGATGCGAGCACTTCCGGGTGATCACAGTGCTTCCTGGCTTTGGCCAACAAGTAATCTATGTAGGATTCCATGATTTTGTGAATAAGATCATGAAATATATATGTCATTGCCCGCTAGTATGTAGCGCCAGCGTTCTTGAGACCGAATGGCATAACAACGTAGCAATAGGTTCCCCAAGGAGTTATAAACGTGGTTTTGGCTTGGTCTTGTTCAGATATTCTGATTTGATTGTATCCTGAGAATCCATCCATGAGAGACAAAAAGCTTAAACCCAGCTGTTGCATCAACGATGACGTTAATGGATGGTAATGGGAAGTTGTCCTTGGGGCACGCTTTGTTAATGTCTTGAAAATCTATGCAAATGCGTATCTTCCCATTCTTTTTGAGAACGGAACGATATTAGATATCCACTGAGAATAATCAACTGGCTTGATGAATCCTACTTGGAGGAGTTTCATTACTTCTTCCTTCACCATGAGAGCCACCTTGGGTTTCATTGGCCTTGATTTTTGTTTAACTAGCTTTGCATCTGATTTGGTGACGAGGTTGTGTACCGTAATGTGTGGTGCAACCCCTATCATTTCTTTATAATTAAATGCAAAAGCCTTTTGATGTTCTTTGAGGATTCAAGTGTGTATTTCTATTTCTTCTGGAGTTAACGAAGATCCTAGTTTCAAGATCTTCGGTTCTTCCTCCGTTCCAATGTTAATATCGATCGTTTCTTCGATTAAAGAAGCGTTACCTTCTTCAAACTCAGGCGGAGCTGGAGGTAGTTCCAGATCTTCTCCATTCTCTACCATGTATATGCCGAGTTCCTTTTGGGGGAAGCTCTATCATGGGATTCCCGAAGTAGGAAGATGAATGTGGGATTAAGGACGAATCTACCACATGATGGGTGAGATGTAATGCTGCATAGGTGTTTAAGTAATCAAGAGTAGCTCTATCACTATCAACGTGATCCACGCTAGTAGATTTGTTCTCAGCTATGTTCGTTAAAAGTGGGTTTGACACTTTCTTCACTAATGGTTCAGTGTGAAGGGATACTATGAAACGAGTGTCCTCTAACTCACTACTTGGAGTGAAATGTGAAGCTGAGGTTGCTATCAAATTTGTGAGAAGATTTTGTTCTCGTGGGATTGCTTCAATTGATATGAAGTCAAACTCTTTGCTCAAATCTAATGCTACTATTTTGTAGAGCTATAAGTGTTCAGCTCTGGTCTCATACACCTCAAAGACTTGGTTTTCTACTAATTGAGAGTCTCCTAACACCCTGATGTCATTAACACCGAGCCTTTTAGCTAGGATGAGGCCAAGGAGGAGGGCTTCGTATTCAGCACCATTGTTTGTACATTCAAAGTTTAATTTAAAGGCGAATGGTAAGATCTTTCCTTCGGGTGAAGTAAAGATCACACCTGCCCCAACCTATAATGACATCTAGCTCCATCGAAATGGAGAGTCCAATATTTAGTTGGGAAGATGGACGTTGGGACATTTGTTACGTCAACTTCTTCGGTTTCGGTTACTTCTACCATGCAGAGATCCTCTGTTGGAAGAGAACCAACACCTAGGGTATATCCCATGCCTATAGAATCAAATGGTAGGAAAATTGGTAGATCATGTTCTAGCAATTCAATAATCTTCGTAGTAGTTCCTAATGATACAGTTTCGACAATGTTAGCCTCATCCTTGAGGGCTGGGATATTCTTGACTAGGCTCATAGTTTCTAGTTCTGTTGTAGGTACCAGCTTTTCTTCTGGTTTCGCGTCGGTTGGTTTATTAAGTTGGTTTGTTGGGAGTTCAAACTCAGAGTGAACGCCCGACCTTTTCTTCAAGTATGCTAGGTGTATATCGAATGGTTTTGGATCACCTTTTGTTATGAAATACCTTTCCTAAGTGTAAGAATATTACTTCTTGGAATAATGTAGAAGGGATTTCCTTCATACAGTGTATCCACTGGGTCGGTTTGAGGATCATATAATTGTTGGTTTCCCGATCTATAATATAAAACTCAGTTAGGATTGTTTTGGGTCCTAAGGTGACTGGTAGTATTATAGTCCCAATTAACGTGGCTTTAAGGCTATCATAGCCTCTTAGCGTATTCCGAGTCGTGGAAAAATTTGTTTCTCCATACCCTAGCTTTTGAAGGAAAGAGAAGGGGACTATGTTAATTGTTTCCCCATCATCAACCATTGTGCATTTAACGTAATTGTTATAGACCCACACTTGCAAATGTAAGGCTAGATACCCTCTGCATGCAATCTCACCGTCTGTTGGCATTTTGTTTATTTCGAATATAAACTCGGTATCCCTATCCGGCTGCCCCGGAGGGTGGATATCAAAGTCTATATGGTTAACCTGTGTTTCGGGAGGTGGAGTGATGTTAATTAAATGATCTAAACCTAATGCTTCTAAAAGAGCAGCCACAGTAGGCAAGAGAGTTCTTCAATAAGTCCAAAAGGAGATGTGAGAGAGGGTTTTTGTTAGGTCATTAAATTAAATCATAGGCACCTACGGTTTTACTAATATTTTTTGGATGTTATCTCGCTTGTAGCGGGTAACTTGGATTTGGCTGAGAGGAATACTCTCGTGTCCTTGTTACAGCTTCTATGTGTAGTTCAATGTCTAACTCCACTAAACCGACTATCTTGGGTTGTGGTTGACTTCCTAACTGTGGTGCAATAGATGGATTTAGTGAGGTCGAGGCTTCATGATCATTGTTTCCTGCCATTACACCCTTGTTCGTCCCATTTGGATTTAATTTGTTGTTATTGTGATTCGGGAGTGGATCGTTGAAGATCTTGAGGGGTGCATTTTGAGGGGAGATTGCTCCAGTGAAGGTATTTGGGGCAGGTGATGCAGGATCTGCTAAGAACATGTCTATGAAAAGTTGTCTTTGTTCTTCTAGCAGACGTTGCATGAATTTATTGTAATCACGGCAAGTCCTAGTGTCGTGGCCTCGAATTTTGTGGAAACCACAATATGAATTGGGATTGTAATTCCTAGGTTGCTGGTTTGGTACATATTGTGGTCCAAAACTCTGCTCAAACCATTGCCTATTAGGATTAAAGTTTTGCATTTGTTGTTTTTGGTTTTGGTTTTGGTTTTGATATCTAGTTGAGTTTTGGTTTGGACCCTGTGTCTGGATCCGCCTTTGTTGTTGTTGTTGTGGATGACTAAAATCCACCGAATTGATTGTTGGGGTAAAGTTGTTTTTTTGATTATTAATCGGCGGTGGAGTATTTACAACATTGGCCTTTTTAGCTTGGTCAGTTACTCCATATGTGGTTACGCCGTGATTTTTGTTAAGGATCTTAGGTCCTTAATTGACGTTTGTGGTAGTAGGATAAGTCGTAGTATTTTGGCTAGGGGTGATTAGCCTCCCATTTGTTCCATATGTCTTGCGACCGCTATCTATTGCCGCTTGATCTATTCGTAGAGGCGCTCTCAAGTACTTCATCGTAAGTCCTTAGTGGGAACTTCTAGACTTCTTCCTTTACCTCTCTGCTGAGAGAATGAAGGAATAAATCGCATAGTTCCATTTGGTCCATATTTGGAGCACTTGCCAAAGAATAAAGGACTGTACGCCATCTTTGGATGAAGTGAGAAACATATTCATTGTGTTCTTATTTAATGTGCAAGAACTCCCTGATTCCTGTTCTCAACAGTTTGTTCATGTCAAACGCCTTGATGAACTCTGAAACGAGTTGTTTAAACGAATGTATGGAAGCTTCAGGTATTCTATAATACCAATCGAGGGCAATGCCCTCTAATGTTTTGGGAAATATTTTAGTAACAACCCCATCCCAATGGAGCAGTTATCGAATAGCTGTGGATAGGCCTTGATATGTACATTCGGGTCTCCTTCCCCTTTGTATTTGGGCAAATCGGGAAGAGGTCTTGGAAGCATGATGCTTTGTATAGTGAAGTCTAAGGGTTATTTCAAATATTTTGAATAAGTCCCTATCGCATAGGTTTCAACCATCGATGGTGCTTGCTGAGGGGATGGAGGTGGAATGGGTTGTTGATATGGCGTAGCGTATGCATTTGCAGGGGTATAAGAAAATCCTTGTGGTTGAGAAAACATGCTAGGAGAGGAGAACACATCTCCTTGTGGTGATTTGGAATACATGTTTAAGTATGAAGGAGTATTGCCTAGGAATGGATTATTTTGTACTAGACCAGGAGGTGACATATTTGCCACCGGAACAGTGTTAGAAATGGCAGTTCTAGTTGGCATTTGTTGTGAATACTGAGGAGGCATGCCCAACGTGCCTATTCCTATGAGGAGGTCTACTTGGCTAGGATGATGTGGAGGATTTGAATTTCCTGCCTGCATGAATTGAGAATTTTGACTTGCTTGAGCAAGCTCTAACCCTCTAACATTTTCTACTAAAGTTGAGATGACTTCATCTGGTGAAGTTACAGTATTTTTCCTTAGTGGTGTTTGTCGTATATCCTGAGGTTGTATAGGCATGTGGTACCCCACTATGAATTGATCATTGCCTCTGCCATGTTTCCCCAAGGGTATTTCCTATAGGTAGCGGCATGGAGGTGTTTTCTTGAAATGAGACCCTAGGTTGTGTTTGTAAACTTCCTATAGGTGGGTACATACTCCTAGAGTGTTGTTCATTCCTGGAATAATGCACTGAATGTTCATCATCTAAAAATGGATACGGATTTGATTGTCTACTAATTTGTGGTCTAAGCAATACCTGAGGAGACGAACCAGATTCTCCTGTAAACGTCATGGCGTCTGAGCCTGAAGGCTCTGGGTGTTGCGTTTGAGCGAGCTAATCCAACTCCTCTATTTGGAAAGAAGAACTATATCTAGTCCTTGGGGGCGGAGTATGTGTTGACAAGTGGTTAGTTGAATAGTTGTCACCCCATGCTGAGAGTGAGGGTGATGGTATGTCTATTCAGATGATTGTAATATGCTTCAAGACCTAGGAGAGGTCTGCCATATGCGTCGAATCCCAACATATTCGGGGGGTATATGAATACCCGTAGAATAATGGGAAAGAGTGAAGGTGGATGGAAGAAGAATGAAAAATATAATAAAAGAATTGTGTCTCATTTATGTCGAAAAGTGACAAGCGAGCATCGGAATCTACATGTATCTCTTCCTCGCACCCGACCTCCCGAGGTCGTGTCGAGACAGCCGGTGGGGATGGAATATACGTGGGGTATAGGTAAACAAGTTAGGTAATCTTATATCTTTGACACACACTAATGGAATCTATGAATCTAAGGCAAAGAAGGCCCTCCTAACTCGAATGGTGTGATAGATTGGTCGGCGAGGATGACGCTCAAGGCTCCAATCAATATCGAGCTTTGGCATAATCTGGTCTATAGGTTGTGGGATACGGGAAAAATGAGTTGGGATTGTCTCATGTATATCTCCAAATAGGATCATAGGATGGATGATGGATATAGTGGACTCTACGGGTGATTCTACGGTCTAGTCTAGAAATCCTTAGCTTTGTTAGTTTCTTTATATCCAACAAGGATAACGATGTGATGATGATAGGCGATTTGGATTGGATCTAAATATTAATGTACGTAAGCCAAAGCATCAACGTCGGATTGACTTGTGGACTTGTTGGGTTGTGGGATTTGTGGATCACAACCGTAGATTCGTGGTTGTTGTGGACCTGTTATGGTCATGTGCGGAATTAGTCCCTAATCCCTAGTATCCAATAGTTGTATGCCTTTTCGGCCTCTATGTTTAGAACTACAAGTTGTGCAATCTTCTCAGAGTACCTTACAGGTGTTCTGGCAACCTGAATTCTTAAGCTAATGTCTATATCAGTGAGAATGTCTCCTATGTCTGGCTGTGGGACCAAAGGGTCACAACCGAATGTTTACTCTCTTTCAAGCCCTTCTACGAGTCATGTGGATTTTTATCTAGGGTAATCAGTAGTTTGGTTGGTTTGACCAGAATATGTGTGCTTGGTCGTCTTCTATGTTTAACCCTCTTAACTGTGAGATAATCTGTTGCAAGTCTGTTGTTGTTCGGAAGACTTGGATTCTAAGATTCTGATCTATATCAGCTATTCCTGTAACAAGATTTGGTTGAGGCGCGATTGGTTCAAATACGTATTCTCTGGGCTCTCTAGGTCCCGTGATTGTCATGTAAAAGAAACAATGTAAATCTAACTGTAGCAGAGTAAAATTAACTATGTAAAGTATATCTACGGCATATATAACTTCTCTATTTTTGTATTTTTGATGAACTATTGAATATAATTGAAAGAGCAATTATTTAAAATATATAGAAATTAACAACTAAACTAATAGAAAAATTAAAACAAACAAAACAATTGAGTATAGCTACTTGCCTATGCAGTTGTAAATCTATTCTAAATAACCAGATAACTGATCTAATCTATTTGAAAGACTCTCAATCCTACCTCAAAAGTGAGGAGTGAATCATAGTTTCTCAGAAACTATCAATCCCCACAGCTTCCCGCGATATCGAAAGTGAGATTAACTGAAATGAAATGATTGACTACTCTATTTGATATGTTTTAACTAGAACTTTGAAAGCTTGAACCTAGATTTTATAGAATAGTGGCGAATCCTGGTTGTGTGTGGCTTTGTCCCCTCAGTATGATCTCCTTGTTCCTTCATGCTCACGTGAATCCAAAAAAGCGTGTGATGTTAGCATCAACAAAAGTTGGTATCGAAATAACAACAGCTTAGGATGTAGATCAAAACACCGATTCGAGTAGGAGAGGGATAACGCAAGAGAATAGAGCTTGGCTTATGCAATTCCTAGCGGGATTTATTGCATGAGTCATACAACATAAAACATCCGTAACACAAAACTATCCTACTTGACAAACAAGACCTGCAACTTTAATGGCTTCCTACTGAAAATCAAACTATCCTATTCCAATGAATTGCATGAAATAGTAACTACACTAGCACAAGAAGATTATGTGGCTTCCTAACAGCTAAACAACACTAACCATGCATAAAACAAATGAAACTATGAATCCTAAGCAAAATTGAAAGACTAAGCTACTGCAATGAGAAATTGAGAGGCAAATTTGAGGGGCCATTTGCTTGAGCATAAGCCAGCTATTTATAGAATTCCCATTTACCCAAAGGTGAAAACCAAATTGAACTCTTTAACCATAAACAATGCCAAAACACTATTCCAGGGAACCAGAATCATAAATACAAGAAAAGGCGGTGAAAAAGATGGTAAACATTGAATTTTTACACGAGTCGCGTTAAAAGAGCATTCGGAAAATACGTGCGGGACCATTTGCTGGCAGGCGGCGATTTAGAATCAAGACCAAAACACAAAGAAAAGGAGGGGAGAAGAGAAAACAAAGCACGTAGGGGCTAAGCGGGGCATGCGGGATGTTAACGCATACTTGGAGAGCTTTTCCAGATCCCAAACACCTTGTGAGGAGACCTGAATCATCATTGGGGCACGTGTAACGTTGTTCTGGCGGTGCAACACTCTACAATTTTGGGTATGTACGATTACTCTCAAAATTAAAAATTCATATGTAATAATAGGATACATGATTATACAATATTTAATAGTTTTTATAATATATAATTATATATATTTTAATAATTATTTAATTTTTTATTTAATAATAATATAATATATCAATTATATTATGATATTGTAAGACCGACAATTTATATATATATTCTTATTTTAAATTAATTTAAAATATAATTTTATATCAATTAATATATACATAATATATTTCTTAGGTTATCAATTTAATGTGTCTGCACTTGATTGATTAGTGAGGATTTCTTTGGTCCTTGATTATGTGGATAATATTTTATAGTGACATTTGTATGTGATGGAGATAGACTGTAATTTTCATGAATTAAAAATCGTTATGACTTTAAATTTGATATCTATTTAAGTGTCACTTAAATATTTTTCCTCATGCTTTTATAATTTTTTAAGATTATTTTAATATATTAATGAAACTAAATTGATACCATTTATCATAAAGCACTAAAAAAATATAAAAATATAATGAAATAATTAATAATTATAATATATTAAAGAGGAAAAAAATCAAATTAATTGCTTTAATATATACACTTAGAAGGAACTATTTATGCACTCCCAATAAAAAAATTATTAATACACCAAAAAAGTGGATATATTTATCTTTCAATCAATAAAATTGTTAGTGTTAAAGTTGAACCCTTGGTAGATAGAAATTCGGAGCCCTCCACGTTTCAGTACTCCATATTTACATTTCCCTCTCAAGTTTTGTCATGAGTAATAGCTAGTAATTCAGCATTTTCTTTTGTAGTTTTTGGATTAAGAATTTTGTTTTCCCCTTGTTTAACATAAGCGGAATGCATAAGAGGAATACTTAATATTTTTAGAATTTTGAAACACGTCTTTGAGATTGAGAAAATTTAGAAATATATGCTTATGTTCACACGCAACCCATGACAAATTAGACTAACACCTCTGGTGAAAATTAACAACAACTATCCTCTCGATAGAATGTACTATCCCTACATCCATCCCCCACGCAATACATATAAACACATGCCCCATGCGGGTTGAAATTTGACTTTTCCCGCATGGAACGCTAACTGTAGATTATTGTCAAGCGATGGATTCATTTTCAGGCTCTTTGTCCTAGCTAATTAGTTTTCTGACATAAACCTTCATTAATTTTGTTTGGTAAACTAATGGAAGCTAATAAAATAAATAAACTGCACGTGTATATGTACGCATTTCTTGCAAATACATTAGCATGGGTGTCTTAAATCATTTGCCATTATGTTAAATAAGTGTGATCCTAATTAACATTCATATGGGTTTTGATTATATTTGAAATAATGACAACCCATTTTCCATTTGTGGGAAGTGAATCCTTTCTTCTCCAATGTTGTTAATGAGCACAATTCTACAGAGGAGTTTTTATAAATATTTAATCAACAATTTTAGATGCCCAATTGGTCTATTTACAATTAGAGGAGTTTGGCATTGCCGTGAAATAAAGTTGCTCTAGGGAATGAGTCCGTGTAAAAAAAATTGCTTATGGGTATTTGGCATGATTTTGGGTTGAAAGGTCATCATCCGAAGAATTGTTAATATTGGCCAAGCTAGGGGATGATTTCATGGCAGAACTTGTAAATCTTAGGTAACTTAGTGGTACACCCTTCCCCTTGGCCCCATAATATGGTGCATTGTTTTGGAAAAACAAAAAAGAAGGAAACAAAAAGAAAGAGAAACACATAGAGAAATAGTAATAATAACACGAACATTCTCAGAGAAAGAGAAAGAGAATGAGAAAGAGAAAGAAGGAATGGGAGGCAACAACATAAGGAACTCACGCAACGTGGGAAAAAGTAGGCAATGATAGGTAGACCATTTCTTCACACTAATCGCTCTACCTCGACTAGTTTGGTGTTTTTACCATGGTTTTCATTCCAATTAGGTGATATTTAATGGTTTCTCATTGAATAATTCCTAGTGAAATACATATAAGAACCGAAACGGAAAACAACTAACCCACAATCAAAACATTACATATCTTTCTTGACATATCGGAACATTACGGTTGAACATTGCATTATATATCAGCTCTTAACACTTACAAAATAGAACAAAAATTAAAAATGAAGACGTAGCGAATAAAAATTGGAATAAATGCATCCGTAAGTAATATTTGTAAAATTTGAAGCCATCAAGAAAACTCCAAAAATTGTCTTCTTTAGGCGGAAAATGGTTTCATCTTTATTTTTCTCCCCTTATTCCAGACATCCCAGTTGACACCTATATGTTTTTTGTAGTCATGCAGTGTTTTCCAAAATGTTGAAATACACACTATGTAATTTCAACATGTTGAATACCACATTGTGTTTTTCAACATGTTGAAACACCCTCATGTTGAAAAACACAATGTGTTTCATCTTGTTGAAACACGCAATTTGTTTTTCAACATGTTGAAAAAAAGTGTTTAGCAACATGTTGAAAAACACACTATATTTTTCAACAGGTTGGAAAAAAGTGTTTTGCAACATATTGAAAAACACACTACATTTTTCAACAGGTTGAAAAAAAGTGTTTTTTATGACATGTTGAAAAACACAACCAAAAAACTTTTTTTTCAAGTTGTTGAAAAACACTATTTTTCAACTTGTTGAAAAACACAATGTTTTTTTAACATGATGAAACACAAAAACATTATCAATGTTCCACTAAGAAAATGATAAAAAACAACTAAATTTACACCATGTATGTGAATTTACACCATGTATGCTAATGTGTGTAGAAAATTTTATCAATTTGGTGAATCTAATTTTCGACACAAATGACTCAAATAATAGCCAATTGGGTAAAAGTAGTTCACACAGGTTCTACCCTTCAAGCCACATTGTTACAGACCACTCTTCTAAGGCCCCCCTGCAACATTTTTGGCATCATTGATATCTGGAGGTGTTGTTTTGTAGGTTTCCATCTTCTTATACCTTTTATTAACACAATTAAAATTGTCAACTAGTGCACTTAATGCCTAAGATAACATATCAAGTGAAGCTAACCAACAAATAGGATCTTATAAATTGACATATCATTCTAGATTTACTTTTCATAAATAAAAGTAAAAAATGAATGGCTACACATAGGACCATTTGAAAAACACCCTGCGTGTTTTAACATGTTGAAAAATAAAGTGTGTTTTTAAACACGTTGAAACACATCTATGTGTTTCAACATGTTGAAAAACACATTGTAGTTCTCAACATGTTATAAACACAATGTTGATAACGAACATACAACGAAGACATATTGTTGGTTCGTACCTTGTGCAACACTATTTTTATTTAATGCTTTTTGTAAATGTTTTTATGTCACATTTGATGTCAACTTAAATGGAATATTTTAATGTTTCTAATTGCAGCTATTGGTGTGTATATGGTCCTGAGGACAATAGTAATAAGTCACTAACAGGTAAAAGACTGAGGATACATCTAATGAAAAGGGGCTGCCAATGCCACTTCATCGTGAAAGTGATGTATCAGAGACCGATAGTGGCGATTATAATATACAACAATTTATTTCATTGTGATATAGATGGTGAGTGTTTTCATGACATAAATGACACTGCCAATGAGCCTTGCGTTTCTATTACCCCACACTTATCAAGAGAATGAAAAATTTACATCGAGAGTTTTTGTTAATGTGTGTTCCACTAGACACCGTATATGAGAAACATATAATGATCCTTACTTGGTGGTCATGTTGAACAAGAGGGATCAATTCCTAACAAGAAAGGATGTGCTCAATGCATGGGAAAGAATGCGCTCCATGTGATCTCAAAATCATGTCGATGATGCCACAAGCATGAACTTATGGCATGCAGAGGAGAGGGACCTATTTTTATTCTATCAATGGCCTAATGGAAACACCGTTCCATTCATTATGGGGTTACAAACACCATGGATGTGTGAGAGAATGGTACAACATTCACACAATTCCATAATCTCCATGGATTCAACATTTGCCACAAATAAATATGGCGTAAGTAATCCAAATGAAGTTTGAAAAGACTCATTCTTTCTATAGCATTAATACTCTTCCCTTTCTTTTATATTTCACTCAATGCTAACCTTTGATGTTATTTGTCTTGTAGTACCAATTATACACATTACTTGTTTTTGATGAGCACGAGGTTGGGGTGCCCGTTGCATGGGCCATTTTGTCAAGGAATAGGATTGAAGACATCTACAAGTGGTTGGAGGAGGTCTAGAAATGTGGAAAACTACTTCGAACTGATTTGAAGATCAATGCTTTCATTATAGATGATACAACGACAAATCCAAGCCATTAGGCAAGTCAAATTTCTATAACATATTTCAATAATATGAAACACATACCTTTCCAAATTGAATTTCTAATTCTTATTCTTTTTTATTGGAGTGTTTTTGGATGTCAGTGCACTTCTATGTCTATGACATGTGCATAGGGCATGGTTAAAAATGTATACAAGTATACAAACAAGGACATCGTGTGGAATATTTTTGAGAGATTGGGTACCATCATGTATGATATGGGGATGCATGAAGATTACACCTTCCAAATAATTCAAGACTTCATTGAAGAATTCAAAGAGGAAACTTAGTTCATCGAGTACTTCAAGAAGACTTGGTGCGATAGTGATGGGCATGTCCATGAGTAAGAGTCTTGGTGTTTTATTTTAATTTCTGCATAACGGATTATTTGGGGTTTATATTGTCATTGATTTTACATTTGTTTGACTTGATAGCCATGTGGGAAAATAATTTTAGAAATTTTACTCACGTAAATTAAGAAACAAATGTATCTATTAAGGCTTACCACTGTTATCTGAAGACGAAATACTTATGCAATCGAGAGAAACCATGTACTTGTCGGATGGACCATTTGGGTGGAACCATTTTACCGACACAAGAGGAAGTTGAAAAGACAACTATTGATAGTGGTTGAGATGGAAAAAATTATTCCAGATACAAATTACATTTTGCTTGATCATGATAGAAATGTATTGAGTGTGAGGAGTCAAATAACCAACAACATTTGGTATTTGGTCAAGAAATGTGGTACCTTCCACGTATGTGAATGTTCATGGGATACGAGAGGAAACACATGCAAACATGTGTTGAAGGACTTGGAGGTTTGTGGTGATATTGGTCGGTGTCATGTTTTTAGGTACTAAAGGTGGAAGACAATTCAAACATATCCTATTTAGGATTTTCTTCTTGTGCCTATATATAATGTCTTTTCCAAGTATCTCTTTGAATTTATAAGCATGAGTCATAAGGAAATAAGCTTTTCTAAAGGTGTCTAAATATATTGAAATGGTCATAAGGTTTGTACATGTTCATGAAATTTGTAAGAAAAATCATTTATTAATAAATTATGGGAATCTTGATTGTGTGTAAATGGTGTTTATAAATTTTTGGTCTCCTTATAGTATGCATGCTTTGCCATTAACAAGTTTGTAATACCATGGTAGTGATTTTCAAATAATAACACTGATGGAAGAAACTATTAGCATTCTTACAAATTTGATAACACACTCACCTTAAAACCTTGATTTCAAGCACTACCCACAGTCCTATCTTTCCAAAATGAGATCATCATAGACATCTGTAAGGTCAATAACCTTTCATTAGAAGCATATAATCATTCTTCTTTTAAGTTTAGATTTAACAAATGGTTCTTAAGAAATTGGATTTTCACTTTGGTCCTTCAATACCTTTTATTGATGTTTCCAACCAAGGCCATCATCTATAACTCATCACACCTTCTTACCTATTCAAATATAAAAATTACAATATAAAACTTGATTCTTTTACAAATATTATTTCCCCTTACACCTACAAGTTGATAAGATATTTCTCTTAACACCATTACTATTTTTACACATTGTACTCACTGTTACCATTCATTTACTAGATCTTACATCACTTGGTAGCAACTTTGCACACTCCCCTTGCATCCATGTACTCTGTCATAACTCCTAGTATAGTCAACATTCAATTCCACTTACTAACTTTGAATTCATTAACATTCTTGACTATTCATAGACTATATTTCAACTTTATGTACAATAAATCATTCAAAAAGTGACACTCCTTATAGTATTTCTATCAAGATGACTTTGTAACTTTGAGAACATGCATTTTCTTTATATACCCAACCAATTCAAATGTTACATATAGTTCTTGATTAAAGTATCCTTGTTTCATCTAACAATATTCTTGCATTATGGAGGGTTAATACAAACAAATTGTTGTCATGTACTTGATATAAGGTTTCTTATACCTATAAATGATCTTGCTCCTACTAACCCACTCCTTTTAGATGTGATATCCGAATGCCAACACAATAAACTACACTTAGTAATATTGTCACAACTCTTTAATCATGAGAATTCAATTCCCCTAAACAAGGCTAGAACATGAAATATTGAGGTTTGACAATGGATAACCAGCCAAATCTCACAAAACATAGGTTGTCAGTTCATTGTCAAACATTTTAGATACCCCTCTCCCCATATTTGAAAATCATGAAGTGTAAAATCTCAATTCTGTATAGAATTTACACAGTTCACATTTAGGATTTGCAATTAGGCCTCTAGGCAGGTTTAAATGACCAGTTTTGGGATGTGACATTATTGAAGGGATAAATGATTATGGATCATCTATTTGATCATGAGTACTAATCAGTTTAATAATCTCCCCTTTCTCCCACTCTATGGAACATTCAAGAATCTGGAGACTCTTTCTCCTTCAATGAAGATACATATGAATCCCTCATAGAGATTAGAGGTTTCATTTCTAATATTGCTGGAGATTATAAATTATGGTTCACATAGTGCAAGTCCCTTGGTGGTATTCTTGACTTAGATAAGTGATTTGGGGTATGTGTGCATCCCGAAAGCAAAGGAAGTTACACTCATAGTGGATTGATTCAACAAAGAGATCAAGGTCGAGGATTTCATCCTCGAGCATTTCCATATAGTTCATTGAGAGTAATATCTTCATCATCAAAATCTTATTCATCTTCAAATAGATCTCTCCTCTCTTCTTATTTCTCTTCTTCCTTATCTCTTTACATTCTAATTCTTTGTTGTAAATGCAATTTTTAGCTATTTTATCTTATTCACTTAAGTGACCATTTAATTTTGCATAGTATAAAATTTCTTTATCATAAATATGAAAAGGACTTTTTTATTCCTATAGGAATATAAAAGGTCAAAAGTGGTAGGAATATGAAAAGTCACTTAGGGGGAGATGAAGGGACATTTTGTAAGGATATATATTGGGATGGATTCTCCATTCCAAGGAGTTATATTTTTTTCCTACTACTACAAGAAAGAAGTTACTTTCTTCCATCTCTTTGTCTATGGTCTTCTACTTTATACTTTCCAACTATGCAAGATTTGTAATCTTGAAAAACCAAGAATTTTTGTGCATCTTTGAAGAATAAATCGATATAACATTTTCTATTTGATTTGTTAATCTTATTATGTTTTACACAATTTTTTTTCTTCCTATTGAATGGGGACCTACTCTAGTTAATGTTTGTGAAAATTTTAAGTACCTACTCATAACCTTAACCCTCTCCCTATTTTCCTATATCCCCTTTACCTATTTTCAAGAAACTTCCTCCCTTGTATTCCATACAAGTAATTTTCCATAGGTTTAATAGATTATTCCTGTGTGATCCCTAGCGTGATGGCCACCCACATATTTTATTATTTCTTGCATTCAATAAATGGGAGCCTCCCCATTCCTAAGAGGAGGGACCTAGTCTCGGAGTGTTGAAAAAAATCACTAAGTTGTCCCGAGACAAATTATTCCACCAACATATCTAATGCACTAAAGATTATTGATAATGACAAAGAAGTGTTTCCCCCTCTAAAATCAAACAATTTCATGCCCTCTCACCTCACTTGTGATATGTTTTGACATAGAGTGAACGGGACCCTAAATATGACATTGTATATAAGTAATAATGTGAAGATACTAATGGATGTTACGGGAATGTATGTATTTTATTATGTTTTATTTGAATTCTTTAATTTAATTTATTTCAACTTATTATTTTACTAAATTTTATTATATCCAATTAATTTATTTATAGTGATTAATTTTTAATGAAATAATTGACATTCAATATTTTTAGCTTTAGATATTTCAAGTGTAAAGCAACAAAAACGACAAACAAACATAAGTAAGAAAATAAACACAAATAAAACCTCAATTATAGCCTTCTTGCAAACCTCTAGAATATTTGTGAATAACTTGGACTTATAAAATCTTAATATTTGAATGATTATGGGTGCTCTTGATTAATTCTCCAAAGGATGAATGAAAATGCTACAAGCTTCAAAACACAAGGATGCGGATGTCAAATTGGCAGAAGTTGGCTACAATTTGCTCAAAGCTTCCATGGATGGATTACAAAGGAATGACCCAATTTTATAGCTGAGGGTGAGGCCATGAGAAGTGGATCTTAGTTTGAATGGGCTCCAGGATAATAATTACAATTACCTGAAATAACAAGTAGACTTAGTCTATGCAGTTACATCTTTGAAGGGGCAATGATTATCTTGTTGGCAAAAGTTACATCCGAGAAGGTGGTTATACATGCAATTTCATTTCCCACACATTTATATGATTTTAGAAGTGGAGTTGACTTGAATAGGGAAGTGGAATCCAAGTGGATTCCAAGTTGAGTCCAAGTGATAATTGACTAGGAAAATAGGTATATTTTCTTAATTAAGTAACTAATTTAATTAGCTACAAAGTGCAAGATAATTAATTAACCATTTATTTAATAAATGTTAATTAAATTAGCTAAAGTGGTGTTAGAGATTAATTTAATTAATCCAAAAAGGTGAATGCACATGAATTAATTAATTAAATTAATCAATCATAAGAGGATAAATAATAGGATGTGAACTAGGATAATATTGGGAACAAGTATGTGATTTTGGGGTGTCTACATTTTCCCCTCTTTAAAATTTTATTATGAAGTAATATAATTTTAAAGATAGTAGACATATGTAGATCGGTGAGCGGATGACAAGGAAATATGGTAGATGTTTGTATTTTCCCTATTGAAGCATATATATGCCCCAAAAATTAGGATGGTAAGGGAATAGCCCTCAAGTGGGTGGGTGATGTAACAAAGTGGTAGAAAGCCTCTTAATAGGAAGAAGACAAGGAATTTGAACAAGGATGGGAAGGATTGTGCTCATAACATGAGTGTCATTTAGAGAGTGAAATTTAGAGAAACCTTATTTTGTTGTTGTAGAATAGAGTTATCATCATGACTATGAAAGAATCATGATGGGTAACCCAAATGTGTGTAAAAACACACACAATAAAGAAAAGATAAGAAAGGAAAACAAACCCAATATACATTATAAAAGTATGCACCATGGCTATGAAGAATCCAAGATGATAACATAATACATGTAATTGGTCAAAAAGAAAACATCAATAATGCAACACAACTTTGAATAAGAAGAAAAATATCTATGGCCCTAATGTGTGCCACAATGATGATTAAGCATATGCAAATCCCCCAAACACTAAACTTATGAAATACATTGGAAAAGGATCAGAATGAAGAGTGAAGTGATGCATAGATACTCCTAATGAAACTCTTGTTGGATCCACATTGAAAATTGATTTGAAAGATGAAAAAGGATCATTTCCTCTCGTGTAATAAACTTATGAATTGCAGGAGAGGTATAATGAGATCCTAAATTACCTTAGGAAAAAGTTATATCACGAAGGAAAAATATTTTATTTCTTTGAGCATAGATATACACCACGGGAAATAAAAAGTGATAGTCTTGATTGGAACAATCACTAGGGTAATAGACAAAAGTATGACTTTATCAAGATTGTCTTGAATTGTTGAAATATTTGTTTCATGTGTTTTCCAATTGTAGGATTTCTGTGATGATTTTGAATGTTTGTTTGAATTTTATAAATTTTTGGATTTTTTTAAATTATCCAAATATATATTTTTTGAATTTTTAAATATATGATTTGTTTGATGGTTTTACAAATTCTTAGAAAATTTTGATGCAAATAAGAGGATCGACATGTTTATTACACTTGATTTATTATGGATAGCTGATGTTGTTGAAAACATAAAACAAGCATGTCAAACAAACCTAGTATGAACATGAAGGAACTACACCAAAGTTATATGTGACCTAAGATGCTAATAATTCACATGTAATTGGTCTACAATAACAAAGTACAACAAAATAACAAACCAAAAAAGAAAAAGCATCGTTCAATGTTAAAAATTTGTAATAGTACAACACAATGTGCAATAAGGATGTCTAATGAAACTCTTGATGTGTTCCACATTGAATAATTAAACAGTTATGAATGTCACCAAGCGATAGCTTAGAATGCAAGAGGATTGGATCGAGATGAAGAGTAGAGTGATGCTTAGATACTCCAAAAAAGTCTTATTAGATCCCATTAAAGTTTGATCTTTATTGGATTAAAATGCAAAATCCAAGTGTGACCTAAGTAAAGTTATATTTTGAAAGGGTAACTAATTGATTTTTTTCCCTTGAGCATAGATATACACCATAGGAAAGAAAAGTGCTTGTTGGAAGATGATCTAAAACAATTGTGAGGAGTGTCATCAAATGATGATATTGTTGAACTGTGTTATTTAGTTTCTAAAATTTGGTCAAATAATTTCTGAATGTTTCATTTTTTTCCAATTTTATACTATATTTTATTTTTGGAACAATGTAAATGTTTTTTGTATTTTGAACATATTTGAATGTTTTTTTATTTGCAAACATATTTCAATGTTTTTTTGAATTTTGAAACACATTTGAATCTTTTTGATGTTTTTGAAACATATCTGAATGTTTCCAATATTTTGAAACATATTTAAATGTTTTTGGATTTTGAATCATACTTGATTTTTTTGGAGTTTCGATACATATTTGAATGTTTTTGAATTTTTAAACACACACACACACACACACACACACACACACACACACACACACACACACACACACACACATATATATATATATATATATATATATATATATATATATATATATATATATATATATATATATATATATTTTAAACATTTTGAATGTTTTATATATATATTTGAATAACATATTTGAATGTTTTTACATTTTGAACATTTGGAATGTTTTTGTAGTTTTGAAACATATTTAAATATTTTTGTATTTTTGAAACATATTTAAATGTTTTTGTGTTTTTAACTCGATAAAGGGTGCATTATCTAAACTCACGTTCAAACAATTGTATGTGTTTCATTCCATTGGTAGCATGTAGATGATATAATGATATGATGTCTCACTCCACTCGTGACTCCATATAACTAGAAGATGAGGGCTCATCACCGAGAGCCAAGAAAGAAGTGATAACTAGGTGAATAGTGATATGAAAATGAACATGATGGATGCTAAGACACAAGGTGTACAAATGATCCATTTGATAAAAATGTAATGCATCTCCAACCAATATTATTTGATTGATTCCAATATAATTTCACTTTATAGGTTTTGACTAGACTTGGATCCATTGATGGCCTATTAATTGACAATATTTGGTCGAAGGAATTGTTGTCTCTCTTTAACATAAATAACTTCTTAGGAGGTTTTTGATTAAGAAATTTTGATTCTAAAGAATTTATTTTGTTTGATTTGTTTTTTGAAAGGACAATGTACATTTCCCCCCATGCCATCAGGAAGAGGCAAGGGCTCAACACCAAAGACAAAACATAGGCGAGTAAGGATACATTCCTCCATTCCTAGACTCATTATATAAGTAAGAAGTATGGGCTCATCACCGAAGACTGTGAAGGATGAAAGGTGTAATGATTTATTTCTTTTGTATTTTATATCGATTTTTCCTTGTATGTCGATACTGTGCTTGTTGGGAAGGAAAATTTTACCCCCAAGTCCTAGCCACATGCGACTAGTAAGATGCAAGGGTTCAACATCGTAGACTAAAATGGGTGGTCAAAAAGGATTGGGTAAAGAAGTTTAATGATTTTTATTAAAGAGTGATCTTTTTCAAAAGGATGGTTTTCCATCAATAGCTTTAAGATTAAACCATAGGTAAAAGTATACGGAATGGTAGAAACCATCACAAGGATGAGACACAAAATTCCCAATAGGAAAAAGGTTAACCTGTGTTGTATAGGTGAAGAGTGAGAAGATACAATAATGTTGTGATTAAGATATGTGCCAATGGATGAAATAATTAAAATTGTTTGTTAATGATTTAATCGTGCAAGCACATCCCCTGGTGTGGAGAGTACCCATAGAAGAAGATATTTTTTGTTTGACATTTTTTATGTTCAAATAGTGCTTGAAGGAGGGGTTTGATATGAATTTTTAATCTCTTTTTATGATTTTTATTTTTTCTAAGTTTTTGCAGATGAGGATTGGTAATGGACTCATTGGGAAAGAGGTCCATGTTTATGAAAGTTGAATGGTCCTAATTAACGAGACTTAGGTAGACAAGGTCCAATTCAAAGGAGTGAATTGAAAGATTCAATAGATCCTGAAGTAAGAGACTAGGGCAGAAAAGGTCCAAGTCAAAGCAGTGAATTGAAAGATTCAATAGGTCCTGAAGTATGAGACTTGGGAAGATGAGGTTCAAGTCAAAGGAGGGAATCAAAAGATTCAAGGATTTCTGAAAGGATAGAATTGAAAGATTTGATAAGTCATGAAGTACAAGATTTGGGCATATTGGTTCCAAGTCAAAGGAGAGATTCGATACATCCTAAATTAAGACACTTGGGAAGATGAAATCCAAGTCAACAGATGTATGATTCAATAATTATTCAATGGGATCGAAAGACTAATGTTATATTAGAGGAGGATTTTTGAGGTGAAGAATATGTTGCAATTTATATTTATCCATGAGTGGAAGAATACAAGGAGAAAGAAGGATTGATCTTTAGATGTACATCTAAGGCTCCTTATAGGTCGTAGAGAAAAAATATTCAATGTTGCTCCTTTAAATATGTGGATTAATTGATTTTATGAAAGATTTGAAATTAAAGCTTGAAAAGGTGGTGTAAGGATATTCCTGGGTATATGCACCTTGTAGAGTGTACGCATGTAGATGTTCTGACATGTAGGAATAATCATTGATGAGATTCTTACAATGGACACAACATGTTGCATTTTTTCAAGTTTCCAAGCTTCTTGTTGTGTCTCTACAACAAGAATATCAATGTCAGACATATGAGTGAGCATTAAAAGAATCAAACAAGCTCAATGGTTCTTGATGATGGACCCTTTTTAGTAGAGTTTTCATGTATATCAAGGGTTAAAAGGGAGTCTTGAAGAGTGTTCAAGCTATTGTTTGACGTTGGAGGTTTTCCAAAACAAGTTCAATCTCTATTTGAATTAATGGAAGAAACTCGGAAAAGAAATTGATTGGTTTTGATTTAGAGATACTTCACCTTTGTTGTTGTGATCTCGTTGAGTTTCCATATGTACAGGATTTGAGACAACATTCAAATATTCATTAGAAGTTGTGATAGTTTACGTGTCTTCGTTTGTGATAGCTTTTTCGTTAATATCGATAGTAATGACTCCTTCATCAATTAAGTCTTAGACGTAATGACAGAGAGTTGTAAAATGATCGGTAGAATGACCTTCGATGTGGTTGTATTCACAATATTCGATTCTTTATACCACGTAGGCTTGTGTTCCTATTGCATTTATGTGATCTAAAATTTATGATATGTCTCATGGCCTTCAATCCAACTACATCCAAGGATATTTTTAATTACTCTATCTTTCACCAATCTCCATATCATTTGAGCCTCACCTCACCTGCCCACTTCTGCATAGATGTTTGAGAGAAGAAAATAAGCTGCATCAATTTTAAGATCCAAATCAAAATGCAGCTTATTCAGTTTCTTTCTTGGATCATTCAATGGTCTTGGATTTGCACTTGGTGCTTTTGTTTGTGTTCCCGCTTTCACATAGATTTGTTTGGATTGCTTTGCACTGCCTTTGGTATCCCTCATAGAGGGAATTTGCTTTCCGAGAGAGAGAAGGTTTCTTCAATGGCATGGAATGCTTTATAATTGCCATTTTTGGGTGGCATTATCTGTAAAAGGAATTTCCTTCAGAACATTCAAATAATTTTCTTTAAAAAAATGGTAAGTTACGTAAAGATTCTCAGATAGACTCACCAGGCCTAGATGACTTATCAATATTAGTTTCGAGTTCGAGGAATTTCACCATCTTCACTAAAGAGGAAGGAATAATCCCTTGCTGCTTTTAAATGCTGGGACTTTTTCTTGGTCTATAAAAGAATTAGGCCATTAGTAAACCGAGGTAATATAATTATATGTCATTTGAGATAAACTGCTTAAACACCATATTTTAAAATGACCTGCAAGTAATGTTGAAATTCTGAAATAAAATGAGAAAAATTATATTTGTGAAAACATAAGTGACAACACTAAACCAACAACCAAAAGAGCTTATCTGCTGCAGTACAAGTGCAAATAACAAAATTCATCAAGGATAAGTTGCGTAGAAAATGCAAATAACAAAATCATCACATAAAAATGCCAAAGAAACCATTTTCACATATCCAGACATGTCCATTAATGTGACAATGAATACAACAAATTTGCATGGTTGTGCAGTAACTTGGTAGATAAGAATTATCAAACAAAGAACATGTGGCAATAGAGCTCTTTCATACCTCGTTTATAGAAACCTTGGGTGGTGGTGGTTCCTTGTCTTCATGCCTTGTATAAGATCTAGTTGCATATGATTTATATACGAAAAAATGCAAGGGTTATTAGTAAAAGTGCATTAAGAAACTCCATTTGTTTTTAAATTATGATTCATATCTATAAATATATTAAATTGAAGCGATCTCAACATAATTCAGGAATCTCCTTGGCAATTCTAGCCACAACTTGTGCAACCTCCAGCCTTACATGTGTTTCTTCAATGACTCTCCTTGCAACTACAGGTTGGGAAGGCCCAAAGAATGAACCATAGCTGCAGTGAAAAACAAATTGGTTATTCAATGTAAATTCTAAATTTTTGCACACTAAATTTCTACCTAATTGTGGTAAATAGTTTTTACTTAACTTATCATATGGCAATTTTTTCTTATCGTTTTCTGAATCTAGTGTCATCCTTCCTACCATACACTCCATTTAATTTTTGTTTTAGTTTTTGACGTTCAAGCTCTTTCAATTTTGCTCTCCTCTCTAAATATTCTTGGCGTTCCTTGGCCACTTTAGGATCTTCATCCGATTAAGATTTCCTACCCTGTTCTGACCCCTCATTATCATCATCTTCATCTTCATACTCTACAGGTTCTTCCTTTGCCTCACCACCATCCTCTAAAAGACCAGCATAATCTCTATTATTTCGATAGAAATCTTAGAAAAAATCAATAATATATCATTTATTATTACTGGCTTTAGCTTCAATCCTCCACTATATAAGCCACATAAAAATATAATAAATAAAGAAGAGAATAAAACAAGTTGTAAAGTTGAGTAGAAGTGTATTTAATTGTGTATATGAATGACTTATAATAAAGGAATAGTGTAGGGTTGACTAAAAAAAGATTAGATATGCCTAAAATAACTTACTGTGTATTAGTGATACAAATATCTTAAAAGCATCAAAATTGTCATTATCTCATACCTTATACCACAATTAGATGTTTTAAAGATGAAACCAAGTCTTATAAAAACAAGTTTAAAAATAGATCGAATGGATAGGAGAAACAAATAAGATATTATTATGCCGAAGGCGTATCCAAGTTAGAATGAGCAAGCCAATTCTGACATCATGTTAGTGGTTGATTTAATCTCAATAATTCATAACTTTTTCGTATCAAAGTTATCTGAATGATCTCCACCGTCCACGTGTGCATTTTTAATATGTTGGCTGGCAGACGTGAAAATATGATAAACGACGGCTGCGTTATTCGTGACTCGGCTATCTATTCTGCTCAACTCATCCTGGTAGTACAGCTTAGTTTCTGAACATCGTCTCCCTATAGCATACGACGACTGTTTCAACATTCTCCAGTGGCTAGACGAGGAAGGGGGTTTCGATCCCTGGATCAATGCCCACGCGGACTCGATCAGGTGTTTTGGGTATTCATGCTTGCGGAACGAATTGAAGTCAGTTGCATTTTGAGGGAGGTATACTTGTCCATCCCTTCTTCAACGGGGAAGATACCATTACTGAATTAGGGCCCGAAGCACAGGGTATGGTTAAGATGGTTGACGGTATTTGGAAATTTTCGCTGCCTGAGGGAGTAGATAAAGACCATCCTTTCTGCAACCCAATTGCTCTGTCTTCCCCGTCTCTCTTTAGGCTTGTTTATTCACGACTTCTGGTGGTGGTTGCAGGAAAGGACCTGCTAAAGTATAGGGCATTCTTTTTCCTTTGTGAGCTTTTCTTTTGACCCTGCGAGCACAATGCTTGCAAGTGGCCCGGATTCTTGCAGATATGACACCGGAAAGCCGTATTCTCATAATCTAGTGACTGAACATGTTGAATGTTTCCCAGTTTCAGTAGAATCTTGTCTGGCAGTCCTTTACTCAAGTCGATCTCTGTGCAAAATATGGCATATGTCCGTAGACCAGCCAATGCCATGGTGTGATCCACCTTTATGAATTTACCCAAAGTATTACCTATGTCCTCAAGAGCATGCCAAAAATGCAAAGGAAGATTAGGTAACCGAACCCACACTGGTATCTTAGAAACCGATAAAGAATTCAGATCAAACTCGGGGAAGCACAGTGTGAGAAATAGGCCCGTGTTGCCCCAAAACCACGGGCCATTGGATAAGCATTTCTGATTATCCTCTACTTTCTGGAAATGAACCACAAAAAAACCTTTGGAACAGAAGGATATTTCACAGTCTTTGGACTAGTTCTTGGAAATCCATTGAGAACGGGTAGAGGAAGTTGGCCATAAGCCATTAAATTTGCCAATAACCGCAAGATGAGACAAGGATAGAAGATAAGCCTCTACCTCGGGGTTCTCCAGGCTTAAAGATGACATCTCCTCTGCCAAATCTACAACATATGTAGGTTGGTTAAGGGAGCTAGGGTTTTTATAGAGCGCAACATCCCTCGAGGAGGAAAGCTTGGAGCCAGCAACAAGGGGTAGCGCCCCTCCATAGCCATCCTTGTCGTGATCAACCCAACCTCCTCCAGAACCACTCCCATTTGAGCCGCCATTCTGATCTTGGAGAGGCTTCTGATGTTCAAAAACTAGGAGCTGACTATGACTAGGCAAACCCTACATCGCCCTAGCCCGTATGTCTTCAATGAAAGCCGCCTGGGCTTCCTTGCTCAGATATTTGAAGGCCTGAATGGTGGCCGCGTCCTTTCTGCTAATGGGGATACCATTCCAAACCCCAAGTGTGTTTGCTTCATGGCCATGCTTCTCAGTTGCACTTAATTTCGAAGGAGAGCCGCTAGGGTTTTGACATGTTCATGCTACCATCCTCCTCTCCCTTCAATAAATTATTGTAAGTTCTTACACGCATGTTACATCTCTGGTTTTTTGTTTTTTGTTTTTTTTTGTTTTTAATTCATGTTGACAAGCTAATTATAATTTTTTTATTAGAAAATAAAATATCGTTGTCACTTATATGACTACTCGTTTCAAGGGTTTAATTATCAATGGTTTTTCACACCTTGTATATACTAAAGCTTAAAACAGTGGTACAAAGTGATACAAAAAAAAAACATTGTTGTTGGGCTTTGAACAAGAAACCTTTTTGTTTTCATCCATTTTTTATTTTGGCCTACTTAAGCACAAATTTCACTCACTTGAATGCTCCGAGAGAGATTGTGATGAAAAAGTGGCACACATATAGCATATATTATTTGGGTAGGAACAATCTAAGTTATGGAATAGGAGTGGGACATGAAATTATTTAACTCCCATCTTTATATTTCCAATTTTTCATTGACATTTTCATTCCACCTAAAAAAATTATATGTCATCCAATAGAATACCTAAACGACGTAAAATAATAAAATAAATAATACAAAAGTCCATTTTTATACTTGTTATCTTTGACAACCTGCATCATCGAGAGCATTGATGAGGGTAGATGTAATTTTACCTTGTTAGCTTCAAATAAACTGTAATTATAAATGTGCATGAAATTGCCACCCTGAGATGCCTAGCCCACTCCACATATCCCTGCCTCTAAAGTTTCTCGTGTGACATGTAAGTAATTTGCTATTAAAATAGTCTATTTTGACTACCTGAAAAAAAGAGGGCTAACATTGCAAACATCGACTAATAACATTGGACGTATTGATCAATCACTCCTTGCATTATTACAATTCTCCTTGATAAGTTTTCTATATGTCCAACAACCTACACCTACTTTCTTGTTAGTTTCACTAATGTTCCTTGGAGTGGCCTTATCCTCCCTTAAACCCCTTCCCCGTCACCTCTCCTCCTCTTGAAATGTCTCACTCCCTCAACTTTAACTTCTTCATTGCATCCCCTTCGACATCTCCATTGCACAATTCACATGCGAATTTTGATAAATCTATGTTTATTATGAAGATGAATATCGATCAGTCTACTCATCAAGCCCTTGAAAAAAATAATATAATCAATAACAATATTTATAATGATAAATGTATCTTTACTATGAGGGTAGATATCTATTAGTCTTGCCATCACACCTTAGAATTTTTATATATTTTAATCATACTATGAAACAAGTGAGCTTTTCTCTTACTATATGAATCAATTGTCCCCCTTTTTTCTTGCTTATTACACTAAAAGGTGTTTACCTTATTATAAATATGGTGCACCCTCTGGCACTATGTCAATTCTCCATATCGACGTGCCAAGATCTTGATTGTCCACCTCATAGGTCGTATTAAAGACCTCCAATCAATCTAAGTTGTCCATGTGCATGTCACGATGTTTACTAAGCACGAAGGACCCTGTTGCAGAGCCACCATTAATGATGACCAACACTGTTCTATTGGTAATCGTTGTGGATTATCTTGCGTATGAGGTTTCATGTTATGTGTCATATGATGGGTCGACATGGTTACATTCGAGTATTTTTGCGAGACAACAAGTATACTTCTATGATGGATTCAACATCGAACCTAAAGCTCCTAAAGTATGGCACGAGATAAAAGTATGTTAAATCCATTGTTTCTTGATTTCTTTTAAATGATCAAATGATGTTTTCCAAATTATTAGAAAGATTAAAAATTATTGTTAAACTAAGTCAACCGTGTAATATATAACAATGCGAACAAATGTATTGGATTTTCTCCATTATTTATTTTGGTCCTTTTAGTATGAAATGCACTCACGTGAATAATGCGAGCAATATTGAGTCGATAAAGTGTAATACAAATAACAAATATTATTTGGGTGTTATAATTTGAGCAGTAGAAAAGGTGTCATACATGCAAGTATTTAATTCTCACTTTTTTATTTCCAACTTTCCATTGATGTCTTCATCTTATCCAACAAATAAAATGTTGTCCAATAAAAACCTTGACGTTGTTTGTAGCTGGGTTTTGACCTTGAAACCTATTAGATTTTCCCCATTTTTAATTTTGTCCCTTTTAAGCGCAAATTGCACTCATGCGAATAATGCAAGTGAGATTGAAATGATAAAGTGGAACACAAATAACAAATAGTATTTGGGTCTTACAATTTGAGTTGAAAAAATGTGTGATACATGCATTTTATTTTCACTTTTTCATTTCCATCTTTCCATTGATGCCTTCATCTTTTCTAACAAATCAAACACCATCCATTTGAAAACCTTGACAATTAAAAAAATAAAATTACAAAATAGCTGAGCTTGATTATAGATAAAATTTATATGTTACTCATATGACTAATTGTTGGAGGGCCTCGATTATCAATAATTGTTCACATACTAAGTAATTTCTTGCATTTACTTGAGCTTATAACTAAACAGTCGGGCTGTAAAGTGCTACATAAAGAAATCAACGTGGTTGGGTTCTGACCCTGGAACTCATTGAATTTTCCCCATTTTTTATTTTGGTAACTTTAATATCAAATCGCATGCACTTGAATAACGAATTCTCAATCTAAAACATTCACTCGATATACATGTATGGCTAAAAACTAGAGGGACTCAATTATTGATGCTTACTCACACATCACATGTTTTCCTTCTATTACTCCATGATCTTTAAGCTTAAAAAGTGGGGCTACAAAGTGCTCTAAGAGGCAAGCACTTTGGATGATTCTCAAACATGAAAACTTTTAGATTTTCCCCATTTTTAGTTTATCCACTTTAAGTGCAAATTGCACTCACGCGAATAATGCGAACGAAATCAAGTCGATAAAGTGTAACTAAAATAGTGGATATTATTTGGGTGTTACAAACTGAGCTGTAGAAAAGATGCGTTACATGTAGGTATTTAACTGGACCACTTATTTATTTTCAACTTTCCATTGATATATTTGTCTTACCTAAAAAATTAAATGTAATCTAATTGAAAACCTTTACGTCATTCACGAATGGATTTCAACCTTGAAACCTATTGGATTTTTCCCATTTTTATTTTGGCCTCTTTATGCACAAATTGCACTCATGTGAATAATGTGAGTAAGATTGAGACAATAAAGTGGAACACATATAACGGAAATTATTTGGATCTTATTATTTGAGTCATAGAAAAAGTGTGATATATGCATGTATTTTATTTTTACTATTTCATTTTCATCTTGCCATTGATGTCTTCATATTTCTTATTGAATCAAACACCATCCATTCGAAAAGCCATGAAAGCATAATAAATAAAATTTAAAAAAGTAGAGATCCCCTGGAAGATTAAATCTACTTGTACCTCATACTACTAATCACTAAAGGGCCTCAATTGTCCATGAATGTTCATACATCACTTATTTTCATGCAATCACTCATGCATTTACTCAAGCTTAAAAATAAGTGCAAAGTGCCACATAAAGAAAGTAACGTGGTCGGGTTCGACTTTAGAATGTATTCAATTTTCTTCATTTTTTAAATTTTGGCCACTTTAAGCTCTAATATCATGCACGTGAATAATGGAGTCTAAGTTTAACACATTCACTTGCCAACCATGTACATACATCCATTGTAATGACTCAATAGTCGATGATTTTTCATGCATCGGATGTTTTCTTTCATTTACTCCATCTTTAAGTTTAGAAGGGGGCTACAAAGTGCTCTAAGAAGAAAACATTTCACATGGGTCTCAAACATGGAAAATTTTCAATTTTCTACATTTTTTAGTGTGTTCCCTTTAAATGCAAATTGCACTCATGTGAATAATGCGAGCAAGATAGAAATGACATAGTGGAACATAATGCACATCTCCTCCCTCCAATCCTTACTCCGATCTTCTTCCTCGCTTTCAAGTTTCAATTCTTTTGTCCATCCCCTTCAACATTTCCATCTTAATTTGCTAATTATAATGATAAACAAAGACCTATACCTTACACTTGCGCAATCGACAACTGGGTGTAGAATTTCAAAAGTCACTCAGGGTAAACCATGCCATTTGCTATTTGTGGGAGTCGTGGGGACCGGGGGTGTTAAGTCAAAGGTAAATTCATTCCGTAAAGGGAACAATTACGTAATGGGAGGGGGACAGGACAAATACTTAAAAACGTTGGAGTTCACTCGGGGATATAGTGCAAGCCAATAACTTATGGTCAAATATATACTCATAACACTAAGATACCATAAAATCTGTTTTCACGTACGTGGGTGGGGTAAAACCGCCTATTCCATTTCCATATTTTTAAGTATTTACCAAAGTAAATTACTTGTGATTGGTCAGCCGGTAATTTTGACATTGTGTGGAATACGTAGGTAGGGGTAATAATGGGTCCATTATCCACAGTAATAAGTAGCTTTCTTACATCACACAATTTTATGATGGAATTGACAAAATAAATCTGATTCCCGACAAATCCCTCTCCCCGGAAGGAGACTCGTGTGTCGGCAAGTTGCAACCCTTGCTTGGGGCGTTCATTGTTAGGGGGTCTTTAAATCTAAGGATTTTTTTATCGTCATCTAATTTTACAACTTGATATTAAATAATTATTTGAAGATTTAATATTAATTGATTTATTTGTTTATATTATTATTAATTTCATGCATTCACATAAAAAGTATTATAATATTTTTACAAGTATAAAACAAATATAGTATAATTATGAGTTCATAAGATTTTGTTGGTATTGTTACCCACTCTTCGATGTAACTTGTGTAATATTTCCTAGGAAAAGGTTTGTGTAATTTTGATAATGTCACCTGATGTAGTTACTAGAGGTGGGTATAATTAAAGGAAAGAAGTATTTAATTCATTATTTCTAATTTTTTAGCGGAACTATATATTATCTTTTATGGAGGAAGAATCGGTAGATCTCGCACAAATGCCACTCTTCGCAAAACCATGCGAGCTACACAAGCATTTTTATTCCTTTGCAGTAAAAATGGTGCTTTTGTTCATGTTTGAGTCCTACCACCTACTTGATGTTGGTGAATCCAACTTGCAAGCAATCTTGTATAAAACAATTGTATTTGTTACATTTTGAGCACCCCCTGTGATTAATTCTCTCCATCCATGGAATATTTCCCATCATTTTGTGCTAATTTTATAGGATATTTTCATTCTTTTTGTATAGTAGTTTCTTTAAAATTTTGATTTATTATGATGTTGATGCAAATTTTAAAATACGAGATTGTAGGCAACATTTATTTACTTACTTGATGGGAGAATATATTAATTGAAATTATGAGAAGGGCATCCACTGCAATTAATGCCTAGGGCACTCTTAACCATTAATATGATATTGCCTCATTCACAAGAATTTATCGAGCAATTACAAGCATTTTAGAGGAAATCAACTGATTGTTAAAGTATTGATTGAAGTACAAAAGTTTATGTTAAATGCACACATCATTAAATTTGTTCATGTACTATTAGAGCTACTTTAATTAGTGGTGTATGTTGTTTTTATGTTGTTATTATTTATAGTCCTAACAAATATCAAGCTAATTCTTCTATTCTTTGGTTTGCCACATGTCCCAAAATTGAATTTTGTTTTCTTTAAATTTTTAGATATTACTACCTAATTAGGACAACAAGAAATATTTGCTACAACTCATAAAAGCACACGTTTAGAAATTTGAGCAAGGTTTTGGATATCTAAATTAGAAATACACAAATGTTTGCAATTTCCTGGCAATATCCCAAAGCTTTATATGTCATCAAGAGAAAAATTGAGATTTCTATGTTAGTAGCCAAATTTCTAGGTTAAGTATTTGCAATTCTAAGTGCATATTTCCATTGTTACATTTTAAAACAAGTCACTAGATTACGCATAAAACAAGGTAAACCTAAGCCTTGCATGTTGCCTCTCATATTTGTCTTTATAATTAATTAATTAGTTTAAAGTTATGTGTTGCACAAACATTTAGGTTGATTAAAAGTATTTGGGTATTTGGGTCACAACTTATTTGTAGTCCATACATCCTAATTATATTTTGGTGAACCCATGCTCTCTTACACCTCTTTTGGGGATAATTAATTTTCATACTGTAATAAATTTGGAATTTTACTTTTTTCTAGGATTTATCGTGTTGGATCTTTAAAACACCCTACTCTTTATTTACCCGCTCCAAATCTTAAAGGCTATTTATTTCAAAAAAAATTCAAATCCTAACATGCTTACGAAATTGTGATATTGTATGCACTTTATCTTAAGGTATGAGTTCAAGTCATAATTTCCAAACTCTAATCATTATCATAGAAATCATTGTAAATATTTATTTATATGCTGCAATAGTTCTCTTGTTAAGGATAAACAAATTCTTTGGACAAATGGAAATGGTAGATGTTACTCCATTGCATTATGATTTCAAATGTACACTTCTATATGGCATAACCCTAGCATTCAATGCCACTTGGTGTTTAGCATGTTACTCTTATTATATAAAATACTAATATCCATATTAAAGTATATATATCTTCAGTTAAAAAATTATAAAATGTTTGAATATTTTATAAGACATATTAGGGTCTCATGTGGTTACTTTAGCACACTTTCCTTTGTTAAAGTACAAAGTACTCTCTAGCATAATTGGAAGCAACGATAAGACAAACACCCACAAGCATACATATATGATTATTCAATGACAATTTAAAGTAAAGAAATGACACATATTTACCAATGGTATTATGATTGCCACAATGTTTTTTGTTAACAGGTAAAAGTGATGGTTTTGATAGGGCTCCCCTCCCTTACAATGCAAAAAGAGAGTCTAACATGAAAATCTCAATACAACCAAGAATGAAATAAAAAGAAAAAACAATAAAGTAGCATAGCCCATGCAAGGGCAAACATCAAAGCAAAAAGTTAGTGATGACAGATGTGTACTCATCTATTGTCTACAGAGTCACACAACGGGCTGCACAAATTTGTAGACTTATATTTATATCAAGGGGCCTTACGACATCTAAAAATATTAGATCTTAATGGAGATTATGAACTCTCTCATGGAGTTAGTAAAACCTTTGGTGTTTTCCTAAGGACCTAACCTAGACTGGTTAGTTTCTTAACTCGACTCTATGGCCTATAAAAGACTTAGCTGCTAATAAAAGTTTCAGTGTTTCACACGTGCCTTCCATGACCTCTTCTCAGTATCCCTTCAACAACCCAAAACGGTGAACTTGATCTCATTTTATAGTTGCACATTTGGCTTTCTTTCTTGCTTCTCTCTCCTTGTTGGCTCTTATAGATTTTCTTGTTTGGATCCAAAATTTGAAATCAAGCTCATAAATGCCCTTATCCACCTTATCACCATCTGGTCAACCTTATTGTGCCACATCAATATGGTAGTTTACTTCTCTAACCAAGATTTTTGAACGATTGGTCACTATCAACCCATGAGATTAGACCAATTTGACACCTATCACATTTCTGCTAGATCTGTCACACCTTTTCTCCTCGAGTTTTTCCTTCTTCCTCTTTCGCACCCTAGAGATCTTTCACGTGACACACACATACTCATATTGACACATATTTCCCTAATGATCTTATAATTCCTTCCTTTAGCTAGGCTAGACCAATCTCCACCTCTGCACCCTATTTCTCGTGCACCACTTTGCTTACGCCCTTAATCATATATCTTACATTTGATGTATATAGTTGACTTGTGGTTATCATAATTTCTTATCATTATTTATCTCTTTCATATATGTTAAATTATCATTGGTGGGCGGCCTTAGGGATGGTTATATCATATGAATAATATAAATAGGGGTTAGTAGGTATTAGTTGATCATCATTTGAGCATTTGAGTCTTATTGTATGGTTTGGAGGTTGCCCCATCAAAGTGACTAAGTTATTCTACTTGCATATTTAGATAATTTATATTCAATATTGTTTTCTTTGGTTTTATATTTCTACTAATAATCATAATTATTCAAGTAATTCCATTATAAGTGGTATCAAAGCTTTAACTCGGCCAACACTGCATCAAACCCTAATTGTGAAGGTTTGGTTATATCTCAAAATTGGTAGCTAACTTTTTATGCCATTTTTTTGTGGTGTGGAGAAATGAGCCAAGTAAGATCCTCTCCAAATTTCAATAATTTTTGACTTTTTTGCAAAATTTATAGTGGTTTTATGTTTTTTCATAATTTTTCTCCCAAGGGTGCAATTTTTGGAAATTTTCCAAGTTCTTTACATTTCTAGAAAGAGAATAAAAAATAGGTTCACTTCATTCTTTGATTTTTTTCATATTTTTCCTAATTTCTATTAAAATACAAAACCCTAAATTTTGACCTTGAACCCTAAATCCTACCATTTTGGGGCATCATGGTAGGGCCTTCCACAAGAGACAAAAAGAATACCATCACTCCTGGTAAAACCAATGACAAGGATGAGATAATAGTTGAGGAGTTAGAGTCAGAAGGGGTAACTACAAAGTCCTCAGGGTTAGGGTTTACTTCAATGACCATAAGGTAAGCCAAATTGAGTTTGAGTTGTGAAACCTCGAGGTTAGAGTGGCTAACAAAGAAGATATGGGAAGGATTGGAAAACAATTGGAGGATTTCATGCAGAAATTTAGTACACATATAATGGGTAATCATACTTCTATCAACCAAGGTGGATCTTTAGGTCAAAGTAATAGACAAATGAGCTAGGGTGGATCTTCAAGCATGCCCAATCCAAATACAAACACTCTACAAGCTCATAACATGTTTCTGAAAGTGGAGATGCATAAGTTTGATGGAAAGGATCCACTCAATTAGATTAACCAAATGGATAATTTCTTTGATCTACATTAGATTCCATCAAGACAAAAGGTGACCATGGCATCTTTGTATCTCGAACATGACCAATTTTTCTGTATCGATGGTTATGTGCTCAAAGGAAAAAGAGTGGTCTCAATGTTACATGGACAGTCTTCACTGAAGAGTTGCAATTACACTATAGTTCTAGTGTGTCAGAAAATTACTTCAGCCAATTAGAAAAGTTAAGACAGACAAGATCCATTAAGGATTACATTCATCAATTCCAAAACCTTTCTTTGCGGGTGGAAAATATTACTGAAGAGAATCTGAATGACCTATTTCTTGGGGTCTTAAGGATCACATTGAGCATGAGGTGTGTATGTTTAATCCTCATAAGGTTTCTGATTCTATGATTATGGCATGAAGGGTAGAGGAAAAATTTGTTTCAAGTAGGAGGCAAAATTTCACTAATATCAGAGATTGCAGCACCTTACCTCCAACACTCCCTCAACCAGTTAGATTGACACCTCAAAAAATTGAAGAAAAGAGAGCAAAAAAGGGTTATGTTTTAACTGTGATAGTAAATATGGATCAAGACATAAATGTGTTGAAAAGAAGTTGTTCTACACTGATGGGCCTAGTGATGATGAAGAGAAGGACAAAGATGCAGAGTCAGAGGTCATGGTCAAGCCAGAGGAGGAATTAGGAGATCCTCAGCCAACGATCTCATGCCATGCAATTTTAGGTATTAGCACCCCCAAACCCTCAAGGTGGTTGGAATCTTAAAATAGAGGGTCACAGTGTTGATTGACTCAGAAGTACTCACAACTTCATCAATCATAAGTTAGAAGTGCGCCTAAACTATTTTATTTATCCAGCTCTTGAATGTCAAGTAATGATTGTTGATGGAGGTATTGTTACTTATTCAAGAAAGTTCCATAACATTAACCTTGCCATGGGAGATTACATACTAAATAGCCCCATGTATGCCATTTCTATGAGAGGAGCAGACATTGTGCTAGGAATTCAATGGCTTACCACTTTGGGAACCATTGAGATGAACTTCCAATAATTTTTAATGTGATTTCAGTCTAAAGGAAGGAATTTTGAGCTAAGAGGCTTAAGAGAAAAGTCTCCACAGATAGTGAGATCTCATTAGATGCACAAAATGATAAAAAGGGTCTAGAGGGATTTGTGGCACAACTATTTTCATTGGAGGTGCATTAGTCTAAGGACATTATACCATCAAATATGCAATCAGTTTTGGATGCACACTCTGTTGTGTTTGAAAATATGCCAAAGGGCTTACCTCCAAAGAGAGATCATGATCATGTTATTCAGTTAGTACCAGGGAGCCAACCGCCTAACATCAGACCTTATAGGTACCCATATGTGCAAAAGAGTGAGATTGAGAAGATTATACAAGAGATGTTGGAAGCAAGAATCATCATAGTCAGAGTGCTTATTCTTCTCCAGTAGTGATGGTGCATAAGAAAGATGACATGTGGCACATGTGTCCCAATTATAGGGAGCTTAATAAGTACACAATCAAAGATAAGTTTCCTATTCCTGTAATTGATGATTTTCTTGATGAGTTACATGGTGTTGTCTACTTTATAAAGCTTGATCTTCATTCAGGATACCACCAAATCAGAATCAAAGATGAGGATGTTCATAAAACCTCCTTTTAGAAACATGAAGGCCATTATCTCACAAATGCACCTTTTACATTTCAAAGTTTGATGAATTCTATTTTTAAGCCATTCTTGCAGAAGTTTGTTTTAGTGTTCTTTGACGATATATTAATTTATAACAAAACATGGGAGGAACATTTGTATCATGTAAATAAGGTTTTGGAAACCCTTGAGAAACATCAACTTTATGCAAAGCCCTCTAAGTGTTATTTTGGAGTCAAGGAGGTTGAATATTTAGGTCACATTATCTCTCATGAAGGTGTTAAAGCGGATCCTAATAATATCAAAGCCATGATGGAGTGGAATTTTCCAAAAAACCTAAAGAATCTTCGAGGATTTTTGGGCTTACAGGTTATTATTGTAGATTCATAAGGCATTATGGAAGTATATCAACACCTCTCACAAATTTATTAAAGGAATCTTTCCATTGGAATGAGGACACTACCAAAGCATTTGAGCAGTTAAAGGAGGCCATGTGCACCACTCCAGTCTTGGCTACTCCAGATTTTTCCAAAACATTCATTGTTGAATGTGATGTATCAGGATTGGGTATGGGGGTAGTTCTCATTCAAGAAGGCCATCCTATTGCCTTTTGAGCCATCAATTCAAAGGTAAGAATTTTTCAAAGCCAACTTATGAGAAGGAAATGCTAGCCATACTTCATGTAGTAAAGCAATGGAGACCATATCTCATAGGAAGACACTTTAAAGTGAAGACAGATCATGATAGTCTGAAATACTTCTTGGAGCAGTGTTTATCATCTAAAGAACAAAAAAAATGGGTCTCAAAGATGTTGGGATATGATTTTGAGATTATCTATAAGAAAGGGAAGGAGAATGTAGTTGTGGATGCTCTTGTCTAGGAAAGATGAATTAACTACAACATTGTTATGTGCCATATCCATCTTACAGGAAGATTGGGTAGAGGAGGTAAGGTATGAATGGAGAAATGACCCAACTACACAAAACCTCATTCATAATCTCCAGAATGATCCAAGCATGTCGGAAAATTTTGTATTGAAAGGGGATGCTTTATGGTACAAAGATAGATTATACCTATGTAAGAACCCCACTCTTAAAAACATGGTTCAATCTAAGCTTCACTCTTCTCCAATAGGGGGAACTCTGGAATCTTGAATACCTATCATCGAATCAAACAAGATTTCTTCTAGGAAGGGTTCAAATGGGGTGTCCAAACATTTGTGGTAGAATGCATGGTTTGTCAGCAAAATAAGGGTGAAACGGTTCGGTCCCTAGGTCTTCTATAACCTCTATCTATTCCTAGCCAGAAGTGGGAAGAGTTTTTCATGGACTTCATCACATGATTACCTAAATCTGAATGAAAAAATGTCATCATGGTTGTGGTGGATAGACTCACCAAATATGCTCATTTTTGTGCCTTTTCATACCCATTTTTGCAAGCACAGTAACAAAATCCTTCATGAAAACAGTTCAGAAGCTACATGGGACACCAAAGATTATAGTAAGTGATCAAGAACTTATATTTATTAGTAATTTTTAGACTGATTTATTCTCATGTTTGGGTACTCAGTTAGCTCGTAGCTCTTCTTATCATCCCCAGTTTGATGGGCAAACAAAAGTTGTAAATAAGTGTTTGGAGGGATATCTTTGTTGTTTCACCTCAGATAAACAAGTGAGATGGGTCCAATGGCTTCCACTTGCGAATAATGGTATACCATTTCCTTTCATACTTAATCCAAAATGTCTCCTTTTTTGACACTTTATGGGTACCATCCACTATCCATCACATCATCATTGAGAGGAAAACCACGGGTTAGAGCAGTAGAAGAACACATAAAACATCAACAAGAGGTCCTCTATAGTCTCAAGGAGAACTTGGCCATGACATAGAACCGTATGAAGTAACATGCTAATCAACATCGCATGAAAAGACATTTTGAAGTCGGTGACTAGGTTTTTGTGCGTTTACAACCATATAAGAAAATGTCTTTGAAACAACAACAAAAGGATAACAAAATTTCACCGAAGTATTATGGCCCCTATCAAGTATTGTAGAAGATTGGTATTGTAGCATACAAATTAGAACTTCCACAGACAACCAAAATACATCCAGTCTTTCATGTTTCTTTCTTGAAGAAAGTAATTGGATAGAGAGTATCAGCCCAAACAGTGTTACTTGAGCTCGATGAGGAGGGGAGAGTCATCTTGGAACCTGAATGCATCCTTTAAACACACACTAAAAGATTGAGGACAAGGGTTATTACTGAGTACTTGATCAAGTGGAAGAATATGGAAACCAAAGATGCAACAAGGGAGGATATGACATTCCTAAGCAACACCCATAGCTTCTCAACATTGGGGACAATGTTGCTTTGAAGGGGAAGGGCATGCTACGCCCTTAATCATATATCTTACATTTGATGTATATAGCTGACTTGTGGCTATCATAACTTCTTATCATTATGTATCTCTTTCATATATGTTATATTATCATGGGTGGGTCGCCTTAGGGATGGCCATAACATAGGAATAGTATAAATAGGGGTTAGTAGGTAGTAGTTGATCATCATTTGAGAATTTGAGTCTTATTGTATGGTTTGGAGGTTGCCCCCTCAAAGTGGCTAAGCTATTCTACTTGCATATTGAGATCATTTATCTTCAATCTTGTGTTCTTTGGCGTTCTATTGCTGTTAATAATCAAAATTATTCAAGTAATTCCATTACACACTTCCTTCCAATGTTCCTCACACAATCACTCTACTTCCTTGCATCTCCATTCTCTACACATTATCATTATGCCTGCCTTATCTTACTCATCATTCAAAAATTCTCATGTACTTACCCTTTTCAAGTGCCTTGCCAATTATTCTTGCATTTCACCTTCTTCCTTCTTATTGCACTAAACTTCCATGTACACTCCTTTCTTCTTTATTGAGTATAACTATTGTGCATTAACGTGAAATAATTTCCTCATTTTTGTGCCCTTCCTCTTTACTCCCGTGCCCTCATTCTTTCACGTGCCCATACTTAGGAAAAATTGAGTAGGATTACTTTGGACTTGGGATGCCCCTACATCAGTCAACAAAAGGAAAACTACCCAACAAGATTATTCACTTTCAGACTAAGAGAGGCTTCCCACTCCTCCATGGTGTTAAGTTGTTGCTCAAGATCTTTGAAGTTTTTCTATTTTTCATGTTTAGTGGTCTTATCACTCTTGGGTTTCTTGTTTTTACCTCTACTAGTAGCTTCATGCCCTCTTTAGAAAACTTATTTTTTTGTATAATCCTACATGACATCTATAGATTTGGCTATGTGGTCTTCAGTAATCTCAATTGCAAAGCCTCTCATGATCACCTTCCTGTTCTTCCAAGCCCTTGAAAAATCAACTGAAAGTACAAGGTCCGAACCTCTGATTTTTTCAATGAAGTTATCCATACCTCATTTACAGATAATGCTCCATAATTATTGGTTTCCTTTGACCTATGAGTTAGAAACCAATTCCATTATGACCCTATTGCCACCCATTATACCTACACCATATTGGAAGAAAATAAAAGCAATAAGAGAGTCTGATATTTCTCGATTTCCCAGGATAGTAATTGTATTTTGAGAACAATGAAAAATAAAACTAAAAGGCAGAGGTTAATGTCAAATCACGTAGAGTGGAATAATAAGTTTAAGGCGGGGAAGGAGTGGGCTCCTCATGTGTGACAACAAGTGAGATACCAAATTCATTAGAGTGTATATCATGATGCAAAGTGTCTATGATTTTATTAGGGAGGTCATAAAATATATCCCATACTTTAAGCTTGTTAATAAAGACTCCCATATTTGTGAAATAATCTGCCACCATATTCCCCTCTATTTACATGTGGGAAATGTTGACAAGATTTATAGATTGGATTATATCCCAAGCTTCCATCATCATATTGTTTATGATTCAACTAGGTTTGGATTTCTTTGTAATGTTATTCATTATATTAAGGGAGTCCCCCTCAAAAATTATATATTGCTAATTTTTAATTGTTTAGATAGCCTTAAGCCTATGAAAGAAGCATGAGCCTTGCCATAATGGCTAGATTGAATGATAGACATGTAGCTTTGTAATCCCCAACCTTTTATATGTGAAGTGCGGCTATTTTTTTATAAAGTGATATGCTCATGTGTATGTGTCATGTTATGAGAAGCATTTGAATATAAGATTAAACTATCTTTAGATGTAATCAATGCATGAGTTTAAAGTGTCTATCCTTTATCCTTGGAAGAAGAAAAATTAGGAACTGAAATATTTTTGTTTTGTTTCAATGTTTTCTCTAATGCTCTCATACTAAACCATCATTCTTTCTCTAGGGGTTTTGATCTACTACAAAAGGTACACTTCTAACAATTATTTTTTTATTATCAGAGGGTGACTCTTTGGATTTAGTGGAAGTAGGCATGGTGGTTTTATATGTAGAATTAGAAGAAGGTTGACTGATTTTTGTCTTGGTATGGGATTCTATCTTTGGCTTTTCTTTCCTTTTCTCTTGGGTGTATTGACAACTAGTTTATTTAAACAAGGAAGAGCTTTAAGTTAAGAAATCTTTTATTGTTCCTTGGCAAACCATTCAAAAAAGGTCTAAAAAAGAGGGCATATTGAAGGTATCATCCACGGCATCCATGGTGGAATACAAGACTTGGTACATACATTTTAACTTAGAGAAAATGAGAAAAATGCACTGGACATCCTTTTTGCCCTTACCAAAAGCTTCTGACTATGAGAGAATGTACTTAAAATTGGAAACAAAGTATTTAATAGATGGAAAGAATGTAGGTGAAAGAGTGGAAAATTCAATATCCAATTGTAAATTTCTAATACCATATTATATTTTTGAACATTATCTAGAATCATTGTTAACAACCATAAGATGTTCACCCATACACATGTGTATAATATAAATCAATAAAATATTAAAATAAAGACATAACACATATTTATAAATTAGGTAGCATTGTTGCCTATTTTTATTACAAGTTATGGCTTAAATTTGCCAATATATCCACAACTTTCTTCCACATGGAATACATAAAACACTAGCTCTATATGCTTTTATAAATACAAGTAGAGGTTATTATTAGGGTTTAGAGAGTAGTTAACTTACAAAGAAAGTTTCCATTAATATATTAATAGTGGAAGTCAATCGAGTCAATAAATTGATTGATACTCTTCTATATACATAGAATAAACATTATATTACAAGTGTAACTTACTCACATACAATAATAGATGGCTAATTACATACAATAACAAATATTTGATTATTTACTACACACACACACACACACACACACAAGATATTGGTTACAAAAGATGATAGTTACAAGAGTAGTTCATCTCTCAAATCGAGTGATGATTGGATTTCTTACAACTCATTTGGTGGTTGATTCTAGTGTTACACTAACATGTGCTTTGACATGACACAAGTTTGGAGAGTGTCATGTAGTGTGTTTTGTAGTAATGAGATTGTGACATGTGGACATAAGTCACAAAGTTACTATGTAAAACTTTGAAGGTGCAACATGTCAAGAAGAAATTTGCACTTGTGTGATGAAGTGTTGTGAAGATATGATATATTATGTAGCGTTACGAGGTGATGCATGACATTACAAAAATTGCAAGTTGATTTGGTTACAGGGTTGTAGAAGTTGCAAGTGTTGTGATATGAGGTGCACAAGATTGCAAGAGCTATGAGTGGTGATATTAATGTGTGGGACTATAAAAGCTATGAGAATTGTGAAGCATGATGCATCTTGTTACTACATAAGCACACAAGCTTACATGTGGTCTATATGGATATTGCAAAGTGTTGAATGTCCTACACAGTTAAATGATTGTGTAATAGACTACAAGGTGCTACATAAATGCACAAAGGTACCATGAGTTTATATGTGGGAGTTTGAGTTGTTTTAAATAAAAAATGATATAATAATGGTGCAAATCTTGTGAGGGAGTTCACAAGCATGTGTGGCATTATATGAAACACATAATATGTCCTTAGTGTTTCACGTCAACTCGAGGTGATCCAATCAAGCTAAGAGATTCCTAGGGGAAGTATCACTACGTTGGAATGATGGTGCGGAGGTTAGTCAATAATAACATATGTATGAGTACTTGATGTCATGCTCTACCTTGGTGCATGCCAATTGAGTGGATCATGAAATAAGGAGAGTTGACTTAAAGTTTTCAATCTAGGGTAAGCCATTTGAATGGTGCTAACCAACTTGGTGTGCACAATACCTTTTGGGTATGCTTTGATAATGGACTATAATATGTTTTGAGAAATCTTAGTTCACGATCTAGAAGTTCACACAACTAAAGCATATATGAGAGGCTTCCTGAGATAAAAACACTCTAGCTCGGATTTAAAGTGCAAAGTCCCCACATATCTGCAAAATGAATTTTCAAAGGAAGGGGTGCATTGATCTATGCCACTATGCATGGATCACAAATCTAGAAAATAGTAAGAGTAATTAAAATACTTGAAATCACTAGAAATAATTCTTTTTGAGCAATGCATATTTTCGCAAATCCACCGATAATTATTGGTAACAAATGAAAATCATGTCTAGACAATAAGGTGAAGTAGACCTTGAAGCAACAAGTTAATTTGACCACCTCAATTAGAACCACACAACCAAAAATGTAACATTCGAGTTATAGAAAATACTTATAATTGCGAAATAGATTAGATGACCTTAATCTTTTGGTTTTGTGCTCTAAAAAACTTGCTCATTTTTCAAGATGTAGTGCAAATTACTAGAGAAAATTTCTCCTTGATATCCTAATTTCACATTAGCACCTTGTAAAATTGTCAAAAATGAGAGGATTTAGGGGCCTAACCCCTTTCAGAAAAATATCTTGAAAATAAGATAGAAGAATAATGTTAATCAAGAGGTAGTCTAGCATAATACAAGTGTCTCAGCTATTATCTATTCAATGATGGAACACAATGTCAGATGCTTGATCTCTTTATTTGGTATGAAGACACTTTAAAAATAAAATAGTTTCATTGTTTCACAACTTGAATATAATTCTCTTATAATCATTTTATGTGTTTGACACACACACACACACACACACACACACACACACACACACACACACACACACACACACACACACACACACACACACACATGCGACACACACAACACACACACACATATACACACACACACACACAGACACACACACACACACATATAGATATACGATACACATAGACACACGAGACACACACACACATAGATAGACACGAATACACACACACGCACACACACACACACACACACGCACACACACGCACTCACACACACACACACACACTCACACACACGCGCTCACACACACATAGACACACACACACACACGACACACACAAACACACACACACACACAACTCTTAAATTCAAATTAAGACCCTAATGACACACATAGGTGAAAAGGTAAATAAAGAGGGTCACAACTTGCCCAATTTTTTTAGGTTAAAAGAACCCCCAAAATAGAGTTAGAATTATACAAGTAGAATGATGGTAGATGTTTAGAAAACTAAAGAAATAGGAAGGAACAAAAATTGGGAAAGAGGGATAGAGATACAAATGAAGAAAGAAAAATAGACATGGACAAAACATTAAAAAAAGAATGGATAATAAAGATGATGGAATTATAAAGATGAATTACAATATTAGAAATATCTAAAAAGATTTTTTGAAACTCCAACCATTAAAATAAATGCAAATAAAAATCTAATTTGAAATAAATACACTAGGAAGGTAACAATTAAGTACCCTGTACCAAAAGTAGGTGTCTAGACATGAACATGAATAGTTGAAAATAAGGGAGAGACATGATGCATGTCAAGAATGGTGAGGGCTATCCTCCCCATAGAATGCACCACTTTAACAAAGGGCCCTTCTTGTCTCTAGTGTTAAAGTGGTGCATTCTATGGGGAGGATAGCCTCCGATTGTCAAGAATGGGCAGTGCAGATAAGTACACCACTTTCCCACATGGCTCATACTTAAAACAAGTTATTTTTATATATTCCTCTGTGAATGCTGTTTGTTTTTACATAGTTACCAAATATGGTGGATTTGGACAGATTCTTGTTTTTTTTTGCATTTTCTCCCTCCACCATATCAAAGCCGAAAATTTCGAGATTTAATAGTTTAAAATACAGAAAAAACAAAAGCCAAAACTTGTGGTTAGAAATAATAAAAAAATCCACCACAATAGATTTGGAACTGATGTTATAATTATTATAATGGTTGTTTAATATTAATTAAAGCAAAAGGTATGTAGTTTATTATTTAATAATACATTACTCAACAATAGCGAGCAACACAAACATGGTAAAAAAAAATATTTTTCAAAAGCTTCAACAACAAAGAGTTAAATCTTGTCATCATAGAGTTAATCTTTTTAGCACAAAGTTAATTTGTTGTATAGTTGTGTGTTTAATTATTAAAATTGCCATATGTTTTTATATATACAATTTATCATATTTTTTCCGTAAATATCGCATTACCATTTTTTTTTTCCATATTTTGTGTCCATCGTTTAATACTCTCTGTATGAAAATTGCTACCTTGGATTTTTTTTTTTTTTTGTGCTTGAGGTTACCTAGAGAGAGGGCCCTAGCCCTTTGTGGCATCACCAACCCACACCGACCATGGAACCATCTCAAGATGGAAGTTTAAGCTCTCGGCTAGCCCACAAATTAAACCACATTATTGTGGTGCCCCATCACCAAGGTATCCAAACCGACGGTAGTAGGCCGCCTTAACAAATTTGAACCTTATACCTCTCAATTACTAGGACGCAAAAACCGTTACACCACTACCCCTTGGATGCTACCTTGGCTTTTTAATTGTTAAATGTATTTTCATTTTAATTGTTTTTAAAGTGGCACTTAGCTCTACGGGTTAAATTTGACGGCCATTTAGATATTTTTCATGATTTTAACCATAAAATACTTGCAAATATTCGAAATAACCGTCACAAATGACTTACATATTTTAAGTATGGTCGTTATTTTTATATAGATTTATATGTAAACTATACAATTATAATTTAAAAATAGTTAAATATATATAGAATAGTGTTAACAGTATAAAAAAACAATATTTTACATTTTTGAAAGGGAATATTTGGAAATGACACACCTAAAAATTGTTCATAGGTGGTCCTCAAATTTAACCCCTGCTTGGGAGTTGAGAGGGAGAGGGGCCGGGTTCGAATCCCACAGCTGGACTTCCACATTCCCACTCCCACAGCCACTCCCGTCTCTTTCAGTGGGCTCTCGGTCCGGCCATTGCCAGAAAAACCCTTTCTTCCCATGCCAATTCACATCATCAATCCCTAATTTCTCTGGATTTGCCCCGTAATTCTGATTACCTATCAAGACAAATGCGGCTCTCCACTGCTCATCGAATTGACGTTGACAAAGATATTCCCTTATAAATATGGGAACACCAAAGACTCTCATTTCAGCATTCATGGAGTCCCTTCAACAGATCGTGAAGAAACAGACGGAGATTTCAATGGAGGCTCGACGGAATTGCAAAGCTCAGGAGGGATAGCGCCATCATCCAAATGGAATCGGAAAACGGTGCTATCCATCCTGAGCTTTATTATTTCTTCTTGCCATACCAGATTAGATTCAGGTACTTCAATTTTCATATGCACATCCGCGGGGTAAATATATACATGCTCATGCACACTCTCTTTTATCAATTGTGTTTTGTACAACCATGTTAGGTATTTTAACACAGAATGATTTTAGGTGGCGTGGGAAGGCACTGGTTGATTTAGACAAACCTCTTCCTTTTTCTGCTTATCATTTAATTTTGGATGATTTACCTTCTATATAATTTTAATAAGAAGTAGTAGTTGTTTTAAGGTCTACTAGGCTACCAAAGACAGTCTATGGAACAATAGATCTTGTTAAAGATTTTTCTGACATTCAGATCTTCTATTGGTTTATGTAAACCTAAAGATCTAATGCAATTCTATTATGAATGGACCGCCTCTACTTTTGTACAGTGTAAACCTATTTCCATTTCTGCACATTTGTGGGTGATGGCCTCTCCTCCCAATGAAAGACAAGTGTTCTCCTTCTCCTTCAACCAGAAACCAGACCAGCCTACCTCTAAGAAGTTGAGTACTTCTCTTTTCATCAATCTTAATAGCATGTTTATTGCTAAACATGCACACCCACACCCCCAAGTTGAAGGATAAATGAGATATACATGATTCCCCTACACACTTAAGTTTGGTAAAAGCTAGTTATTTCCTCTCCTCCTCCTTCTAGATGAGGAAAGTGGTTTTGTGTCTACTTATCAATTAGGAATAATGCACTAAACTAATCAAATCATATCTAATTTAGAATTAAGCATAATTGATTAGAAACTACGTCTATCTATTATTTTTTTATTAGATCAAAGTTTAGGGTTTTGAAAGATCTCAAAATCATATACAATTGAAAAAGATCTAATAAAGAAAATCCACAAATCACTAAAGAAAACAAGATCAAAACAACTTGATCCACATTGAAGAGAAGTCTTATTTACATATAGCCATTAGTTAACAAAAGGTGCTAATTTAATTTACATATAGAAACTACGACTATATATAAATAAGGTGTTAATTTAGATTATAAGAAATATTATTAAATATTTGAAATAATTAAAATCTTTAGACTGATTGACATATTTGGAAAAATTAAGAGATTTATAGGATAATATTTGATTTGTTATAGATTTGGAGATATTTCCAATATAAAGCAAAATGTAGGTCCAAACAACTAGATGATTTGAATCCAAAAATTCTATTTGTGAACCAACCTATCCAATTCTGTATGACTACACAAATGGTCATGTTAGAACTATAGGACTACAAAAATGACTCTCTTTACAAAATGTAAAACTAATTTGGCAAATGCATTGACTTGGTTCAAGACTTCATAAACCTTACTCACTTTTCCTAGTTTTGTTGTAGATCATTGGAAAACTCTTTTCATTTCTCCAAACCATAATTCAGCCTCAAGATTTTGGAAGGTCCATAAAAATGAAGGGTGGTATTAGGGGATTTTGTTATCCCTCCATCATTACGGGTACCTCATGTCTTAAAAAATTTAACAATCAACACTTAATGTAGGTTACTAGACTATACAATGTATATGCAAGTGTCCCAACACTTATCTTTCAATGGATGTAAAAAAATAGTAAATTATTGAAAATTTCCATTGGCACATGGTTATTCCCTTGGAAACAAGAAATTTTTCTATTATATCTTCAATATCAATCTTTCATTGATGTTTCTTTATCAATTGTTGTCCTAAATGCACTAATACACTCATGTATTTATATTTATTAAATCCAAATTAGTAACCAATTAATGCTCAAGCCAACCCATAAGAGGCATGAAAAGCTAAAAAGGTACATAAACCTCGAGTAACTCATAGATAAGGGGCAAGAGCCAAAACTATAGCATTATGGAGCTGGAAACTATCCAATGCCACAAGGACAACAAACAAGGTGAGAGAAATAAGGAAGAACAAAGCAAAACAAAGGGTTGATAAGGTAACATCCAAATCACAAGAAAAAAACACATGGTCAACGATGCCAAAAGGCTCACAAGACACAAAAGAAACAAGTTTAAGGTTGAAAGACACGAAGAACACACGCTAACTCAAGTCTGATTTCAACAATAGCAAACAAGAAAATGAATACACTTGTACCATCACAATTAATAGTTTTGTAGAAAATTTAGATGTCGACATAATGCCTCACTTTGATGTATGTGAATGGATACATATGGAAATAAATATAACAAGCACTTACACAAGAATTATTTGTTGTAGAAGCCTCACCATTTGTTGAGAGTTTTGAAAGTTGGTATGAGAATAGAAGTGAGTTGAAATTCGAAAGGAAAGAGACATCACCTAATCTTCATAATGGAGGGTTGCAAAGATCCTTCTATTAGTATCAATGCTCCAATGTCTAGAGTGGAAACATGTGCTCTTGCAAATATATAGAGATGTGTACACAAACTAATGTCTATATAAATGTATAAGAAAGCTATTGTTGAAACCTAACACAAGTAAGATAGGAATGAATACAATTTAGATGTGCTAAGCACTACAAAGAAATATTTTCAAGAGTCATGTCTCAGTTCAATTTGAGTAGTATTTGAACCTATTTGAACATGTATCATGGCGAGACTAATAAAATATGATGTCTTATCTTATTGGTTCTTTATATGAGGAAGTGATAAAGTTTCATGATGCCTGGAGACTAGAGATAACATAATATTAATAATGCCCCATTTTTGAGATGTGGGATGAACATGTGAATCATATCTCAAAAGAAAGGGATTATGTGAACCATGTGTATGATAGAAAAATAAATATTTGATGTAAATATGGTAAGATATTATAGGTACCTAATTTTGGTATAATTAATTGAGATAAAAACAAAAATTCACCTTGTAAGATGCTTTGATCACTAGTGGACATTAGGCTCCTTTTTCACAATTTTGCCCCTTTCAGTTGATCCCACTTATAACATCACTAGTTCACCACTAGTTTCTCTTAGATGCATATATTGAATTATCATTAGCTTAGGATCTCCATGGAACATTTTTTTATTTTATCCGTTCAATGTTTCTAAGTTCCCCAAGATCATTTCTAGTGATAGAGGGACACTAGTGACATCTATTAGTGACCCAAGACACAAACAAACAAGTTTAGTGACCTACACAATCCAATGCTAACTTTTCTTATTTGGGTACATTTTAGTGGCCAATATATATTTGAATTTGGGGTTATCTTGCATGGGATACCTTATTTAGAAATATCTAAATAAAAAACACCATACATGCCATTAAGGACATCACACTATTGACACATGTTTTAACTATTTTACAACGAAGCAAAATATAATGAGAAATGTGTATTTCACAATCTAGAATACAAACAATCACAATGATCTGAAATATACGCTGTGTGTGTGTATTTCACACTATCTAGAATACAAACAATCACACATGAGTGTCAAATGTGTGTGTGTGTGTGTGTGTGTGTGTGTGTGTGTGTGTGTGTGTGTGTGTGTGTGTGTGTGTGTGTGTGTGTGTGTGTGTGTGTGTGTGTGTGTGTGTGTGTGTGTGTGTGTGTGTGTGTGTGTGTGTGTATATATACATATATACCTATATACATATCTACATATATACATATATATATATATATAGACGCATGTGCAGCTGTGTGTGTGCACACACACACACACACACACAAATGTACAAAGTGTTGTGTAATAGAACAAGGGTAGATGTAAAATAATGGGGACAATGGGTGATTAGTGGCCAATTTTTTCTTTCTACAAACAACAATACCTGAACTTGGAGATACATTTAGAGACACTAAGAAAAAGCATTTTGAGATAACATAATAAGATAATTTGTGGAATTTTGAATCTAGTTTCTCAATTTAACATTTTTTTGCATTACCATGATGAGATAAGTATGTGCAATTTATGCATTTCTAACAATGCCAGTAAAATTTTGTGAAAACATAACAAAAGTGCATGTATGTGAACATACTCTTTTTTAGAGAAAATGAATGATTTTTTGCAATACCATGATGAGATAAGTATGTGCAATCTAAGCATTTCTAAACAATGCCAATAATTTTTTTGAAAACATAACAAAAGTGCATGTATGTGAACATACTCTTTTAGATAAAATGAATGAATTTTTGTATGAAATCGCATACAAGGATGAAAAGCATATCGAATATTGTTGAGAATAAATATTTTTTAATTATTTGATTTATATATATTTGTAAAAAAATTATAAGTTAAGAAAGTTGGGAAAATAAAAATGCAAGTGTACAAACCAAAATTTTGATCTTAGGACATAGATTTGATTCCTCTCTCCCTTAAAGAGTAGTTGATGGCATATAGATTGTTGAGAAATAAATTTTTAAGAAGTTGATTAATTATCGAAAAGTTACTAAACTATTAATAACGCTATACATAAATTCTAAAAAAAGATATATTTTAAAAAATTAAGTAAAATAGAATAATTATCTATCTACGAAGGCACATAAATCTCCTAAACTATTCAAAATCCATATTGTCTAGTCTAGGTGTAGGTCCAAGGTTAGGTTTGGATCCCGAAATAAAAACCCGAGGATGATTGTGAGGGGAAATAGTCAATATTTTTTTAAAATCAAAGGGATTACAACCTTATCAAAGGCTGCATACTTTGCAAAGGGATTACACTCTTTGTAAAATTATTTTCTTATTCTTTAATGGATTACATAAAGCATGAAAATACTTTACAAAGAGTGTACACCCTTTATAATCCTTTAAAAAAATTACATAGGTGTATGCCATATGTAATTATTTTTTAATCCATTACAAAGGGTGTTTTGTAGATACCTATTTTTGGTAATTTATCACTTGATAATGTCAGTAATGGATTAATACCCTAAATCTTGACTTGTGCACCTATTTGGGTCTAAAATGTTATATCATAGTCCATCCTTAGTCCTATTGCAATACTTTCTACCCTCAATATACTACTTAGTCATCTATAGAAATACTCGCATATGTAAGAAGTAGTTGACTCATCCTCATTGTCATGCTAAAAAAATATAACAATTTATATTCCTCTTAGATCAAACCATCCAATGATTTGGCCTTGGGCAAAATAGTCTTGTCCAAGGCCACCCAAAATCAATTTCTCAATTTGAGTATCTTTTATGGGTTAGTAATTTTGTTGTGTGTCGTAATTAATGTATAATTATATCCACAAAACCCTACTTAATCGATTCTAACGTACTCATTTACTCCCATGGAAATATTCACACTCATCTCTCATAAATCACTCAAAAGGAATACACATATCTCCTAAATTTCCTTAAAGTAGCAGCAGACATTAGGAGTATCCCCACACAATTATGAAGCACTCCAAACTAGGTTTAAGAATGAAACTTTCCAAATCAAAATCCCCAAATCAAGTCGAGTATAAGCAAACCAAGTCATTACAAACATTATCAAGTGACCGGATTATCATGCATACATGCAATATTATGTCACATTTTTAGGTAGATAACTATGCTTAGTTTGAGGCCTCTTTGGAGTAGTTCCAATGTAGGTAGTGTGCATATTGCACTTAGAACCATGCACTAACTTTTTTATAGGGGTTCTACCGTAAGGTGGGGTTTTGAGTTAAGTTATTTATTTAAGATGGTTTCACACATTATCAAGACCTAATACCTTACAAGGAAGCATATATCGCTCACTCTCATAGATCTAAAAAGTTATAGAACACCATTTATTACTTAGAAAAAATATTCTAATGGGACAAAACTACCAAATGGTTTGGTTAGAAAAGAACATTTTTGTCCCTTTGTATGTATACCTTCAAAATAAGAGACAAATCATTTGTAAGATATTTCTAGCAAGTTCATCCCTCTGTTGCACCCAAATCATATTCTAGACTTGTCAAAGAGCTAAATGCACTCATTTTCTTATGTTTTACGATCTAATTTAGTATTTCCAATTGATCTATCACTCAATTATCTATATGTGTGTTAAAATATGGATGTTAATGATTAATTAATAATATGAATAATATAACCCTAATATGGAATTAAATAATTAAAATATCCATCACCTTTCCTCACATTGTATTTGTTTTTCTAGGTTAAATCATTTGGTGGTCCCACTTATTGCTTGAATCCTTAATATTTTTGGTTTAGGTTACCCTATTCCAAATCAAAACTTTTGTTACAAACCCTTAGGGATTCATCTTTGCTTTGTGCATTACTTTATTATATGCCCTTTCTAACCAAGTAATCAAATTAATTATACACTAATTGAGCATATCCAACTACCATATATGCCTAAAAATCATATGTATCCTATGTATTTCTCTTGTATTCCTATTTAGGGTGTACCTTTTATCTCTGAGAACATCCATAATGCTGAGAAACATATGAATTATAACCTAGATCCTATTGAAAATCAAGTTGAACTTGTTCCTCCCACAAGATCTAATAAAATAAATCATGATGAGTATAATGATTTTGACCATGATCAAGTTAAACTCTTATATATTTTCTACTAGGAACTTTGTAACATCCATCTAACATTAACATTATTCTCCATTTTCTTCTTACCTCTAAGGTTTCCTATGATGCTCAATCCCAAAAATCTCATGAAGAGTTTTCTTTTTAGGTTCTTAACACTTCTTAACCTATCACTTAATTTATTGTTCCTACATTCATTCCTAATATAGGGGTGTTGGGCTGATGAATTATAGCCTAAGTATTGAAGGAACATATGGATTGGGTGCGTGGGCATATGGCGCGGAGGTGTGTGTGGAAGTGTAGCAGAATAGGGCATGCCCGAAGAAGCATAAATTCAAGACTTAACCATTTTTCAGTATGAGGCTAAATATATATATATATATATGGAGTGCGGAGCACATTTTGGTAGAAGACTTGAAAACACGCAAAGAATAGTTTAGACGAGTGGAAGATCAAACAACATGCATAGTTTTGGGGCTATTAATAGGATTAGAATTGTAGTTATTATGAGATAATCTATTATTAGCAAGCTTGCATGCTTTTGTAATTATTTGGTGCATGGCTATTCTTAGCATGAAGCCTATTTTTAGGGTGCTTAGGCAGTGAAGGGTAAGTCCCCACTCCTATAAATATGCATTGATTTGCACGGTTTAGGAAGAAGTTCTATAATAGGATTATGTCACCAGTTCATGAGCGCACATAACTGATGGTGACATTAATATGTATGTATTTGGCTTATGTGTTTTGCAGTAATTAATATAATCAAAATGTATTCTTTTATTTTACTCAACGACCCAAGGCATGTTAACACATAACTCATCCAAAACTAAGTGCTCACCCGAAACACGTAAGGGTACCATGTTCCCATTTTATGTAAGCCTTGTTAAGTAGTTAACATGATGGACAATGTACTTTGGAACCTAGCGTGAATAATATTAGTAGGAGCATTTATGCACTCGGTTGCAGGGGTCTCATATGTTCCTTCATCCTTTTCCTTTTATAACAACTTTTATGACTTCACCTTGCGTGATATTCGTAACCTTCTGGCACACCAATACTACTCTGCCTCAGACATCCTTTGAGTGCCTCTCTGCGCCAAAGTACAAAACCTTTGCACGTGTAATACTAGTTATGATTCTATATTGAGACCTTGAAGGATGAATTAAAGAATACATATATGGTATTAAACATGTGTACGGATCCTGAAATCATCATTAGGACAAGGAATATGGAATAAGAGAATAAGGTCCTCAAAGCGGTGAAGAATGAGACACTTGGGTGTGAGGAGAGACTAAACTTAGTAGTAGAGAAGAATGATGCGCTTGCAGCAGCCCATAACCCTCATAAGGAGTGAATCAAGGAGTTAGGAAAACTTATAGCACAGAGAATGGATGAGATTATTTTGAGTCTGGAAAACGTCCTTACGACACTACAGAATGAAGGCCAGAACACAACCTTGGATGAAATGGATGAAATACTAACAGACATCCTGGACAAGACTAATAAGGCGCTAAGTGATTAGAACGAATTTGAAGTAAAAATCAAAGCTAAAAATATTGAGTTAATCCTACCTGCAAAGGGATAGAGTGCCCAAGTATTCTTTCATTCTTTGTATACAATCATTCTTTCATTACTTATTCTTTATTCATGGAGAGATAAGTCATGGTTACCCACTACTGAGGGAAAAATGAAGCAAGTGTGGGGTAATTTTGGGATGATGAATTACAACCTAAGTATTGAAGGTGCATAGGAATTGGATGTGCGGGCGTAGGACACAGAGTGCACATGGAAGTGTAGCAGAATAAGGCACACTTGAAGAAGAATAAAGTCAGAACTTAGCCATTTTCAGTATGAGGCTAAATATAGATATGGAATGCGGAGTACGTTTTGGTAGAAGACTTGGAAAGCATGCAAAGGCTAGTTCAGATGAGTGGAAGATCAAGTGACATACATAGTTTTGTGGATATTAATAGGATTATAACCGTATTTATAATTAGATAATCTATTATTAGAAAGTTTGCATACTTTTTAAATTATCTTGTAAGAGGTGCATGGCTATTCTTAGCATGCAACCTATTTTAAGGGTGCTTAGGTGGTGAAGGGAAAGTCCCCACTCCTATAAATATGTTTTGAATTGCATGGTTTAGAAAAAAAATTGTAATAGGGTTATGTTGCTGGTGACATTACTATGTATGTATTTGGATTGTGTGTTTTAAAGTAATTAATATAATGGATATTGATTGTTGACATATCTACGACTGGTGCTTGTATGGTAAACTTAATCGTGGTTCTCGTATGAGTTATTCTTACATATGGTTATGATTTATATCTATTTATGGTTGGTTACTGCATTGTTATTATGGATCTGGTTTACATATATGTCAATCATGCTAACTTCTTGACAATGATTACATAAAAGAGTGACATGGTACCCTTGCGCGCTTTGGGCGCGCTCAGTTCTGGCTGAGTGATGTGCCAGCACGCCTTGGGCTGTTGGGTAAAATAAAATACTACAAGGGGGATCTACTATCCTCCTTTAGCAATTTATAATTCATAACCCAACTTCTATTACAATTACTACATATCTTGTGCATACCCATGGTTCCTTGCATTCTTCCTTTACTACACATTCCTTTGAGTATACCATTCATGATGTTTAGACTAAGGTTTTAAAATTAAAGAAGGGTGTGTCTAGATCCTTTAATTTCATGTATTTTAATCAATTAATTCAAAACCCAATTGCACTTGAAGTAAAATATTTCCCTTTACCTTGAGGGTTTTCTTTATTAGATTATGCTTATAATGATCAACTCATCCCTAAGTTTTTTCCGATAAGCCTTAAGGATTATGCTTTGAAATGCTTCTATGACCTAGCGATTATCTCTATGAGGGCTTCCAATACATCAGATAGACATTTTTTTGCACACTTCTATATTAACATTTGTGATAAGGTCTCATATGATCAAATGCAAACAAGGCTCTAATGAACCAAATAGTGACCATGTCCTACAATAAAATACAATTCTTACAAAATGAGAAATATACTTGTGAACGATAAAATTCAAGATCTATTTACTCAGATTATCCTATCTCCCTTATAAGAATCTATCATAATTAAAAACATTTAATAATTTGATGAGCTATGTCATACTTTAAAAGATAGAGAAGCTAAACTCTTAGCCTTAAACAAGCTTAAGATGGGTATATCCCACTGAATGCATCTACATATAAGTTCTAAGGAAAATATAATTATAAAGGAAAAACCAATTTTAAAAAATTGAAGATAAAGAAACTTTTAATACCATATCTCAACCTATAAAGCTTTAGTTGCAAGCTCCTTCTTGAAGAAAATTCACATGAATTCCTTCCTTACCATATGTGATCTTATAAATTTTTCTTGAATATAACCTTGTATCTCTCCCTCCACCTGTTGAGGTTGTTATGAGAAAGCCTCAAGATAACTATTTTGAATCTAATTCCTATTGTGACTATTAGATATGTATTGAGAACTTTGTTAAAAAATGTTTCAAGATTCAAAATATAATTTAAAATTGGATTGATACCAATGCTATCGAATTCAATTCCTCTCTAGATAATTATAAGCCTAAAGTCAATGAGTATCTTAAGCTCAAGATAATCAATGACCCACTTCCTATTCATCCCACTTTCAAATCTAAGAGAAACTCAAAGGTACATCATGAATATAAGGAAAATCCTCCTATTACTAGATACGATCATTTACTTGACTCTCTCATTATTAAATTTACCTCTTCTTTTCCTCATAGGACTCTCATTATATTTTATGTTGATAACATACTTGATGATGATGTTGTTTCTCATATTATTTATATTTGAGCTTTTGTTAATCAACTATCCATATTTTATTGATTGAAAAAGGTTCCAAGCACAACACGTGCAATCTCAACATACTTACTTATTTGTGATACACTAAGAAACATATACAATTCAATACATAAATCTCTAATTATATTGTTGGTGTGTATACTTAAATTTGGTAGTTGACTTGATAATGTCATTATTGGCTTAATCCCTTAAATCATGATTTGTGCACCTATTCCAAGCCTAATTGTTATATCTTAGTCCATACCTAGTTATATTGCAAGACTTTACCTCCTCATTACATTTCTTGGCGACTTACAAATCATTTTACATAAGTCAAAAGTAGTCCACTCATCTTGATTGTCATGCACAAATGTTTATAGCAATATATCTCCCTCCTAGGGATAAATGTCTAATGGTTTGGTGTTGGGTTAAACATTCTCATTTTAGGCCCCCTAATGGTAATTTTCTCCATTTAATATTTTTATGTGTCATTACTTTCACCATGGGTTGGTCTTAATGAAAATTTATATCCACAAAACCCTATTTAAATAAGTTGGATGCACTCATTTAATCACATAGAAATAATTGGCACTTTCAAGAGATGCCTTAACAAATACCTATAAAATATATCCTAAATTTCCCTAAAGCACCAAAATACATTAGGAACATCCCTCACATAGGTCTGAAGCACTAAAGACCAGGTTTAATAGTCAATATTACAAAATTATAATCCCTCAAAACAAAGTCAAACATAAACAAGTCAAGTCATTATAAAACATTATCAAGTGATTGGGTTATAAAATATATTTGCATCCATGTAATATTATGTCACATATCTAGGTGGAGAACTACATGTGGTTTGAAGTCTCTACAGAGTAGTGCAATGTAGGCAATGCAAAATTTTAATTCAACTGAACCAAAAACCTTTTTATAGGGGTTTTACCCTAGGTTAGGATTTTGGGTCAAGCTAGCTGATTACAAAGGGTTTCACACATAATTTAGAGATAATATTTGACAATAAGGTACATACTAGTCATTCAAAAAGGTCGTGGAAGTTATAGAGTGAAATTTTTAACCTACATAAAATAATCCAATATGATGGAACTTCCAAACAATTTGGTCTAAAACAAATGGTTTTTTCCCCATGTACAATGTAGTTGTATAATAAGAGATAAATCATCTACATGTGATTTTTGGTTAGTTCATCCCTCATTCACACCCATATCACTATATAAATAATCTCAATGGCTATTCTAATCCTATATGATATCTTACCCACTTAGTTCAATTTTTACGAATGCAAAACCCTAGTTTCTAAATCTATATATTCATTTATATTATCTTATTACTTAATCATTCTTTCAAGATTTTTTGAATTAGTAATATCCAGTCATTATTAATTTTAGATTTTAATCATTTGGTGAACCCATGTATTGATTGAATCCTTAACCTAGTTTGGATTTATTTTCGTACCCTAACTAGGCATTTTGATACCAAACCCTACGTACCCGAGGTTTTTCATCTATTACTTAGTGTATGATCCTTGCCCTAATATTAGGGTTTGATATCCTTTGTGATTTCATGGTTTAATCTACTTGATCCATGTCATTCTCTTATACTTATAATAATGAGTCAATCTCAAGGTCTCCATCTAATACTGTCCTACATGAAGAAATTAGTGATGTCTTTGTTGATTGTTACACATATGAGTGTGATAGTTATGTAGAAGAGTTACCACCTCCTACCCATGTTACCATCCATAACTATATTTATGAGGCAAACTAGGAACCTCTATTCCCACCTAGTATATCCTCCACTAGTGGTAACTAACACCTCTTCTCCTACTTAGACCTCATATACTTAGGGACGTCCGCTATACCTAGGATTTGAGGATACAAATGAGGTATATTTTGATGATAATAATAGTTATTATGATTATTAAGATGATTATAGTGATAACAAAAATTATATTTAAATCAAATCATATGTTAAAAACATGGTGCTATATCACATCCTTCCTTTGAAAATGAACATAATACTATTGCATAGGTTCTCTTTCCTTCTCATTGTAGTATAGGGAATGCTATAATTGAGCATGCTTCCTATCTTTCTCATATTGAAATGGAAAATGAAATAATTTAATGTGTTATCTCTTCTATTTTTATTAGAATAAAAATTATACATATGATTGTGATACTACTCTTCCTGAAATACATGATAATGTGGAAAATGTTTATAGTGAATTTCTTTTTCATATCAAAATAAAGAATGCTACAAATTATCACTCTACTCCTAGTTCAATTGGAAATTATGTACATAATTATTCTTTTGATGTTACAAATCAATTTCACAAAGTATTATTGATGATAATTCTCTAGACACTACATGTGGTACTAGGCCCTTAGTTCATGAAGATACTCCCATACCTCCCCCTAGTACTCTTATTGATGACTCTTCATCTCTTAATCCTCCTTACCCTAGATGAAATAATATTACCATGGGAAACATCACTAGAGAGATCCAACCCCTAAATGACCCTTTTAATACCTTTTCTATACCTCCTTAATATGTTATATTATTAGTGCATGTGTTGTAGGTGATTTACGACATAAAGTAAATATCTTATCTATAGGAAAAAAGGCCTATAATGTGTGGATTAATTCTAATGTTATGTATGGGAATCTAATTGTGTGTCAAATTATTAATTCTTCATTCCATATAGACTTAATTATTCCCAAGTTTCAGTTATTTGATGGAACTAACAACCCTTACCTATACTTAAAGGGATATAGAATTTTTAAGGCACCAAATGATAATGATAGGATTATATTAAAAGCATTTCTAAGGGACTGAAAAATCATAGCCTTAGATTAGTTCCATCACCTCTCTTGTGGATCCTTGAGCACATATTTAGAGCTTGAGGAGGAATTCATCATTCTCTTAATTGCGAATAAAGGCCCTATGACTACTTATGAGCATTTACCTTCATTACAAAAAGGTAAATCCAAACTAGTAAGTGATTATATTTTATGCTTTAAATTTTGTATGTAGTAAATAATTTATTAACCTACTCATTTGGAGGTCATATATATATATATATATATATATATATATATATATATATATATATATATATATATATATATATATATATATATATATATATATATATATATATATATATATATAGTGAACTTATCTATCCTATAAAAGAGAATTTATTATATGATATGTATGACTTTGTTAATGATATTTCCCTTCATGTTATCAATTTAGAGAAATACCCCACTCCTATAAAATAACTAGTGCCTCTGCATGTTGATGATCCTATTTATAATAAGAAACCTAATAAAAGTACTATACACTATTCATATTCCAATTCAAGACATGTTAAAGTCTTACATAAAGGAAATACTTCCTATCATGTTAGTACTCGACTTTGGTGTTTAAAACCTTTATGAGATTATATTTTTTTATGAAAACACAATAAATAACAAATGAATGAAAGGTTAGGAAGCTAGGAGCTATTATGATAAATTAACTTCTAAAATTAATTATACAACATCAGAATATCGTATTGGTTCTTACAATGAATGAATGAAAGATAAAATACATAAAAAAGTAAGATGAACTTACCTATACATGAGAGATTTGGGTATACAGACTAGAGAATATTGGAGTATAGAACTTTGAGAAGCTTCACAGCTGGTACTGTGACCTAAAAAATTCCCTGGTGTAGGACCATAAAGTTTGGTCTAGATGTATAATTTGGTCTTTCCCCTTCTTTAAAGTCTTGGACACATTCATAATTGGGTCTTATAACTTAATGGGTCTTTTGGTGACCTAAAAATGTACTTTGTAATCCAAACCTAGTTGTCGTAAAACCTCAAAACCATCTGTAATCAACTGAATCACACAAAAACCATAACCATGATTAGAAAACCATGTAATAATGTTAGTGTTTAGATGAAGTGTAATCTGTTTACCACCTACATCAAAACTACTCTAAAGAGGCCTCAAACTGAATGTAGTTCTCCACATAACATGTAACATATTTATGAATGTAACCAGTTGGATACTTTAAACATCTTTGATCATGCTTGATAGAACTGTGATATTTCTACTACTTGGAAGTGAGAACTTGGTGTGCTTGGATTTGATAAAAAAATACTCCTTGAATTGGTTAAGTGGTTTAAAATTGTATTAATGGTTTCCCTAGTGGATGTGCATCAAATGTAGGGAGATTTAGAGAGCATTGAGTGCCTTTTATGAATGTTGTAAGTGAGTGTGTCAATAAAATCTCATGTGATTTCTAAGTTAGTGAATGAGGTGATGTTAACTTGCTTATATAGGGTTGAGAAGGTACATTATTATAATAAAGATGATTTAGGAAGATTAAAGGACCCAATAAATGATATTGCATTAAAGTATATTTGAAAAATTTATCGGTGAAGGAATGTATAGGTCATCCTAGAACAAATTATACATGTAAACAAAAAATTATGCACTTATTACCATTACATAATTCCTCTAGTATGTTGTTATATACATGATTTTTAAGAGTGAAGATTATACACTTGTGACACCTTTTTTAGTCCTTATGTTGCCTTTGATGGGATTTGGTTGTGACATTTTCCTATACTACTTGGGATTACATATTTTTGGTTGAGTCATAGAGATCACTTTCTATGTCCTTTTTCTTGTTTCTTTTTCTTGTATTTATACAATACCCCCATTAAGGACACTACCGCCTAAGTGCTAGTCTTCCTTCTGAGCACTTTTGTCTCTTCTCTTTTGTCTCCTAAGTTACCATTTAATACTTAACTTTGGGTCTTTTCTAATTATTTGGGTCAGCCTTTGGTGTCATTGAATTCCAAAATTCAAACAAGGAAGTCATATATATACACAACTTACTCACTATTATTTGGGGTTGGACAACTTGGGATATTACTTACTATATTCTATTTGGAAAAAGAGAAACATTTAAGGAATACATTTGGGATGCATTGCATAAAAGGGGATATTCTTGAATTCCATCTCACACATTTATCATTGGGGGAAAATTAGTTGTACCCTGTTATCTTCGTGTGACTGGCATAAGGTAAACCTAACTTTAAGGGACATAATTCAACCACACACACACACAATAGAGCTATATAGAGTCTAAAATTTACTGCAAAACTCAATGAAAATAAAATTTGGGTGGCCGTTGAGGTCATTCCAACTCAAGAAAACACATTATTTATTTCATCTAATGTTTTATTGAGCCTTGTTTAAGTAGTTAGGGTTTGTTTTACAGGTTCTAGTGTGACAATGAAACCCTATAATGAAGTGGTTGTGAAAAAGATCAGAAGGAAATAAACATTATCATACCTTGAAAAGATTATATCAAGATATATTTTCAAGAAACTATGCCTAGTTCAGACACCAATGTCTGGTGGTCTTGTCATCATCTGGGTGGTCCTGTTTGAAGGAGTTTCAGATCCCAATTTTCTATATGAAGCATATATAGTCCAGATACATCATGTTCCACTCATTTTCCAGCCCATAATCATCCCAGATATCCGAATACAAGCTAAGTCACTTTTATCTCCCTATTATATACACTTTATTCTATTTTTCATGATATATCTTACTTGTTCTTATTGCATTCAATTGATCTAGTCCCCGATAAAGATCTAATTTTTGTTAAATTATTTGGTGAACTTGATTATTGATCAAACAATAGATTTACCTAAGATCTTTCATTTTGTTTATTTCTCATGGCTTATTAAAAAGTGTTGCAAAACTGTCATCCCAAACCTCCTTCCCCCAAGTATGATCATATTCCTTTGACTGGTTTTTAGCCTATTTTTAAAAAATGCCTAAAAGGAGGAAAAATTCTACCATAAGTCACATATTATTTATAAATCTCATCCTAAATCTCCTCTTATCTTTAAAAATCTTATTAAACCTAGTCCTGATGTTGTACTCCTACCCCCTATTGAGGGCACTAGTTCTTATGAATGTGATAGTGATGTTTCTTCTCTTACTACAAATGACGCGTGTTGAGGATTTGGTTAAATTTTCATACGAGGAAGGTCTTGTTAATGATGCTTGTGATACCCATACTTATTTTGATGTTATATATGTTATCCTAAATGGCCCTTTCCCTACTACTTCTTTCTCTCCACTTACATATGTACAAATCATTAGAGTTGATCCTATTGTTGTTGATAATGATATTCAGATCCCCTCTTCTTATTCTCAACTAAGTGTTTTTAAATTAAATATTGTGCCTCAAAATTCATATCCTTCTTCCTCAACTTCTTGTGTACTTCCTAACAATGTCAGTACTTATTTTCCTTCTCATACTGTGTTAAAATATGCAAAATTTAGTGATGCATATGTTTTTACTCTTGATATTCCTAAAGATAGAGTACATAATGATGATAATAAGGATAATATTAATGTTTCTTGTGTTCCTTATACTGCTAAGCTTGTTGATAAAAGTGTGCAAACTTATTTTCCTATTGATTCTTCTTCCCATGTTCCTATTCCTAGTTTTCCACTTGCTAATCTCAAGATTGAATTTCAACCCAATAGTGTCCTTATGACTACTTATAATGGAAAGATTCAACCCCTTAAATGTACCCTTAATGTTTATGTCATTCACCCCAAGAACTTATTTCTCTTATGCATGTTATAGGTTATTTTCAAAATAATATCCATACCATTACCCTTGAGAGTAGGGCCTATCATGCTAGCATTGATAATAATCATGTTCATGACAATCATATTCCTAAAAATATTTACAATTCAACTTTTCTTAAGGGTTTTACTTTTCCTAATTTTACACTTTTTTATGGAATGGATAATCCTTATATGAATCTTAAGGATTTTATATTAGCTATGGCTTCACATTCTAATGATAGGTTACTTATCAAACAATTTCCTAGTAGTCTTACTATTACTTCTTTTAATTGGTTTCATCATTTTTGTAGTGGATCTATTAGTACTTATCTTGATATGGTAGAATAATTTCTTAAACATTTTATTTCTAATAATGGTCCTAAAGCTTCATTTGAGCATTTTCCTTCTTTGCACCAAGGAAAGAATGAACTTATTAATGATTATATCTTATGTTTCAAATCTTGTATGCATCATTTAATTTATCATCCCATTGATATAGAAATGTAATATATCTTTTGTCATGGCTTGATTCTTCCTTTGAAAGAAAAATTATTATATGATACATGTGAATATTTTACACTTATTTTCTTTAAGGTTATAAATTTAGAATAAGAGATGATTAATGAACATTTTGTTGTATATGATCCTAGTTCTTCTCCCACTCCTCCACCTACTATATATTTTCTTCCTCTTATTGCACCATCTTCAGGTCCCCCATCTCCTACTAGACATACTCATGATCATTCCTCTCATTTTCATAAAGATCCACCACATTCCACTCCCCATCCTAGGTAGGATTGATTATACTACTCACATTTTTCTAGGACTCATGATATTTTGCACACATTTCTTGATGAGAATTTGATTCATTTGCCTTATAATGAGCACCATCCTCCTCATCGATTGCGATTTAATCATAACCATCCATTATGTAATTTCCATAGGATTAATGGTCATAGATATAATGATTGTTATGCACTCTATGATAGGCTTCAGATGCTTGAGGACAAGTGTGTCATTACTTTTCATGTAATCCATGTTGATACATCATAGTCTCTTGTGCCGTGACATTGCACACTGACATATCTTACTTTGATTACCTCTCGTAATCATAAGGTAATTTTGTCTCATCCTCCCTTGGTTTCAACTACGCATGAGGCACGCACCACACTTATTATTTGACCCCAACCCACATGGGTCTCGAAGGAACACCACTTTCCATTCCACAATTTTAGTATTACTACGATCACTTCAGGCTTATCATTCAGTACCTATGCTTATGAAACTTCATCATTTGAGACACTTATGCATAGTCATCATCTTCTTTCCCATTATATGATATATGTTCCTTAGTGTAACACAATTTCACATTTATTCTTTAACTTTATGCCATTATACATTGTGTTACTTATTCTTTCCTATTTATCTTCATCCTCTTTATCATTACTACTATAAGTTCAATTCAAAAATAATATTTTATCCATGCCTATCATCATTCTAATATCTATCATCATAATGATATCTACACTATCAACATGTATAGTCTACTCTAAAACATCTTCCCAATATATACCACTATATCATCACATATTCAACAAATCAAATCAAATCAAATCAAATAAACTACTCAATAAATCATATAACAACACAAGTACATAATATCACCACACACACACACACGCACACACGCACACACACACACACACACACACACACACACACGCACGCACACACCACACACACACACATGCACACACATGCACACACACACGCCCACACGCACACGCACACGCACACGCACACGCACGCACACGCACACGCACACACACACGCACACGCACACGCACGCACACACACACACAACACACACACACACACGCACACACACACGCACACGCATGCACACATGCACACACGCACACACACGCACATGCACACACACACACATACGCACACATGCGTGCACACCCACGCACACGCACCCCCACACACACGCACCCCCATGACACATGCACACCCATGTGTGTGATGCACACGCACACGCACACACATACGCACACATGCACACACACACACACACACACACGCACGCACACACGCACGCACACACACGTGCACCCACACGCATGCACACACACACACACCCACATGCGCACACACGCACACACCCACACACGCATGCATGCACACGCACACGCACGCACACATGCAAACGTGTACACACACGCACACACACGCACACACACACACGCACACACACACACACACACACACACGCACATGAGCACATGCACACACATGCACACACACACACACACACACACACACACACACACACACACACACACACACACACACACACACACACACACACACACACACACACACGCACACACACACACACACACATACGCACACACACACACACACGAAAGTTTTATAATAAAAAATCAATGGGAAATTTCCACTACAACATATGTCATACATCCTCCTCACTACTACTGGATGTTCTTATTGGAGCCCTCAAACTTGAAGCCTTGCCACTAGATCTCTGCCTCTTTTCTCGAGACCATTTCTCCTCTAACCGAGTCCATAGTGATGTTGCATTGTCCACCACATCTACATAACATCCTTAGAGCTACATGCATCTCTCAAAAATGCTACATGCTATGCCATATCCTCTAAATACCTCTCTTGCTTGTGCTAGCTCTATCTCACCATCATCTTTCTTTTCCTACAAAACTATACATGTGGATGCCACCACAACCACAAGATCAAATAAGTGAGAATGCTCTCTAAAAATGCAATCCACTCTCTCCAAGATCCCTCCTCTTATAAAGACATTTGGGGGCATATTATACATCAACTTGCATACCATTATATTCATGACCACACTCCAATACTCATCACCTACAAGACCTACACCATATTAGTACCTCATCACCACATTACATACTCAATACAAATCACACTATAAAATATAAATCACAATATATCCTACTTATCTCATACAACCATTTCTGCCAATGCATCAACCTCATGGGCGGTGTGCTTGACCTCTTAATGGTCCTCGTCTTCTTACATGCATACCTAATGAATCTCCTATTATATCCAAAACTATAAGAAACAATAGAACCCATCAATGCTCCTCCCACTACTGGGTCTAGGATGGGGTACACCCCACATCATCCACTCAAATAAACACTATATCTACATCCACCTCATCTTCACATGATGGGTGTAACTGGGATATTATGGGACCTAACATTTTCCCTACTCTCCTCACAACATAGATTTATATATACCATACATATGGATCTAGGTGCACATCCTGGATATCCCAAACTATTGTGACACATGTTCATACTAGAATAACTTAACCACTCCCAGAAATATATCCTCTAACCACATACTACATTGGATGTATCACATCTCAACACAATCCTCATCCTAGCCACCATAATCCCTATAGATTCTCTAAATAATTACAACTTTCCCAATCTGATCTAAAATAGATCTATATGTCATTATATCAAACCCAAAACACTTTGGTCCAGCCCACCTAGTTGTAAAAATATCTATTCACACCCAATTCACTTGTAGACCACTCAATGGCCTCACGACTACTATGTGCTCATATGAACATACATGTAAAAGTGTATTAGCAATATTCCCTCTACCATGATCCTCTTGGGTAAACCTATACAAATATCTATACAAATGAACCAACATGTAATGCATCCAAAAATATAGTGTCTCATACCGATCTATACCGATACAAATATTGTGCACCCTGTATGCTATGGATATACCTCCTCTATCAATACCTACACATGAGGCCTATATAAATGTAATAAAATTCCACAACCATGGAACAACTGATATCAATATGTCATCTAGGGTAATTGATGACTTTGTATGTATTTGAGACCCCATAAAATACTTCCTCACAACTCTTTATTACCATCGTGTATCACTTTGGGGCATAACCTGAACCCAATCTCCCACAACTGGAAAATATAATATCCTATACACATCCTCTAAAGTCATCATGATCTCTCCATTGAGTAACTAAAAATTACATGTATCTTCACACCATCTCTCACAAATTATAGTAATCAAATGCATATTGTAGGGAACTTGAACTAATCTAGTGATGTGCCACATCCTGACACTTTCTAATATGTCTCACTCATCCTCCTCTAATACCAAGACTAACAAGGTAGACAAGTGCATTCCTGCATGGAAATCTCATTAATGTATATTTCTCATATATATAAACACACATAAAACCCAAGTTAGTGTTTTAGTCACGTAAAAACATGATACAAATATCATACATGCCACAAGATGGAAATGACCAGAATCTTAGACACTACCACACAATGCTTGGATAATAGTGCTTAGAACTAGAAGGTACCATCCAAAGGATAAAACTAGCCCCACCAACTTTGTCTTGGACAGAAATGACCAAATTATCAAAAATTCAAAAGACACAAAAGGCTAAAATTCTCTATAATACTGCCTAATATACTTAATCAACATAATAATTATTATCTAATTTTTCATTTGCATCGATATCACCTCTATGACCATCTCAAACCACATCAAGATCACCTCTTGTTCACGTGGCATCGTCGTAATCCAAATCTCAACTCAAACTGATTCAATTTACAAATGAGACACATATTAAAATTTCCAACCTTACTATTTATAGTAATATCTTATTGCCACTATAATTACTATAGTTAATATACTTCATCTTATGACAACTAATTCACCGATATTGTTTCCACCATATCTTGAGCTTTGTTGTCTTTTTTCAGCAATTTTAGTGGCCTTAGAACCATATTTTTGATGTCTATTGCATTGAATAATTGAATACCATACTTCATATAAATTTCTACACATTTTAATTCTATTTCACTCACCACTAAATTTTTTATTCTATACATTTCTAACCCTTCTCCAAATATTGTCTACTTTTCTTTTCTTTCATCTCATGGTTCGTTGTCTCGCCTCTCACCCTTCACCAAAAGGGGGAAAATATTTGGGGTTATGCTATTACCCCTCCTGTAATGATTTAATAAAATTTCCTTCACGAACATAAAACCACACTACACCATGATACTCTATTTTTTAATTGATCACAAAGCAATATTAAAATCCTACAAATTTTCTCACTTGAAATAAAAAAGTTCAATCTATTCTAAGTGTAAAAAAATATCATGCTCTCACATTTCATCCCCAAATGACCTAATTTGGGGAAATTCAATTTTCCAAAGTTGGTTCAAATCTATCAAGTTTAACCAAATACTACATTCCAATAAATACATGTTGTTTCCAAATCAAATTACAATGGGATCAATTTTCCTCCTAGATGACCTAACTTGAGAGCCAATAAAGTTTAAGGACTTTAAAATTTGGCTTGGTTTACACCCTTACATCGTAAAGTGGGGGCTATGATACATCATTTCCTATCATTGTCCACTTTACAGGGGGTTTTTATGTGACTAGTAGGTAAGTAATAATCAATTTAATTCCGTTTATAGCAGCGGAACCAATTTTGAGGAAGTGTCATGATAGAGAATAAATATGACCACTCTCCCAACACACTTTCTCTAGAAACAAGATGATCAAATCTGTAGATTTTTCACACCAATTTGGGAATTTATCACTCTCGATCCCTCCTTCAATCTCCATGTTTCAAAGTGTCTTATATATCCATAACACATTTCTATCAAATGACTCTAGTGACAACACATTTAAACCAAATGGATCAAAAAAATGATATATGGTTCACCATGCTATGATTCTTACTATCGACATGCCTTGGTTACAACTCCTTCAACCCTCTACATGTATTTTCTTCTTATATCCTTAAAAATATTGGATTTCATCCAAATAACATAAAGGAGGAAAAATGTAGACACAAAAGTATGCACTTATTACTATTACATCACGCCCTAGTATATTGTTATATACATGATTTCTAAGAGTGAAGATTAGACATTGTTGACACCTTTTTTAATTCTTTTTATTTCCTTTGATTGGTTTTGATTGTGACATTGTATTATACTACTTAGATTTACATATTTTTAGTCAATTCATAGGGATCCTTGTCTCTGTCCTTGTTCTTGTTTCTTTTTCTTGGATTTGAATAGTACCACCCATTAAGGAAACTACTTCTTAGGCACTAGTGTCCCTTCTAGGTGCTTTTGTATAATCTCCTTTGTTTCCTAAGTTACTATTTGATACTTAACTTTAGGCATTTTCTAATTATTTGGTCCAGCCTTTGGTGTCACTAGGTGTAAAAGTTCAAACAAGGAAGTCATATATACACAACTTACTCACTATTATTAGGGGTTAAACAACTTGGGCTATTACTTACTATCTACTATTTAGGTAAAGAGCAACATTCAAGGACTACATTTGGGTTGTATTATTCATTACATAGGAGGGTCTATTTCTAAATTCCATATCAAACATTTATCATTGGGGGGATTTAGTTGTAGTATTCTATCTTGGTATGACTGGTACAAGGGAAAATTATCTTTAAGGGACACAATTTAATCACACACACTAAAACTACATAGAGTCTGAAATGTAGTACAATGACTAGTGAAAATCACATTAAGGTGACCTCTGAGGTCATTCTGACTCAAGCATATGAATTATTTATTTTATCTAATGTTATCTTGATCCTTGTGCATGTAGCTAGGGTTTATTTTATAGGTTCAGGTCAATAGTGAAACTATACAACAAATTAGATGTGACAAAGAGTAGAAGGAAACAAACATCATTAGACCTTAAAAAGATCATATCTAAAGTTATTTCCAGGATACCAACACCTAGTACATATATCAGGGATTGAGTGGTCTTGTCCTCATCTAGGTGATCATGTATGAAGGAGTTCCAGATCCTAATTTTCTAGGTGAATAATATCCAATCCATATGCAATCTGTTCCACTTAGTTTCTAGCCTAGAACAATCCCAGATCTCCAAATAAAATATAAGTCACTCTTATCTCCATATACATACACTTTATTGTATTTTTCATGATAGATCTTACTTGTTATTGTTATATTCATTTGATCTCAGTCCTTTGATAAAGATTTAATTTATGTTAAATCAATACAACATGATCAAACTATATGGTTTTGGACTAAGAGGAGCTAAGTAAAGTCTAAAAGTTTCATCTTCTAAAGAATACTTTGAGCATTGGTATTATGTATTAATATTTAAATTTTGTTGACATATAAGTGTATGAAAAATTAGAAATTTAGGAAAGAGATGACAACATGCACTGAGTGGAGATAGGATGTGATTATTTGTATTATCCAAGAATCACAATTGTAATAAGCAATGTCAAAAGGGTAAATTTATAAATTTTAGTGTCTACATTTTCCCCTCCTTTAAGTATGAAATGGAAATTACATGATTAAAGGAAAATATACCTAAGTGTGTAGAAACATTTTATCTTCACTTGGAGTTTTAGTTGTCCATATGTGTTGGTGTTGGAACACTCCATGATGAAACTTGCAACACAAAGTGTAGTATCTTGGCCATTGTGTCTAGTTGCTATCATTGATATCAAATTCAATTCATGAAAAATGGTGTGTATATGTAATACGAGTCCCCATGAGGTGAAAACCAAGGTCATGTCCGAAGGTTGATTGGTAGTGTCTTGGTTTGGTGAAGTTGTCATGGTGTTTAGGCATGGTTTAAGGCATGATGCAAATTTCGATGGTCATGGGATGAGTTTCAAAGGTTTTCATGAAGTCATGTATGGTAAATATGACATGTAATATGTGTCCAAGTGTCTACATATGGTCATAATGATCATTTCATGGGTTCTCATTATTGAGTCAGGTCATTTTAGGACTATTCATAGACCTATAACATGTGGTTTAGCATAGAGGTGTGAGTTTTGAAGTAGATAAATATTATTGAAGAATTTTCATAGTATGGTGATGTTTCATATGAGGTTTATGAGGAGTTCTAGGTTATTTCTCATAGGTATGATGATATTTCATGGTCCTTGGGAAGCAAGAAAGTGAAGACAAGCTAAATTAACATAGATAAGTTAGTGGGGCTGGAGATTAGAAGAATTTGAGAAAAGTGTTAATTTTTTTTGGCTAGAGGATGTTGTCATGATGATTAATGAAACATTTAAGGTCAAAATTGTGAATAAATTGTAAGTTATGTGATTTTTGGTCAAACTGAGTTCTAGAGAAATAAAATCTAGCTCGAATTCGGAACTTTATATGCTCACCCACTCACACACACTTTTCATGGGAAAAAGAGGTTTTGGGGATTAATTTACAATGATATAAGAGTGTTTTGTAAAAAAAATATATTATTTTGAACGTCATACTTTTATGAACAATCATTAAGAAGATAAGTTGGTTCGAAACCATAAAAAAATCCTCCTTCTACAAAGACTTGAGAGATTTGAATTTTTTGGTATTAAAATGATGCTAGAAATAAAATTTGATGGTTTTGGATTGTAGAGGATTCCTCAGAGATCATTTTGGTGGTTGTTTGGTTTTTTAGATGTTTTGGGAAGAGACAGAAAAACCCTAGTTTTGTGGAGATTTCTAGTTTCAAGGTTGAGATGAAGGTTTCAGGACGAAAAAATTGTTCCAAAATCCTTGGGATATTTCTAGGCAGCCTTGAAAATTTTTAGGCATGTTTCTTAAATAAATTTTGACATATAATTCCTCAAAGTTATACTACCGATTTTGGCCTTGAGGGCTAAAATGCTAGTCTTGAGGTTTGAGCTGAGTTTGATCATTTTGATTCATATAGAAATGGTTTTTGGTCAAGGATAGTTATTTGGCACATTATATGATGTGATGAAGTTATTGTTTTGATATGGTGAATTATTTTTCAGTTGAATACCTAATGCCCTACTAAGCCCTAGTTGGACTGCTCAAGAAGGTGACTCAAATAGGTGTGATCAGATAGATTTACTCCACATGAGATACGATTCTTAGTTCTTGGTAAGGTTGGTAAAATTTTCCTTGATGTGTTCCAGATGGTGGTTGAGATTGGAAGAGGTTTTGGAGGTGTTGAGCATGTTTCTCTTAAGACTGGTTCTTGAGTCCTTGAAGCATGGGTGAGTAGTTCCAGAGATTGGTCTGTTTGGAAGTCTTATGCCATGATTTGAAGATTCTAATCAGTTTCATTAGATAGTATAATTCATTATATTTATAATGATCTATTTTTTTGTCTTTATGAGGTGTTTGATATGTGAACCAAATCTGATTTGAAGACCTAGTTTTGGGGTCTTGAAGCCGCTTTGGCCTTGCATTATAGTGTTTTAGCTATTTGGAGGTCTTCCATTATGATTTGGATGAAAATGTGATTTAAAAAAATGATTCAAATACCTTTCCATTTATATATTACTTGAACCATGATGATGAGTTTATCTATGTAAACTCATTTATTTTATGGGACTGAATTTATGGGTGTATAAAGACCTTATTGTTCTTACTTGCTCCTTGGCATGTTTCATGAAACAATTGGATGTTTCAGTTGTTCTTGAGCTAGTTGGTTATGATTGGAGACTATCCTTATGTTGCATGATGATTATTAAGCCATGAAAATGCTTTTTTAAGACCTTGGAGGTGCTTATGCATTCGTTGGAGCTTGGAAAGCTAGATTTGTTGACCCCTACCGACATATTTGGGTCATTTGAGTTGATTTGTATGGTGTTATTATTATTATTATTTTTGGAATGACTTATGTACTTGGCCTTAGCCCACATAGGGTGTTTTAAAGTTGAGATTTGTATATAATCATGCAATATTTTCTTATTGTGACTAGTTGAGATAATGAGGATATGAGTGACCTATAAAAGATTAAAGAAGGGTGTAGAGGGGTTATGGAAAAATCCTAGAAGAGGTATGAATAATTGAGAAATTTTGAGGATCAGATGTGAAAGGGAAATTGATATATTTAGCCCATGAAAAGATATATTGAACGAGTTAGGAGAGTGCTAATTTTGATGAGGATTTGAAGAGTTGCAAGGTGAAATTGAATCACTATCAGTTATGTGAGAAAAATATCATCGGTGTTCATTAATGTTCAAGTGGTTAAGTTTGTGCTTGATCAATTTATGGGGTTATAGTCTCCTTGTGGGGTTGGGGTTTCACTAAACTAGGGTTGATGCTCCTTATAGGGTTGGTGCCCTACTAAACTATGGGTTGGTGCCCTTTGTGAAGTTGGTGCTTCACTTAATTATTTTGTTTTGTGTAATATAAGAAAATGTTCAATGGGTTTTCATCCCCTTGAGGTTTTCCCACTTATATATGGTGTTCTTATGTAGTGCATCTTGTTTCATTCTCTTATTATTAAATGTTGCACATCTTAATAGCTCACATGGTTATGTATGTTGAATGGAAAAATTGAATGATGAATATATGATTCGGTAAATGAAGTAAAAATTTGTGAGTGACTGATTCAAACCCATCTCAGTCACTATGCTTTTAACAATTGGTATAATAATTAGTCCTTGTGAAGCAAGTTTGACTACTTTAAGGAGATCCTCTTGAAGCATAAGCAATGGGAAAATAATATGCTGTTAAAGCTGATTTAAGGAAGAAGTATGAGATAGTTGAGTCTCTAATTCATAATTTCAAGAAAAGATCAGTTTTATGGAGGATGAACATGTAAAAGTCATAAAAAAATCTATAATCTCAAGTTGAAAGTATGACAAGATCCCTAAAATACAAAGAAGTTGTTTGCCTCAAGTATGAAGATGAGTTGAGTTATTTGAAACTTGAGCTAGAAGAATCATCCAGAAGGTTAAAGATGAATAGAAGGTTATATAAGAGTTATTGATCTCTTGATGGGATCTTGGAGATTCAAAGAGCTGCTAGTGACAAGACAAGCCTAAGTTTACAAGGAAAACATGTCAAAAATGACGAAAAATCTAGACCAAGAAATCAAGAAGATAATAAGGAGAAAAAGAAAATTGATTCAAGAAGGTATAACCCTATTAAACAACCTAATGCTATGAGGTATGGTTATTATTTCAATGGGTATTTTTATTCTTGTAATGGTTTTGTTCATAGAGCTAGGGATTGCAAGAAGAATTCCTCAAAGAATGAGTATTCAAGGAGTCATAAAAGTTTTTTCAAAGGTAAATGCTACTCTTGTTGTGAATATGGTCACAAGGTAACTGATTATGGATGGAATCTTAGTGTATATGAGTCAAGAGATAGAAAAGGTGTTATGTATTACAACTATCACAAACAAGGTCATCTTGTAAAACTATGTTATCAAGGTGATTATCCAAGTACCAACATGTTTCAAGAATTCAATGGACAAGAGAAGAAAGTGTTCAACATAAAGATTAGCCCTAATAATGAATCTAAGATAGTCAAGTCTAATTCTATGGTCAAGAAGGATGATGATCAAGAAAATAAGGTCAAGATAATTGATTCTCAGTCTGATATGCAGAGTATGAAATTCAAAGATACAAGACATGATAATAAGGTAGAAAATTTAGATGGTTTGAAGGAAAAATAAATATAAATAGTCAAGGGAGATTTAACCTCAATCAATGTGCCAAAATGTGTTGATAAGATCAAGAAATATGTAATCAATCTTTCCAAATCTAATACAAGTCATAGAGGCATGTTGGATCTTGTTGTAAATGGAGACAATCACATGTGTTTGATAGGTCTTCAATCAGAACATGAAGATATTGGAGATGAGATCATTTTACTTGAAAGTAAAAGTACTTAAAAAGAAATGATCAAAAATGAAAGGGGAAGGATATAATCTTTAAAATCATCTTAATAATGCTTATATACTTTTTTAGTGAACTAGTGAGATTTGTGTGTATTCTCTAGTATTTTAAAAGACATTCATTTGAAAAAGGAAGCATTGGTTTCAATTTTGAAGCTCCCACAAGTTATATTATCCCTATTAAGGTATGAGTTCATGCCATTATTTATGTTATCATGTGTTGTCATCAAAAGGTTGTTGGTATTCTTGGTCAAAGTAATTTGTTTTCCTAAAGTTTGTACTTAAGTTGGAATTCAAGTAAAGGTGTTGTATAACAAGGTCCAATGCTAAGGTATTTGAAGGTAATATCAATATTTTATGTGTCCTTGATATCATTCAAAATCATCATTACTGTCATGTAGATGTTATGACAGAGAAGTGATTGTCATGTTTTCATTAAAAAGTTTGTGTTAGTTGAGTCTCAAAAAGTCCTATGTCCTGAGTTAGTGTTTTAAGGTCAAAGTATTGATCACCCCAGAGGGAGCTTGTAGAACATCAAGTCATATTTATCATGTTTTTTTGAGAGGTATATAATGTGCCTTGTTGTGGATATCATCTAAATGAAATGGTCTCATTATGTTTCTTACAAGTCTTTGTATGATCTATATGTTTCATGAGCTTTGAGTTGATATCACATGAACGAAAGGTAGTTTCTTCACCACATGAATATGTATAAGTCTTTTTGGTAAAAGGAATATTTACTATTGTGACTCATATTGATCCTTGAAGACATGAGAAGAGATGAAGAAGGATATATATCTCCATGGGAAGCTTATCATGTTATTTAAGCTCCTTGAGCACACTATCTAAGTTCAAAGTTAGTTAGTTGAAGTTTGAAGAAGGTATTTCAAATTCGTGAGTTTAAGTAGAGGTTTGCAGATGTATTCTAAAATATGGTATGGTTGTTAACATACTATTATTCATAGTTATGCATCATAAGTCCTTATTGATTGTGTCACAGAGATTTTAGAAAGGTGAACATAACAATGTCTAGTTGTAGGTGTGTATGTGATGCTTTTATGTCTCCATGAGTAAATGTGGATCTTAAATGCTTCAAGGAATGGTATTAAAAGGAGTTGTAGTGGTCTCATAGTTTATAAGGAAAGTTTTGTAGATGATTTGTTTGTATGAAGAGTGTTAAGAAATTTTTTTGAAGGTTTTTTTTAACTCAACGTTGAATACAAAGACCTAGATAGGTTCTTGAAGGTTGATGTCATGCCTTATCAAGAAAGTCAGACCATGTGTTTCAAACTAAAGTCAATATCAAGAAAGATTTGATCTTTATGGAAGAATATACTACCTCACAGGGAGTCATGACCTATCTAATCAACTTAAAGGTAGTGTATAGGTAATGTAGCAGATATTACAACTACTTGAAGTGGTAGGGATGTCTACAAGGCTTCTCAAAGATGAAGGAATGTGTCTCAAGGTTTGGTAAATGGTAGTATTATTATGAGACAAATATTGCAAGATAAGAATGTAAGGTGTGGTTTGAGTCTATTGAATGAGTCTTAGTTCATTGATTCACAACTTATGTTGTAAAAGTATGATCATTTGTATTGGAGATAGTGTTAAGAAATTTTGATAGTAAGTGTATTGTTATGAAGAGGGTGTCTCTAAATTCATCTTGATGATGTATACTCTATCAAAAATAAAGAATATATTCAGGGTCTAAAATTTAGAGCTTCAATATGATTTAAGATGGTATGAATGCTTGATGACTGTGCATATTGAGTTTTTTTAAGATGTGTCTTTACTTGGAAAAGACAGAGCTATATTGCTCATTATTCTGAGTAGAGAATACAAAAGTTACTAGTTAGATACAGTTTAATATGATACATCATTACAAAGTAAAATAACATGTTGTTCACTATAATGGTGTACTACAGGTCTAAGAAGGTTTTTTTTTTGAAGCAAGGGAAACAAGTATTGACTCTTAATCAACTAGTTCAGGTGTTGTGATCTCAAGAGGCAAGGAAACTGGTATGATTGTACTTATAAGGTAGAGTTGATGAATGAAAACATGATAACAGAAAATATAAGTTAGATACACTCGAACTAGGGGGTAGAAAACATTGGAATTTCACTTTAGGACTGTGACAGAGTTTGTGACCTTTATCTATGATGATTTCTCAAGGTATGTAAACTTAATTTGGCATAGGTTGTTAGTATTTGATGGTATAAATATAAGGGGAACATATAGATAGTATTTCATGAGTTGTGCATGATCATTGAGAAAGTTATCACATTTGGACTAAAATTTTTCTTTAGGGACATTGGTCCTAAAGGATAATATGGTAATACTTGGAGATACAAATGGTGTTTTTGGGCATGGTACAAACCTAGATAATGATGTAGAACATTAATGGAGACAAATTTGGATGATATTAGTTTAAGGGGGTTGTTTGGAAGCTCATTACAGGTCCATGGATCATTTATTGCCACTATTTGAAGATTAGAAAGAGAATGTATAGTCCAAGTGGGAGTCATTTGAGCAAGTAAGTGTGTATTTTGTGAATTATATCCATTGTGTTTTGTCATGTTTCATGTTGTGTCATCATTATAGCCTTTTTATAGATGCAAAAGGGGGAGATTAGCATCATAAACATGAAAAAGAGGTATTGTAGGTGTTTTCTCTTGTTGGTTGTTGTTGAGTTGTGGAGCTTAATTGATTTGCTAGTAGCATGCTTTATTAACTTGCTGAATACATAGTAACCAATGTTGGTAGGAATACCGGTGTCAGTCACCTGGGGATTGGTATCGGTCAAGCAAGGAAGAACCAACATCGGTTAAGGATAACTGAAATCAATTTCCTGTGCATGAAAACTTTATTTAAGTCACATGGATTAGATCTAAATTTAGTTATAAAGTGAATCTAATGGTTGTAAATGCATGGATAAAGTGCCCTAAGTATTTATATGCCTATATAAGCTAGAAAGATAGGGTTAAAAGGTAAAGAAATCATTGTAGATTCAAGATAATTGTAAAGAGAATTATTAGAGATAGAAAAGAGAAGCTTGTGAGGTAGAAAATACTGTACATCCAAAGAGGTGTGGAAGATTGCAGATATTCATTGTATAACCTCTGTTAAATCTTTGAATAATAGATTGGCTATTTTTTGGTGGACGTAGCCCACACTAGGTGAACCACGTTAAATCTTGTGTAATTTTTCTTTTGGTTATTTCCATGTTTATTGATTATATGCTTAGATTTGATTTACATATCTATACAACTTGTGTGCTAACCCCAACAACTAGTATCAGAGATTTGTTTGATGGTTGTGTGTGTTGAAAGATTTACTCACTGAGGGATTTCTAATTTAGTGGGATCTATAACAATGTCAGAAGATAAAAAATATAGAGTGGAGAAGTTTGATGGCTATAAGGATCAGTTATAGAGGATGCAGATGGAAGATTATTTGTATCTGAAAAATTTGTTCTTACCGTTGGATGCAAGTGCAAGACCTATGGAGATGACTGATGAAGAATAGAATATTCTTGATAGAAAGGCTCTGGATCTATAAGATTGAACATGGTAGCATCTCTAGATTTGAATATTACTAAATCTAAATCCATGGTATAGTTAATGAAATATTTAGCTAATTTATATGAAAAACCTAGTACTTTAAATAAATTTTATTTGATGAAGAAATTATTTAATTCTAAGATGCAAGAAGGTGGATCTGCATCTAGTCATTTGAATGATTTTTTTCTATTTTAAATCAATTAAAATAAGTTGATATTCCGTTTGATGATGATGTGAAAGCACTTTTATTATAATTCTCTTTTCCAGATAGGTGGGATAACTTGGTTATGGCTATTAGAAATATAACATGTGCTTCTAATATTTTAAAGTTTAATGACGTGGTTAATATAATCCTGAATGAATAAATGTGTAGTAAAATTACGGAGGAATCATCATTTGGAAATGATTTTAATGTAGAAATCAGGGGAAGGTAGAATGAGAGATCTAAGAGAAAGAATAATGGAAAATAAAAGTCTAGGAGTGGTAGATCTAAATCAAGAGGTAAAGGAATAACCTGTTGGAATTGTGGAAAGAAAGGACATGCAAAGAAGGATTGTTGGTCCAGGAAAATTAAAGAGAACTTACCAGGCAAAGGAAAATATTACTACTTAGGTAATCCATGATGCCCTAATTCTCTCCTTTGATGATAAAATTGAATCATGGGTATTAGATTAAGAATCTTCTTTCCATGTTACCCCTAATAAGGGTTATTTTAGAATTTATGTCTAGGGTTTATTTTGAGCATGTTTATTTAGGAGATGATGAACCATGCAATATCACTAGTAAAGGTGATGTTCATCTAAAATTATATAATGGAAATTCATGGATATTGAAAGATGTGAGGCATGTGCCAAGCCTCGGGATAAATCTAACATTTGTAGGACAACTAGGTGAAGTTGAGTGCATGGTTACATTCACAACTGACTCTTGGAAAGTCACCAAGGGATATATTGATGTGGAAAGAGGAAAAAAGGTAGGATTATTGTATTTATCTACTTGTGTTATTGATTCCTTTTTTGTGCTATCTACTTTAGATTCAGATGCAAGCATGTGGCATGATTGGGTAGACCATATGAGTTAAAAAGGAATGTAGATCTTAAAGGCTAAGGGTAAGTTATCAGATTTGAAATATGTAGATATTGATTTTTGTGAGCATTGTATATTTGGAAAGAAAAAGAGAGTGATATTTCTCAAAGTTGGGGAAACAAAGAAGAATAATAAATTTGAGCTAGTGCACTCAGATGTGTGGGGACCAGCCCAGGTATCTTCTCATGGTGGATCCCAATATTATGTGACCTTCATTGATGATGCTACAAGAAAGGTATGGGTTTATTGTATTAATCGTAAATCTGATGTTTTTGAAACTTTTAAAAGATGGGAAGCCCTTGTGGAAAATGAATTGAATTTAAAGTTAAAGCTCCTTAGATCTTGATAATGGTGGTGAGTACTGAACAAGTGTTTCAATTATTACTATTCAATGAATGGAATATGCATAGAAATAATGGTTCTAAGAACACCACTGGAGAATGGTGTTGCAGAGAGAATACACATGAAAATCATGGAACATGCTAATAATGGAGATACATGTTGGATTATCCTTACAATTTTGGGTGAAAGTAGTAGACATGTCAACTTATTTAATTAACCGCGGTCCTTCAAGTGCACTAGACGGTGGAATACCAGAAGAATATTGGATTGGAAAAGAGGTAGATCTTTTGTTTCTTAGAGTATTTGGCTTAGAAGCTTTTGTGCATGTTGATAGAGAAAATAAAAATAATTTGGATGCTAAATCCAAAAGATGTACTTTCATTGGTTATGGCTCTAGTGATTTCAGATTCTGGTTTTGGGATTTAGAGAATACTAAGATTATTAGGAGTCGTGATATTGATTGGAATGAAAAGAGAATGTATAGGGATCAAGTTTTGGTACCCAAAGAAGAACCAGTACAAGAGTTTGTTAATGAAAATTCATTCTCAAATTTGACGTTAAAACCTTTTGATTTACATAGTAATTGACACCGATCACCTGAACTAGTGTCATCTACAGAACATCCAGACCGACGTTGGTTAGGTGAAATGGTGTCGGCTATAGGTGACCAACGTTGGTCACTATCAGAGGTGGATACAAATGTACATGATGTATATATTGAGCCTCTAACACCCTAGATCTTAGTGGGTAGGTCAAAATGGGTAAGTAGTCATCCATAAAGATTTATACCTTCCTTATCTTATTTATTATTGATTGATAGTGGTGAACTAGAGATTTTTGAAGAATTAATGCAGGATGAGACCCACAAGAATTGGGAACATGTCATGGATGAGGAGATGGAATCCTTAGAATAGAACCAAACATGGATTTTGTTAAGTTGTTCAGCTCGTAAGAGGACATTCCAAAAAAATGGTTTACGGGATCAAGGAAGAAGAGGGTGGACAAAAAAGATACAAGGTAAGAGTTGTAGTAAAAGGATTTACACAGAAAAGAAGGTATTGTATTTGGTGAGATATTTTATCCTATAGTTAAGATGAATTTCATTCATAATGTATTGAGTTTAGTTGTAGTAGAATATTTGCATTTAGAGAAACTTGATGTTAAGACAATTTTCCTTCACGGTGATTCAGAGGAAGATATTTATATGTAGAAACCACTTGGGTATGAAGTCAAGGGTAAGGAGAAAATTGTGTGCAGGTTGAAAAAGAGCTTATATGGGGTTAAAAAAGCCCAAGACAATGGTATATGAGGTTTTATAGTTTCATGCATGAGCATGGTTATTTTATATGTTATTCTGACCATTGTGTTTATTTCAAGAAGCTTGAAAATGGGAGCTATATTATTTTGTTACTATTTGTGGATGATATGCTTATTGCAGGATCTAGTATGCAGGACATTGGTGAGATTAAAGAAAAGTTAGCTCAAACATTTGTAATGAAAGATTTAGGAGCTATAAAGAAAATCCTTGGCATGTGAATTCACAGAGACAGGAAGAACAAGAACTTGTATTTGTCTCAGGAGAATATATAAATAAGGTATTAGAAAGGTTTAAGATGCAGAATTCTAAACCAGTAAGTACACCTATGGCTGGACACTTCAAATTGAGAAAAGATCAATTTCCTACATCACATGAGGAGGTTGAGTACATGGCACAAGTTCCATATGCTTTAGTAGTTGGAAGTCTCATGTATGCTATGGTTTGTACCAAACCAGACATTGCACCTGAAGTGGGAGTTGTGAGCGGATTTATGACCAATCCAAGTAAATAGCATTGGAAATAATTCCAATGGATTTTTAGGTATTTTAGAGGGACATATGACATGCAATTATGCTATGGAGGGTCGATACTTCTTTATGCAGCTGTATTGATTCGAGATATGGCTAGTGATTTGGATGGTAAAAGGAACACTACTAGATGTTTTCACAGTATGTGGGATGAAAATTAGCTGGATTTCAAGATCGCAGAAGGTTGTGGCTTTATCTACTACAAAATAAAGTATGTTATAACTACATAGGCTAGAAAATAGATAATATGGATAAACAGTTCATGGAAGAGTTGGGAAAGGAGCAAAAGGATTGCATATTACACAGTCATAGTCAAAGTTTGATTCATCTAGAAAAAATGAAACACATTCAGTTGAGGTATCACTTCATACGGAAAGTGTTGGAGGATGGGTAATTGAAATTGGATAAAATTAATACAAAGGAGAACCCTGCAGATATGCTAACGAAGCTGTTGGTAAAGGAGAAGTTGGATCTACACTCCACTTATGTTGGTATTCAAGATTGAGACTTGAAGAGGAAGAAACATGCCAAGGAAAGGATCCAAGAATGGAGATGTATGATACAATGCAAAAATTGATCTCCAAGTGGGATATTGTTGAGTTGTGGAGCTTAATTTCTTCATTGGTAGCATGCTTTATTAACTTGGTGGAATACACAATAACCAAGGTCAGTAGGTAGAACACTGTCATTCACCTGGGGACCGGTATCAATCAAGTAATGAGGAACCGACATCATTTAATGATAACCAACATCAATTTCCTGTGTGAACACTTTATTTAAGTCATAGGAATTATATCTAACTTCAGTTATAAAGTTAATTTAATGGTTGGAAATACATGGCTAAAGTGCCCTAAGTTTGTATATGCCTATATAAGCTAAAAAGATAGGGTTAAAAGGTAGATAAATCATTATAGATTAAAGAGAATTGTAAAGAGAATTATTAGAGAGAGAAAAGAGAAGCTTGTGAGGAAGAAAGTACTGTACATCCAGAGAGGTGTGGAAGATTGCAGATCTTCATTGTATAACCTCTGTTAAAGCTTTGAATAATAGATTGGCTATTTCTTGGTGGATGTAGCCCACACTAGGTGAACCACGTTAAATCTTGTGTATTATTTCTTTTGGTTATTTCCATTTTGATTGCTTAGATGCTTAGATCTGATTTAGATATTTGTACAACTTGTGTGCTAACCTCAATAGTTACCATCAATTTTTTTGAAGGTGGTTACCACGATGACAAAGGCAGAGATTGTTGACCATTGTGTCTATTTTTTTTCAATGATTTCAAATTCCATTGATGGAAAAGGGTGTGTAGATGTCATATGAGTCCCCATGAGGTGAAAACTAAGGTCAAATATGAAGGTTGATTGGTAGTGTCTTGGTTTGGTGAAGTTGTCATGGTGTCTAGGCATAGTTTCAGGCATGATGCAAGCATGGATGGTCATGGGATGAGTTTCAAATTTTTTCATGAGGTTATGCATGGTCTATATGGTGTGTAAGATGTGTCCAAGTGTTTTTATATGGTCATCATGGTTAGTTCATGGGTTATCATAGTTAAGTTAGGTCATTCTAGGCCTATTCCTAAACCTAGAGGATGTGGTTTAGCATGGAGGTATGAATTTTGAAGTAGATCAATATTGTTGAAGCATGGTCATATTTTGGTGATGTTTCATATGAGGTGTATTAGGAGTTTCATGTCAGTTCTATGAGGTATAATGATATTTCATGGTCCTTGGGAAGCAAGAAGGCGAAGACAAACTAAGCTAGTATAGGTAAGTCGATGTAGCTAGAGAGTTTCAAAAGAGTTTGATAAAATTGGTGATTTTTTTAGTTAGAGGATGTTTTCATGATATTTCATGAAAAGTTTCAGGTCAAGCTTGTGAATAAATTTCAAGTTATGTGATTTTTGGTCAAACCGAGTTCTAGATAAACAAAATCCAACTCACATTCAGAACTTCAGATGCTCACCCACTCACACACACTTTTCATGGGACCAAGAGTTTTTGGTGGATTATTTTCCACTGATATAAGAGTGTTTTGAAAAAATAATGGATTGATTTTATCATCATAATTTTATGAAAAATCATTAAGAAGATAAGTTGGTTTGAAACCCTAACAAACCCTCCTTCTAGAGAGAATTGAGAGATTTTAATTATTTTTATTCAAATGATAATGGAAAGAAAATGTGATGATTTATGATTTTATAGGATTCCTTAGAACTCATTTTGGTGGTGGTTTGGTGTTTCAGTTGTTTTGGGAAAAGAGAGAAAAACCCTAGTTCTGTGGAGATTTCTAGTTTCAGGGCTGAGATGAAGGTTTTAGGATGAAAAATTTGGAGAATATCTAGACATATACAAAAAAAATTAGGCATGTTTCTTGAACAAGTTTTAAGATATAGGTCCTCAAAATTACACTACAAATTTTGGCTTTAATGGCTAAGATGCTAGTCTTGAGCTTTCAGTTGAGTTTGATCATTTTTATTGATGGAGCAGTGGATTTTTATCATGTATAGCTGTTTGGAACCTGATATGATGTGATGAAGTTCTTGTTTTGATATGGTGAAGTTTTTTTTTTCAGTTGGATACCTAATGGCCTAGTAATCTCTAGTTGGCTCGCTCAAGAAGGTGACTAAAATAGGTGTCTTTGGATAGATTTACTCCCAATTAGCTATGCTTATTAGTGTTTAATAATTTTGGTAATAGTGTCCTTTATGTGTTCTGGTGGTGGTTGATATTGGAAGAGGTTTTGGATGTTTTGAAGCATGTTTCTCTCAATACTGGTTCTTGGGTCCTTCAAGCCTGAATGAGCAGTTTTGGAGATTGGTTTGTTTAGAAGTCTTATGCCATGATTTGAAGGTTATAACCAATTGAATAAGATATTATAATTCATTATATTTCCAATAATATGTTTTTTCTGTCTTGATGAGGTTTTTTGATATGTGAAGCAAATATGTTTTGAAGACTTAGTTTTGGGGTCTTGAATCCAATTTGTTGCAATTACAGAGTTTTAGATGTTTAGAGTTCTTCCACTATGAGTTGGATGAAAATGTTAGTTGTTATAGAAAGAGGATTTATATAAATTTCCTTTGATATATGATTTGAGTCATGATGATGAGTTTATATATGTGAACTCGTTCATTTTCAGGGATCAAATTTCAGGGTGTATGAAGACCTAGTTGTTCTTGTTTGCTCCTTGGTGTGTTTCATGAAGAATTTGGATGTTTCAGTCATTCCTATGTATTATGGTGATTCTAAGAGGTTATCCTTATGTTTTATGATGATTATGGAGCCATTAAAAAGTTGTTTGAAGACCTTGGAGGTGCTTGTGCATTTGTTGGACTTTAGAGAGTGAATTTTGAGCTTTTGGAGATATTCTTATGCTTGGTGGAGATGACATCTTTACCCATGGCAACATAATTGGGTCATTTAAGTTTATTTATATGATTTTATAATTATTTTTTTGAGTTAGAATGACCAAACTAATTAGTCATGGTCAACCTAGGGGTGTTTTAGAGTTGAGTTGTATATATAAGCATGTTATATTTTATTATTGTGACTATTTGAGATAATTAGGATATGAGGGACCTATAGAGGATTGAAGAAGAGTGTAAAGGGGTTATGGAAAGAACCTATAAGAGGTATGAATACTTGAGAAATTTTAAGGATGAGATGTGTAATAGAAATTGATATATTCAAACCATAAAAAATAGATTGATTGAGTTAGGAGTGTGTTAATTTTGAGGAGCGTGTGTTGTGAGCTGAACTTGGATCACTATCAGTTGTGTGAGAAACATATCATCAATGTTCATTCATTTTTAGGTGGTTGAGTTGGTTCTTGATCACCATAGGGGGTTGTAGCCTCATTTTGGGGTTGGTGATTTACTAAACTAAGGGTTGGTGCTCCTTGTAGGGTTGGTGTCCAATTAAAATATGGGTTGGTGCTCCTTGTGAAGTTGGCACTTCACTAAAATAACATGTTTTGTGTAATATAAAAAAAGGGTTTTAGTTGTTTTTCTTCCCTTGAGGGTTTCCCTCTTATATATGTTGTTCTTATGTTGTGTATCTTGTTTCATGATTTTATGATTAAATGTTTCACATCTTAATAGCTCACATGGTTATATATGTTGAATGAATAACTTGAATGATGAATGTATGATTTTTAAATGAAGTTAAAATTATTGAGTGGATGATTCACCCACCTTTCAATCATTGTGCTTCTAACATAGTCAATGTTCATAGTAGAAATTGAACTATAACTCAATAGTAATTATCAAATTTTCCCTAAAAGCTTCAAGGACTGATGAGGTGGGGAAATTTATTCCCCACATCTTGTCTAGAGTACCACTCATATTTGTGGAATTCTAGTCCCACTTTTCCATTGTCTCTATATGGTAATCTGAAAACAACATCACCTGCACTCCCAGGAAAATAACCAAAACATGCCTCAATTTGATTTTTTTTGTTAGAAGTAGGAACAACACTGTCATAAAGCTACAGGGTGTATGTCAAATATTCATCCCAAATCACCCATGAGTGAGAGGAAACTGATAATGGAATACATAACCTCAACATTCCTTCACTATATGAAACAAAAATATCAAAAAAGTTAGCAACTTATATCTGCATGTTTTACCAAAAATCATACCTGTGAAAGTGCTCATCAGTCTTTGTCACACCAGAGTGACCAGCCACCCCTGAAGTGCATGATTTTTAACCAAAGAATATAATTGTTATTTATTTTCATAGGCATTCTACATGGACTTCCTGTGGAATCCAAATAATGGAAGAAAACTATCGGGTAACAAATGTATCACATGTTCAATGGGCCTATCCCAAGGAAGCCTCATAGGATCTTTCTTGAACTATTGAATAAACTCTCTCATATTCTTCTTCTCTTTGTTAGTAATTATTCTACGATTGGTTTCTTTGAAAACTTCTTCAACTTGTCTATCCCTTAGAAGAAGTAAAGAAAATTTCCCACTAGCATTAAGTTTGCGAGCTTCAACAACACTTCCCAAAGAAATATTTGAGTCTCCTACAAAGGCTGAAATGACATAGTTGTTACCATCCTTCACCAAACGGTACTGGTTATCTCTTCTCGTGAAGATGAAATCTATTATATACAAATACGGACTGCTAAACATTACACCACACACATCGAGGGGAATAACATCTATAGTGACTTCATCAATAAAAAATTTATCAATACCAAAAGTAATCTTATAGTGTTTAGTAACTATGATGTCTACACCTTTCTTTACCCAACCCAATGAGTAAGGTCTTGGATGATTATAATTTTCCAACATCACCCTATCAATTAGCTCTTTACTAACTAGGTTAGCTTGTGAACATGTATCAAAAAATAACATCCACTTTGGTTTTCTTCAACTAAATTTTTATATGAAAGAGCTTAGTAAGTTCATTTTCTTGAGCATTAATACTATTACCCAAACATACCTCTCTATGGATGGAGGTACACCACATAGTCTCATCCACCTCTTCACTGTAAAACACTTCCTCTCCCTGCAGGGAAGCCATGGGCTTCTTCTTATTTTTCTTATTTTTGAAGGGATGTAATAATGGGTGAAGCTTCTAACATTTTTCCTCAAAATGAGAGTCAATATCACAATGCCCACAGTGAATTTTAGTATCCTTTTTAGAAATAGTAGTGGAATTTTGCTTACCTTTCCCTTTTCCTTTTTCCTTCTTCTTGGTGTCATCTTCTTTGTCTAAAGCATATTGAGAGGTAGATGAACTCTTCTTATTGCCCATTTCTAAATAGTGAACTTTCATACAAGCCTCATCTACATCCGATGACTTGGCCAAGATAATAAGTATCCTTAAATGGCTATGGAGTCCACCAATTCATCAACAAGTCCCAATCTATTACATCCTTTCCCATCTTACTAGATTTCTTCTGGAACTCACTAGTGTACTCCTACATAGTTTGGCCTTGCTTATACCTAAGATAATGCCAATACATTGACCTCTCTTCCTCATAACACATAGGATAGAATTTATTATTGATTAAATTTTTAAATTCATACCACTTAGTAATAGTAGGATTCTTCTTAATAACTAAAGAATGACCATAAATTTCAAACCATGTTAAAGCATGATTGGTAAATTTTAACCAAGCAAAGGCAATCTATTGACTCTCATTATTTTGATGCAAACTGAAATATACCTCCAGTTGAACTAGCCAATGATCAATCTTCCCATCATTCACATATCCATCATAAGGTTGGATATCTATCTCAAATCTAATTTGAATGGAGGAGGTAAGGGAATGGCATGGGATGATTCTTCTTTATGAACATCTTCTTCATAGTCTTCTAATGTCTCATTTGTAACACCAAGTTTCTCCATGAGCAGTCCCATGATGGAATCTAATTTACCAAAGGACAAAGAAAATTTTCCCACATCCTTGAACAAAATTTCCACATTCACCTGTAACTTATAGAAACATTCTTCACCGCTATCATCCACATCATCTCTTTGTGCTATCTCTCAAATATATTTCTTCCACTTCTTTGTAGAAATATCTTCTTCAAAAGTGATAAGGATACCTTCACTGATTTGTTTTACCTTTAGAGTAAGGGGAATCTAACTGCAATCTCAACACAAGTTAACCACACAAAAATTGAAATCTAACCATCTCTGGATCCTATCTGATTCATAAACTACCTAGCTTTAACAATTAACAGAGTGCTATGCTCGTGAATATGAATGCAATATGTGAGTTCTTTATTAAACTAGTTATTGTGCAATATCAACCACAATTAAAATGCAAATTAAAAGGAGAAGAGACAAGATTTATCATAGAGAAACTTGATGTGGGAAAAACTCCAGCGGGTGAGAAAATTAGCTCCCCTTCACTATATAATCTCAAAATGATACAACTTACTACCGTTATCTATATTTTCTCCCCTGAAAAAAATTGGATCAGCCAAAACCCCGCACAGAAGGAACCAATGAAATCATGTTCAAATCTTGCAAATAGGTTACAGAGGTACTCTACAATGGAGTATCGGGGCTTGTGAAAGATCAAATGACCCCATGCAAGATGAAATTCAAGAAACAACTCTGTCGAGTGAATCTATGCTTAAAATCAAACAAACAGATTACAAGCAGTCTTAAAAATGGAATAACAGGGTCGGGGAAGGAGAAGCTAGTGTCAAAGAAGCTAGAAGCTCAAAAGAGAAGGAACAAGTGAAGGTTTGAAGTCTTTGGGCTCTAAAATGGTTTAGAATGAGTCCAAAAATTGACTAAGTATGGAGGAGACAACGATGGTGCCAAGTGTCTAAGTGGCACATCTCTAAAGTTGAATCCAAAAAGGGAGGCTCGAACAAGTGCTAGGCCCGCATGTGTCCCAGGTCTAAAGAGGAGGTAGAGTCAACAACTAAAAGTCAAAGAAGGACAGGGTGGGCCTAAAAATACTAAGTATAGAAGTGATAGCGGAAGCCGCCACGTGTCAGCTTGGTGCATCCCCAAAAGATACTCCAAAAGTGGAGACCCAAATGAGCACAGGCTCGCCACATCATCTAGGGTCCAAAAAAGGTAAGAGAGGCCATTGAAAATTCCAAGAACTTGTAAAGGATTCCACTTGTCAACCCGATGCTCCTTCAAAGGAAAATCTTGAGTGGTTTTTTTAGTAAGCGTGGAGCCTCCACACATCCGGTTTTGTAAAGGGACAGGGTCAGGTTGAATAGTCAAAGCATTGAGACATGCCAACGGAGGATTCCAAGAGTCAACATAGTGCTAATTCAAGAGCAGAATTAAAAGGAAGGTTTCCAGGAAAGTGCCAAGACTCCACGTGTCCTCAGTCAGATATATGACCCCATTGAGAAAAAGGAATTAGGCATAAAATATGAAGAGACTGAGCAATCCGCAGAGGAAACCACGTGTCAGCCCCACACCACTCCAAAAGGAAAATACAAAGGATGCCCTTAGACATGCGCCAACCCTCCACGTGTTTGGTTTTAAAAAAGGGGCCCATTTTCGAACCGGTTTTCCCACTATTTTATACAGACTTGATTCAAAGTTCAAATGGGCATATCTTTCGACTCATGGCTCAAAATCCAGCAAATCTGGCATCATTGGAAAGATCTCAGCCTCATCTACACCATGGAGATCTAAAAATTTAATTTTGGAGAGGTTAGGTGGGGAAAAATGAAGAAACATCTTCGGGCCATTAATACAGGATCTATTTTCCCCAACAACTAGATCGATTCAATCTGATCCACTGTTTCCTCCTCCTTTGAGGTGCCGAATCAATAGATGATGTAGTCAAGATAGATTTGGGGTAGATTCTACAGAGGCATTGATGGCAGTGGTTGAGCTTTGAATGGGTTTTCCCACTTCTCTCTCCTTCTTCCCTTTGTGCTTGAATCTATAAAAGTAGGGTCGAGACTCATTGTAAAAGGTTGGACATTTCTTGTTTTGTGCCCTCCCTTCTTCTTTTGTTTACAAAAGGATTTATGGAGATTTTCTAACCTCTCCTTTGGGTTTTAATACAAGTTTTACCTCTTGGCTATTGTAGTATACTATTATTGACTCTTGAGCAATAGTATATATGTCTGTGGATGTTTCTTGAACCTCTCATATATTTTTTATTATCTCTCTATTCTCTTATTATGATTTGGTCACCTATGCATGTTGTTTGTATTACATTCCTGTGTTGTCTATGTTAAACTGCAAAAATGAGTGTCTAACATTCCTTTGGTGTATCACCTTGTTAGCTTAGGTTTATTTTCTTGCATCTCTCTAACCCTGTCTCCTTGGTAGATAAAATAGATTTAGAATAGATCCTCTGTAATTTGTTTGTGTACACCTAAATAAAGGGATAGGAACCAACCTCAATCTGGAGAGCTCTCTCAACTCGCAAGGTCCCACACCTTGAGAGATGCTCCATGTTGTGCAATAACACTGAGATTCTCAACCCATCTAGTTACATACATTCGGGGTGCTATAATTTTGCACTAACAATTTTGGCATGCCCAGTGGGACAAGAAGTATCCATCTTTATTACAGTAAGATTGATGTGCACTTGTTATGATTCTATCTTTTAAGAAGCTTTAAAACTACACATCTGACATCTCTAAAAGGGATAGAATCCATTGGTTTCAGCTGTCCAAGCTTGCCAAGTTCATGAGAAGAATACAAACAAGGTCAAGAACCAAAGAAGAGGGATAATTTTTCCACTTGCACTTGTCTCCAGAAAGAAGGAGAAAGGGGAGAAGAGCCCAGAGGTCTCCATCTCCACCAAATAGAGCCTTGTCAACACCTCCTCCTAGTAGGTCATTATTTCAACCAAGAAGAGTACTCATGTTGATTAGGATGGCACAACCAAATATTTATGTCAGTTTCACTTGCAGCAGCACACTCACTCTTAATGCACAAAATCCAGTCCCAGTGGTAGCATTAAAGAGCATCCCATATTTCATTGGAGAGAACCAGACTTCTCCTAGTGACCACATTCAAGATATTGCAAATGTCTATGTAATCCATGAGATCACTGAGATGGAAATTACAGTTAAGTTGCTTACCTCTTCACTCAAGGGAAAAGCTTCACAATGGTTCAGGAGCCTAGAAGTAGGCTCTATTCAAAATTGGGACCATCTGTGTAGAGCTCTTTATGACCAGTTTGGAGAAAAAGGAGATAACCTATCCTTGTTGGAGCAACTGACAACGATCAAAAGAGATCCTAACGAGCAGTTGACAGATTTCAACCTCATATTTCAAAGGACTCTGGGATAGAGTTCCATTAGTTGTAAGGCCCACAGAAGCAGGTGCTTTCTTATACTTTCTTAGAGCTCTAAATTCTGATATTGCTTTAATGATTCAGTCAATGGGAGGCACAACCTTACTTGTAGCTTATAACATTTCCATAGGAGCTGAGAATTGTTTAATTTAGGTTGGAAAACTTTCTCCTAGGCCACCCATGCCTCTATACCCAGAATTAGGAGGCCCAAGCACTAGCCAGATACCCACATTAGCTCATATACCTACTCTTAGGAATCAAAGTTTAGCTGAAGCCTCCACCTCATCCTCTAGCACCTCAAAATAACTTCAAGAGGTCATGAAACAACTTCAGAACCTAGGGAATGAGTTAGTAACTATCAAGAGGCAACAGCTCAGAGCTCTAGGCCATATCATCCTCAAACTCAGTATCAAGCTAGACCCCCGTATCAACAAAATAGACCACCAACTCAGGCTGTAAATCAGAGTCAAAATAAATGAAAACCTCAAGCTACTAGACCTTTTAGGTCATATAATCCAAACACAAATTCAACATCAAGGGCATTGGTTCCAACACAAAATAAAATGGCATAAGAATATGATTGGTGTTTCCCATGCAATCAGCCACATAATCAATCAATGTGCTTCAATGGTGCACTAAACTAGGCCTTGATGGTATAGACCACTGGTGTGTCACAAGAGTCTAGCCAAGAAGAAAATCAGTAGTAAGGATCTCAACAAGAGGCATCTCCAAGTGAAACTATGCTTGTCAATTGGCAAGCTGAAGACTTTTGTGGAATGAATCAGGCTCCTTCTCAAAGTATAACTGCCAATACATGGTCCAAGAAGAGAAATATTGAGAAGGACAATCACCAAACTTAGGTAATCCTCAATCCTCCATTACTCCACAATGTATTGGCACTCAAAATGCAACTCCTAATATGCAGAGCCATTCCAAACCACCTTCCAAATCTACTCAAGCACCGGTTGTAAAAACCCATGTGCAAGAGAAAAATGTGCTAGGAAGGGGCAGCAGAAGGATAGATCATTTAATATCATTGAGAAAATGAAGAAGAAAATGTGAACATTTCCCTGTGGGAGTCACTGGCCATTCCAGGACAAAGGTATTTGTTGCAGATTACATGGCCAATTGGTCAAGCTCAAATCAACCCCCTAACTAGCAAGAGAAAGTGTTTGCCAATGTAGCTCAACCTGAGGGAAACCATGGAGGACAACAAGGTAAGAATCTCAAGCCTCCTCCATTCTATGTTTCATTGATCATTGGGGACAAATTGGTACATAATTGCATGATTGATTCAGGGGCAAGTAGTTATGTAATGCCTAAACAAATAGCTGATCAACTGGGTCTTCAATACGAAGTCATCTCCAAAGGGGTAGTGCAATTGGATGGGACAACAATGCCAAATTTTGGAGTCATCAAATATTTGAGCCTCACACTACATGCTTGCCCCAATGTGACTGTATTGTAGAATGTATCGATCATAAAATTTCCACCACATTTTGTATTGTGTTTGTCAAGGGACTTCACTGCCAAAATTGGAGTCTATTTGTCTACTGATTAGTCACATATGCTTTTTAGAACAAGGTATGGAGCTAAGGCCACAATCAGATCTGAGCCCATAACATTACCATATTGAGTCTTATGTACCCAACCCTATCAATGCCAATTGTTCATCTTTTGATCAGGAGGATCTCCTAAGCACTTGTGAAGCAGATACCAAGGTGGGGTGTATCCCAAACTTGAATCTCGATGAATGGGTGAACAAAAGACATGATTTTGACCCCTATAAGGAGATGGAAGAATATGAGCTAGGAGTTTATTGTTTGCATGAGGAGAATCATCCTCTTCCTAACATCATTAAGCCAGAACACAAAGATGACAATGAAGTATGGAAATTGTTCTTTGATGGCTCAAGAAGTAGGTAAGGAGCCAAAGGAGGAGCTATGATTGTGTCACCCCAAGGTATGAAATACTACTCAACTTTCTATTTCCAATTTTCCTGTTCAAACAACACAACAAAATATGAGGCTTTGGTTCATGGATTGCATTGGGCAAGGAAACGAGGAATCAAGAACTTGCAAGTGTTTGGCGATAGTGAACTAGTTGCTAATCAGGTCCAAGGACAAAATGCTGTCAAGAATGACCTGTTAAAGAGTTACAAGAACTAGGTATGGGACCTCATTGAGGATTTTGAGGCATTCAACATCAAATCCATCCCAAGAAGAAAAATGAATCAAGGATAGATCGATAAAGCGGTTGGGGCAACATTTGAAGTTGTGGAGAGTATTAAGATTGATAAGCATTAGTCCCATATCAAGTTGGTTGTAAGGACAGATGTCCCAGAAAACAACACAAGTTGGCAAGTCTTTGAAAATGACCAACAGATTGTCAACTTTTTACAAGAGGAAGATGATTTCTCTTCCAGGAATCAAGACAGATTGGAGCAGCAGTATGGAGATCAAGTGGTATAGCTGAGGACCAAAAAACTACCAAAGGGTCTTGTCACTTTGGAATCAATCTTCAACCCAAATGACCAATTCCAAAAAAAAGGCAAATATTCAGGTAATGGGTGAAGATTTAGAACCTATTTTTATAGAAGAAGGCAAAACATTACAGATTAGCATGGTAAGCACTCAACAAGAAAAAATTGAATTTGTTCAAATCTATCAAGAGTTCCCAGATGTCTTTTCCTAGACTTATAAATATTTAAAAGGTTTCAACCCAAATATGGCATATCACACCATCGAGTTAGATCCAGGAGCCAAGCCTTTTAGACAAAAGCAAAGGCCAATAAATCCCCACATTGAGCCTCTCATGAGAAAAGAATTAAATAAATAAATTGAGGCCAACATCATCTTTCCCATCAAGAATTCAAGTTGGGTTGCTAACTTGGTACCTGTGAGGAAGAAAAATGGAGAAATCAGGTGTGTGTGGACTTTCGTGATCTGAATAGAGCATCACTTAAGGATCACTACCCACTCCCATCAATGGAATAGATCCTACAAGTTATAGCTGGTTCTAAGAGGTTTTCATTGTTGATGGATACTTAGGTTATAACCAGATAATGGTGAAAGAGGAAGATCAATTCAAGACAACCTTCACCACCAAATGGGGAACCTATGCTTATAAGAAGATGCCATTTGGACTATCAAATGCTGGAGCAACATTTCAGAGAGCAATGGACATGGAATTCAAAGGCTTAATTAACAAAATAGTCCTGAGATATCTTGATGATATCACTATTTTCTCCAAGAATTTTGCAGATCATATTTTTTTTAGACAGGTATTCCAGAGATGTAGGAGGTTCGGGGTTGTCATTAAACCCAAAAAAGTGTGTTCTGGCTCATGAAGGGAAATTGCTGGGCCACATTGTCTCAAGGAAGGGGTTGACAATTGATCCTGAAAGGGTTGAGGCCATCCGGACCCTTCCATTGCCACAACATAAAAGGTCTCTCCAAATCTTCTTGGGGAGGATAAACTTTGTTCACAGGTTTATACCTGACTTTGCTACTCTTGTGAAGCCTTTAACAATGATGTTAAAGAAGAGTCTTGCATTTAAATGGACAACAGAGGGAAAAGAGAGTTTTGAGGCCATCAAACTCGCAATATCACAGGCTCCAACTCTCATTAACCCATACTTTTCCAAAGACTTCATGTTATATGCTTTTGGAGGGTCAGATACCATCTCAGCCATCTTGGTCTAGCCCAACAATGAAGGTTCAAAGAAACCCATAGCTTTCTTCATCCAAATCTTGGAGGACTATGAGGTAAAATACTCTTTCATTAAAAAATAGGTCCTTGTTGTTATTAGGAGCTTAAAGAAATTTAGGCACTTGGTCTCAAATAATAAGATTCAAATGCTAGTATCTCATGATGGTTTTAAATAATTCCTTTTAAATAAGGATTTGAATGAGAACAGGGCAGGTTGGATCACCCAGGTAATGGAATATGACATTGAGATCAAGGTGACTAAACTGGTTAGAGGCAAGGGACTATGTGAACAACTCACTCTAAGCAATAGAATGAGTTAATGGGTGAAAAGGAGGTTGTCCTATTTCTACAGAATGATAAAAATAATAATCCAATGATGCACTTGCTCCATGTTGGACCCAAGCTTTGGTGCATTACCTTCAAATAGGTCTGTGCCCTCTAGAATGGAATAAGGCAAAGAGAAGATATTTAAGACTACAAGTTATCCCATATGTGCTTGTTAGTGGCATCTTGTTTAAGAAGGATATCAATGGTATTCTATTGAGGTGAATTGAGACATGCCAAATTGAGATAATGTTGCATGAATTCCATGATGGAGAAGTAGGAGGTCACTTTTCCCCTCGATCAATAACTCTCAAGATTATGAAGGCTGGTTATTATTAGCCTACAGTGTTCAGGTACTTCTACTCATGGGTCAAGAAGTGTATAAAATGTGCATTCTTCATAGGAAAGGAGAAGCTAGCATCCCTACCCCTTCATCCCATTTCAGTGAATCAACCATTCATGCAATGGGGACTAGACTTCATTGGGATGGTTAACCCAAATTCAAGCCAAGGCCACAAGTGGATACTTATAGCCATAGATTATTTCACCAAGTGGACTCAAGTAGTGGCACTGAAAGAAGCAAATGAATCCATCTTGGATTTTTATGAAGGAATAACCACCATGTTTGGAGTCCCTGCCACTATTATATCAAACAATGCATTGGCATTCCTTTGTACAAGGATCACTGAATGGGAAATTAAGAATGATGTGTATCTCAGCACCTCATCAAATTATTAACCTCAGGGTAATGGCCAAGTAGAGTCCACAAATAAGAACCTATTAAGGATTATCAGAAGGACTCTTGATGAAAATTAGAGGACTTGGCATACAAGGCTCAAATTAGCTCTATGGGTTGATAGGATCACATCAAAGAGGTCCATAGGTAGCTCACCATACAAACTTGTATATGGAAAGGAGGTAGTATTTCCCATCTCATTGGATTTTCCCACTTTGGAACTCATGAAACAGTTAGAGCTAGCTGAGTTTGAACCCATGGCAATAAGATATGCAGAGCTGATGGAGGTAGGAGAGGCAAGGGAGCATGCAATGTAGGTCATGGAAAAGGATCAAACATTAATAAAAAAGAGTTTTGACAAGAAGGCAAGGATGAGGACCTTTCAGGAAGGGGACTTAGTCCTAAAGTGGGATGCAGATTGGGAAAAGCTAGGAAAACACTCCAAATTTGATGTTATTTACAGTAGCCCTTACATGATCACATAATGCAAGAGTAGCAATTCCTTCTAGTTGGCTAATTTGGATGGCAAAGAATTATAGATCCCAGTAAATGGGATCCATCTCAAAATTACTACTTGAATGGGAGGTTTCCACCCCTATAAATATTAGCATAGGATTTTAATTTCCCTAAGTGCGTATGCACGTTGTTTTGTTGTAGTGTAGTTTTTGTTTCCCTAAGTGTTGTGGCACAGGTTCTTTATTGCTCCAGGTTACGTCATTACACAGCCCAACGTGCCTCCAAGTTGACGTGCTATCCCTTTCAATATTCATGATGGGGAAACTCATAGTTTCCTGTAATATTTGTTATCTTCAAAATAAAACAAATTTAGAGCAACTAAAAAGTCATCTTAGAAACAATCCATTCAGGGACAGATGAAATTGTGGGTCAAGACAATTTTCTACTCTTAGAAACCATTGTTTCAAGATTTCTTATGAAAATTGAGAGTGCAAATGGTCAAGATCATGGATCGAGGCATGATCAGTATCAAACATCATTCTTGACTCCATGCCCAATGGATGCTTCAAGGTTACTGGTCCTCTCATCTAGCAAGCAGATACCCCTGTGAGTTGCCAAATTGTTATCCATATTTTTCCCCTCGAACAATTGGATCAGCCACAACCCCACAAAAGGAACTAGAGAAATCACATTCAAATCCTACAAACAGGTTGCAGAGGGACTCTACAATGGAGTGGTGGGGCTTGCAAAAGATCAAATGACCCCGTGTAAGAAGAAATTCAAGAAACGGCTCTGTCGAATGAATACATGCTTCAAATCCAACAAATAGATTACAAGCAGGCTTCGAAATGGAATAGTAGGGTCGGGGAAGGAGAAGACAATGTCAAAGAAGCCAAAAGCTCAAAAGAGAAGGAATGGAGAAGGTTCAAAGTCTTTGGGCTCTGAAATAGTTCAAAACGAGTCCAAAAATTGACTAAGTATGGAGGAGACAACAGGATGCTACCAAGTGTCCAAGTGACACATCTCCAAAGTTGAATCCAAGAGGAGGCAGAGTCAACAACTAAAATTCAAAAGGTGGACAAGACAAGCCTAAAAAGACTAAGTATAGAAGTGCTAGTGGAAGCCGCCACACGTCAGCTTGGTGTATCCCCAAAAGTTAATCCAAAAGTGGAGACCCAAATAAGCGCGGGCTTACCACATCATCTAGGGTCTAAAAATGGTAAGAGAGGCCATTGAAAAGTCCAAGAATCTATAGAGGATTCCATGTGTCAACTCGATGCTCTTTCAAAGGAAAATTTTGAGCATTTTTTTAGTGAGCGCGGAGCCTCCACGCATCCGGTTTTGTAAAGGGACAGGTCGGGTTGAATAGTCAAAGCATTGAGACAGCAGTGGAGGATTCCAAGTGTCAACACGATGCTAATTCAAGAGAAGAACTGAAGGAAGGTTTCCAAGCAAGCGCCAAGACTCCATGTGTCCCGGTTAGATATATGACCCCACCGAGAAAAAGGACTTAGCCAAAAAATATGAAGAGACTGAGAAATCCACGAAGGAAACCACGTGTCAGCCCCACGCCACTCCAAAAGGAAAATACAAAGGCTACCCTCAAACATGTGCCAACCCTCCATGTGTTTGGTTTTGAAAAAAGGGGCCCATTTTCAAACTAGTTTTCTTGTTATTTTGTACAAACCCGATTCAAATTTCAAATGGGCATATCTTTCGACTCGAGGCTCAAAATCTAGCAAATATGGCACCATTGGAAAGATCTCATCCTCGTCTATGCTATGGAGATCTGAAAATTTAAGTTTGGATAGGTTAGGTGGGGAAAAAATGAAAAAATGTCTTTGGGCCATTAATACAGGATCTATTTCCCCAACAACTAGATCGGATTTGATCTGATCCATTGTTTCCTCCTCCTTGAGGCACCAAATCAGTAGTTGATGCAGTCAAGATAGATTTGGGGTGGATTCTACAGGAGGCATTGATGGCAGTGGTTAAGCTTCAAACGGGTTTTCCTACTTCTCTCTCCTTCTTCCTTTGTGCTAAATCTATAAAAGTAGGGTCGGGACTCATTGTAAAAGGTTGGACATTTTTGTTTTGTGCCCTCCCTTCTTCTTTTTTTTATAGAAGGATTTGTGGAGCTTTTCTAACCTCTCCTTTGGGTTGTAATACAAGTTTTCCTCTTGGCTACTGCAGTATACTGTATCGACTCCTGAGTAATAATATATATGTCTGTGGATGTTTCTTGACCCTCTCATGTATTTGTTATTGTCTCTTTGATATCTTATTGTGATTTGGTCACCTGTGTATGTTATTTGTATTACATTCATGTGGTCTATGTTAAACTACAAAAAAGTGTCTAACATTCCTTTGGTGTACCACCTCATTATATTAGGTTTATTTTCTTACATCTTTCTAACCCTGTCTCCTTGGTAGATATAATAGACTTAGAATAGATCCTTTGCAATTTGTTTTGTACACATGAACAGAGGGATAGGAACCAACCTCAATCTGAAGATCTCTCTCAACTTTCAAGGTCACACACCTTGAGAGATGCTCCATGTTGTGCAATCACACTAAGAGTTTCAACCCATCTGATTGCAGACATTAAGGGGTACTGTGATTCTGCACTAACAACTACCAATTTGGTCTTCAAGAAATATGAGATTCCTTATAATTGTATCTACTTTCTCTCAATTCTCTCAAATAACCATAACTCTTCAATATGAACAAATACGACATGGATCCAACTCTCCAACTTTACTCGCATTGATTTCACCCAAAAACACTTTCTAGAATCCTTGGAAATGCTTGTATTTATAGATGCTCAACTCATGGAGGCGTGGAATGGTGAAACATACTAATTGGAAAGCTAAAACATTTGTAGCTTTTGAGATCCCGTGTTTTGGAATTGTTAGTTACAGGACCATTTCTTTCTATAGACATGAGGTTGCGTAACTACCGTAATGGTTGTACAACTACCACTCTGTATAGAGTGATGATTACATAACTACTAGGGTGGTCACATAACTATTGAATCAATTCCCCTAATCACAACATTAAATGGCCTAAAAATATCATTCAGAGGTGTTTTGATCACCCCAAGCCGGACTAGACCATCCTGTGAAGACATAATGAGTAGATATCATTAAGAGCAATTATCAAACATAGAGAATACATAGAATTGGGATATTCCTGATCCATCTTTGGATTAGTAAGGTGCCAGATCATTTTCCATGATGGCATGCATTAGGAATCATTTTGGAAATTTTGGGTTATCTTGGGAAAACCTTCCTCACATGCATTTTTGAGAAAAAGGAGTGTATATATCATGTTAAAAATTCAAATTTAATGGAATGTTTTAGGATCCTTGTGAAGTGTTTGGATCTCATACCATAGGAATTAGAAACATTTTTTTATCCTACTTTGAAATGGACTAAGTGTGACAATGTTTTGAGAACATAAAAAGTGATAAATTCTTAGAAAATTGATTCAAGGTAACCTCTTTGCACTATATTCTTGCATGGAAGATCATGGGTACCTTCAGTAAAGTTATGAGCTTGTAAAAATATCAAGTGGGGGTATTTTAAATTCTCCTCGTGACCCATAAGTTGTTTCATTGCACACTTGTTGGAAACATCTTTTTCACTTTAGCTCATTGGCGCACCATCTCGAGGCAAAATAGAGGGTACATGTAAAACTTGATGAATATAAAATTTAAAGTCTTCCAAGTATACTCATTGGATTCATTTTCCCTTTTCCATGCAAATCCATATATTGGACAACCAAAATCCATGGAAAATTGATCATGAGGTGAAGAAAGCAATTATGGAAGTTTATTAGGGGGTCTAAATCAGGTTCTGGAGCATGTGCTTAGCATGTGTCTTTTCACCTTAGGTACAATTTTTTGTGTAATTTCTTGTGGCGCAAATTTTTCAAGGTGTCCTATTTCACCTGGAATAGGTACACTTTTTTGGTGTAATTTCACCCCCAAAAATTTCACTTCAATCTCATTGGTCCATTTCATAACATCAAAACATAAGGTGAGATCTTGTAAATGCACTTTTTAACTTGGCCATGTACTTTAAGTCATGGTGAGACCCATGTTTTCCCTCCAAGGTTCCTTTTCTCTTTTTCATATTTGAACCCTTCATAATTCCTGAAGAAAAATCATAGTGGACAAATGAAAGTGCACTTTTGAGGTTGTGGTTGTCTGTAATTACACCCCAAAAGTGTGCCATGATCTATTTATTGTTGCCCATTTCCCCCATGTGCATGTGTAGTGCCCACCAAGGTGTTAGGCACTCTTCCCCCATTTAGTGCCCAAAATTTATGATTTAAGACCAAATATAGTAAGATAATTTTTTATTGACTTTCATATTAGTTTTGATAAGCTCACGTATTTAGGTGTTGAGAAGAGAGATTTGTGACACCATAAAGACTCTTGTGAAGAGAATGCATAACACCACAAATGTAACCTTTCCACACCAACATAAATAACTTTTAACTTGCAAATATCCCATGTTTTCCCTCCATGACATAAGATAGGTGTAATTACAACTAATTTCGATACACTTATATAATGTTAGTTGATAAATCACCATATTAGTGATCACCACATGTAAGTTTTATTATGGGTAGAAATGACACAAGATACAACTAACGATATATATAATGTTATGAGTTGTTTTAACAACTTACATGTATAGAAATATAGTTATATCTACCTCCTTGTTTATAGGAGAAGATTAAACTATAAAATGTATCTAGCATTCTACATGAGATATAAAGAAATTATCTTATTATGTTTCCTATGTAAATGTGTTATTCAATATTTGGTACCAGAGCTAGGTTATAGGAAGTGTAGTATGATGTATTGAGAGGTGAAGGGGCATCTCCAAATTAATGACTATCCTGGTGATGTGAGTGATTAGGTATTAGAATTCATTTTGTAGTTTTTTGAAGATTAATATTTTTATCCTTAGATCTCCATCAAACCTCAACCAATATTACATCATGGTTGTGCACAATGTTTAGATTATTTGATATGCTTTCAAAAGAGATGGATGTAACAAAGTATATTTAATGATTTAAATCCTGACAATACCGTGATTACCTGAGGCTTCCATTAGATCCAATCCAACTTGTTCACATTGATATCTTCACACATGGAGTAAAATCCAGATCATAATCAAGTTATTTAGAAATACTAGATGAGGTCACACTAATTGGATTTGCATCTATGTATTACATGTTAAATATTGAGTCGATGTCATGTGTACATCAGAACTACATTGAATTTGTTGTAGTCAACATTGCATTAGCTTTTTTATAAGATGCCCATCACAGATATTCATTAGTTGATCTCTTTTGTAACCATTTTTCGTTGTGATCATTCTTTGCAGTTGTGGATCCTTTCAAAACTAATTCAAAATTTATATTAAATCTCCAAGAATAGTCATCACTCCATTCACACAGTTCTATCTTTTTTTTCACTATTCATGTAGACTGCCACCAAATCCATTCTTGGGGATTTTCTCTATGCCCATGGCTGCTATATTTCTGATAGTAATATGATTCTCATATCATATCTAGAAAGATCCATATCTATCCTTCATCTCCATGCATGCATGCTTTCGCCTACCTCGAGTCCATTGGTTTTAATCACCCTTACATATATTTAGTGTTGATTCTTACTCATCCCTTGCAAAAGGTAGATTGACCATGTTTTTGAGATATTTTTGGTTAGCATGTGATTCTTGTATATATCATTTTAGGTTGATAAAGTAAATATTGTATTATAGTCCATTTTTAAGTTAAAGTTTTTAATATTCATATTATTGTATTGCATATAAGCTTAGTCTATTCCTTTGTTATGATAATACATTAAGTCAATGTTGTATTAGGTGTTCTTTAGGTATTGGGTCTAATTAAATATTTAGAATAGATTTTTTACCATTTGTTTTTATATAGATTTTTAAGTTGTCAAAGATCTACATGTTGTTAATTTTTGTTTAAATCCATTATATAGTTGGATTTTGTGATAACCATTTGAGTCTATCATCGTCAATATATCAGTTAATTGTATAAGTTATCATTTTTTCATCTTGAGTTCATCTAGTCATGTGTCATGAAAGTCCTTGTCATTATAAAGTGTATGTTTGCGTCTATAAATATAGTTGGAGTTGTAAAGTCATCATTTTTCATTGTCATCAAAATTCCAAAAAAATTAAATAAAATCCTTGCGGACGCATTATCGGTGTAACCCAACGTCTAAGTTGTAATTATGCTCCATGATCAAATCTCTCTGAGCTAGTTACAGAACATCAGAGGGCATAGGATAAATAAGGTTGGAGGTCAATCAAATCCTTTGTTAGTTGCCAATGCGACGGCCACATATCAGCTATGGTGACATTCTTGTGGTGTGAGTATTTACTTTCAATTTTTTGGTGTGCTTTTCGTTGTTTTCAACATTCCAATTTTAGAGTGCTTCAGTTTGCAATGTTCCTATTTTCAATAAGTGGAAATTTTACATTATTGGGGGAACGTGATCCAATGTTCCATTTCCAGTTTTTAGTTTGTGTATGAGCAGTAAAATCTCCTATGTTATTTCCTACGGTGAAATGTGATGAGGGCTGATAATAATACTTGGCACATCATGATGTGGTTATAGGTAAACCACTTGAAAACCTTAATTTTTGGTTTTTGGTACTCGAATTGAAAACCACCATTTTTAGTTCGTAGTTAACCATTTGAAATTCATACAACGGGTTTTTGATCATCCTACAGTAAAAATCACCTAATCATGAAAGCATATGCAAGTATAAAGATATGTTTTCCCCATGCTCAAACTAAGGAGGGAATGTTTGGAAATCAATATATTAGTTCTTTGTCTAGTTTTATTATGGGTAGACAATTATATTTTTATGATTTTTTTAATAGCTTACTTCTATAGAAAAATAGTTAGAGCTGCCTCCTTGTTTATAAGAGAATATTAAACTATAAAATGTATCTAACATTCCATATGAGATATAAAGAAAGTATTTGATTATGCTTCATATGTAAATTTTTTGTTCAATATATAAATTAGTAATTATAAAACTACGACACAACCATAACATGAACATCATGAAATGACACTTTTCATAATATCACATTTTCATGGTTAAATTTTTTTGTATTCATATTCTATTTTTATCCTTCAAGTTTTGAAGATCACTTAACATGCAAACATATAATCTCATTCACAAGGCTACAAATTATTCATTTCATTTTAGAATCAACTTATAACAATTATACTTATTTTGGTTATTTTATCAATTACTATAATTTCCATAACTCAATATTAGATTGAAACATTTTATCACACCCGTGAGATTTTATTAGCTCTCGGTCTCTAATTAGAGTTTTTGTTTCACCTAAAGTCACATTTGCTTGACATTTTAGTTGTTATAGTTCAATAATGAGTTACCATAATTTCTAAAATAGTTATGTTACATTAAATTTTTTTTAGACATGATATTAAGTTACTCAAATACTCAAACTCAAGTGATAAATTTATAAGAACTTTCAACAAAAAAAGGCCTGAGTATAAGGCAATTCCAAGTTTCATTTGCATTTCCATTTTATATCTCCCATACTTAAAGGAGTCATGATTATTATTAGAGGTACCACCTCAATTTATGGTTTTCAAGGTATACATGATCATATTTCAAAGCAAAAACATTACCTTCCTTACTTCTCTTATGATCCCATACACGCACAATCATTAGCCCTTCATGCGAGACTTAACATAAAAAGTAATCACCTAAAAACATCGATACACAATACATCAATCCTGTCAAAAATGGGTATTGCACCATTAACTATAATAACATGCATGCTTCCATGACCATAAGAAATAGTTTTGACACACATGCCTAAAAAGTACTACTAGGCCTCTATGAACACATTAGAAGATTGGTTTTAAGGAATATCTCAAAAAAAAAGAGGTGGTTTCTAACACTAAGTGTTGGAGGTGATGAGGATTGAGAGGGGGGGATGAATCAGTCCACAATAAAAAAACTTTTCAACACTTGTGCTTCAAACCCTAACCACTCAATCTCAAGTAGATCTCATCAAAGTAGATAGTCTTCTTAATGAAATATACAAAATACAAGAACCAAAATGATAAAAATGTATATATAGCCACTTAGATTTTTGATAAAATCAAATCGACACACATATGTAAATATTTAGATCAAATTACAATATATAGTGTCTTCAACAATGATCAACAAGATACAACCAATAGCTCTTGAGATACTCAACTATGTATCATGAATACAAATAAATATATGGAACTATGAGAATTTATTTAACTCAAGATCAGATCTGAAAACTCCTTATACACCTGCAAATAACATCAACATGCTATGAAGATAGCATCCAAATTCAAGCACTCAAGTTTTCTCCTCTTCTCCAACTTGCTCTCAAAGAAACATGGCCACCATTTCACTTTCTCAAACTATTCTCATGAAAAATAAACCAGTAGCTTTCCTAGAATGATATTCCATGTGTTTTGGGCCAGGCCCAAATGTTTTTTCTTTGCAACAAAATGGTTCTTCAAAAGAAGATAAAAATGGGTTTAAAAAATCTAGAACTATTATGCCCCAAAACCCTATTTTATACCCTTCTCTTGATTAGAACAAAATGAGGTTGGTACCTCATGATAAATTTGACCCATTCATCTTTAAAAACATCCCATAACTTTTTCTCAATAGCTACAATTGACCCAAGTAGGTCGGCCTAGCAAAAACCCTTCATTTCATGGTCCAAAAATCACAAAATCACATACATCAGGATGCCAAAATTCTCCTCATTCCAAAACCATGCTTATTCAAACTCCCATATTCACAAAATATTAGAAATACATAAAAATGGTCATAATTTTTGTGAACCAATCATATTATTTCATTTACTGGGCTGAAAGTCCTTTGTACTTCTCAAAATTGTTGTTTCACGCACCCTTGAATACCCTGGAAACTTAATATGGCCACCAAATCCTCCATACCAATGAAAACATGTCATGCAACCAATAAAAATAAATTTTAGGACTGGTAGAGCACTCCTGAACTTGTTTCAAGCCTTGAAACATCTTACTCTTCAAACCACAAAAATATTTTCCTTTACCAAAATAACCTTCCAAAAATCTACTTTCAAAGGTTATCTCATAAAAACATTTATAAATATCATCAAGCCTTATAAATAGGATAATTTGATGAAACATTTATTCCTCTTAAAGTTACAAGTAATAATAGGCATCATCCAATCCATCTAATCCCTCCAAAACCTCAAAATTTCACAATTACATAACCTGCCCTAAACTACCAAAATTGTTCTAGATGAAAGAAAGCCCTAGAAACCTTGCCAAATAACCTCATCATGAGGGAAGACATATATCAATGGAAATTTATATTAATATCATTTCCAAAAAACTTGAATCATCTTCAAACTTCTCATGTAGCTCAATTTATTGTAGAAATACTAAGACCTGCTTCTTTAAGGACTAAAACCGACCTTTGACTAGTCAACCTATTTGACCCCAAAACACCATGTAAATGATATAAAATATGATATATATATATATATATATATATATATATATCCATTTTCATTAAGAAAAACTCACATTCATCACACATGATCAATTTTGCATATTACTCCTTTGGACAACTTGCCCAAATACCTTCTTCTTCAGAAACTACTATTTTTAGGTGGGGCCAACATATGTTCATGACCTCAAACTTACATTTCTAGAAATATATATGAATCTACTACAACATAAAATAATTACCCTTTATATTTCAATCAAAACTGGGCCAATATACTTCATCCTTTGTAAACTGGTCCTAGTTAGAGTTTTTCTAGGGTTTTAGACCTTCTTACCTTCTTAACGATCATTTGTAAAAAACATGAAAATCAAATGAACTCATTTTTCTTCTGAAACCTTATTAACTCACCTTATAATATTCCATGAAATGATCAGGGTCCCATTAAAATCACATAATTCACAATGAGCATCTGAAGTAGCATTTCAAGCTGGAAATGCACTAGAAACTAACCTTGTCTCACCAAAACTTGAATATATTCAAAATTCCTTTTCAGAATCACCTAAAATTTTGAATGAAGCACCATGAAACACTATAATAACCATCCATAATAATATTATATCCCAAATATTCTTAAAACTCTCTACTTACAACAACTTATTCATGTTAACTTGTTTGTGCTTCATGGTATCAACTAGGGTCAATCGAAAGAGTGCAACAACTGAACATGGAATATATGTAAATGACCCAAACATACCTCATATACCATGAAAAAATTGAATGCATGATTCCATGAGATAATATGGCTCCCAAACACTCTGTCACACCTCCTAGCTATTATATCTGCTTCCAATGTGCACCTGTAATTAGGTGAACCACCTGTACCTGTGCCATATCACTATTTTGAGTTCTCAAGCACCCTCAAAGAATACTATGAATCATATAAACATGCATATCCAACCTCCAAGAAGATTTTTTACTACCATGTAACATCACCTAAACACCTATATGGGCTTGCTAAAGCAAGCTTGCATAGTTGAATCTCACTATACCAGTTGAACCACATCTGAACCAACATGTTAACACTACATACATCATCATAACATCATCCTACATCATCCAATTTTTCATTAATGTGGTTTTACATCAATGACAATACCTATTAGGCCTATCTAATCCTACATGCCAACAATCTCTGCTTTGTCATTGATGGGACACATCCTAAACTTCTCCCCCTTTTTACATTAATGAAAAAGGCATAGTTGTAGCTTACCTCATTCACCTATATTAACTTCATAGGTCCATAATTTGGTTAGAAACATCAACCAATGGTGTCAATCAAGCGTCTTCTTTTTTATTTTCTCCAAAAATCTGATTCTTGCTTCAATTCAAGCTTGTAAATGCTAAGTTCCCCCTAGAATAGACACTTCCAACACTAGTATACCAAGATACATTAAAATTTTCATCTTTTTAGGAAAAAAACATCATTCCATCCTCTTAGGCATGCAAAAACACCAATTTCAACCATATTCTCTATTTTGAATTCAAGAACCAACTTTATCTACCTTGGGACTAAACCACCTCCACCATCAACATACCAACAATGTCAAAATACACCATGAAAAATCTTCATAAAGGACACACCATCATGTTCTAGGTCTAGAACAAGCATACTAATGTACTTTCTTTCCATCATACAAACTCAAGGACTTGTTTCCCTAATCATACTTCTCGGTTTAATTATAACCAACTTTTTCAAACTAGAACATGTTATTCACATAATGTCATGTCAAAAAAACACTCCCACTGAGCTATTACTACTCTTCTCTAATGGAAAGCACAAAAATTCATATCTTGAATGAAGATCAAACACTTCTCATTAGTCCTAAATCTTATATCTAGTGCATAATAGTCATGTTTCACTAAGATCATGTGTATCATGAACAAAATTACACAGATATTTCATACCCTAAATGGCTTGAGAAACACTATATAATTTTCTATGAGCTTGCATTTGAGCTCCCCCTGTCATAACCACACTTGAACAAATCTTGGCCACCTACGAAACAACATTTCAACCTGAGCAATATTTTGATCTAAAGGATCACAGTCTTAAGATACTTTAGCACAATACTCACAATCTCTGAGGCTTAGGTGTCTAAAATATCTTCATCACATTAGTTCTAGTAATTTTTGGACCTCAAGAAACTTTTCAAACATTTAAAGTCTTTCATTTACACCTTGACATATCCATACTTGTTTCATATTTATACACAAACCCATGAAGACTAGGTCATGCATGTAACAATTCATCTTAGCATTGTTCTACATTTATAAGTCACCAAAGCTTTATAGCTCCTTGTTTCGTGCACCTCGTGACTTGATATAATTGCAATATCATGACACAAACTTTCTTCATGCATGTAGATGATTTCAAATGGGCACTTCATGCCCCTGATTACCCTACCATGAAGAGTCTTCACAGACCCTCATAGCCTATAGCTTGTTATAGTTTCATCTTTCTTGAATATCTTGTAGCACATCACTTTGTTTACAATTTTTATCAAATAACCTATAGATTTTTATTTTTAGATATTTTCAGTACCTTTGTACCCTGTATATTTACATTTGCACCACTTTTCACTTACTCTTCCTTCTATTGTATTATCACAGTTTGTATTGACTTGATTGGACATTTTTTACATTCTAGACACCTGAGAAGTATTCAAAATATCACTCTGTGTCTCTGTAGCTGTAGCTTGTCACATTTCATCTTAGAAAATCAATCCAATGCTATCTGAATCATACATGCTTGATTCACATAATATTGGGTCACTGTGTTGCACAAACTAACCTTGAATCCTTTTAGAAACCCTCTTGGCTCTACTTTTTCACAAATGACACCTTAGTCATGCATTCAAGACCTTCTGACATAGAAATATACCTTCTTGAGGTTCCTTTCTAACTAAAGTATCCATATACTTGACATCTGAGATACTCATAGAGGCTAAGGACAAATCTAAGACTTTTTCACAGCCCTGTAGATACTTCTCTTGCACCTGTAGGTCATATACCCTATCATTGTTCACAAATTTCATCTTTTCATCATACATTCTTTCATCATCTTAATAACCTCACACTAGTTCACTAGGTTCTGTTGCCACTAAACCCTTCTCAAGCCTTGAAGCTTCAGTTGAGTGCAAAAATAACTAGTTCCAGTTTTAACAAAGTTTTCATATACTCTTTCCTGATGATATTATGCTTGAAGCATCTTATAGTTCAAAAAAACACCATGTGAGATCACTTAAGCCTTATTGATGCTTTCACGTGCTTCTAACTACCATGGATTCCATTTCCTATCAAATAAATCCCACAAATACATATTGAGAACTCACAGACCTCAATGAGATCATTTTCTTGTCAATCGACATGACACAAACCCTCCAAGTCTTATTAAGAACATTTCCATTCTTTGTATCATGGGATTCATTGATATCTAAATACACTTAGGGTTTTTCTGTTAAAGCCTCACAATGACTAGGAAATTTGATAGTGATTTAAAGATTGATATTATCTTTACAAGACCTTAAGCAAGCTAAATCTCATGAATTTGTGACAGGGATCTCAATATTCTTCTAACAATACTGAGACTTTGAGTTCACCATGATACATGCACACAATTGTTTAGACATTCTTGAATACTTGAAGACACATTCAAATACTTCACACTTAGATAAATTACACTTGGATATTTGTCTTAGACAACACCAAACATCCCCTGAGTTCTTCAACTCTTCCTTTAATCAATACAGTAGACATGACAACCTCTCGTAAAGTGAATTTCAATGATATCAACTTATCCTTCAACAGATCCTACTAGGCATACCTATCTTCAGGTCTTTAGAACTTCAACAAATTTTAGATGCAAAGAATCATACCTAAAACCCTTCATTCTTGATGAATCTTAGGTTTTTTTATCTCTACGTACCTATAGGTCTCCTTTGATGAACATAATACCCTTAGAGAATGAATTCTCAAGTTGCCATGTGTTATACAACAGTTTTCGGTAAGTTGGAGCATAAACTTTGTCTTCATGGATTATTTCAGGCCTCTATGACATAATTGAATTCTGTAACACACTCAATTGTTTCCTTTAACTTAGAAATGACAACATGAGACACCAAAGACTCTAAAATCAGACAATATAGATCAATATGATGTTCATTAAAGACATAATAGACTTGCATAAATACTCCAATTACATGAATGAAACTTTTACACAACTGTCATGACCATTTATACTCCATTTATACTCCATATAATCCTTCTCGTGACTCGAAACATGATAGTGCAAACCTTGAGACTTAAAGCACAAGCCTCTTTGTTGGAATCAAATAAGAACACTTCTAGGAAATACCCACTCATAAGCATGGCCTTGAAGAAACTAAGACTTATGTTTATGTAACAAATTCCATCTCAAAACTTAGAACATATTTTCACATCCTCACAACACACATGACACACTTTCTTGATAGTGAAAAAGACTCATTATACAAGCACAACTCATGATACAGAAAAAAACCTATTCTATGAATATGATGTGACTTTATGAATTTCACATGGGAATTCTTCATAATATACACACAATATTTATCCTTGATGGAGAAAACTTAGACCACAGTAGCCCAGATAACTTTACATCAAATATTTTTATGCTTTGAGGAACAACAAAGACAAGAGACTTGACATTCACATCATGACCAACTAGTAGAATAACATGAACATACTAAATGACTTGAGAAACATACCTCAAACACCATGAAGAGAATACACAACACTGATCAAGATAGCTCCCTCTCACTCCAATGCTTCCTTTGCACATATATACCTCTATGAAGCCTAATAGAGGCATATAACACCATGGATGAGCTTGATGAGAGACCTAATTAGGTCTTAAGCTCTCTTCCTTCTCCTTGATTATCTATTATTTAACTGATTCCTCATTTTTTTATAGAAGACTTATCCTTTTTTGAGACATATCCTTGGATTCTTCATTAACACTTTGACTAGTCTCTTCCTTCCTTTTGTATGCTTGATCTTGTGGCTTGGGTTTTTGATTTTCCTTCTTCAACTGACCTGAATTTAAAAACCTTACAATGTGCCCTATCTTGTGGCACTTAAAACATTCAATTTACCTTCCCTTGCATTCATAAGCCATATGTCCATATGCATTACAAGCATAAAAATACCCATTGAACTTGCTTACATACCTCCTTGTGTTTGATGGTTCATTCTTGCAATACTTTGTAAGATGACCTTTTTCATGACAAATATAACATTCAACTCCATATCTTTGGCCTACTATTTCCTCCTTGTTTTGGCATTCTTCTTCCTTATTATCTTCACAATTTTATTTTCCTTTTCCATCATCCTTCTTTTCAACCTTAAGACTACAAAAATAGCCTTATGTCCATAAGCACCACATTTGTAACAATAACCATGAAATATACCATACCTATAAGCACTTGGCTACCTTGTAAGTGATATTATAGGAAGTGGAAACCTTGATCTCTCTCCCTTGATTGGTTTCTTACTTTCATTCGATCCTTGAATTGATTCTTCTTCATTCTTCTTGGATGAATCAATCCTCAATAAAAAAATTTCAACACTTGTGCTTCAAACCCTAACCACACAATCTCAAGTAGATCTCATCAAAGTATATAATATTCTCAATGAAAGATACACAATGATAAACATGTATATAACCACTTAGATTTATGATAAAATCATATCCACACACATATGCAAATATATAGATCAGATTAAAATATATAGTGCCTTCAACAATGATCAACAAGATACAACCAATAACTCTTGAGATACTCAAATATGTATCATGAATACAAATAAATATATGGAAGTATGAGAATGTATTCAACTCAAGATAATATCTGAAAACTCATTATACACATGCAAATAGCATCGGCATGCTATGAAGATAACATCCAAATTCAAGCACTCAAGTTTGCTCCTCTTCTCCAACTTGCTCTCAAAGAAACATGACCACCATTTCACTTGCTCAAACTCTTCTCATGAAAAATAAACCAGAATATATCCTAGAATAATATTCTAGGTGTTTTTGGATAGGCCTAAATGGATTTTATTTTCAGAAAAATGGTTCTTCAAAAGAAGATAAAAAGGGGTTTAAAAAGCTAGAACTATTATGCCCAAAAACTCCATTTTATACCCTTCTCTTGATTAGAACACAAAGGAGGTCAGTACCTCATGATAAATTTGACCCATTAATATTTAAAAATATCCCATAACTTTTTACCAATAGCTATAAGTGACCCAAGTAGGTCAACCTAGCAAAAACCCTTCATTTCATGGTCCAAAAATCAAAAAACACATGCATCGGGATGCCAAAATTCTCCTCATTCCAAAACCATGCTTAGTCAAACTACCATATTAATAAAATATTATAAATACATAATATAAACATAAAAATGGTCACAATTTTCATGAACCAATCAGATTATTTCATTTAATGGGCCCAGAGTCCTTTGTACTTCTCAAAACTTTTGTTTCCCGCACCCTTGAATACCCTGGAAACTTCATACTGCCACCAAATACTCTATACTAAATAAAAACATGCCATGTAACCACTTAAAATAAATGGAAATACCTGTAGAGAAATTCTAAACTTATTTTAATCTTTGAAACATATTCCTCTTCATACCACATAAATATTTTCCTTTACTAAAATAACATGCCAAAAAAACTACTTTCAAAGGTTAGCTCATAAAAAAATTATACATATCATAAATCCTTATAAATAGGCTCATTTGATGAAAAATTAATTCATATTCATGTTAAAGGTAATAATAGGCATCATCTAATCCATCTCATGCCTCCAAAAGCCTCAAACATTCACAATTACATAACCTGTCCTGAACTGCCAAAACTATTCTAGCTGAAAGAAAGCCCTAGAACCCTAGAAAATCACCTCATCATGAGGAAAGAAATATATCAATGGAAATGTATATGAATCTAATTTCCAACACAACATGAATTATCTTCAAAATTCACATGTAGCTCAATTTATTGCAGAAATACTGAGACCTTCTTAAGGACCCAAAATTGCCCTTTGACCAATCAACTTGTTTGACCCTCAAAACACAATGAAACTACATAAACATGATTATAAATCTCCATTTTCATAATTAAAAACTCACATTCATCACACATGATCATTTTTGTGTATTACGCCTTTGGACCAACTTGCCCAAATACCTTCTTCTTCAAAATTACTATTTTTAGGTGGGGCCCACATATGTTCATGGAAATCTCTATGAGTCTACTACACCATAAAATCATCACACTTTAGCTTGCAATAAAAACTAGGTTAGTATACTTTATCCTTTGCAAATTGGTCCTAGCTAGGGTTTTGCTAGGGTTTTAGACCTTCTTAGCTTCCTAACGATCATTCATAAAAACGTGACGATAAAATGACCTAATTTTTCTTCTAAAACCTTCTTAACTCACCTTATAATATTTCATGAAAGTATTAGGGTCCCATGCAAACCATAATTCACAACGAGCATATGAAGTAGCTTTTCGAGCTGGAAATGCACTAAAATTGACCTATCTCACCAAAACTTGAATATATTCAAAATTCCTAGTCGAATCACCTAAAATTTTGAATGAAGCACCATGAAACACTATAATAACCATCCATAATAATCTCATATCCCAAATATTCTTAAAAATCTCTACTTACAATGAATTATTCATGATAACTTGTTTGTGCTTCATGGTATCAACTAGGGTCAACTGAAAGAGTGCAACAACTGAACATGGAATATATGTAAATGACCCAAACATACCTCATATGCCATGAAAAACCTAAATGCATGATTCCATGAGATCATATGGCTCCCAAACACTCTGTCAAACCTCCTAGCTGCCATACCTACTTTTAATGAGCACCTGTAATCAAATGAACCACCTGTACATGTACCATATCACTACTATGAGTGCATCAAACACCCTCAAATCATAATATGAATCATATAAACATGAATCTCCAACCTTCAAGAAGCTTGTACTGCCATGCAACATCACCTAGGCACTTGTATGGGCTTGCTAAAACAAGCTTGCATCACTGAATCTGAACAAACATCTTAGGACTAGATACATCATCATAGCATCATCCTACAACATCCACTTTTTTTATTAATGTGGTTTTACATCAATGAAAACACCTACTAGGCCTATCTAGGGCTGTATGCCAACACTAAGAATCCTATTAGTAATATAATACTTTTGAGAACCATCTAGAGATTAGAACTTTTCTTAAACCCAAAAAGGAGAACAATGCAAAAATAACCCAATGCTCAAGGATAACCTTACTAAGGGTTTATATATTGGGATAAATTGGGTAGATTTTAAAATAATAACCTCCTAAAAGTGGTAAACCATAATCATTCTTAAATAAGGAGGTTTCATTACTTCTGAGTGTTCCTAACATTTTAGTAATGCAAACAGGAATAAAAAATCACTTCATTCACATAGAAGCACAATTATAACATATTTATTTCATCTATATTTAAAATTTACATCTAAACCATTAGCAAGATATATACCTATAATCAAAATCACCCCTAAAATAGAATGCCCATTTTCCATAAGATACCAATACACTACGAGATCTCACTCATCACAACACAATCCATAATTAACATTCATGATTATAACATAGTGCTAATACATCTATTTAACATTACATGTATTTTTCAATGATAATCCATATTATAAAAATAGCAACGATACTACCATTTACTTTTTATCCCACGTACTCACAACAACCGCATGGTCAACACAACCACTAGCATGAAATCTAACAATAATCAATCATGATTTATGATTTCACATTTTCCCAGTAATAATGCAATAACATTTAACATATTTTTAGGAAGAGTAAGAACACAATGCTATTTCATTTTCTTTTCAAAGCCAAAAATAGGGTTAGAGAGAGGATAGAGAAAAACATAATTTCTTTTTGCATTTAATTTCTTTTCAAACAAATGTTAAAATTGTTTCCTACAGTTATGTTTTTGTGTTTACAAGTCTTCTTGATCACTATTTTGCTTGGATGAGATCATATGATAGTTTTCTCCATTTGGTTACAAGTTTCCAAAAATGTAAAAATTAAGACAATTTTCCCAAAAACTAGCATTTGAAAACAATATTCAAGGCTCAAACACACAAGGGAACACATTCCTACATATTACCCTATAGGGAATACTACTAATTGATAGAACCCAAAATTAGAAAAAAAGATTTAAATGTCGCTCATCTTTCTAAAGCTACTTATCATAAATACACTCAAGAAACCTTGTCACCCAATGACCAGAGGCCTAAAAATCTTATCAGGAAAACTAGATTGCGGGATTTTTTCTCAAAATAGATGGTTTTTAGGAATTATCTTGAAAAAATATCAAAGGTATGTAGAAGCCAAAATCTATTTCTACACCCAGGGCCAAAACAATGGCTTAAAACTAGGCTACATTTTTACTTTCAACAACTGGTTAAATTTGTGAACTAACCTGATGGGATCCTACATGCGTTACAAAAAAGGTCAAACAAAATTATGTGGAATAACCTAGGGTTCATTTGAACACTCCATGTGACATGGTACACGGTTAAAGTTATTTTTTCTCATTTCGAGGTTTATAAGGATATTTTATGCCTCCATGAAAACAAGTTTATTAACATTACACAAAGTTGTCAAATAGTATTTTTTACTAAGTTTCACATTTAACCTGCTAATTACATGGTTTCCAAATCCAAAACTAGTATTGTAATTTATCCATCCATCATACGAGGTAAAAGAGAATTATGTTTGCATTCATGGTTAATGGTCTTGTTGCATACAAAATACAAAGGATTTTTTTTCTATACAATAACCTGTTAACCATTTTTACCCTCCTGGAAAAATTGTTCAACTAGGAAGAGAAGAGACTTAATAGTTTAATGGGGCTTGATGAGAAAAATAGGAAAAATTAGATTATTTTATGTGATTTGATGTATTTTTGTGTTTGGGGGCATTCATTCTAGTCTTAGTCATTTTTCTCCTTTCCAAAATTCCAAGAAGTTAGAAAAATGAAAAAAATTGAAAAAATGGGATATGGGGTATTTCTAGTGTAATGCAGATAAGTGGAGGTCGGGTGGAACCAACCCTGGGAGTACCTAGTTTTTGTACTAAGAAGGAGCTCTATGGGCCATTGGGCCTTTTTAGTGTAGGATATTGAGGGGAGAAAGAACTCGATCCTGAGTTCCATCAGTCCTTGAGTTCCCCATGGGAGTGAAATTGTTACGAGTCAAAGGAGCATGTGAAGGAAAATGGTATAGTACAGGAGTTTAGAGTGAAGGAGGCCAGTGGGAACTATTTCCAAAAGGGAAGAAGGCCCAAAACATATTAGAGACAATAGATTGCGGATATGTGGCGTCGCAAAGGAAAAATGGAACATGGGAGCTTACCAAGTCAAATGAATGGAGAGTTGGATGCCAAGATGGAACTCGGTGGGGGTCACAAGAAAAAGAACACGGAGCTCGAGTTGCTTGACAGGATGGAGGGGAGTTAGAAACGAAGTGGTGAGCTCGGGGCATAAGCAAGGGATATCACTTAGAAATTTAGTGAGCTAGGCAAAGCCAAACACAAGGGGGAAGAGCCCACACTCCATTATGGACTATGGGCTAGTTAGAAGAAACAGATGCTGAGAATTTCCCAAATGAGTAAAACGCACACCTCCAGCTTGCAACTCCATAACTAGACCCCCATGCATCAAATTTGATACAAAAAATATACCCTGGATTCGTATTTCTCTCCTCTTGACTTAGAAATGATAAAATATAAAGAGTTGGTATGGTGCTTGGGGAAAAAGGTGAAAAACATCTCATCTCAAAATGCAACATCCTAGGTGAGCCAAAATGCATTAATGGAAGTATGAAGGAAAATTTCTTCTCTAACTAGATAAAGGACATGAAATGGTGGGATTTGATAGGTTCACCATGATGTTTACATGCCATTCAATCCTAGGTTGTTGCACTGTATGTGGTATTCAAGCCTCCATCTTGGGCATTTTACAAGAGATGTATGCCTTTCTTTCTCATTATAATGAATTTCATGATCATATGAAGCAATAAAATCAGGTTTTTGGGTCATTCTTCAAACCTAGCTTGTATTTCATCCCATTCTCTTTCCTCTACATTCCATTTGGAGATATTTTTGTCTATTTTTGGTTTTTGTAAGCTCTAAATGGTTGTGTTTAATGGAAATGGTGTTGTGGATGTTTATTTCTAGACTGTGGTGTTATACATGCCCTCTCTATCTCCATTTCTTCCCATTTTCATCCATTGGAGAGTTTCTCAACCCCCCTTTTCTTGGTGTTATCACCTCCTCAATTTAGGATTTCTTCATTTCCATGCTTTTTGCTCTCTCATTGATCCCTATGATTGTTAAGATATGATTAGCTATTTGTATTTTCTTCATTAGCAGTAGTTTAGTGCTAGGTTTAGATAGAGGAACCAACCTTATTTGAAGGTCCATCTCAAGTAGCAAGTCCCAAAAATGAGAGATAGTCCCATGTTTCCCAAAACAATGATTTCCTAATTCGGACATGCTAGAAAATCGAGGGTGGTGTTCTTAGTTGATAATAGTTTTGGCATGCCTATTGGGACCTCATAAGTCAATATTCCCAGTTTGGATGTTTATCTTGGTAAAACTATAACCTTTGGATGTTCAACAACAACACATCTAGAAACTCCAAGAATCAAAATATACTAGTTTGAGTAGTTAAAGTTTCTCAGTCCATGAGAAGAATCCAAACAAGGTCTAGAACAACGAAGGAGTTTTTGAGTACATGTAGTTATCACCAAAAAGAGGAAGAAGGGTAAGATCAGTTTAAATATCACCATCTCCACCAAATAGAACCATTTCAACACCACCACCTGGTAGGCCCTTCTTGTAATCTACTATATTTCTTAGGCCTATTTTAATGGCACAACAATAAAATCTAGGATTTTTCAATTTTATAGGAAACATTCCACTTTCTCTCAATGCTCAAAATATTATTCCAGTAGCATTTTTGAAGAGTATTCCATTTTTTACTAGGGAGAATCATATTACTCCAATCAACCATATCTAAGACATTGCTAATGTTTGTGTTATCCATGAAATTGTTGACCAAGATGTAGCTGTGAAAATTCTAGCTTCCTCATTCAAAGGAAAGGATCTACAATGATTTTGAAGTCTAGCAGTAGGGTCCATCACTAATTGGAATACACTTACAAAACACTTTACAATTAGTTTGGAGAGAGGGCACATCACTTATCATTATTAGAATAGTTGACAACCATAAAGAAGGCTCCAAATAAGCTCATGACAAAGTTCAACTTCAGGTTTTAGAGAACGTGGGATAGAATTCCAACCCTTGTAATACCAACCATAGAAGGTGATTTTCTTTACTTTTTAAAATCCCTTAATTCTGATATTACTGTCATGGTTTAATCTATGGGAGGTATAACATTTCCAGGAGCCTATGCATTAGCTATTAGAGCTTAAAACTATTTAATCTAAGTTGGAAAACTTGCCCCTAGACCACCAATGCTCATTTACCCAGAGATTGGAAATCTTAATTATAATCAAACACCTAAATTAGCCCCTATCCCAACTCCAAGGAATCAGAGTTCTAGTGAGGCATTTACTTCCTCAAGTACCTCAAGTGAGCTTCAAGAGGTAATGAAGCAATTGCAAAATCTTGGGAATGAGTTGGTGAGAATCAAAAGGTAGTATGCCCATATTTTTAGACCTTATTAGACCCAATACCAACCAATAAATCCCCCATATCAACCAAATAAACCACTTACCCAAGCTGAAAATTAGACTCAAAGCCAATTTCCTTTTGCTAGGCCATTCTAACCTTATAACCCAAATGCAACCTCTTCATCTAAAGCTCTTGTTTCTTGTCCAAAATAATCTTGTATAAGATTACGAGTTGTGTTTTCCTTGTGGTAATTCACATAACCAAGAAACATGCCCTAATGACATACTGAACCAAAGCTTCAATGTGCAAAGTGCATTTTATTCCCAAGAAACAACTAATGAGGAAAATCAATAGCAAATGGTTTCTCAAGAGACACCTCAAAGTGACAGTTCGTTTGTGAAATGGCAAGCATAGAAATTTTGTGTAATAAATCAATCTCTTCCTCAAAGTGTGGCTATAAATACTAGGTCTAGGAAAATAGCTATGGAAGAGGGGCAGTCATCAAATGTAATTCCTTCTCAACCTTCTTTGACACTCCAAGGATGTGGCTTCTAAAACCCAGTTCTAAATTTACAAAATTAGCCTAAGGTATCTTCTATACTAGTTCAAGTATAGGAAAAGGTTGTGGTGAACAAAGTGTAATGAAATGATAATAAAAATCCATTCAACATACTTGAGAAAATGAAGAAAACAAATGTGCGTATCCCCATGTGGGAATCATTGACAATTCCAGGCCAAATAGATCTCTTGTAAGTAGCCATGAATAAATTATCCATCTCAACTGAGTCATCTAAGGAGTAAGAAAGAGTCCTCACCAATACAATACAACAAAAGGAGGGTCAACCAAGAAGAAACATGAAGCCTCCACCATTCTATGTATCCTTGATCATTGGGAAAATCTAGTGCACAATTGCATGATTGGCTCAAGGGCAAGTTGTTCAATAAAGCCAAAGTAGATTGCAAACCAAATAGGCCTCAAATATGAGCCCATTTATAAATGAGTGGTGTAATTGGATGGAAAAGAAATGGAAAATGTTAGAGTTATCAAAGGTCTAATGCTCACACTACATGCATGTCCAAATTTCACAGTTCCTCGGATATATTTGTAATTGATCTACCTCCAGTCTTTGCCCTATTTTTATTTAGGGACACCATTGTTAATATTGGGGGATACTTGTTAAGATAATTGGTCTCACATGCTCTTAAAAATTAGGTATGGTGCTAAGGCCAGTATAAGGTTTGAACCAATTGCTACATAACACATTAAACATTATGTGCCAAGCCCTATCAATGTTAACTACACAATCTTTGATCAAGAATATTTCCCAATCACTCAAGTGTAAAATACTTGAATCGGAGGCATTCCTGACTTGATACTTGATGAATGGGAAAATAAACCTCACAACTATGACCCATCCAAGGAAATGGAAGAAGAAAATTTGGGTGTTTATTTCCTGCATGAAGAAAATTCACCCCTTTTTCAAGTATCACCAAGCCAAATAATTAAGGTGAGAATGGAGTTTGGAAAATTTTATTTGATAGTTCAAGGAGTAGACGAGGTGCATGAGGAGTAGTAATGATTTTGTCTCCCAAAGCTATGAAGTATTACTTTTCTTTCATATTTCAGTTCAACTACTCTAATAACACAACAGAGTGTGAATCCCTTATCCATAGATTCCATTGGGTAAGGAAGAGAAATATCAAGAAGTTGAAAACATTTGGAGATAATGAGCTGATTGTGAATCAAGTTAGAGGGTTAAATACATCTAAAAATGATCTACGCAAGATATATAAGCTCAAAGTATGGGATCTATTAGAATATTCTAAAGCATTCAACATCAATTCCACACCAAGAAAAATAAATGAAATTGCTAACAAGCTTGTAGAAATTGGGGCAGCGTTTGACATTACTAAGGATATCAAAAGGATAATATTCAGCCACATATCAAGGTGGTGGTAAGTCTTGATGTACTTGAAAATGAAAAAAATGGTAGGTATTTGAAAATGACCACCATATCATCAAATTCATTCAAGAAGAGGATGCGTTCTCTTCAAAAAACAAAGATAAGTTGGAGAAACATTATGGAGATCAGGTAGTCCAACTCATATCGTACAAGCTGCCTAAGGGTCTAGTGACTCTGGAATCCATATTCAATCCCAATGACCAGTTCAAAAGAGGAAAAATAAATATCATGGTCAAAGGTGAAGATTCAAAGCCTATTTTAGTTGGAGAAGGAAAATTGCTCCAAATTGGAAAGGTAAATACTCAACAAGAAAAGCATGATTTTATACAATTTTTCAAGAATTTCCTAATATATTTGCATGGATCTATGAAGATCTTAGGGATTTGATCCTATTTTAGCTCAACATACTATTGACCTAGATTCAGAAGCTAAACCCATCAGGAAGAAACAACGACATGTAAATCCTCACATAGAGCCTCTAATGAAGAAATAATTGAACAAAATGATTGAGGAAAGCATCCTTTTCCCTATCAAGCACTCATCCTGGTTACAAAACTTGTGACATTATGAAAAAGGAATGGATAAATCAGGTTTTGTGTGGATTTTAGATATCTAAATATAGCTTCCCTACATGACCACTACCCAGTTCCCTCAATGGAACACATTCTAAGAGTAGTAGTTTGTTCATAGATGTTTTCACTTCTAGATGGCTACTCATGTTACACTTAAATCATGGTGAGAGAAGAGGACTAGTTTAAGATAAATTTCACTACAAAATGGGGGACCTATGCCTATGGGAAAATGGCATTTGGATTATCTAATGCAAGAGAAATGTTTTAGAGGGCCATGGATATGACATTCAAAATATTAATTAATAAAATTATTCTTGTATCGCTTGATGATATTATAATAATTAATAAGAACAAAATTGACCATCTATCCCATCTCAGGTAAGTGTTTGAGAGATGTAGGCAGTTTGGAGTTTCCCTTAAACCTAGAAAATGCATATTCTTGGATCACGAGGGTAAGCTCCTAGGTCACATTGTTTTGAAATAAGGATTAACTATTGACCCGAGAGAGCTGAAGCAATTCTAGCATTTCCCTTGCTAAGTCATAAGAAATATCTCCAAATATTCTTAGGGAGGATCAATTTGTTAGAATATTTGTGCCTAACTTTGCTAATTTTCTTAAACCACTAACATTGATGTTGAAGAAGAGCATGGAATTTAAATGCATAACTGAGGGAAAATATAGCTTTGAGGATATTAAGCAAGCAATATCACAAGATTTGAATCTTATCAATCAAGACTTCTCAAAAGACTTCATTTTGTATGCTTTTGGTGTATCGGACACAATATCTGCAATATTGGTACAACAAACAAAGAAGGATCTAAGCAACCTATTACATTATCCAATCAGAGCCTTGAGGACTATGAGGTAATATATTCATTCATTGAGAATCATTTCTAATAATAAACTTAAAAAAATCAAGACATCTGGTTTCAAACAACAAGATTCACCTGCTAGTCTCTCATGCCAAAGTGAAAGATCTTTCCTCCTGAAGGTTATTCTCTGATTTGAATGCAATGGGGAAATTTGAAAAGGCTGAAGGTTATTCTCTAATTTGAATATGTGTCTACTATTTTACTAAGGTGCTATTATGGTCTCACTATGTTTTTATGAGGTAGTGTTGCGGTCTTTCTAGAGGTTTTGCTATTGTTTTTCTAAGGTGCTACAGTTTTTTGGTGCTCTCTCTTTTCTATGCTTTTTTCTTTTATAAAACCCACATGGAGATAACTTGAGATTCATAAATCATATTTTTGTGTGGGTGGACTTTTTGGAAAGGGAAGATCATCCTCCATCCAATGAAATTAATAAATTAGTGTTTTAAATAAAAAAGGAGTGTTAAAAATGGTGACTTGCAAATGGACCCTAATACATGCTCAAAATACAACAAATTAAAAACAAAAATTTGGAGCTAATATTTTAAAGCAAGATGTTAAGAGTTTTGTTGTTTTTGATCAAATTTATAAAAAGAGTGTGAGTTATAGGTGTAGAGACAAGAACACAAACCATATTTGATCATCAATGAAGTTCTAATTATAGAAGAATACAAGAATCCCATATTCAAAAGAGATGAGTGCATGAAGAGCAAAATAAGAATATTTACAAAAACCTAGAATAGAGGTAAGCTTGAATAAGATGGAAGAGGAAGGAGACGTTTTTGAATAATTATATTTTGTATACCACTACATACAAGGAATACCTTTGATCCAATTTTCTGTAAATATTCTTTGTTTTTCTCTTCATGCACTCATCTCTATTGAATATGGGATTTTGGTATTCTTCTCCAATTAGCACTTCATTGATGATCAAATCTACTTTATTTCTTTGTCTTTGCACCTAAATCTCACACTATTTTTCTCAATTTCATCATCATCAACAAAAATCTTAACATATTGCTTAAATAGATTAGCTCCATAATTTTGTTTTTTATTTATTATATTTTGAGAATGTATTAGGTTCCCTTTGCAAGTCACCATTTTTAACACTTTTTTGTAATTTAAAACATTTATTTATTGGTTTTATTATATGGAGGATGATCTTCCCTTTCCAAATATTCCACCCACATAAAAATCTGATTTTTGGATCTCAAGTTATCTCTATGTGGATTTTATAAAAGCAAAAATCACGACAAAGAGAAAGCACCATAAAATTGCAGCACCTCGTCAAAACAACAGTAAAACCTCAACGAGACCATGAAAATACTTCATAAAAACCCCAACGAGACACAAAAATACCTTAGTAAATCAATATAAACATATTAAAATCAGAGAAGAATGTTCAACCTTTTAAAATTTCCCCAGTGTATTCTTATCTCACTATCCATGATTGCAAAGACCCTTTATAAACCTAAATCCATCTTGAATGCATACTAAACTAGCCATAGAACATTACATAACACTGAAACACACTGAACCACTTATCAATCAACTAATTCATACTAAATAGATTTTAGAGATTATTTGACCACCGTGGAGGCCACCTTGAGAGAGCTCATTAGATATTATACTTGCAGGATGTTAAGAACTTGAATGACATGAATAACCTTCATGGAATCACCAAGAACCTCTCTGTGAGCTAACACTACCAATCAACCTTCATTTCTCTTGGATATTCTTTCTTCTCCACTTGCTCACTTCATCATTCACCCTTTTTTCCATCAATACCATTTGACATCAATGACAACATCATTGACCATGACTAGGGTCCAACAAACTCCCCCTTTGTCATTGATGGAAACACACTCAGAAACACTAAATTTTTATGGAAAAATCATTTTAAAACAAATTTCTAGCTAAAATATCTCCAACTTTGACATTCACGACAAAGGGTTGTATAATCAACATCATGATCAATGTGAAAATAAGCTTGATAACTAGAGTCTTACCTTGATAAGCTCCCCCTAGAATTGTGTTCCATCTTTTATGACTCCCACTAACAAAAAAATTGATTCACTTGATCACTAGTATATCCCTCTTAGATGATATTTTTCTTTTGACTTATTAATTTCTCTCCACCATATTATCTTGAGTTGGCATTTCACTTCTTGTCCATAAGCTCCCCCTAGGATTAATAGTACTAACTTGCCACAAGAGTCTTAACTGTTTCCAGCAATCAAATTCTTCATTTCGCTGAACTTGTACTCTTCATCTCATCAAAATCACTATACCATGCTCAAATTCAATTATCTGTTCAAATCAGCAACAAATCAGATCCATTTGACCTGATATAAGCTTAAAATATACTCCCCTTGAGCTGATAAACTCCATAATGATCTTCAATATTTTCATTCATCTATTTTCTTGTGCCAAATTCATTCTCACATCATCAAAGTTATCTCCATAGCTAACATAAACATTCATGAATCAAGTACCTTGTTCTAACCTTATGCACTGAACCTTATGCAATCTCATAGATCTGACATCTACTTGTAGCTTCATCAGTTCTTGTATCAACTGCAAATTCCTTGTTCTTAGATTTTCTGAAACTTCTCGACTTCTTACACCTTATTTTACTTATAGATTGCACTAATTTTCTTAGTCCTATAGAATATCAGCTTTCACCAACTCATTCATAGATACTCATCAACTCAATTTGTAGCTTCTCAAAACAAATTATAGAGAATACTTTATTCATAATCTCACAACTTTGAGCAATTTTCATGACCAATTCATTTTGTTACCAATTTTTACACCAATTTTTATGTAAGAGATACTTTTTGGAAGATATCCACACCATTATATTATCAAAATATTGTCGATCAACATCTTTGAGAGCTTAATATATGCATTTGGCATTCAAGGATCATGAAACCTTCTTCCATATTTGTAGCCTATCATGAGGCAATCCCTAGATGTTTATAACTATTTTCTCATCACTAGTTACTCACATACATCCTGTCACCTTCTCTTAAATTTGAGGAAAATGAGGATTTTGCATTACTTTACTCATATAAATGGGATGAGAGACAAAAATATTTCTGGAACATGTACTCATACCATGGACACACACTTGTACTTCACACATTTTACATTAAAGGATCATGACAATAGATTTTGACAATTGATGCTTATGACTAGACCTTTCAGACATCAAGAATCACTCTTGACCAACACATACTAAAATCATATTTTGACATTACTTGGTAGCACTCATTAAATCATGACAAATCTGGCAGAGGATAGGCTCTTCTTTCAAGACTCAAAAATGAGGATGGAATCTTAGAAACATGAAGAACAAGAACTCACACACTCAAGTTTTCATATAGACACATGACTCATTTCCAACCATGGATTTTTATGCTATTAACAACCAAGTAATAGATGATTAAATCATGACATGATCACTCACATTCAAATTTTCACTATACGATCAACTTGTTCATTAACTCAAGATTTCTCTCATGAAAGAACTTATCATTTGACCATAACAATGAAAAATTTAGGAGACAAATGCATAACCTGAAACAACTAACAATGCTCTCTTTTTCTATGTTTTCTCATAAATATACACAAGGACTTCATATTCTATACCAACCATTATCATATCATACCTTGATAATTTAATAGGGGAAGAAAAAAAAAAAATATTCTCTCCAACCATTATGTTGACCATCATGTTCAACTTTATCATAATGAACTCTGAACAATGCTTCCTTTAGATTGATTATCTATTATTATTCCACCTTAAGCCATTTTCAATTTCTAGCTCTATGTCCAAATCCACAACATGACAAAAAACCATCCATTGAATTTTCTCTCATACCTAGATGGGTTTGGTTTCCTAATTGGCTTATCCCTTCCACGTTATTCTCCTTCATCTGCTTCATATTTGTTTTCATATCGGGACCAACCTTTTCATCTTCCTTGTTCTCTGAACATCTTTGACAACATTCATGGCTTGATTCAGCCTTTAAATCTCTTTTCCTTGCTTGTTTCATTTCCTCTCTGAGAGTATTCAAATCAGAAGTTAGACTTTCACATTCTCTACTCTTTGCATAAATTAATGCTTGAAATTCCTCATGCTCTATTACATCATATTTTCCTTGTTTTCTTTGCAAATCATTGAGCTTATTAGTCACTTGTTTAATTTCAAACTTCAGATTCCTTAAGTCTTCTTCATGCTTCTTGCAGATATATTATTTATCCTTGTTGTTCTTCACATTTTCTTGCTTTTCTTGGTCTAGGTCATCCTGGAATGTCTTCACGGTTGAACTAAGTTTTTCGCAATCTTTAATTTTATCGCTGAAATCTTTAGATATTAGTTTGACTTATTCTTCATGCTCCTCTACCTCTTTCTCATGTTATTTCTCCATTTGGATCAGCACCACTTCATGGTGTCTTATTTGATCTTCTCGTTCCATCACCAAGGTTCTTAATTTGGTAATCTCTTCTTCTTTGATTTTGAGAGAGTCTAGAGCCTTATTTTATTGAGAATCCTTATATTTGCATTCTTGAGAATCCTCTTGATCTTGCTTTCCCAATTTATTCTCAAGGAGAGTTATGTGCTTCTCATAGGCACTGATATAGGCTTTTAGTTTCTTGTTTTTCTTCCTTGACCTATCTAATTCTTCTAGAGCACATTGAAACTTGGAGTCTAGATTGATCTTTACCTCCTCATAATCTAAATCATGTCTAGAGTTGCTATAAATTTCCATTTCCATCATCAACCTTTCTTTGTGAGATTCATCCTGATACTTTATGTGTGTGGATCTAACCATGCTTATTTCTTTAGGATCACCTCCAAGTTGTTAAGATTAACACAGGAGAACCATCGCTTTGATAGTAATTGTTAGTAATTTCATTCATTGAGAGGGGGGATGAATCAGTGACTATAAAATTCCTAACACTTTTGTCACTTTAGTTTAATTACATATTGAGCTTCTAGTGCCTCTTATTTGATTAGAAAATTGATTTTGGGGGCAACTTAAGGAATTTTAGAGAGTATGTTTCATAACACCTTGCATGTTCTCAATCCTGGTAGGAATTCCTCATTAGTTTTATTCAAGGTTATCCTTGGTTTAGAGTAGAAGATCAACCTCAAATCAGTTTCCCACACTAATTAAATTTTATTAAAGTGAAAATATTATGAAATTATGAACAAATGAAGTAGTTTTAGATAATCTTTAGCTCTAGAAAGTGTTCCAGGAAGGTTTAAGGGTGGAGGATTTAGTTTTAAATCAGTTTCATAGGCCATAAAGTTGACTCCATTTCCTAATGTATGTTATAAAGTCATTAGTCACTCATCTGTCAGGAAGATAGCCCCACTGAGTCACCAAATTGTTGACCATTTTTATCATTATGGAAAAATGGTTCAACTGGGAAGAGGAGAGACTTAACAATTCAATGGGGCTTGATGATAAAATTAGATGATTTTAGGTGATTTGAGGTATTTTTGTGTTTGGGGGCATTCATTATGGTCCTTAGTCATTTTTCTCCTTTCCAAAATTCCAAGGAGTTAGAGAAAAATAAAAAAAAGGAAAAATGAGGGATTTGAGGTGTTTCTAGTATAATGTGGATAAGTGGAGGTCGGGTGGAACCAACCCTGGGAGAACCTAGTTTTCCGTACTATGAAGGAGCTCTGCAAGCGATTGGGCCTTTGTATGGTAGGATATAAGAGTAGAGAGGGAACACGGGCCCGAGTTCCATCGAGCCACAAGTTCCCCATGGAAGTGAAATTTTCGTGAGTCAAATAAGTGGGTAAAGGACGGTGGTGTAGTGCATGAGTTCAAAGTGGAGGAGTCTCATGGGAACTAGATCCCACCAGTACTGGGTTCCCTAAAGGGTAAAAAGGCCCACAACACATTAACGATAATGGATTGTGGATATGTAGCATCATGGAGGCACAATGGAACATGGGAACTAATTTCCCTCTAACCTTGAGTTCTCTAATCGAGCTGAGAACTTGTAACACATGGCACAAGGGGATAGCTTGATGTAGCCTAGAATTTACTAGTTAAATCCTAGGCGTGTTGGCACATAACTCAAAGCATGCAAAGGTATCAAGCCCCTCTTTAGGGTTGTTGTTGTAGGATGTTAGTATCATGAAGACTTAATCATTTAGATCCATGATTAATACATCATTCTACAGTGCATGTACAAATATAATTCTAGAAAATAATAGACTAGATGATAACCATGATGAAATCAAGCATGGAAGAGCTAAATTATACTTATGATAAATACTTTGGTTTAGAAAATAATGCTCCATTATATAAAACATGATAAATACACAGAAGTTCATTACAATAGATAATACCATAGTTTATGCACACATCATATTTGGTAGCATAACCTCATAATAAATCAATTCTAACATACCTCCCCATACTACACAGTTCACTACATATTTATAAGGGTGTGGACTTTCCCTTCACCTCTTATCTATTCCCAAAATAGGTCACATGCTGAAAATAGCCATGTTCCTTTACAATTATAGCCACACATGCAATTGCGCTAATAATAGATCTCTCCTAGTTAATGATCAGTCACGATTCTATCTTTAGCCTACATCCATGTAAAGTGCTCCATAGCCACTCTTCCAAAAATAGTCGATGTGTGTTGCGTAATTATTTTCCCCTTTGTGTGCTCCTCATGCCATCTTCCAAAAATAGATCATAATCGTGAAAATGGGTAAGTCTTGAATCTATCTCAATCCTTCGTGCACAATTCCTTTCCAATCTTCCCGTGCCTTTGAGTGCACTCTACTTGTAGACACCAAATTCGTGTCTTACTACCCCTTGTGACCCGCATCCCATTTCACAACCTAACCTCATTACCTAAACCTTACACAATTATTTATTAATTACCTTGTAATTGATAAATCCACCATCACCTTACCTGCCACCTCATTTTGCCACCTCATCATGACCTAGCCCTAACCCTAAACTAACCTAATTAAGACCTATGACTTGGTCTAGATTCACATCCATAACTAATGCCTCCTTACTCGCACCCAAAACCGACCTTCTAGCCACTTGACCAAGCCCGCAACTGATCTCTCGGGAGAAAAGCAGGGAAGGTGGGCTATTTTACTAAAAATAGCCTACTTTTTCCTTACCGATGCCGGTTCCTACTCGACCGCCATCGGTTACGTAACCGCCATCGGCTCCCTATAAATGGCCTCCCCAAACCAAAAACAAAGGATCGAAATTTCATTTTGGATCAAAGGAAAGGATTTTTGAATCAACAGAGATCATTGGGAGCGAAAAATAGAGTCCAGATCTTCACTTGACCGAGCAGAGACGAGTGAAGAAACCAGAAGTGTTTACAGCAAAGGAGATCAACTTGCATCTTTGTCAAAACCAGTAAGTCACATCTTGCATGTCCTCTGTTATAACATTTCTTATGCTCTTTGAATCACAGTCCTCCTAAATCCATTCTTGGATCCACTACCCAACGTGTCATTGCATCTAACTATCATTCATCTACCTCTCATCACCTTATTTCCTAATACCACCTATATACAAACCTTACAAACAACACAACTACCCCACAAAGCAACCGACCTACAGATCCTAGAACCCACCACCGGATCGGTTATCGATAGAATCGCATCGGTTATCAAGAATCGCATCGGGTTCCTCCGATCAAAACCAGAAAACCAACCTTTCCCTACCCAGCTTCAACGAAGCAACTTAATTGATATTTTACGCTCTTTTGTGTTAATTCATATTAGCAGGAAACTCCGACCACCTTCGAAAGGAAGTTTTATATTTCTGGGCCCAAGGCGCTTTCCTCATTTATTGTCTAATCAAAATCTTGTGGTCTTGTGTTCTTATTTGCAGTAGTCCTTCCAAGACAAAAAGGAGTTCTTTGCAATCACCCCGATCTTTCTCGGTGACGCGCACACCATCTCGACATTCTACGGTATTCCTCCTAGCCCCTAACCTCATTACCTAAACCTTACACAATTATTTATTAATTACCTTGTAATTGATAAATCCACCATCACCTTACCCGCCACCTCATTTTGCCACCTCATCATGACCTAGCCCTAACCCTAAAATAACCTAATTAAGACCTATGACTTGGTCTAGATTCACATCCATAACTAATGCCTCCTTACTCGCACCCAAAACCGACCTTCTAGCCACTTGACCAAGCCCGCAACTCGATCTCTCTGGGAGAAAGCGGGGAAGGTGGGCTATTTTACTAAAAATAGCCTACTTTTTCCTTACTGATGCCTTCGGTTTACTACTCGACCGCCGTTGGTTACGTAACCGCCATCGGCTCCCTGTAAATGGCCTCCCCAAACCAAAAACAAAGGATCGAAATTTCATTTTGGATCAAAGGAAAGGATTTTTGAATCAACAGAGATCATTGGGAGTGAAAAACAGAGTCCAGATCTTCACTTGACCGAGCAGAGACGAGTGAAGAAACCAGAAGTGTTTACAGCAAAGGAGATCAACTTGCATCTTTGTCAAAACCAGTAAGTCACATCTTGCATGTCCTCTGTTATAACATTTCTTATGCTCTTTGAATCACAGTCCTCCTAAATCCATTCTTGGATCCACTACCCAACGTGTCATTGCATCTAACTATCATTCATCTACCTCTCATCACCTTATTTCCTAATACCACCTATATACAGCCTTACAAACAACACAACTACCCCACAAAGCAACCAACCTACAGATCCTAGAACCCACCGGTATCGGTTATCAGTAACCGGCATCGGTTATCAGTAACCGGCATCGGTTCCTCCGATCAAAACCAGAAACCAGCCTTTCCCCTACCCAGTTCAACGAAGCAACTTAATTGATATTTTACAGTCTTTTGTGTTAATTCATATTAGTAGGGAAACTGACCACCTTCGAAAGGAAGTTTTATATTTCCTGGGCCCAAGGCAGTTTCCTCATTTATTGTCTAATCAAAATCTTGTGGTCTTGTGTTCTTATTTGCAGGTAGTCCTTCCAAGACAAAAAGGAGTTCTTTGCAGTCAGCCTGATCTTTCTCTACGGTACGCGCACACCATCTCGACATTCTACAGGTATTCCTCCTAGCCCCTAACCTCATTACCTAAACCTTACACAATTATTTATTAATTACCTTGTAATTGATAAATCCACCATCACCTTACCCTGCCACCTCATTTTGCCACCTCATCATGACCTAGCCCTAACCCTAAACTAACCTAATTAAGACCTATGACTTGGTCTAGATTCACATCCATAACTAATGCCTCCTTACTCGCACCCAAAACCGACCTTCTAGCCACTTGACCAAGCCCGCAACATCGATCTCTCTCGGGAGAAAAGCGGGGAAGGTGGGCTATTTTACTAAAAATAGCCTACTTTTTCCTTACCGATGCCGGTTCCTACTCGACCGCCGTCGGTTACGTAACCGCCATCGGCTCCCTGTAAATGGCCTCCCCAAACCAAAAACAAAGGATCGAAATTTCATTTTGGATCAAAGGAAAGGATTTTTGAATCAACAGAGATCATTGGGAGCGAAAAACAGAGTCCAGATCTTCACTTGACCGAGCAGAGACGAGTGAAGAAATCAGAAGTGTTTACAGCAAAGGAGATCAACTTGCATCTTTGTCAAAACCAGTAAGTCACATCTTGCATGTCCTCTGTTATAACATTTCTTATGCTCTTTGAATCACAGTCCTCCTAAATCCATTCTTGGATCCACTACCCAACGTGTCATTGCATCTAACTATCATTCATCTACCTCTCATCACCTTATTTCCTAATACCACCTATATACAGCCTTACAAACAACACAACTACCCCACAAAGCAACCAACCTACAGATCCTAGAACCCACCGGTATCGGTTATCAGTAACCGGCATCGGTTCCTCCGATCAAAACCAGAAAACCAGCCTTTCCCCTACCCAGTTCAACGAAGCAACTTAATTGATATTTTACAGTCTTTTGTGTTAATTCATATTAGCAGGGAAACTGACCACCTTCGAAAGGAAGTTTTATATTTCCTGGGCCCAAGGCAGTTTCCTCATTTATTGTCTAATCAAAATCTTGTGGTCTTGTGTTCTTATTTGCAGGTAGTCCTTCCAAGACAAAAAGGAGTTCTTTGCAGTCAGCCTGATCTTTCTCTACGGTACGCGCACACCATCTCGACATTCTACAGGTATTCCTCCTAGCCCCTAACCTTATCTGTTTCTAAAAGGAACGAATCATTCCGAGTGAAACATTTTGGCACGCCCGGTGGGACCCATCTTGGGTTTCTGTTTCTCTTGCTTATTTTCATTTTAGGAAGCATACTTGCTGTTGCTGCTTTTGTTATATATTTCGTAAAGAAATTGTCTTGCTTTCCTAGTTTCGCATTAGTAAAAGTCATCTCTCTTGCTTCATCGAACATAATTTTCGATTTGGGTTTAAAACACGTGCATTGCATTCCTGCTTGTTGTTTTTCAATTCTAGTGAACGTAGATTAAGTAACAGGTCGTACACGTGGGGGTGATATCCACGGTATTGACAGGAAATTAATCTTACATTCACTACACAACACATACCGAATCACTTCACAATTAACACAACAGCTCAAACATCCCCCCTTTTTCCGCGGTATTCCTCCGCCCGATTGAGGTAACCTTATAAGCCAAAACAACTTGACATTTCCCCTAAGTCTCTTGTTTAGGATTCTGACATCATTCTACGTCTAAAGGCATAAGCCCACGATAATTAAAATTAACCCTAGGGTTAATCTCTGGATTTGTGTGTGCATCTTGCTTGTTTTTAGTTCTGTTTTCTTTCTCATACTCTGTCTTCTGTGATCAATAATTGGACACGTATACTAAACGTTGTTAAAAATCAAATTAGCAGCCTTTTATATCTTGTTAACCCAGACTTCTTACACCGACATCGGTTACCTGACCGACGTCGGCTATAGTATAACCGACATCGGATACTAGACCGATATCGGTTACTGTCTTCTACAACCCCTGACAAACCAGCAACCTGCCAATTTCACCATTCTAAGGCTGTTTCTGTTCCGGATAGATTGAAACCCTACTGTGAACACCTGTCCATGGTTGTTATCACTCGAAAGCAAGCCGCCGCCATGGTTTCACATGCTTGCTCTGTTTCTTTACCTGAATCACCCCCTTCACATTCTGTGGGGAATCCTACAGACACCAGTGAGATCCCCCAAATTCCTGTAGGAGACAAGGACTTTGCCAAGTTTCTGGATGCTAATTCTAGCACTGTACAATACTATTTGTCCCATACCCCTGACCGTACGCCTGATGGTCAGCTCCTTGTTGGTATGCCTATTAGTATAGCTGCTCATTTAGCTCCCACTCCGCCTGATAATACCGCCTTGCTTCCTGCATCTCTAGCCCCGTCTCCCAATCCGACAGCTTCAGAGGTTCATACGACTCAGATTGGCTTTTCTTTGGCTAATCTTGGACCCCACATATCATTACCACCGACTGCCCCTACCTCATCTCTCTTGCAGACTACTCCATTCATGACTTGCTCTCTGCCACCTATCCACACGAGCTTTCCTTCTCAAGCTCCGCCTACCTTTTCATTCCCATACACGTATCCAGTGACCTCAACATCCTATATGGGACATCCCTATTCAGTTACCTCAACATATTCATCCTCCACACCCTATCAACACTTAACCCCACCAGGATCTAGCGGTGGTCCTTGGCCCAATATGCCTCCGTTTACCACAACCACACCATCATCTCATCCAACTACTGATCTAATTAAACAAATGATGGACAAAATGCAAAACCTGGAGGCTTCTGTTTCAGGAAGTCATAGTGCCTTGACATACGAGCAAGTTTGTCAGGAGCCCATTCACCCTTCTGTCCCCCTTCATTCATATCCTCCTCAATGGGAGTTGCTAAAATTTACTCGCTTTTAATAGTAAAGAGGATCCTTAACAACACTTGCGATCATTTAGACATGCTTGTTATTTGATTGCCCATGATGATGCCTTGTTACTCCGCACCTTTCCCATGTCCTTATCAGACTCCTTGAGTGGTACAAAGCTTTAACCCAACACTCAATCTTCTCTTTTAACCAACTAGCCCAATCTTTCTTGGATCACTTCTCCATTAACATTGCTAAGAAAGTATCCATCACCGACCTTTATGCCATTCGACAATTCAAGATGAATCTATCGCAGATTTCGCTTGACGATGGCGCGCCTTATCAACCAACTTACATATGCCTTGCCTCGAGATCAACTTATCGAACTTTTCACGCGGCATGTGCTAAGCACATTTCTCCTACTCTCCAAATTCAAACTTTTCGTACATTCGATGAAGTTTTAGTATGGCTCAAAACTAGAGATTCGAGCCTTAGAGGAAGAGAAATTGCGGTTGCGTAACAAAAACCCCAATTTCCGAACTCCTGATTCTACCAATAAACCAAATACCACCACTCCTCACGCGTCCACTTCTTCTAAATCAAAAGGAGCTGTCCACGCGGTGATGGTTAAATCTCAAACACCGTCTAATACCCCACCAAAAACCACCTATAAGTACAAAGCCGAGCCCATCAACTACACTCCCTTGGGAGAAACATATGGTGTGATATTGGAAAAATTGCTCAAAGTAGGAGCCATTACATTACCTCCTGTTAAACCTCATTCCGGGTTTGATTCCACTCGCGCCATACCTTCCTGGTACAAAGAAAATGACTTCTGTAACTTTCACCGTGTAAAAGGACATAGTCATGAAAACTGCAAGATGTTGAAAAACATAGTGCAGGAAATGGTTGACGCAGGGGATATAACCCTCGATAATCCTAATGCCCCTGCCAACCGAAATTTGAAAATCTTCAACAAACCATTCCCGAATCACTCTCCCAACAGTAACACAAACCAGGATATCTTAGCCGAGGAGAGTGTTCATGAGATCCATGCAGTCTTTGATACCCAGCCCAAAGCCTCTATCGAGAAAATTTTGAATCAAGCCTCTTCACTAACACAGGAGCCCGAACCAAAGCGAAATCATTCCTTTACCCATAAGGAGTTAACTCGCCTGCACTCCTCTTCCCATCGATGAGTCTGCTTATACCACATCCCTACAAGACTGCGAACGGATGTTATCTAATCTATCTATTTCCCAGACTTCCCCTTCTACCACTCTTGTTGCACAAGAGGAAGGTACGCCACTCCTTTTGACATCCTTAGACGAGAAATCTCTTGCACCGACATCACCAAATTCTTTAACCATGACGGATCCTCTCGAACACGCCCTCTTACCTATTAGTTCTTCATCGCCTAAATCTTTTCAATGACCGGTTGACCTCTTAACATCTATTGATACAGTGCCTCATCTACTCACTGTATCACACCCACAAAGACTGGAATCACAACCCACCTTTCTTCCGTACTCAAATTTACAATTCAAGCCTGAAGACTGTCATTCTCCAGAGGATAGACAAATCCTATGGGAACGTTTGAGTACGCCATATTCTACTCAAATGCAAATGACCGATCTTGAGAACTCCACCATATACCCGAAGTGTTTACGTGCTTAAAATGCCCATGTTCTCACCTTCACCCCCTCACCTCTACAAATGCCTCGTCCACTTCTATTAACTTAGCCAAATCTTCCCCTACGCTTGGACCTTACCCATACCTGGGCCTAACACACCCGCCTAAGCGACTAGATTTGTCCAAGAATAAAGCCGCCCCGCCACCTAGGAGACACACTCAACCCGTGCCTCTATCACAATCAAAACCATCATCGTCATACCTACCTTCCATATTAGGACCTCATCCTTCCACCTTGCACCAATATATCATACCTCCTGCGTTTTCTTCAAAACGATCTACGCCTTCTGCACCCATACAGGGATCAAAGGGTATATCAACATTATCACCCCACGTATCCTGTCCACCCATCAACCCTAAACAAACTCCATCATCAAAGGATTTATTTTCTGTCACTCCCCTTTCTCCGTGGTTGTTTCCCGCTACCATGTCATCTGTAGCCTCATCATCTAACCAGCCGAACGTAGCTCCTGCGCCAAAGAAACCACGTTTAGTGAAAAACACATATCAACACCCCTCGGTTAAACCACCACCCATACAAACTAACCACGCCCAAACATTACCAAAACCCGCGCAATCAATACCCTCATCCTCTTCTGATTTTGACCCACTCAAAGGATCTTACGCCAAAATCCTTGCTATGTTAGTAGATAATGCGACCATTTCCCTACCCCCACTTAGACCTTATGACCCGTCTAAACCTCGACCTATAGGTTATGATGAGTCTAAGATCTGCGCTTATCACCGCACACCAGGACATGATGTGGAGGGATGCAAAGCTTTAAAAACCATCCTTCGTCACACCTCTCCTAGATAGAAAGGTTAAGAAAGACAACTTACGAAGGGAGAGACCTTTAGTTTCAATTCCCTCTCCTATACCATCTATCCCCGCCTCACCACGATCTATCATTATTACAACCCCACCTCTTGAAGACCATAATTTATCCCAACCATCTTCCTCATCTCAGGTTTACGAGATTAATATGATTAGTGTTGCTACTCGAGCGCAGAAAAACAACGAGAAAGCGAAAGAAAGCACACCTGCATCCTCTCTTTCTCCGTCTAGCATCCCGATTGCACCACCACCCAAAGTGGTTATTCATGGACCCACTTACCCTGTCTCTAATGGAGTTGCCCATCGAGCCATGATCAAACAGCTTCACCAATCACCCGTCAAAATGACACTATATGATCTCATTCAGACTTCTGAATCTCATCGACAAGCTCTCGTTGAAATTCTTCAAGGGATCGAGGTCTTACCTAATGAAACCCTGCCCGTTGCCTCCATTCTAACACCCAATCACGTTGCCTCTCTCACCAAACAACCCACCACCCCAACCACTTCTGTCTCTGTACCACAAGCTACTGCAGTCAGTTTCTCTGAAGATGAAATTGTCGATTTTGGTACGTAAGATCCCGACTCGCCTGCTCATCTCGCCTACGCCCTGGGACATTCGTGTATGTCGTGTTATGATTGACGGGGGTGCTAGCCTAAACATCATCTCTTCAAAAGCTTTTCAACAAATGAATATCCCTTCTAGCTACATGTGTGCCAACCCCATCATGTTGCGGTCATTCAATGACGCTATTACCTCTACCTTAGGCACCATGATCCTCAACATTCGGTAGGACCACGTACTTTACCCGAACTCTTCTATGTCCTTGAAGGAGAGTTCCAATATAATATATTGCTTGGTCGCCTTGATCCGGCCATGGGATGCGTTCCCTCAACCTTACATAGATGCATAAAATTTGAGTACGAGGGGAAGTCCTACACCGTAAAAGCTGATCCTCCCCCCTTTAAAACCTGCAATATGTTATACCGCCCAAATGATGTGCTGGTACCAATCAAGACACCCGTTCATTCAACCCAACCATCTTCTTCAACTATGCCTCAACCATGTACCTCAATCGCACCTACGCCTTCAACTAATGAAACCACCGTCGCAAAAACCACTTCCCTTCCCGCAGCTAACATCCCAACCGCAGACCCCTTAGTAGATGTTTTTCAGCGCCTTACGCTGGGGGAGTATCGCCTATATAACGTTAGTTCTTTCCATACCCCACAGGAGTACAGACAATTACATGCACATCCCACCTACGACCGTCGCGTGGGGGAGTTAATCTCCTACGGACCACCTCACTGCCGCACTAACCTAACGTATGGGGGTGTCGACGCATCTTCCGTTGCCCCTGAGCCTCCTCTTGGTGTGGTTCCTTTCCAGTCCGATTTTCAATACCTTACCAATCGTCGCTTTGCCCTCACCTTCTTGACTCACTGTGCTTGGAAAGGCTTTGGTTTTGGTCTTTATGAACAAGGCCGACATACGCTCATCCCCATCACCACACGCAAACATAATGATCGCAGTGGTCTCGGTTTTCCCCAAACACCTACACAGGGGGACACCTCGTGTCGGCTTTATTCGGAAGAAGACGACATCACCCCTACCAAACCATCATCACCCACTTTGCCATCATCACCCACATAATCTATAGACTCTGAATCTATCCCTCCTAACTTTTTTTTTTTTCATAAATGCTATCTTCATAGGTCCTCTCACTTATCAGGCAATAATGAGGACCCATCTTCTCTTCCCCTTCTCGTATCCGGACATGATTGAAGAGGATTCGCTTTTGATTAATGTTGTTGAGTGTCGATGACGACTCCATCCTCACTTACCTTGCGCGATGATTCTTATATTCAACGAGCCTTACCATCTCAAACCCAAACCATGCCGAACGAATCTACTATAGAAATCAACATCCACACGGAGGAGGATCCTCACATTGTGAAGATCGGACAATCCCTTAACGCATCAGAACAAGTCGCCTTTGCTACTTTCCTCCATGCTCGCAACCAAGCTTTCGCTTGGTCCTACGCTGACATGCCAGGAATTGATCCTACCATTGCCGTCCATAACATCACTCTAAACCCCGATTCCAAACCAGTCAAACAAAAACTAAGAAAAATGCATCCACGCATTGCCCTCTTGGTCAAAGAAGAGCTTCAACGACTTCTTTTTGTTTCCTTCATCTTGCCTATTGACTATCCTCAATGGATTTCTAACATCGTACACTGTCCTACTAAAGCGACGGGGACTTCTTGATATGCATGGATTTCCGGATCTTAACCTCACTTGCCCTAAGGATGACTTCCCCTACCTAGCATTGACCAACTTGTTGATCTCACCGCAGCCATGAGATGCTCTCTCTCATGGATGGCTTTTTCAGATACAACCAAATTTTGGTTGCCTCGCCGATCAACACAAAACGCCTTCATAACTCCTTGGGAACCTTCTATTACCGTAATCCCATTCGGCCTTAAGAATGCTTTGGTGCCACCTATCAACGGGCTATGACCTACATTTTTCATGACATTATGCACACTATCCTTGAAGATTACGCCGATTTATCTTCTTGCAAGTCTAAACATCGCAGTGAACATCTCGATGTTTTAACCATTATTTTTGACCACCTACTACAATATTCTCGTCCATCTTCAACGAAAGAAATGTGTCTTTGGTGTCCTTTCGGAAAACTTCTTGGTTTTATCATCTCTTTGCGTGGCATCGAGGTCGATCCATCTAAAGTCAAAGCTATCATAGAAATGCCCCCACCTACTAATCTCAAACAATTACGTAGCTTACAAGGTAAGTTACAATCTATCCGACGTTTCATCTCCCAACTCTCGGATCGATGTCAACCTTTCCATCACCTCCTTAAGAAGGACATTGATTTTCAATGGAGTGAAGAGTGCCACCAAGCCTTTGAAGCTCTCAAAACTTATCTCTTGCAGCCACCCGTGCTTATCCCACCTCAAGACGACCGCCCTTTCTACCTTTACCTTTCCGCCACTGACCACGCTGTAGGGGCCATGCTTGCACATCATGACTCTGAGAATCGAGAACAAGCCGTTTATTATATAAGTCATACTTTGGTGGATTATGAGACTAGGTATACACATGTAGAAAAGTTGTGCCTAGCCCTATCATTCGTGGCTACCAAGCTCCGACACTACCTTCTGAATCACAAAACTTTCGTCATCACCAACACGGACCCCATCCATTACATGTATGCCAAACCTCATCTAAACCAACGCATCACCCGATGGCTCATGCTCCTCGCCGACCTCGACCTTGAGTTCGTCCACTAGAAATCAATCAAAGGACAAACCATCGCAGACCAACTTGCGGAAGCCCCTTTACCTGGGGAACAATTTACCAATTTTATATTCCCCGACGAACTCATCGCCACTCTTTCACTCGGGGAAGAGTCATATCAAATGACCCTCTTCTTCGATGGATCTAAATGCCAACGCAGTGGAGGAGCTGGCGTTGTTCTCATTCCTCTTGATGCCGAGCCTATGCCTCTTTCATTCCGACTCGATTTCCCTTGCACTAATAATATAGTGGAATACGAGGCCCTTGTTCTGGTCTCCGTTGTCATACCGCACTTAGGTATCAAATCTATCAATATTTTTGCGACTCTCAATTGGTAGTCAATCAAGTTATGGGCATCTACCAATACAAAAATGAGGAACTTCAAAATACAAACACTACGTGGATTCACTTCTAGCCTTATTTACTCACTATTCTATCCAAACCATTCCACGCTCTACTAACAAATTTGCGGATACTATGGCTTGCTTAGCCTCGCAAATTCCAGCCTCATCAACTGACTCTGACATTTTTGTCTTGGTCCAACAACTCTTTGCCCCATCTTATTCAGCCCCAGTTGTTTGTACGATAAATACTGTGTCTGCTAACTCGCAGGATACCTGGTATCACCAATTCCATGACTACCTTACAACCTCTGCTTCTCCTTTCGACCTTACTAGTACTTGAGTAAACGTGCTTTTCTTAAACGCGTTTCTCGTTATGTAGTTATGGGGGGACTCCTTTATAAACGTGGCTTTGATGGCATCCTCCTTCGATGTCTCACCGGTGCGGAGATCACCCATACCATCCAACAAGTCCATGACGGTATTTGTGGTGGACATTTTAGTGGCCTTGCCATGGCCAAACGAATCCTTCGCCTCGGTTATTATTGGCCTACTCTCAATAACGACTGCTACGAATATGTTAAGCGTTGTGTTATGTGTCAACAACATGCCAACCTTCAACATACTCCTAGCCACCCGCTCCAGGTCGCTCGAGATCTTTGGCCCTTCTCACAATGGGGTTTAGACCTTATTGGTGAGATTCACCCGTCCTCTTCACAACGTCACCGATGGATTATCACAAAGAACCGAAATATTACACAAAATGGGTGGAGGCTATTCCACTCATTTCAACTAAAAAGGAAAAAATTGTCGAATTCATTAACCATCACATTATCTGTCGTTTTGGTATTCCTCATCGCCTAATAACAGATAATGGTAAATCTTTTAAAAACAAGTTGTTACAAGACCTTTGTGACAACTTTGGTATCAAACTTAGTTTCTCATCGCCTTACTATCCGCAGGCCAATGGTCAGGCTGAATCTTCTAATAAAACCCTAACCAAAATCCTCATGAAAGTTGTCAATGAATCCGGAAGAAATTGGCATGATCACATTCCCTTTGCCCTTTGGGCTTATCGTATCAGCATTCGTACTCTACTAATGCCACACCTTTTTCTTTGGTATATGGTACCGAGGCTGTTTTGCCTCTCGAAATACAAATACCCTCCCTTAGAATATCTCTTCAGGATATTCTCACCAACGATGATTTCCGCCAAGAGCGGTTAGCCCAATTGGAGCTTCTTGATGAACGTCGTCTTACAGCTCTTGATCACCTTCAAATCTATCAAAAACGCATCAAACGTGCTTATGATAAGCGACTTCATGAGCGTACCTTTAAGGTTGGTGATCTTGTCCTCAAAGAGAATCAACATGTCACCAAACTAGAAAAGAGCAAACGTGGAAAATTTTCTCCCAATTGGATTGGGCCTTACATAATCACTCACACCTATGGATCAGGCGCTTATCGTTTAGCTTCGCTTAATGGTAAGCCTAAGCCTGAACCCCTTAATGCCTTGCATCTTCAACCATTTTACTGTTGAATTTAGTGTTATATCACTTCTTATCTACCTGCCGCTCATCCCTTGAGCTCACATACCACCACATGCACTTCGCTTTCTTACACCTCATAATAAAATCAAGCTCACATAGTTTGATTCTCACCTCACCTAAATGATGCTTTCCCCTTTTTAGTCTAGTCCATGACTTCAAAGTTTTAAAATAAGCCGTATTCTTATGGGATTTTCTTGAGTCAAACTTCCTACCAAACTAGATGCTTCACGCCAAAAGAACATCTAGCTATCTAAATTATATATATCGACTGCCCTCGAAGGACAGCTATATGCCAAATTATTGCTTTGCTATTATATATAGATCAAGCTCCCCAAGGACAGCTATGCACTAAAATCATATTCGCTACTATAAATAGATCGCTCCCTCGAAGGACAATTATACACAGTCACCTTTATCAAAAGCTTCTCGCATTGATCAACTTCGTGAAGACCTCAAGAATAGCACAATCAATATCCTCTTGTAGACTTCCCCATCGATCGATCCTATATTCGGTAAAATAAAAGCCTCATTCAAAAAGAACTTTTTGGGTCATGGACTTGTCTATTTAGGGTAGGTTCTCTTTCGTCGTAACACTCACTTTGTAATAAATTCTCTCAGTACCTCACTATATCATCCACCTCACCTCACCATTTGTTTCAACTCAAGGGACGTAACGTACACCCGATATATTGTGATCATACAACTCTTTTCACCTATGGACTTCTCGTCTATGCACGGTACCTAGGGCTTCAAGCTCGTTCTACATTTTGTGGTTTGTTTAGCTCTTTTCACCTACGGAGCACTCTTTCCGCTTTGCCTCGCATCTAGGATTGTGTGTTGATCTTAATCAGGACATGGTTCCCTTCTACTTGGGTAGGCTAACTTTTGCTTCCTTTTACAACATCACCAATTCATTACTAACACCAACAACCTTACCTTACCAATATTAATATCAATATTCTTACCAACCAACCAATTGCCTAAACCGTACCAAATTGCCTGAATTTGCCTCTCCCTGATCCTAAGGGAGAACTACATCGGTCTGAGGCCCCTCCTTGCTTTGTGCAATGGGCTATGTAGGCAGCACTTCGGAGACATGGGGTCTCCCAAGGTTAGCTCGACCATCCCCTACCATAACCTATCATGTGTGGTAAATATAAATATTTTTGTGTATTTCTATTTAATCACATTCCTCTTTATCCTTTTTCAAAACACAAAAAGTCAAAACGAAAACATTCTTATTATTATAACTCAAATCAACATACATATTCAGTTTTATTTAGATGTTAAACAAATACATCTTCTCTATCATCGACACGCAGGTCGGTACTCTTATTTATTCTTATACCTTGCTAACATTTATTTAGACCCTCACGCCTCATCCCGAACTAGGTGATGATCGTGATCGTCGACCCCTCTCGCCGTGCCTCTCGTCCTCAATGGTACCACGGGCTATTGGTACCGCCACCGATCTGCCAATCTCTCCTGTAACATATGAATACGCCTCTCGCATGGAGGACTCCAGCCTTAGTCTCTCCCCCCGTGACTCTGCAACCACTAACGATCCTCTTGTCTCATTCACTGCGTTTGAGTGCTTTGAACCAAACGCTGTAGACAATCCCTCTCGCTGTAATCACCGCTATGTCGACGATCACGTACACCTCGCAGCTTCGCTACCCACCATAATCTATAGGCCTCTGCTGTTCTCGCATCCATTACCTCGCGATCGGCTGCTACCTCTTCAGGCCCTTCTGGAGGTGTTGGCTGGGGAGGTGAGAATACTGCCTCTGCATCGATCCTCATATAGGGTCTATAAGCCTGGGGTATATCCTGCACAAATCCAAATTGTCGCCGCACGCGATCTAGAGGAATCCTCTCATACTCACTGGCTCGTGCCTGCGATCCACCTCAATCGCTCTACACCCCTCAACTCCTCAGCTATATTCTCTGTTACCATATAGTTTCCGTAAGGCCACCAACAGATATCCGCAATCGTCACTCTCTCCCATACCTGCCTATAATACTCAAAGTCATCCGTCACGGCCTGGGATCTTGCCTCCTGTTCTGTCTGGACCCATCGTCTGAATCCCAACCTCGTATCCGGTTTCTCCCGATCGATGGATCACCTCACCGTCGCACACAAACAATGTGCTCATAGGCCCAACAGTGTAATAAGTATGAACAATCCAGTGTCGTTATGTGATTTCACCTACAAGCCCATAAACCCCTGTATAGCTCCGCCAAATATGCAGGTGCCCATGCAAACGTCACGTTCCTTTCTATCATCTCCCAAATAACACACATCAATGCCTTTGGAAATCTTCCCCCTTCTGCCCTCGGTAATGCATAATACCCTACCGCTATCATTAATATTACTGCTAACCTTGTCTCCTCAGGATGTGCTGCATACATTATCCCATACGTAAATGACAAACCTCGCTGTGTTAAGTCTCGTGCGTATGGACCAAATACTGCTGTTATCGCTCCCCGTGCCGCGCTAGGTAATGCCTGATATACTGGTTTTCCTGTAATTGGGAGTCTCAAAATACGGAACACATCTTCCAATGTTACTGTCATTTCCCCTGTTGGCAGATAGAAGGTATTTGTCTCAGGATTCCATCTCTCAATCAACGCCTGTAACATAGCATGGTTACGTGCGATTCGTGAATAATAGCGGATTCCACTTAACCCCAAACGATTTATCAATGTCCATTCAGCTGGCGTTACATCCGCTCGGATTCGTGACAACAGCACTGGTACACTATCATTCATCCTCAACCCTGCCTCTGCCTGCATACATCCAAATAACAAAAAACCATTTAATTCCTCCAATCCCCCTGGGTTTTTTCTCAAATTCTGGAAATTCCTACAAAGAACCGGTATCGCTTTACAAGCTAACCAGATACTGTTGAGTAACGATCTTGGTTATCCCTAACCGATATCGGTCCCTGTTACTTTCATACACCTTGCCTAAACAACCACCTACGACAATAATTTGAGCGTTTATTCCTTTCTATACCTACAAACATACCTGAAACCCCTGATTACCTACCCCGTAACACTTACAACCCTTGCTATCATGTTTTCTTTTTCATATCTACCCACTTAATCTCTTATTCATAACACATGCAAAAATCAAATCACAACCAAAACGTTTACCTCTTGGGTTGCAGTAGCTTGAGGTGGCCCTTGTCTTCCCTCTTGTCCCTGCCTGCTGGATGTTTCTCCTCGTTCTGCCATTATCACCACCTTTTTCAACCCCGCTTCTCGCTTCTTCGAATCTCGATTACATCACTTTCCCTGTCTCTTTACTCCTAATCACTCAAATCTCTCATGCAAATACCTGTCTCAGTCGTCAAAAAGCGTCGCGTTCACGTATTTAACTCTTGCATGGCTCTAAAAATAAGAACTTAAGTTGCCACCCTAGCTTTTCTATTTTTAGAAAAGCTCATAACTAAATAACCGGTATCGGTCATGTGACCGATATCGGTCTAGCAGCTACCGACATCGGTTCGCTAACCGATATCGGTTATAGACCTATCTTTTTACAACATGGTTCTTTTTCTTCATTTTCTACCTAATTTTTTGTCGCGCCCGCCCTTTTTCCTGCATAACAACACCATTATCCATATTTCTCCATCCACCACACATATCATTACAATGTCCATAACATCATCTATTTTACAAAAACAAACAAACCATCAACTAAGTCACATCTACACAAAACCAAAAACTCATCATTTGGATCCAACTCATCAGATACATATATAACAATGTCACAAAACCAGCCCAAAACATGCAACATTTCATCATATAACACATCATCCATATATCAACACGTCAAATAAACTCATCATATATTCTATACCACAAAACCATTGACGAAATAATTAACAACATTTTCAACACATCGCATATGGATCAAAACATCATATATATATATATATATATATATATACAAGTTTTCAAATATACACTATGCCCTACATCGGGGCCTCTCGTGATCTCATCATACAACTAAGCCGGCACGCAGCCGCAATAACTATCATTCAAAATCTCGACTCGCTCGCAGTGCCGGTCCTCATATCAAAAATATACTCGGCTCGCAGCCGGTATCAAATATACAACCCGTGCATCACTCGCAGCTCCGGTATATAATGAATAAATGAATCCATACATGAATAAATGACGGCACGCAGCCTCTATAAACACAACCGGCTTCGCAGACCGGTGCCCATGTCCCTATACAAAAACTATGTGGGATCCTCGGGTCTCCCCACCGCCTCGCACACTCTCTCCTGCTGGTCCTGTGGCGCCTCTCGCCTCCTGCCTGTAATGTACACGCCGGCTGTGCATGGCTGCGCACTCTCCTCGCGATCTCTGACTACGCGAGGTCTCTGCTCGGTGTGCCGCATACGGCTGATACTCAGCTCCGGTACTATCAAGAACATCCTGATAGTACCGGGCCTTCGCTCTCGCCTCCATGTATCTATCCCGTGCCACCGTTGCAGATCTGGGCCGGGTCCCGACTCCTACCGCCCCAAGTACTTCGTGTGCTTTGGTGGTGCGCTGGTGCGCTGTGGTGCCTGTGGTATACATGCCAAGTGCAGAGTATTCGCACTGTGCTCGGGCCGTGGCTGCTATGCCGCTGGTACTGCTACTGCGGCTCGTACTGCACTCGTGGCCGTGGCAATGCTGCTGGTGGTGGTCTTTGCCGTGCCTATGCTCGAGCTCGCTAGCCGCCTCACTGTAAGACTCCTATTCGTGCTGCAAGCAGCGCAGCAGCAGCCGCCCTCACAATAACCGCACTCGGCCCCGAGCTGATCTCTCTCTGCCGTCACCGCTGCCAAGTCTGGCTGTGCGGGCTGTGCTACCCTCGCCGCTCTCTGACCAGCCCACCAAACCCTGTATGCTCCCGTGCACCCAGCATCATCTACGCCATCATCTGCTGGCCTCTCTGCAACCCAATCTGGATCCAAGGGCTGTGGTGCAGGTAGTGGGGCCTCTACATCATCCCTCCTGTACTGAGGGAAGGGAGGTGGCTCGTCCTGTCGCAGCCCCATCTACCTGCGTACCCTCTCTAGGGGTATCCTCTCGTACTCTCCCGGCCTCCGTCCTGCTATCCAGAATCAGACTGGATCCAACAGGGCCAGAATCGTACTCGGCCTCCTCTGTGTGGGTGATGACCTCTGTAAGGTCTCCATATGATGTCTACCGCTGTCAGGCCCTCTAATAAATGTCTATAATACGCCACATCTCGCCCTGCAAGAACTGCTCGTGGCTGCCCCACGACCCCCAACCACCTCTGAAAGCCATATCTGTATATGACTTATGGCCCTGGCTGCTGGGTTACCTTACTGGCCTGATGCATATGATGTGCTCATATGCCCAACAATGCAGCAAAAATGTCGAACAGATACCGAATCGCCTCATCCGGCGATAACCCCAGAGCTCTCTGTATAGCTGCACCAGATACACTGGTGCCCACGCATAGCAAGTATGCTCCTCAATCATCTCAAGCAACACCCCCATCAACGCCCGTGGAAAGCGGCCTCCCTCTGAGTCCGGGAGGCGAAGCGGTGATCCCACATCATCAAGACACCACAGTGTGTCTCGTGTCCATGCGCACGGTACATGTCACCATACCCAATGCTCGCGCAAGTGATAGGTAAGTAAGCAGCGCGGCCGCATCTCCAAAAACCTCGTAATATGCTGTCCATGGCGCTCTTCGACCTACTACGAAGACCGCTCTCCCTCGATAGGTAGTCGAAGGATGCGATACACATCCTCCAACGTGATAGTCATCTCCCGGTCGGGAGATGGAACATATTGGTCGCGGATCCCATCTCTCGATGAGGGCGACCATCAGCCGTGATCTCTCTCTATCACTCTGCCTGGATTCCACCGAGTCCCACCTCGCGCATGATCACCCAAAGAGTCATGCGACACATGTGGTCTCATCCGCACTAACAAATGGGGCATCCTATCCCGCATTGTCAATCGCCGACGTGCCTCGTAAACCAACCCACATCCTTAGACCTACTTTTTATCACAACATCTACTTTATCCTCTAAACCCCTTTTATCCCCCGACCACACCCCGACTCTCTACCACCCCACCCAAAACCCAAACTCACCCCACCTAAAAACAAAACAAACAAACCCAACCCACAACCAACCCAACCCAACCCAAACACACCCACCCCACCCAAACCCCTACCCGACCCAACACCCAAAATCTACCCAAATCCAAACCCACCCAACCCCAAAACAAAACAAACCCAACCCACAACCAACCCAACCCAACCCAAACACACCCACCCCACCCAAACCCCTACCCGACCCAACGCCCAAAATCTACCCAAATCCAAACCCACCCAACCCCAAAACAAAACAAACAAACCCAACCCACCCACCCCACCAAACCCAACCCAACCCACCCCACCCAACACCCAAACCCACCCAACCCAAAACACACAACACAAACAACCCAACCCAACCCACACTCAACCAAAACCCAACCCAACCCACACTCACCCAAAACCCACCCCAACCAAACCGACACCGGCCGACATACGACCGACGCCGGTCCAGCCCAACACACCGTGTCCACACAATTTGCGACCGATGCCGGTCGCTTAGCAACCGACATCGGTCGCTGTAATTGCCGGGAGCCGAACCCCCGCGCGGCCCCCCGCCCATATTTTTCCATTTTTATACTTATCTACCCACCCAAACACCATAAAAACCTACCCACCCAGCCGACTTGCCCTATTTTACCCCTCTATCCTCTTCGTTTTTCAAATTACGTCAATTTACTCATTATTTCCTAAAAAATGTAAATTCCTACCCAAACCCCCAATTTCGCTTAATACCATTCAAATGCACAAAATAAAAGTTCCGAGTTTACCGCCGCATTTACGACGACACGTCGTCGTGGTGGGATGGGTGGTGGTGGTCCACCGGTCCAGCCTCCTCTCCTCCTCCCGCTCGTGCCATGGCTCCACTTACGATCCGCTGGGTCCCCTGCCAATCAATCGCTGCTCGCTCCTCACTGGCCCACAAACAACTCACTCCTCCAGCAAAATAGCTCCACCTCACTCAATAAACCTCCAATCTCAACTCTCCACGTCAGACAAGTCAATTTGGTTTTCAAAATAACAAAGTGACAATGACAAGCCGTATTTTTCTTTTTATAGGTTTTTCGCCCTTAACCGATATCGGTTTTATTTTTCCCTAATGAACCGGTATCGGTCCCTTAACCGATATCGGTCATGTAGAATCGACATCGGTTTTTCTGCCAACTTTCCCCCAATTTTTTGCCCTTATTTACCATTTGCCCTTTTTTTAACCACATATCACCTATATCCACCTTTCTTGGAACACCATTTGTTTACCTATTTGGCCCGACCCAAGGCCTCACCCTACCTATTCGGCCCGACCCAAGGCCTCAACCTACCTATTCGGCCCGACCCAAGGCCTCAACCTACCTATTCGGCTGACCCAAGGCCTCAACCTACCTATTTGGCCCGACCCAAGGCCTCAACCTACCTATTCGGCCCGACCCAAGGCCTCAACCTACCTATTTGGCCCGACCCAAGGCCTCGCCCTACCCATTTGGCCCGACCCAACGCCGCAACCCTCACCATCCGGCCTGACCCAAGGCCTTACCCTACCCATCCAGCCCGACCCAAGGCCGCACCCCAACCATTTGGCCCGACCCAAGGCCGTACCACTTCGATACCTCGCCCAACATCAACAACATATACTTTTATCCACCCATCATGTAGCTTTTTGTTCCATCGAGCTCACCTGTTCGTGTTTTAGCATGATTAGGGTCCTTGACTTGATCTGTCGACCAACTTTGCCTAGACCTAGACCGTGACGTTTATCTCAACCAAACCAACCATTTGGTACTGCCGAACACGCCTAAACATTCCTGTACCTTACCTATTATATACCCTGGAGCTACTTCCTATGCCTTGGATACCAGGATTATATCACCCTTGTTTGGATAAACTATCGACCTTTGCCTATGCACTGCTGGTTTGCTCGTCAAATCATGTACCCTAGTTGTACTATTGCATTTTACCATGCGTCTGCTTCCTTGGACCTACCCCACCATCTTACCATCCCCTCTACCCCATTTACCCTTTATCAACCCTATCCCTGATTTCCCCTTCGCTCAATCTGTGCTAGATTTGAGGGGGATTACCTATATCCTTAACAGGAGAAACCACTTCATATTATTGTCTGCGCAGCTTTACAAAACAAGCTACACGACAATAAGGGGCTAATGTAGACACCAAATTCGTGTCTTACGACCCTCAGTGACCCGCATCCCATTTCGCAACCTAACCTCATTACCTAAACCTTACACAATTATTTATTAATTACCTTGTAATTGATAAATCCACCATCACCTTACCTGCCACCTCATTTTGCCACCTCATCATGACCTAGCCCTAACCCTAAACTAACCTAATTAAGACCTATGACTTGGTCTAGACTCACATCCATAACTAATGCCTCCTTACTCGCACCCAAAACCGACCTTCTAGCCACTTGACCAAGCCCGCAACTGATCTCTCGGGAGAAAAGCAGGGAAGGTGGGCTATTTTACTAAAAATAGCCTACTTTTTCCTTACCGATGCCGGTTCCTACTCGACCGCCGTCGGTTACGTAACCGCCATCGGCTCCCTGTAAATGGCCTCCCCAAACCAAAAACAAAGGATCGAAATTTCATTTTGGATCAAAGGAAAGGATTTTTGAATCAACAGAGATCATTGGGAGCGAAAAACAGAGTCCAGATCTTCACTTGACCGAGTAGAGACGAGTGAAGAAACCAGAAGTGTTTACAGCAAAGGAGATCAACTTGCATCTTTGTCAAAACCAGTAAGTCACATCTTGCATGTCCTCTGTTATAACATTTCTTATGCTCTTTGAATCACAGTCCTCCTAAATCCATTCTTGGATCCACTACCCAACATGTCATTGCATCTAACTATCATTCATCTACCTCTCATCACCTTATTTCCTAATACCACCTATATACACCCTTACAAACAACACACTACTACCCCACAAAGCAACCAACCTACGATCCTAGAACCCATCGGTATCGGTTATCGAAAGAATCGCTTATCGAATCCAGCATCGGTTCCTCCGATCAAAACCAGAAAACCAGCCTTTCCCCTACCCAGTTCAACGAAGCAACTTAATTGATATTTTACAGTCTTTTGTGTTAATTCATATTAGTAGGGAAACTGACCACCTTCGAAAGGAAGTTTTATATTTCCTGGGCCCAAGGCAGTTTCCTCATTTATTGTCTAATCAAAATCTTATGGTCTTGTGTTCTTATTTGCAGGTAGTCCTTCCAAGACAAAAAGGAGTTCTTTGCAATCACCTAATCTTTCGCTACGGTGTCGCACACCATCTCGACATTCTACGTGTATTCCTCCTAGCCCCTAACCTTATCTCTTTCTAAAAGGAACGAATCATTCCGAGTTAAACACTACTCTTCTATGTGAATATTTTGTATAACTTCTAATAAGTTTTATACATTGTATGCTCAACATTACCCCACACTAATTACATTTCCACCCTGACAATGGTTACCTGTTAAATGCTCAAAGAATGAGAAAGAATATAAATGGAAGATAGTAAAAAAATTCTATAGAAAAGAATGATTTACTCAATAGTATCCTCTACTTCAACTGGAAGAATGAGTTCTGGATATTCTTCCTTTATTCCGATCTCTAATATCTACCATTCAATTTATTTGGAATATCTACCGTAATAGACTCTAGCTCATCTTGGGAAATTTCTCCCTTTTCATTCTCAAAACTAGAACAATGTTGGACATTATAGACATTCTTCCTTCTAGCAGATCCATCTTCTACGCTATAATATTCACCAGCTCATCTAACCTTTCTTTATGGGGTTCTTGTGCTGCTGTAAGGGCCTCACACTTTTTTTACCAATGTCAACCTCTTTGTGTGACCCAGTTTCTCATCCTTCATCACTTGTAGGACTTCATTGCCCTTCACCATGGTCCTGATCCTGATGACCACCTATGGAGTTGTGCAAATATTCAATTCTTGGTCTTATTTCCTCATCTCCTTCTCCAAGGTTTAGAGCAATGCCTCATGTGATGCAATCTTACTCATCATTAAAGCCTTTGCATGCTCTTCTTCTTTCTCAGGATCCTTTAGTGGTGGCATGTGCATATGTCCATCCTCAAGCACCAAATCTACCAAGGTACATGTACATAATGCATTGCGAAGGAAATTTTTCTGGTACCTTGACTCCAAATGTGGTCTTGCTTTCAGGACATGGTCTCCAATTTCCTCTGCCATGCTAATGAAAGCATTGTTCTTCTTTTGCTCTAAGTCCTCTTATCGTAGGTGTGGTATCTCTACATATTTGGCCTTGATATCTTCTTTCAGTGCCCTAATAGTTGCAAATTTATCCACATTCCTCCTTACCACCTCTGTTGATACCTTCACCAAGGAATTACTTACTTGTTCATCTGACATAATAGTAGGCTTTACCGTTATGTGTTTGGCCTGACTCTTCATAGATGTCAAAGTCTGTTCATCCATATGTGTCTACATTGACCAAGATAGTTGTTTCCTTATGCACATGGTGGCCATGTCCTCATCCATCAACTCCCATCCATACAATTCCTTAAGGCCCACCGTGCTTTGGAAACAGGCGTGAACAATTTTACTTGTGTCCTCAGCGTAGCCCATGACCGGTGTAGTATACTCCCCACTTGTCCTCTTTGACCTCAACCCCTTAGGAACTTGAGCATCAAGATTTGGAGTTTGGCTCTGCTATGCTCTGAGTAGTCTCTTGCATTGTTCTATCTACCTCCTTTACTCCTTCTCCATCCTTCATTTCTTCATCCTTTGGCTCTTCCACATCCTCTGGTTGTGTCAAAGATTCGGGTGTGCTCTCCTCAAACTCTTCCACCTCCTCGGTCAGCTTCAAATTTATTCTTCTTTTCTCAATTGTCTCCTTCTATGGAGAGATTCGTGGTGATCTGTGCACTAATTATGGTGTAGCACCTTGGGTTCTGGTTCTTCTAAATACCCTTTTGAAATGACACTCTCCTTATACTGCATCCAGGTCCTCATCATCTCCTTCTTACACATGAGGTGGTGTAGTCACGTGCTCAATTCCTACCTTATCTATAGGTTTCCTTCATCCTCTATGCTCCAGCCACCACTATCTTCTTGTTCATCCTCCTCTTCATCCACCACTATAGTCTCTATAGGCTATGGAGTTGGCACATTCTCTATTGTATGCTTACCCTTAGGCGGCCCTGGAAGCGCAACTCATTTTCCACATATTTTTTGTTCTCCATCTTGGGCTTGAGTTGAAGATACATAAGCACTACTTTAACATATTCACTACCAAGCTTACCGACTTCATGTTTATTACATCTGAGATAAGCCTCTCAATGTAGGCAGTCTGTCTTGGATATACATATGTTTTTCTCAGAGTGTGATAATCACAATCTACCTTATCTGCGATGAAGCTTAGGTAGTGTGCATCATCTATGAACCGGTGAACTGATTCTTGGAAGTAGCATGCTTTGTGAAGGCATATGGAAGTTTGCACCAAGGGCTCCAAGATCCATCCTTCATCACAAATCATGTGATGCAAAAATATTGGTAGATTGCGAACCATACTTGCCTTACCCACCATCGAAGGTAACTCTTTGGGTATGCACCACTCCTCTTTGAATGCCGCGTAGAGTCTGCCATACCACATCTATGCCCTTTGTTTAAATGGCCCACTCATGGTCCCTTCACATAAGTACTTATCAAATCTTTTTCCAGAGATTTATTTTCTCGTGGGGTACTCCCAAATATTCTCCTTTGGCCCATTGGGCACTCCAATCTCCATAAACACCAAAGATAATAAAATAGTGCCAAAACTAATTATGTCACCTGTACATGCTTCTTCAATGATTGTCTTTGCTATGTGATCTGCAATATTGTAGATCACTCCTTGAGACATTTTCCTTGCAACGTGCAGCCACATTGTATTCACCTATGACCACCTTTCTTGGTCATTCAACTTTGTTATCAAATGTGCAGCTTCCTATACCATTGGGTACTTCTTCAATTTATCAATGTCCATGCCACGTGGACCCTTGGTATATCCTATCTCCTTCCTTGTCTCTAGGATCACTACTTTATTTGTTAAGTCACTCTCCAAATCTTCTCCTGAGGCCCTTAATCTTATTATTGTTGAAATTAAGGCAGCTATGATTCTAACCCTCCATCCGGTGAAGTGAAGTAGAAGAAGTCCTCATGGACTTTTCTCATCAACCATCGATACAATGGTTCATACTTTCCAAAATATGACATCTCGTACAACTAGTAGACTCCAATTTGCTTTAGGAACTTCTCTCCAGTGTCATCGTACACTGACATGTCTTCCGTTGTGCACTTGTTTTTTTCGTGCTCAATAATGCATCCAATTCCTTCTTATTATTTGGTGTGCGATGGTTGTAATTACTGATCTTACATTTATGGATGTGGGAATCCCATTCTTTTCCCACAATCACACCCTCAAGATACTGCATTTCTAAGAAATTACTCTCTGGAGAAATTTCTTCTTCCACTTCAAACTTCTTCTTCCCTTTTATTCTTTCCGCGGGTGCTTTCTTTGGTGCCATTTGAAAATCCCTCCTTTCTACCCTATGTAATGAGAAAGTTAAAAAAATATTTCAAATCTCTATGCCCTAGTGGAAATTGTGTGCCCTAGCTCTTCTGCAACACATCTGCTTTTCTCAAACCCTTCACCTATGGGGACGTAAGCTTCTCCTACGCATAAATCTTCTCTCCACATCTATTTTCCCACTATTTTCACCTCAACATGATTTGCTTGGATCGTTTGCACTTAGCTATTTTCAAATTCTCACAATTTCAATGGTAAGAATGAACTCGCATCTCATCCTTATATAGATTTTAAAAAATTTAGTGCATTTATTGCTCCTTCACCTACCAATAATCCTCTTATTAATCGACCATTTTCGTTCTTTCCATGTGGTACATCTTTATGCCCAAGATATAACCTTCTAGTGTGCCTTTCTAAATTCTAGCCATGAAATTCTCTTTAGCATGCCTCCATGCGCCCGAGTACCTCACCACTTCACCTTTCCTTGGTAGCTACCATGGCCCTTGCTTACCTCATGTGTTATACTTGTTTCTTCATTTATTTCCACATGTGGTCCTCATTTCCAAAAGAATTTAAATTTTTTTTTATCCAACTTGGATAGCACCTATAGTAGTTTGTTCCTTTCATGTGCACTTGTTTTCAATAGTCCTATACTTGGATATCAATATCCACCCCACACTAATGGTATGTGCAGTCCTCTGCGCATAAAAATTTCTTCAAATAATAATTAGCTTCTAGCACACAAACATGGTTATTACACAAAAACACCAACTAAATTAACAAAGCATAGTGACAAATAATGAAATACATTAAGGAAATACAAAATTGAAAACCTAATCTAAATGAAAACACTAACTTATTACAAACATCAAGAAGAATTATTTATAGTAGGGCTTCAACCTATTCCCATTGAAGAAACCAGGTAGCAATTCTCCATCAAGTGCCTCTAATTGACAAGCGTCTGTTTCAAGTATGTGAGTGATAACATATGGCCCTAACCAATGTACTTTGTGTTTTCTTGATGACGCAAAAACTTAGAATCATAGAGAAGCACCATTTGTCCTATATCAAGCTTTTTATCCCTGATGTGACTATCATGCCATGCTTTCTGCCAAGCCTTTTCTTTTTTGACTCCAACATGCTATTTCTCGTCACTCATCTAGCTTTATTAACTTTTCAATCCATTTTTCTAATGCTTTCTCATCAGCTAGACCTCTGTGCATGTAATACGCAAAGAAGGTAGCATGAATTCCATAGGAATAACTTCTTCTACACCAAAAACTAACTGAAATGGTGTGGCTTTGTTCAAACTTTTATAATGTGTGTGATATGCCCAAAGCACTCGCAGAAACTTTATCATCACAATCCTTTCTTCCAAAATCACAAATTTTTGTCAATGCCCGAATCAAAATCTTGTTGAAAGCCTCAACAGTTCCATTTTCCTAAGGATGATATGATTTAGTTTTATAGTGTGCAATCATGAATTCATTCAATAAAATTATGATTGTCTTATTCAGAAAATGTGTGCCCCTATCATTGGTCAAACTTAAAGGACATCCATACCTTATAATAATATTTTCCCATAGAAACCTAGCTGTTGTAGCCATTGTACAATTATTTGTAGGCACTACTTCTGCCCACCTTGTCAAATAGTCTATGCAAGTAATGATATAGCGTAATCCAGTCCTGTGTGTGGCTAGTGAAATAGGACCCACAAAATCAATATCCTATTTATCAAATGGTTCTGCACTAGTAATAGGTCTTAGAGGCATTTCATCTCGTTGACATGGTTTCCTAAGGCACTGACAATGATCAAAAGCCTTGCAATATGCTTTACAATCTTTATACAGGGTCTCCCACCAATACAACGAGTAGAATCTTACACATAGTGGCATCACCTGCAATACCACCATGAGCTTCCTCCATGATGTCCATGCATTCATGTTCAAATACACAATGGTGTAATACTTCATGTTGGCCTAACTTGTACAAGTCACCGCTAATCAACATATAGGGTGCCGCATATATAGCAAGTTGTTTCTTCTCTAAGGATTTCATTCCTTCTGGTGCCATACTTATTCGTAGAAAGACATCAATGTGATTTAAATCTGATGGAACACGTTGTAACCTATATAATTGTTCATCAAGAATGGTATCTTTAATGGCTTGTTCATATTCTACTAACTCGTATTTTGGATAAATGGTCTGGTCCATAATTACTTTTCCCTAGTTTTACCATAGTTGTAAAATCAAATTCTTGAAATAAGAGTACCCATCTACATATTCACCCCTATAAAATGGGCTTGTTTACAAAATAATTCAATGCAATGTGATCTGTATAAAATACAAATGGTGTAGCTCGAAGGTACTATCTACATTTATGTAACGCATAGATTATGACAAATCTTCACGTTCTATAGTTGTGTAATTCTACTTTGCAGGAGTCGACTTTTTACTAGAAAAATAGATAGGATGATCTATAATACCTTCTCCAGATGATCCAACACCACACCAATGGTCATGCCAAAGGCATCCACATGTACATGAAATGGTTGGTCCCATGAAGGAAATCACAAAATATGATTTGTAGTAAGTTTCTCCTTCAATATCTCGAATGCACATTGCTGTGGTTCTCCCCAGTAGAATGTACCTTTTCCTTTCAGTAACTCCTCCAAAAGTGCGACAACCTTGGCATATACCTTTATGAATTTTCTATAATACCCTGTGTGACCCAAGAATCCATGCACCTAACTTTAACTAGTAGGATCTTTTAGGATGATAAAGACTACAACCTTAGTTGAATCAACCAACAAACCTTCCTTACAGATTAGGTGTCCTAACAATATTCCAAATGATGTAGAAAATATGTACTTCTTGATGTTTAAAGAGATACTCAACTATCTACATCTTTCAAACATTAAGTGCATATTTTCACAATGATCCTTAACAAGTCCATACACCATCCAATCATATAAATAAACCTATAAGAAGTTGTGAATAAAATCTTTGAATGCCTAAACAACTATGCGCAAAAATACAAAAGGCACATTTTTCAATCCAAAAGGCATAACAGTATAGGAAAAGATACCCCATTTAGTAGTAAAAGTATTCTTTTCCTAATCCCCCTGGGAAATCTGAACTTGATGATACCTCAAGAACCCATCTGTAAATGAATAGATTTCATGCCTTGCAATGACTTCTAGGATTTCCTCTGTGAATGGTGTAGGAAAGGGATTCATCACACATGTAGCATTCAACTCCCTATAGTCCACACAAATCCTAATCCGACCATCCTTCTTGATACTGATCACCATTGGACTAACCCATTCTGACTTGTCTAGGGGCTTGATGATTCCAGACTTCAACATTTTTTCAATCTCTTCCTTGACCTTTTCACGCAAGTTGGGGTTCATCCTGTAGGGTCTCTTTCTAACTAGGGCATGCACCCTCCTTAAGCTTTATCTTCATATCTCCTAATGATTTATGCATGCCTTTAAGTTCATGGTACCCTCGAGGGAATAAGTCTTGATAATCCCGTAGTAACTCAATGATTTTTGCCACTTCAGAGTCTGACCAATAGTCTCTAATTATGGCCTCCTTAGGCTCAACATCTGATCCAATATTCACTTTTTTTGTCTTCATAGGCTCATGATAAGTGCACTTGGTCTTATCTACATTATCCAACACCTCACACCTACATGTTGAATGGTCTACATCCAAATTTTCTACTTCTTCATCATCCACTAAGTAGACCGTTTTCCTTTTTCTTTCTCAAGGCAAGCACGATGAAGTAACGTGGCATCTGTCTTTGTTTCTTCAAAAATACGCTCATGAGTCTCCTTCATCAAATAAATATTGAATGATTTCTTCCACCTTAGCACTATCTCCCATATTTAAGCACTTTATGAACTTTAATGCTTCTTCCACCAAAGGTTTAGTAGAGAAGTCAAATGTCTGGGTCATTCCTATAATTAAATCCTGTCAATTTCTAGTCTCTCTATGGAGTTCTGCATATACATAATAAGCACACACACACCTTGTAAAGTGGAATAAAACTTGTGCACCCAGAGAAAAGGTGGTAAATCTTCCCGCCCCTCTGTCCAGAGTCTCTCACACTACTGAACGTGGTGTTGAACAAGTTGATTACCATGGTAAGTATAGATTTGAGTAGGTGCATTGCTCCTGAAGAACCTAGTATTAAGTGCAATCCTAATTTCATACCATCATACAAGATTATCCTTGTGAACCACCCACCAACACATTGTCATCCCACGTAGGGTATATGCTATAATATTCCATCTCTCCAATTGGTCTATCCATTGTTCCTCCATGGCACACTAGAACACCATAGGGTCTCCTCCATTGTAATGAGGTACCGATTTGTTACCTATTCTCCTGATAGAATGTGATATGATGTCCCTAGTAAATATGTTCTTTACTTCCCGGCCTACTAACTCATAATTGATATGAGCCCAATTATCACAAGCAACACTTGTAGTATCACTAATAGACTGTGCATCCTCCCACTGAAGGATTCCTTATTTAGATGGCTTGTGTGCCTTTGGGTCCCAGAAGACACATACATAAATTCTATTCAGGTATTCCTCACTCAAGGGATCAACATAGGGTGAAAATTTACCATCTGTTAATTAGATAATAACCATTTCCTCCTTATTTTTGAAGCTTATATAGCCCTTGTTGAACCAAAAATCAGCATTATTTACATAACACCAAGGATGTCCCAGTAGATCTGGGAAGCTATCTGCCTCTGCCAATGCTAAGAACTAAAAATCTCCAGTGAACTTGGCTCCTTTTATGGTAATGGAGGCATGTTTTAAAACTTTGATGGGAGTGGCCTTAGTCCGGTTAGCCATGAACAAAACATTTGAAGATGGGTTCAATGGAGGTCTCCCCATTTGTACCCATGCATCTAAAGTAAGAACATTGACTTCCATGCTTGTATCAATCAATATATTAATCAAAAGCCACCCATCCACAACAGCATTCAGAGTGATCTCATTGTCATAATCTAGGCTATGAGGGGGAAGATTTGCATGTAGGATCTGCCATCCAGTCTCAATACTTTCACACGGAGTTTTTCCCTTTAACCAATTCCCTAGCAGTGGAATGATATTCTCTTGGTACAACATCTTAAAAAATTATTTCAAGTCACCCATATCATATTAGACCATCTCTGATGCTTTATTTTACTCCATCTTTCGCAATTGCTCCTTTAAATATTGTATTTCACCCTAAATATTTATGAGTACCTCCATGGTTTCCTGATAAACCTCCTTTTGATGGATAGGATCTAGGTATCATGTATGTAGAACCTCCTCCTTAGTGATGGTAGGCTTCTGCTGCAATGCTTCTTTGCACGCCCCGCTTAAGGCGGGTAGTGATCCTTACTTGCAATGCCTCAAATTATGGTTCCAACTTGGGCATCCACTGATTTTCCACAATGTACTATATCCTAACCATCCTTGAGCCTTTGTTTTCTTGTTTATACTACTTACTAAGATGCTCACACAAGTACGGGCATTCCTCATAATTATGATTCTTCCCATAGAAAGAACATGTAATATTCTTAGGACATTCACACCTATAGTGGTCAGGAGATCCACATGTATAACATGTTCCACAAGGGAACTCGCCTCATCCACTACCATGGACTCATCCTCCGAATCCACCACGGTATCCTTGACCTCTGTCATAACCACCTTCAAAACACCCTTCACTCCGATCATAGCACACCTAATTGTGATCCCGATCCTGATGCTCATTCTTTCCTTTAGAGTTATCTGAAACTCCTATCTATCATACACCAATGTCTATATCATCATGGATATGACCAATCAGCCAGCAGTCTTCTGTTATGTCATGAGTTGTGGACCTGTAAATTTTATAGTAACAAGAGACATTCTTCCTTATTACACATTGTAATAATGGGTAGTTGCTAGCATCATGGTTTAAATGACATATCTCATAGTCCAGTAACAATGAACATATTGATCTTTGGGATAAATATCCTTTGTGTGACATTCCACTTCACAATTTGTGCACCAAATCCCCGTGTGCATCTCATGTTCAGAATTTTCCAATAGATTTTCCAACTGCTTCAACATAGCTGTGATCTCTTCCTCTAAAAATGGGCTCACCCCAATGACTATACTTCCAACTTCCTCAGCACATAAGGCTACTTCAAGTGGTTTGCGCGAATCAGTGTATGTCTTATGTGATAACGCCCTCTTAAAAGGGGTAATCAGACCTCCAATAAACCATTGTGAATGTTGGATCGCATGAATATCATAAGAAAGCTTAGATAAAATAATTTTGAAATGAGCATCATACCCTCTGACACTCTCAGTAGTGCCTTGCTTAGTATCCTTGAGCATGCTTATACTCTTCTTCTCGAACTCAGGGATGTGAAACTCTTTCAGGAAAGCATATTTTAAAGCTACATAGTCTATGCATGTCTAATCAGGGTCAAAATTTATATACCAACTATGTGTGCGCCCTTGTAATGCAGTAGTGAATTGACTTAACTTGCACTCAGAAGCCATGATTCCTTTGACATGCCACAATATTTCACACATGTACACATGTTCAACAACATCTTCTATGCCCCTATACTCTAGTAGATGAAGAGACATCTCCATGTAAATATTTTGGGTTGGTGCAGACCTTTCCCACATGATCCAGAACCTCCAGTGTTTCCTCTGCCTCTAGAACCACCAGATCCACCGAAACTAGAACCACCTATACCTCCTGATCCTGAACCTGTAGCTAGAGTTAGACTAGAAGATGTACTCCCCTGTGTCCCAATAGTAGTATTGAAATGCACCCCTATGGTCTGTGAAGTGTTACTACTCCCGAAAAGAGTCCAAAATTTGCGCACCTAAATTATGTGTAGAAGATACACCTAAAAAGGTACCTCCAAAAATAATGAAGATGGTTGTGCTTTCATCATTGTGTTTCTTATATGACTTACTCCTACTCTCCCACTACCTAAATTAGCTTGTTGACTATTTTTGTACTAGATACTGGAAGACCAAGTGCAAGGGAAAGGTTACTGGGTAGATTCAGATGTGCACCAGTGGCCCAAGTTGTTTCTTCTAGGCGCACTTCTACATGAGGACGAGGGGGTTCCCTGTCATGATTTCCAAAATGGGGGAGTTCTTGATTTTTAGGTTCCACGTCCACTGCGTGAACTTCAAATCCTTCTCGATCCATCTCTCTCCTCAACACCATCCACTCCGCAATGTCATGTTGCTTCTCTATCTCCCTCTCGCGTGCCTCATTGTACTTAAGACGCCTTTCTTCTCTCTACCTCTCTAGCTCTAGGTCTTTCATCTTTCACCAAACCTTCTCCTTCCCCCGCACATGGTGGGGTTTATTTAGTCATTAGTTTTATCTCCAAGTTCAGGGTTACCATCAAAATTTTGATCGCCAGTGGAATTCCTTGCATGTAGGTTCCCCTGGGATATTGTAAAAATTAGAATTCAGATACCTTTGTGCATGAATAAGTGGAAATTGAGTACTCTAAGATATAGCTATTCAAAAGACCACAAAACCACGTATCCACAGTGTGAGTCCAAATAAGATCAACATCATAAAGGGTATGAAATTATTCTTGCATCTAGACAAGTGAGCGATACCTCTAATTATGTTGAGATGCATAAGCAACCGGCCACTAGTAAAATTCTACCGGAAAGATGGAAAAGAAGCTCTCGTAAAAACAATCATACAAATTCTGCTCTACCCATGTGTGTGTGTCAAATTCATATCCAATGTTGAAACTCCATGTGTATTATTCTTCTAGGGCATGTATCCACTCCTAAACACTTTATAGGGTCAACCAATATGTTTTCATTATGAACCATCTTGAAAACAATTGAAAAAGAGGTCCTGGCACCAGAACCAATGATGCAGCCTAGAATTTACTAGTAAAAGTCCATGCGCACTAGCACATCACTCAGCCTAGACTGAGCACTCACTCGAAGCACGCAAAGGTACCAGGCCTCTCTTTAGGGTTTCATTGTGGGATGTTAGTATGACAAAGACTTAATACATTGAGATCCATGATTAATACATCATTCTACAGTGCATGTACAAATCTAATTCTAGAGAACAATAGACTAAATGATAACCATGATGAAATCAAACATGCAAGAGCCAATTATAATCAGGATTAATACTCTGGTTTAGAAAATACAGTCCATTATATAAAACATGATAAATACATAGAATCTCATTAGAACAGATAATGCCATAGTTTATGCATGCATTAGATTTGGCAATATAACCTCACAATAACTCAGTTCTCACATACCCCCTATAGTACATATTTCACTACATATTTATAAGGGTGGGGACTTTCCCTTCACCACTTATCTATTCCTAAAATAGGTCACATGCTGAAAATAGCCATGTGCCTTTACAATTATAGCCACACATGCAAGTGCGCTAATAATAGATCTCTCCTAGTTAACTATCAATCACAATTCTATCTTAGCATGAATCCATGTAAAGTGCTCCATAGCCACTCTTCCAAAAATAGCTGATGTGTGTCACATAATTCTTTTCCCGTTTGTGTGCTCCGCATGCCATCTTCCAAAAATAGATCATAATCGTGAAAATGGCTAAGTCTCGAATCTGTCTTTGTCCTTCGCGCACGATTCCTTTCTGATCCTCCCACACCTTTGAACGTTCTCTGATCTTCCATGAAAATATTTTGTATGCCTTCTACTAAGTGTTATATATTTTCTACTCAACAGAGCTCACTGATTCATTTCAAATGGCGAGTTAAATGTCAAGATAGAACTTTATGGGGTACGTAAAATAGAGAACACTGATCCTGAGTTGTTCGGTGAGCCGACATGGAGTTAGAAGTGAAGTGACGAGCTCAGGGAAGAAGCAAGGGATATCACTGAGCAAGTCAATGAGCTAGGAAAGCCAAACACATGGTGGAAAAATCTCATAGTCCATTGTAGACTATGGGCTAGTTAGAAGAAAAAGAGGCCGAGAATTCACCAAGTGAGAAAAATACATACCTCCAGCATGCAACTCCATAACTCAACCCCATGCATCAAATTTGATAAATAATATACCCCTAGATTTTTATTTCTCTGCTCTTAACTCAGAAATGATAAAATATAGAGAGTTGGTGGGGTTTTTGTGGGAAAAGGTGAAAAACATTTCTTTTTAAAATACAACGTCCTAGGTGAGCCAAAACGCATTAATGGAGGCATAGGGGAAAATTTACTATCCAAAAATATAAATTACATGAAGGGATGGTCTTTAATAGGTTCACCATGATGTTTATAGGCCATTTAATTCCCTTTGTTGGTGGTGAAGCCATGGTGAAGCCCAAAATTTTAATTTCTCTCTAATTCCTTCATTCTCTTTTATATATTATAATATGAACTCATTGTTGAGAGGTTGGACATCCTTTATATGCTACTTCAATCCTTTAAAAGTTGTTACAGGTGTATGTGGGCTTCAAGCCTCCATTTTGGGAAATTTTTAATAGGTTCATGCCTCTCTTTCTCATTGTAATGAATTGTGTGATCATATGAAGCAATAAAATCAAGTTTTTTGGCCATTCTTCAACCCTAGCTTGTATTTTTTTCCACTCTCTTTCTCTATATTGCATTTGAAGGTATTTTTGTGTATTTTTTTGGTTTCTTACAAGATCTAAATTTTTGGTTTAATGGAAATGGTGTTGTGGATGTTTATTTCTAGACTATGGTGTTCTACATGCCCTCTCTTTCTTCATTTCTTCCCATTTTCATCCATTGGAGAGTTTCAAAATCCCCCTTTTCTTGGTGCTATCACCTCCTTAGTTTAGGATTTATTCATTTCCATGCTTTTCTCTTTCTCCTTGATCCCTGTGATTTCTAGGATAGGATTAGTTAGTTACATTTGCTTCGTTAGGAGTAGTTTAGTGTTAGGTTTAGGTAGAGGAACTACCTTCTATGGAGGTCCATCGCAAGTAGTGAGTCCCAAAAATTTAGAGATAGTCCCATGTTTTCCAAAAACACCATGAACATAGTGGTCTAACATCATGACATACATTTAAATACCACACAATATGGTGACATAATGCCATAATACAACAAAATACAATGAAAATTATCACGATGTAACATATTTCACTATGAAGCAATTTGTCATGGAACACTTTTTCTAACATATAAAATATCACTATATCATAAAACACCTACATAATACATAATCAAGTCCACTTTTAAAAATAATTCCATCTAACCACTTATACATCACACTTTACTTCATTAACTATTTTCTTTGTTTAGGCATGAGAAAATATGGAAGCTTACCTATATCCAAGTAATTATCCATATAAAAAAAACCAAGGATAAATGGTAGAAATAAAAAATAAATCTTCATATGGGAAATCATCATTCACTTGTTCATTTATACCCGAAACTGTTAATCTTGAAAGAAAATCAACTACCATATTTGATTTCTCAGGTTTATCAACAATCTCAATGTTGATCAGAGAAAAATTGATAGAAAGCACACAAGAAGTTCACACGGGAAATCAGCTCTTATTCAAAGGAACGAATGGATAGGGAGAACACACACGCGGAGAAAAATTTCAGCTTTCGGGACTTAGCCGTTTTTGCTCATGAAGGTCTATTTTTAGATATGGCATGCAAAGCACACAAACGAGTCAGAGACGTGTGCACCATGCATTGGATATTTTTGGAGGATTTCATACAAAGCACTTTGCATGGACATAGGCCAGAAATAGATCTGCTAATGTCAGTCAGTTAGTAGTAGTCTATTGTTAGTGCACTTATATGTGTGGTTATTTTTGTAAATGGCGTGTGGCTAATAATAACATGTGACCTATTTTGGGAACTGATAAGTGGTGAAGGGAAAGTTCCCACCCTTATAAGTATGTAGTAAACTCTGTAATAGGGAGATCGACATATACAAAGATATGCATACATAGTGAGATTATGCTACTAAATCAGTTATGCGCATACTACCGTGATTGTAATGAAGCTTCTGTATAATTGTTATCTTTAATATAATGGAGGATATTGGCTGAATCTAAGTGTTAGTTTTGTGTGTATATGAATCTAGTATGTTTTGATCTCATCATGGTTAATATTTAGTTTTGTTCTCCCTTAGAGATAGATCTTGTATGCTCTGTAGAATGATGTGTTAGTTATTATAACTATATATATTAAGTCTTCATCATACTAACATCCTACAACAGCAAGAATAAAGAGGGACATGATACCTTTGTACACTTTGGGTGAGCGCTCAGTCTAGGCTGAGTGATGTGTCAACGCATCTAGGGTTTTATTAGATTTATATCACTAAATTCTAGGTTGCATCATTGGTTCCATTTCCGGGACCTCTTTTTTAGTTGTTTCAGGATGGTTCATGATGAAGACATACCGGTTGACCTTAGCAAGTATTGAAGAATGGATACACAATCTGGAAGAAGAATACACATGGTGATTCAACACTGGATCTGATTTTAACACATGAGTATGGGTGGAACAGAATTTGTATGATAGATTATATAAGAGATTTTTTGATATCTTTCTAGTAGAATTGTACAAGTGGCTGATTGCTTATGCATCTAAGTGGGATTAGAGGTACTACACACATGTCTGAACGCAGGAAGAATTCTAGGCCCTTTATGATGTTGATCTAATTTGGACTCGAGATGTGGATATGTGGTTCCATGGTGTCTTGAATAGTTATATCTTGGAATACTCAATTTCCACTTATTCATGTCCAGAGGTAGTTGAATTCCAGTTTTTACAATATCCAAGGGGATCTTACCTACAAGGAATTTCACTGCAATCAAGATCCTGATGGTAAATTTGAATCTGGAGAGTAAACCAATGGCTATCTAAACCCCACTACACATGGGGAAGGAGCAGGTTTGGTGAAAGATGGAAGACCTAGCTGCAGAAAGGAAGAGAGAGGAAAGGCGGCTTAAGTATAATGAGGTGCATAAGAGGGAGATAAAGAAGTAGCATAACATTGTAGAAAGTATGGTGTTGAGGACAGAGATGGCTCGTGAAGGATTTGAAGCTCACATAGAAGACGTGGAGAAAGAGCATCAGGAACTACCCCATCTTGGAAAGCATAATAAGGATCCCCCCTTGGCCTCATATAGAAGCATGCCAAAAGAGACTACCTGGGCCATGGGCGCGCATTTGAATCCACCTGGTAACCTTTCCCTTGCATTTGGTTTTTCAGCATCTAGTACAATAAGAAGTCAACAAGCTAGTTCAAGCAGTGAGAGAGTAGGAGCGAGTCTTATAATAGGCACAATGATGGTAGAAAAAGGGCTTTGTTGTTATATAGGAGTACCTTTTTAGGTGTATCATTAGCACAGAATACAAGCACGCCAATTTTTGGATTAACTTCTGGGAGTAGTAACGCTTCATAGAATGTCGGGGTATAGTTCAATTCTACTATTGGGACATGGGGAAGTACATTTTTGGTCCGACCCCAACCACAAGTTTGGGATCAGGAGGCATAGGTAGCTTTGGTTTAGGTGGATTTGGAGGTTCTAGAGGTAGGGAAATGTAGGAAGTTCTAGATCAGGTGGGCAAGGTCCACACCAACCCTAGAATATTTACACGAAATGTCTCTTCATCTTCCAGAGTATAGGGGCATAGAAGATGCTGCTGAACATGTGCATATGTGTGAAATATTGTGGTGTGAAAAAGGAATCATGGCTTCTTAGCATAGGGCAAGCCCATTTTCCACTACGTTACAAGGGCACACATACAACTGGTACAAAAAGTTTGACCTTGATCACATTTGCATGTAGACTATACAACTTTAAAAGATGCATTCCTTAACAAGTTTCACATCCCCGAGTTTGAGCAAAAGAGTACAAGTGCACTCAAGGATATTAAGCAACTAGCTACTCAAAGTGTTAAAGAGTATGATGCACGATTTAAAACATTTTATCTAAGATTTCTTATGATATACATGCAAGCTAACATGCACAATGGTTCATTGGGGGCTTGATTACACCTTTTAGGAGGGCATTATCACATAAGACATACACTGATCCATGCGAAGAAATTGAAGCACCTTGCAGACTGAGGTAGTTAGAAGTATAGATATCAGGGTGAGCCTATTTTTAGAAGCACAAATACCAGCAATGGAAAAATATTTGGAGAAACTATCAACAAATTCAGCACATGAGACACACACAGGGATTTGGTGCACAAATTGTGAAGTAAAAGGTCACACAAAGGATAGTTTTCCTCATAAAATAGTATGCTCATTGCTGATGGATTGTGAAATATGCCACTTAAACCATGATGCTAGCCACTAGCCCATTATTACAACACGTGATAAGGAAGAATGATTCAAGCTACTGTAAAATTTACAGGTCCACAACTCATGACATAGAGGACTACTCGGTGATTGGATAGATCTATGATGTTATAGATATTGGTGTACGATAGACATGAGTTTCAAATAAATCTAAGGGAAAGAATGAGCATCATGACCGGAGCACAATCAGGCACACTATGATCGGAATGAGGGGCATTTTGAAGGTAGTTGTGGTAGAGGTCGAGGATACCATGGTGGATTTGAGGATGAGGTCGTGGTGGTGAAAGAAGTGAGTTTCCTCGCGAACTTGTTATACATGTGGATCTCCTAACGACCACTATAGGCACGAATGTCCTCATAATATTACATGTTCTTTCTATGGAAAGAACCATAGCTATGAAGAGTGCCCGAACTTATATGAGCATCTGAGTAAGCAACATAAACAAGAAAACAAAGGTGCAGGGATGGTTAGGATACAATGTGCTATTGAAAATCAATGGATTCCCAAGATGGAAGCAGAATTCGAGGCACTACAAGTGAAGATCATGACCCACACTGAGGTAGCACGTACTAGGGAAGCATTGTAATAGAATCCTATCATCACTAAAGAGGAGGTTCTTCATGCACGGTACCCAGATCCTACCTATCAGAAGGAGGTTTACAAGGAAACCATAGAAGTTATAAGGAATCTTTAGGGTGAGATATCAATACTTAAAGGAGTAAAAGAAAGCATCAGAGATGGTCCAAAATCATATAGATGACTTGAGGGAAGTGTGTAAAATGTTGCGCTAGGAAAACATCATTCCACCATTAGGGAGTTGGTTAAAAGGAAACACTCCGTGCACAAGTATTGAGATTGGACGGAAAATCCTGCATGAAAATATCCCTCCTTATAGCCTAGATTATGACAAGGAAATCACTTTGAATGTTGTTGTGGATGGGTGGATATTGAGTAATATATTGATTGATACAGACATGCGGAGGTCAATGTTCTTACCTTGGATGCATGGGTACAAATGGGAAGACCCCCATTGCAGCCATCCTCTAATGTATTATTCATGACTAATCATACTAAGGTCACTCCCATAGGATTTTTAAAATATGCATCCATTACCATACAAGGAGCCAAGTTCACTGGAGACTTTGAAGTTTTAGCGCTGGCAGAGTCAGATAGCTTCCCAACTCTATTGGGGCATCTTTGGTGCTATGTAAATAATGCTGATCTTTGATTCAACAAGGGCTATATCAGTTTTGAAAATAAAGAGGAAAGAGTTATTATCCCTTTAATAGATGAAAATTCTACGCCCTATGTTGAGCCTTTAAGTGAAGAAGATATGAATAGGATTTATGTATGCGCCATCCGATATCTAGAGATGATTGAACCAACCAAAGAAGGACTAATTCAATGGGAGGATACACAGTCCATTAGTGATACTACGAGTGTTGCATGTGATAATTGGGCTCACAACACTTATGAGTTGGTAGGGCACAAGTAAAGAGCATATTCCCTTGAGGCACAAAACCACATTATGTTAGGAGGATAGGTAATAACTCGGTACCTTGTTACACAAGAGAAGGGGATCCCATGGTATTCTTGTGCGCCATGGAAGAAAAATGGATAGACCCATTAGAAAGAAGAAATATGCTAGCATATACACTATGTGGGACAACAACACGTTGGTGGGTGGTCCACAGGATAATCTTGTCGATGGAATGAAATTGGGATTGCTCTTACTACTAGGTTCTTTAGGAGCAATGCACCTACTCAAATATGTACTTATCATGGTAATCAACCTATTCAACACCACGTTCAGAAGTGTGAGAGACTCTAGACGAAGGGAAAGAAGATTTACCACCTTCGCTATGGGTGCACCTGTTTTATTCCACTTTACAAGGTTGCACACATGTTTGGTATGTATATGTAGAACTCCATAGAGAAAATGGAAATTAGTCAGAATTTAATTGCGGGAATGGCCTAGACATTTGAATTCTTCTCTACAAAATCCTTTTGTAGAAGAATCATTGAAATTTATCAAGCGCTTAACTATAGGGGATAGTGCTAAGGATGAAGAACTCCTTCAAGAGTTATTAGATGAAGAAGACTCAGGAGCGCATCTTGATAAAGAACTAGAGGATGATGTAACATTACTTTAACATGCTTGCCTTGAGAAGGAGAAAGGAAAAATGGTCTACCTAGTGGATGACGAAGAAGTAGATAATCTAGATGTAAACCATTCAAGTAGGATGCGTGAGGTATTGGACAGTTCAGATAAAACCACACACACCTATCATGAGCCTATGAAGACAAAGTGGGTGAATATTGGAACATATACTGAGCCTAAGGAAGCCATAATTGGAGACTATTGGTTAGACTCTGAAGTGGAAAAAATCATAGAGTTACTAAGGGATTACCAGGACTTATTTCCTAGGGGGTACCATGAACTTAAAGGCATGCATGAATCATTAGGGAGATGAAGATAAAGCTTAAAGAGGGTGCACACCCAGTTAGAAAGATACCTTATAGAATGAACCCCAATTTGCATGAAAAGGTCAAAGAAGAGATTGATAACATGTTGAAATATGGAATTATCAAGCCCCTTGATGAGTTAGAATGGGTTAGTCCAATGGTGATCAATATCAAGAAGGATGGATGGATTAGAATATGTGTGGACTACATGGAGATGAATGCTGCATGTGTAACTGATCCATTCCCTATGCCATTCACTAAGGAAATACTAAAAGGATTTGCAGGTGTGAAATCTATTCGTTTATAGATGGGTTCTCTGGGTATCATCAGGTTCAAATTTCCCAGGAGGATAAAGAAAATACTACATTTACTACTGAATGGGGTAGTTTCTCCTATACTGTAATGCCTTTCATTTGAAAAATGCGCCTAATGTATTTTCACGCATAGTTGTCCAAGCCTTTAAGGAATTTATTAATAACTTCTTACAGGTATATTTAGATGATTGGACGATGTATGGATTAGTTAAGGATCACTGTGACAACCTACGCTTAATGTTTAAAAGATGTAGACAGTTGAGTATCTCTTTGAACATTAAGAAGTGCATATTTTCTACACCATTCAGGATACTTATAGGACACATAATCTGCAAGGAGGGTTTGTTGGTTGATCCAGTAAAGGTTACAATCATTATAGGCCTAAGGGAACCTACAAGTCAAAGTGAGGTACACAGATTTTTGGGTCATATAGGATATTACAGAAAGTTTATCAAAGGCTATGCTAAAGTTTCCATACATATAGGATATTACAGAAAGTTTATCAAAGGCTATGCCAAAGTTTCCATACCATTAGAAGAGTTACTGAAGGGGAAAGGTACATTCTAATGGGGAGAACAACAACAACAAGAATTCGAGACATTGAAGGAGAAACTTACCGTTGTGCCTATTATGCATTTTCCTTCATGGGACAAACCATTTCATGCACATATTGACACCTCTAGCATGACCATTGGCGCATTGTTATCCCAACCTGGAGAAGGTATTATAGATCATCCTATCTATTTTGCTAGTAGAAAGCTAACTCCTGTAGAATAGAATTAAAACTACAGAGCGCAAAGCTTTGTCAATGATCTATGCGCTTGCATAAATTCTACTAGTATTTACTAGCTACACCATTCATATTTTATATAGATCACATGGAATTGAAGTATTTTTGTAAATTAACCTATTTTACAAGGGCACATATGTTGATGGGTGCTCTTATTTCAAGAATTTGATTTCACAGTTGTGGTAAAACTAGGAAAAAGTAATTCTAGACCATACCATCTATCACGAATACAGTCAGGAGAAGAAACATAGGAAATTGAGGATACCATGCCAGATGCACAGTTATACAGGTTATAACGTGTGTCATCATAAGTAGAGGACATTGTTGTCTTTCTATGCATAGGGATGACACCAAAAGGAATGAAATCCTTGGAGAAGAAATAACTTGCTATACACATCACACCTTATATGTTAATCAGTGGTGACTTGTACAAATTGGGATGAGAAGAAGTATTGCACTATTTTGTATTGGAACATGAGTGCATGGGTATTATGGAAGAAGATCATGGTGGAATTACAGGTGGCCACTATACAGGTGATGCCACATCGCGTAAGATTCTACTGTTTGGATTATGGTGGGATACCCTCTATAAAGATTGTAAGAAATTTTGTAAGGCATGTGACCATTTTCAACATCTTAGAAGACTAGGTAAGCGAGATGAGATGCCTCTGATACCTATTGCTAGCACATAACCATTTGAGAAATGGGCTATAGATGGTTTGGGTCTCATTTCACTAGCTGCGCGTAAAATCAGATCATGTTACATCATAACTTGCATAGACTATCTAAAAGGTGGGTAGAAGCAGCACCTACCAAGGACTATACATCAGTTACAACAGCCTGATTCCTATGGGAAAATATTATTACAAGGTATGGATGTCCTTTAAGTTTGATCAGTGATAGGGGCACACATTTTCTTAATGTGACAATTAGAATTTTATTGGATGATTTCATGATTGCACACCATAAGAATACACCCTATCATCCTCAAGCAAATGGAATTGCTGAAGCTTTTAACAAATTTTTGGGCCAAACATTGAAAAAATATGCGATGTTGGAAGAAAGGGTTGGGATGATAAAGTATCATTAGTACTTTGGGTATATCAAACAAAATATAAAAGGTTGAACAAAGAAACACCATTTCAGTTAGTGTTTGGCACAAAATCCATTCTTCCTATGGAATTTATGTTACCTTATTTACATATTACACGCGCTGGAGGTCTAGCTGATGAGAAAGATTTAGAAGAATGGATTGAAAAGATAATTCAGCTAGATGAATGATGAGCCATAACAAGTTGGAGTCAGAAGCAAGAAAAGGCCAAGAAGAAAGCATGGCATGACCAAAACATAAGGGACAAGAAGTTTGAGATTGGAAAAATGGTGCTTCTCTATGACTCTAAGTTCTTACGCCATCCAGGTAAAATTAAGATACATTGGTTGGGGATGTATGTTATCAATTACATCCTTGAAACAGGTGCTTTCTAGTTAGAATCCCTTGATGGAACATGGCTTCTTGGTTACTTCAATGAGAGTAGGCTGAATACCTACTATATATAAGTCTTTTTAGTGTTTGTAATAAGGTAGTATTGCCATTTAGATTAGGTTTTATATTATGCATTCCCTTAATGTGTTTCCTTATTTTTTTCTATGCTTTCTCAATTTATTTATTCTTCTTGTGTAATAAGTGTGCTTGCATGCATGAAGCTAATTACTATATGAAGCATGTTTATGTGCAAGAAGACTACACATATTTTTAGTGTGGGGTGGATTGTTTGTATCCAGTACAATATTGTGGGAATTGAAAGGTAAAAGGAATAATCTACTACGGGTGCTCTTTAAGTCAAAGGAATGCTTCTAAAAAGTGACCAAAGATGGAGATGAATGAAGGGACAATATAACGTGAGGTAAGCAGAGGCCATAACAACTACCAATGGAAGGTGCAGTGATAAGGTACTCGAGTGCAAGGAAGCACGCTGAAGAGAAGTATGTGACTAGAGGGTAGGAAGGTGTTATAGAAGGTTATAGCTGGGGCATGAAGATGTAACGTGTTAAAAGAATGGAATTGGTCAATTAATGAGAGGATTTTTGGTAGGTGAAGAAGAAATGAATGCGTCAAAAATTTGAAAATCTATATAAGGATGGGATGCGAGTTCATTTTTACCATTGCGATTAAGATTATTTGAGAAAGAGCTAAGTGTGAAGAGCCAAGTGATCAAATTGAGGTTCAAGAGGGGTGTAGCTAGTCATGATCAAGAGATATATGCACAAAAAGAGCTTGCGTCCCCAATGGTGAAGGGTTTGAGCGAAGCAAGGTGATAGAGAGGAGAGAGGGCATGTGATTTCACTAGGGCACGATGAATTGAGCTAAGGTTTGATTCACAAATTACAAAATTCAAGAGATGAGTATCTACAAAGGATTTCAAGGTAGAAATGACACCCAAGAAATTAGTTGCAACATGAGTGAAGGGAAAGAAGAAGGTGGTCGAAGAAAAAGAGGAGATGGCTCCCGAAAGCAATTTTTTTGAAATGCAATATCCAGGAGGGTTATCGTAGGCCAGGAGTGGGATTCTCACATAAGGAAAAGCAAGGTGAGTGAGTAAAATCATTGTACCATAGAGAATAAGAAGGAGCTTGATGCCTTGTTGAACACAAAGACAAATAAATACATAGTGGAAGACATGTCGGTGTATGACAATGCTGGCGAGAAGCTCTTGAAGAATATTGGAGTTTACCAACTATATGAGCTCCTTACTTTGATAAATATGAACCATTGTATCAGTGTCTCATGAGAAGAGTGCACGAAGATTTTTTCTACTTTACAGGATGCAGATCTAGAATCTCAGCCGCACTAATCTCCATGGTAATAGGATTGAAGGGCATAAGAGAAGATTTGAGAGATTATTTAATAGACAAGGCCATAATATTGGAGACTAGAAATGAGTTGTGTTACACAAAGGGTTCGTGTGGCATGGACATAGATAAATTGAAGAAGTATCCAGTTGTACAAGCAGCCACACATCTTGTTACGAAGCTAAATGACCAACAAAGGTGGTCACAAGTGAATACCATGTGGCTGCACATTGCTAAAAAGATGTATAAAGGGGTATTGTACAACATTCACATTACATTGTAGAAACTATTGTTGAGGAAGTGCACACAAGAGGAAAAATCAGCTTTGGAGATGTTCTATTGTCACTGGTGTTCATGGAGATTGGAGTACCTGATGGATCAAAAGAGAAGATATGGGAGTATCACATGGAGCACAAGTCACCTGTAGAATGCTTCAAAAAGTGCTTGTGTGAAGGATCCATGATAGAACAGCTCAAGTGAAGGGCTAAGAAGTGGTATGATAGGCTTCACACGACCTTTGAAGAAGAATGGCACATCCCTAAGGACTTGCCTTTAGTGGTTGGAAAGGTAGTTCAGTTCACTGTATACTAGCACTTTTGCATAGCATGCAGTTTGCCATGAGAGATGGAGCATGGGGCCCTTGATGTATTTTACCATATGCCTTCACAACAAGGTACTTCCAGGTGTCAGTACATAGGTTCTCAGACATGCGGTGCCTAACGTTCAATGCAGACAAGGTAGATTGTGACTACCACATGTTAAGGAAGAAATATGTGTATCCAGGATAGGGTGCATATATTGAAAGGCTCATTTCAAATGTATTGAGCATTAAACCAATAAGTTTGGATGTGGTAGATATTGGAGAAACATTGGTGTACCTCTAACTGAAGCCCAAGATGGAGAATAAAAAGTATGTGGAAGATGAATTCACACTTCTAGCACCACCAAAGGGTAAGCACACAATGGAGAACATCCCAATACCTAAGCCCATAGAGCCAATTGAAGTAGAGGATGAGGAGGATGAGTGCGAGGATAGTGGTGGTTTAGAACATAGAGGTAGAAGACATCCTATGAATAAGGATGAAGTTGAGCATGCCACTACACCACCTCAGCCACAAGAGGGGGATGATGAGGACTTGGATGTAGTCCAAGGAGAGCACATATTTAAGAGAGTTTTCGGAGAACAAGGACCCAAGGTGCTACTCCGCAAATAGTGTGTAAATCACCCAAAATCTCTCCATAGAAGGAGACAACCGTGAAAAGGAGAAGGAAACTAAAATTGAATGAGGAGGTGGAAGATTTTGAGGAAAGCGTGCCTAATTATCCTACAACTCCAAAGAACATAAAAGAACAAAAAGATGAGGAAATGAAGGAAGGAGAAGAGGAGGAAAAGGGAACATATGAGACAGCTACACAGACTACTCAGGACATAGAGACACAAGTCCCAAATCTGAAGATCAATTTCCTAAGCAGCCTAGGTCAAGAAGAACAAGTCGAGAGCACATTCCATTAGCCATGGGTTATGCATAGGACACAGGTAAAATTGTTTGTGCCCATTTCCAAAGCACGGTGACACAAATGGAGTTATATGGTTGGGAATTAATGGATGAAGATATGGCTACAATGTGCACAAGGAAGCAATTATAATGGTCAATGCACACACACATGGATGAACCATATTTTGATGCATGTGAGGAGTCATGCATATTGAAGAGGTTGAAAAAGACACCTCAGGCTAGACACATGATAGTAAAGCCTATTGTCATGTCAGATGAACAGGTGACCAATGCATTGGTGAAAGTCTCAATAGAGGTGGCGAGGTGGAATATGGACAAGGCTACCACAATCAAGGTGCTCAGGGAAGATATTATAACTTAGGATTGGGAAATAGTGCACCTAACACAGGAAAGAGACTTAGCACAAAATAAGAACTCTTTGTTTATCAACATCACTGAGGAAATTGGTGATAATATCATAAGAGCTAGGCCTCACTTAGAGCCAAAGGTACCCAAGACATTTCATTCGGTGATACACTATGTATGTACATTGGTGGACCTAGTGCTTGAAGATGAACCTCTATGCATGAAAGTGCAAAAGGATCCAACATAAGAGGCAGAGCAAGAAAAGGCTTCCGTGATGTGAAATATTACATCATATGAAGGACTGTTGCAAGTGTTGTGGGAATAAATAGCAAAGGCAGACCAAGCCTTGAACATCTGTATTACTCTAGAGGCACTAATCAACATAAAATCCCTTGAGGAGAACAATGAGGTACAAAAAGTGATGAGGGATGAAACATTAGGCCACGCAGAAAGATTATCAATGGTTAAACAGAAGCACGAGGCCCTGATAGCAGCCCAAGAACCACACAAGAATCAATTGGAAGAGCTTGGGAAGCTCATTATGCAGAAGATGGATTTTCTAGAGGAAAGGATGACTGTAATGTCCAACATTGTGTTGGTCTTGTAGAATGAAAAAGGGGAGATTGCAAAGGATGAACTGGAGTCCATTGTTGTGGACATTCCAGAAAAAGCAGAGGAAGTGCTCACTAAGTGGAAGGCCTTGGAGGTAGAAATAAAGGAGAAATATCTTGAGTTAATCCTTTAAGTTGAATCAGATGAAGCTTCCATATAGACATTATTCTTTATTTTCACATAAAAAAATCTTCTTATTCTTTCCATTCAAATTCTTTACTCAGTTTTGGAGATGAAAATTTTCGGGGTGACAATGAAATTAGTGTGGGGTAGTGTTGATCAGAGAACACTTGATAGAAAGCACATAAGAAGTTTGCATGGGAAAGCATGTCATATTCAAAGGCACGAAAGGATAGGGAGAACATGCGCGTAGAGCAAGAAGTTTAGCTTTCGGGACTTAGCCATTTTCGCTCATGAAGGTCTATTTTTAGAGATGGCGTGTAGAGCACACAAATGAGGTAGAGATGTGCGTGCCACACATTGGATATTTTTAGAGGATTGGATACAAAGCACTTTACATGGACACAGGCCAGAAATAGATATGTTATTGTCAGTTAGCTAGCAGTAGTCTATTGTTAGCGCACTTGTATGTGTGGCTAATAATAGCATGTGACCTATTTTGGGAACTGATAAGTGGTAAAGGGAAAGTCCCCACCCTTATAAGTATGTAGTAAACTATGTAATAGGGGGATTGCCATATACAAAGATATGCATACATAGTGAGATTATGCTACTAAATCTGTACGCGCATACTACTTTGATTGTAATGAAGCTTATGTATAATTGTTATCTTTAATATAATGTAGGATATTGGCTGAATATAAGTGTTAGTTTTGTGTGTATCTGAATCCAGTATGTTTTGATCTCATCATGGTTAATATTTAGTTATGTTCTCCCTTGGAGATAGATCTGGTATGCTCTGTAGAATGATGTGTTAGTAAATTGAACTATATATGTTAAGTCTTCATCATGCTAACATCCTTGCAAAAACAACCCTAAAGAAGGACTTGGTACCTTTGCGCACTTTGGGTGAGCGCTCAGTCTAGACTAAGTGATGTGCCAGTGTGTCTAGGGTCTTATTGGATTTGTATCACTGAATTCTAGGCTGCATCATTGGTTCCATTTCCAAGACCTCTTTTTCACTGTTTTCAGGATGGTTCGTGATGAAGACATACCGGTTGACCTTAGCAAGTATTGAAGAATGGATATGTGATCTGGAAGAAGAATATGCATGGTGATTCAACACTGGATCTGATTTTAATGCATGAGTATGGGTGGAACATAATCTATATGACAATTTATATGAGATATTTTTCGCTATCTTTCCAGTAGAATTGTATGAGTGGCTGATTGCTTATGCATTTAAGTGGAATTGGAGGTATCACACACTTTTCTAGATGCAAGAATAATTCCAGGCCCTTTATGATGCTAATCTGATTTGGACTCGAGCTGTGGATACGTGGTTCCATGGTGTCTTGAATAGTTATATCTTGGAATACTCAATTTCCACTTATTCGTGTCCAGAGGTAGCTAAATTCTAGTTTTTATGATATCTAAGTGGAGCTTACCTACAAGGAATTTCACTAGAAATAAAGATCTTGATAGTAACTTTGAATTTGGAGAGTAAAACAATCGAATGTAGTTCCATAGACTATGAAATCATCCATATAAATTTCCACATAGTCATGAGTAAGCTCAGAAAAAATTACTAGCATGGATCTCTAAAAATTCAAGGATAATTACATAGACCAAAAGGAAAAACTCTATAATCAAATTTCCACCATGGGAAAGTGAATTTGGTATTATCTTGGTCTTATGGTACTACCATTATTTTTTTGTGTCCATTAAAGCCATATAGAAATGAGAAATGCCTCTCCCTGGATAGATTATCAAAAACTTGGTCAATGAAGGGTAAAGAGAAATAGTATCTATAAGTATATTTATTCAATTCCCTCGATTCCACACAAAACCTCCATTTTCCATTTTTATTAGGCACTATGACTAATGGGGAGACCCACTAAATATCTACAATTGGATATATAAATCATATTTGGATTAGTTTCTCGATTTCAATACTTACGATGTCTCTCAAGGAAGGGTTTATCCTCCTTTGGGGCTACCTAACTAGTCTAGAATCAGTTATATAAATGTGATGTGTGTAAATATTAGGATGAATACCATTCATGTCACTATATTCCAAACCAAAAGCTTTAGGATGGGAGCATAAAATATTAAACAAGGTTTTCTCCTCTTGATTAGTCAGCCAACTATTAATTTCCAATGTCTTCCCCAAAAAAATAGGTAATAGTTGACCATTTTTGGTCAATCATCCAAAAGGGGTATACAAAGCATTTAGGTTGTTTAGGTTCAGTGGCAGGTTGGAAAAGTGCACAAGCAACTAACTATGGATGTTGATCAAAGATGCTTATTCCTCACATTAGATTCCTTTCCATTTCACACCTTTGCCAAGATCATACATCAACATTTTCAGACTACTACAAGGTCATGACAGAGATGGGAAAGGCATAGAATATCATAAAGGAACACATTGGGAAAATGAGCATTCATGTTGTAGTTTCCAAGTATTAAATGAAAGTATAAGTTACATACGTGATAACTTGTTTGTTTATCAATTCAGATTAAGAAAAGGTACAATTAATTCTTTTTATTCCTTTATGATTAAGTAAAATTTCATTAGTGTGTTGAGTTACATGGGTTCATTCCATATTATGTTACTGAGGGTAAATGAAAGAAGACATAGAAAAACTCATCACATAAAGTAATTTTCATTTATTCATAATGGAAGAGTACAATGATCCCACACAATCCATGGGATATGGCTGGAAAAAGAATGCATGAAATTGTAAAACTAGAAATGTAATGAGTTAAAAAGAACTTGTCATTTCCTGTAGAAGATGTGGGTCACATCCTTGTAGGTTCAGCTCCATTTTATCCATCAAATTTTTGAATATTCCAAAAATAAGGAGAGGATATGGGTTAGATCTCGGGGTTCTATTTATCTCATTATATTTTTAGCTTTAAAAGTAAATGCATTCTAATAAGAAGGAATATACATGAATGCAGATTTCAAGAGTTGCAAAGTGTTACTTTCAGAGTTACCATACATTCTAAAAGTAATTAGAGCTCCAGAAATGATCACGAAAGGAAAGTAAAACCTTGGAGAAAGGAATTAAGGTTTAATTAAAATCTACGGGTTCAAAGATACATAGATGCATCAGAGTTATGAATAGGAACTACATGGAATGAAAGTAAAATTCATATTTACATATGTTAAATATTGTCATAGATCCACTGACTACCTGCATGTATTATCATGCACAATTTATAGAAACAAGATATACAATCTCCAATGATGCATTCCAAATGGTTTTAAATTTCAATCAAGTACATATTTTATCATGATCATATGACAGGATGTGAACATTCTCAATCAAACAGAAGTAAAGACAAATGAATCATTCAAGGTCACAATTGTTTGCATAGTAAAAGTAAATGAGCCTCGTCATGATTTACAACTTGTAGAAATATTATTCCTTCAAATCACAATTTCCATTATGATACATATTCAGTTTTCAAATGAACTATGTAATGAATGAGTTGCAAGAAAAGAATAGGCTCATAATATAGTTTGAGAAAAAATAAGCTTCAGCCATACCCATGTTATAATGCATTCTTATAGAGGATAATAAATGAAATAATGTCATGCTTTATAGGGAGATTTTCATATTTGTTAAAAACAATAAAAAAGTACATATCCACAAACTACTTAAATACATAATATTATTCACACGAAGCAACTTACAGGATTGAGTCTTGAAACAACAATATAATAAATTAGATTGAGTTATGAAAACAATCAAGTAAAATTTTAATGATGCACCATAAGAGTAGATTAAAATTTTGCAGGTAGTAATCAAGGAATAAAGCTATGGTTTTAAGATCAATGCAACCATGCAATTTGATAGAAATAAAAAATACAACATTTTCAATCAAAATCCCAATGAAATGTATCTATGTAGATCTTAGTGTTGACATAAACCAGAAATAGTCATACGCTACAAAGAAAATGAGTGTAGTAGGTTATTAACAAGAACATGTTTGATACACACAAACAAGAATCAGTAGAACACATCAAGTTAAGATAAAAATTTTGAGATGTTGAAAACATGCAAATTCAGAAGGATGAGTCATTATATTGATCCTGATATGTTCAAAAAATTTCAAAGGATTTATCAAGGATAAACTGTTGGAACTTTTTCATATGTATCACATGTGTTATCATTGATGTCAAGTTGAATTAGTTGATGTCAAGTTATATTAATGGAAAAAGGAGTGAATTGGTAAAGTGAGCAATCGGAAAAGATGTAGGGTGTTTGGTAGTGTCATCTCACAGAGACATTAGGATGATCAAGGTTAAGTTCTAAGAGACTTAGGTAGCTTTTGGGCAAGCCAAAAAGATGAGGTATTATCTACTAAAGTCTATAGACAACCACTAAAGACTTGGAGTAGCCATCGAAGTTTGCAGAAAGCCATGGAGCTCTAAAAGAAATCAAAGAAGGAAATTAAGTGCCATAGATAAAGGGACGAAGTCACCAAAGAAAAAAGGAGCCAAAGTACAAGCCAAAAAGTGAGAATGGTAAGGATGTGAATGTGAAGGAAGTTCCGTGTAGGTGAAGGAAAAGATATGAAAGTAAGGAATTTAGAGGCAAAGCCGTGAAAGATGGAAGCTGCTAAGGATAGAAAATAATTTTGGAAGACTATAAAGCCACAATCAAAAGACATAGAGTTACAGACATGAAACAAATTCATGGGAAGGTAGAAGAAAAGTAGGAATGATGTTGACATTATAGAAGCCATGAGAAGCATAGAAGAGACACAGATAACTAAAAGGCCACCGAGTGAGGAAAGAAGCCACCAAGAAAATAATAGTGCCGTGATACAAAGAAGAAATCTAGAGGAGTTAAGGAAATATGTGAAATGATAGAATATTGATTGGACAAGGGTCAAAGGCAATCAATTAGATTCAAACATGAACAAGTGGAAGTTGGTTATCCAAAATTGATGGTGATTTGATTGTCAAGTGATTGCGACTAAGTGAATAATTTGAACCCCACACAGAACAAAGAAGTCTATTGTTCTAGATATCAACATTGAATGCTTATTAACCTTGGGTAATATCATTGAAATTTTCTAAGTGATTCTGAGTTACAAGGAAAAATTAAATATTGGAGAAGGAAATGGATCACTCATCCTGGTCACTTTGCTAATTCTAAAAATATGGAAAATCTATTCTTGGAAAAAGATAATAAATTTCTCTTTCAAATGTATGGAAAATGGTTTAATCAATCCGAACTTAAAAGGAAAAAAATCTAGTGTTATTTGCATTCATTTAATGGGCCGAATTATGAGGTGACCAAATAAGAAGGTGCTTGACATACAACTCAAAGTGAGAAATTGGGTTGGTTGGGAATATAGTCCGAACTTGAAGTTATTTTTCAAGTGGTTGCTCAAGTAATAGAAGAAGCACTCGATCCAAAGGAAGAGCTGCAGAAGAGATAATATAGTGCAATCAAGCTAACAAAGAGTGACATACAAAAAGATAGAGGAAAGATGAAATCATATCGATGATGCATTGATTTATAAGATGAGAAGAGAATCAAGGGCGGAGGATTGATAAAGCAAGACCAATCAAATCAGATAATAAGAAGAGATTGAAGAGAAGAACACAGACATATACAGAAAGGTGATCATAATCTATTACAAAAGAAATTTTTGTAACTAGATGATCACAATGTATAGGTAAATTAAGTTTAAGTTGTATCTTAGAATATTTGGGGGTTGGTGCTCCTTGTGGGGTTGGTTCCTCACTAAAGAAATATATAATTATGCATAATATTCACTTGAGTCCTTTCTTGTGTGTAATATCAACAGAGGTGTAGGGGTTGGTGCTCCTTGTGAGGTTGTTGCCTCACCAAACAAATCTTGTAGGATGTGTAATATTCTTATAATTCCTTGCTTTGTGTTTTATAAATAGTGGTTTTGGTGGTTTTTTATCCCAGAAGGGTTTCCCACAATAAATATATGTGTTTAATGTTATTTTGCATGACATAATTTTGATTAGATGTTTGTTGTTCATATCTGCACATTACTAAAGAATTTAAAATCAGAATTAAAGTGGGAAAGTTTTAATTTGCAATGATTCACCCCCAGTGCTTGTGACTAACAATTGGTATCAAAGCAACATCCTTATAATAGAAGTTTGACATCTTCAAGGAGATCCTCCTATCACAAGCATGGTAGAAAATCAGGCACAAGGTGGTTTGTCACTATCTAGATCACCTCTCTTCATTGGTACAAATTATGCATTTTAGAGAATAAGAATGAAGACATATTTGATGTCACTTGGTTTTGATATCTGTGAATGCATTGAGAAAGGATACAACCATCCAACCGCACTAATTACTTCTTCTGTGGACAAGGTTGAATATGAATGTAATTTAAGAGCAATGAATTCCCTTATATGCAGACTAACTAAAATAGAGTTTGTGAAATTTATGAACTATACAACAAAAGGAGATATGGAACAACTTGTAAAGTATATATAAAGGTGATGAAATAGTCAAATTAGAAAAATTGTAGACCTACAAAGATTAGTTTGAATATCTGAAAATGCGGGATGATGAGATCATATCGACCTATAAGAAGAGAAAAAATGAAGTTATAAACATGATCATAAGCCTAGGAGATAAGTTGGAAGAATCCGTTATTGTTCAGAAGGTTCTGAGGTCCCTGACCAGTAAGTATGATGCAAAGGTCTCAACCATAGAGGAAAACAAAGACATGAAGAATCTTACAATGGATGAATTGCAGAGCACTCTAGCAACATACGGGATAAGGACTATTGGATCAAAGACTACCTAGAAAGAAGTAACATTAAACTTGAAGAAAAAACCCAATCCAAATAACAAGAAGAAGAAGAATCATCTTCAAGATATGAGTTGAATGATGAAAAGATTGAAGCAATGTTCGTTAGAATACTGAAAAGAGGTTCAAGTAAGTATAAAGGAAAACTTCCCTTTAAGTGTTTTTCATGTGGACAAGTAGGTCATTTTGTTGGAAAATGTCCAAACAAGAATAAATATAATCAGTTTGAACATGAAGATGACATTCATAAACAAAATAAGAAAAAAATTTAGTATAAAAATAAAAATAACAAGAAAAGGTTCTTCAAAACAAAAGGAACTTCTATTCAAAGGAAGAATCAAGCGACTCTGAATTTAGAAATCTTGGTATCTCTGAAAATGAAAATGACAAAGAAAAATCAGAATGTTTGTTCATAGCCATGGATACAAATGAACAAAGTAGCTCTAAAGGGAAGAAAATTGTTGATTTTTAAGACTCTGATGAAGAAGAAGATGAAGTGAATCTCGAAGTAGAGTTAGTATGTGCTCTTGAAGAACTAAAACTTTGCAAAAATAATAATCAAAATATGAGATGCACATTAAAGGATTATAAAGAAAAAATCCACATATTTGAAGGATGAAAATATCAAAGATAAGAAGAAGAGGCTAATGAGATCAAGGAGTTGGAAACACAATTGGAAAATATTTCAAACTCCTACAAATCAAAGGAGGATGAGTGCAAAAAGCTGAAATCATAATTGGAGAAACTCAAAGTTGATATGGAAAAAATGAGAATCAAGATGAAGGCATATGAAAAGATTGAAAAATGTCTCAAGTGTATTAACTGATATACTGAGTAACCAATGTGATGCGAAAGAAAATAATGGAATTGGTTTCAAAAGATAAAACAAGAAAAAGGAGACAACAAATAATGAAGGAAAAAAGTCTGTGGCAACACCAAGTACCTCCTCCACTGCAAATTAAGGATTCAACGTATCCGTGAGAAGAAGAAACACTACACCTAGGATCACCTATGCTATGAGGTACACTCACTCTTTCTATGGCTACTTCTATTGTTATAATTAGTTTGGACATAAGGTTGCTAAGTGTAGAAAATTATCTAGAGGCTATAGGAGAAACTTTGGCCCATCTTACACCGTATTGAGCTATAATGATGTCGATCATCATTATCAGAAGAAGATTCATGTGGTTTCAACAAGAAAACAAGAGCTTCCTAAGCAAAATAAGTGGATATATGTTGCAAAGAAATATGAGATCAAGAGAAAAGAGTCATTTTTTATAGTGTAGACTACATATTATGTACAAAATGAAGATAAAATCTGGTATTTGGACAACACATGCTCAAGCCATATGACAAGGGATAAAATTAATTTCATTAATTTATCCAAAAATGCATCAGGTGCTGTGAGATTTGGTGATTACAAATCAACAAATATAGTTGGAAAAGGAACATTGAGTTTAGACAATAGAAATACTATCACTGAAAATGTTTTATATATCGAAGGTCTTAAACATAATCTGCTAAATGTGATTCAAATGTGGAAGATGGGATATAATGTGATATTTCATAATAAATGATGTGATATTGTAAACTGTAAAATAGGGAAGAAACCCGTAAAGGCTAAGTAGACCAAGAACAATATGTATGTTCTAAATGAAATAAACAAAGACAAATGATTTATTAGTAAGATTGATGACAACTAGTTGTGGCATAGAATATTGGGGCATATGATATTTGAAAATCTAATAAAATTAAGTGCAAAAGGTTGTGTCAAAAATATGCCAAAGATTGTAAAACCTGTGGATACACTATGTAAATATTGTTTGCATGGAAAAAGAACAAGGAGATCGTTCAAATCAAAGGAGTATTCTACAACTAGACCACTGGATTTGATCCATACAGACCTCTGTGGACACAATAAAACTAAAGGTATAAATGGTGAGGTATATTTTATGATTCTAATAGATGATTACATTAGAATGACATGGCTAGCATGCTTGAAGAAAAATTTATAAGCCCTAGATAGATTCAAGAAATTCAAGGCACTAATGGAGAATGAGAAAAAAATAAGACAAAATTCCTAAGATCGAGACAGAGGTGGAGAATTCTGGTCAAGAGAGTTTGATGAATGTTGTGAATAGAATGGTATTAGAAGACAACTCTCACCACCATAACACCTCAAAAAAATGGATTTTTTGAGAGGAAAAACAAAATTATACAGAGATGGCAAGAACAATGCTAAATGAATCTCTCATAATTGAAGCATTACACCGTGATCTATCTTCCGAATAGAAACAAGAATAAATAGTAATAAAACTCCTAATATCGAACTAGGTGGAGAAAAAAATTTGGTGTAAGATTCTTTAGTTTGAAATGAATGTCAAAAGAGAATAGAATGGTATTAGAAGACAACTCTCACCACCATAACACCTAAAAAAAAGGTGGATTTTTGTGAGAGGAAAAACAAAATTATATAAGATGGTAAAACAATGCTAAATGAATCCAAACTCTCATTTGAAGAAGTATTGGAGTGAAGCATTACACCCTCTAGGAAAGTCAAAAGCACCGTGATCTATCTTCAAATAGAGCTCAACTAAGAATAAATAGTAATAAAACTCCCACAATATGAACTATGGAAAAAGAATGAAAAAAATCTAAAGCATGTAAGATTCTTTGGTAGTAAATGATATATCAAAAGAGAAGAAGACAACTTGGGAAAATTTGACTCAAGATGTGATGAAGGGATATTCCTATTCAAGTCCCAAGTTACTTGAACGATCAAAGACGCGACTTACGATGTTACAATAAAAAAGGTTGCAGTGAAAATTGGCTAAGTCAAAAGCCTCGCCTTTGGGACAAAAAAGCCTATTATTGAAATAAAAATGTGAAGGTGGATGAAACACAGTACACCAAAGTCATAACTTAGCACATAAACAATCATAAATAACAATAAAATGATGATGAAATGGAAATTTGAAGAATTAAATGAAGAGGAAGAAAGTCCAAACACTAAGGCACCCTCTAGGAAAGTCAAAAAGGACCACCCTAAAAATAAATCAAATTGACACGAAACAAATATGGTAGTATTCTCAAAAGAAGAAGAATAAAGGAACAAAAGAACAAACAAGACATAACACTCCCACCAATGATATAACCCAATAATGTTAAATCTTCAAAAGAAAACAAGGATCAACATTGGGTAGATATCAAGAATGAAGAAATTGATCGATTGAAAAGAATGAGACATGAGAAGTGGTACCTAGACCACATAATAAGAAAATGATTTGAACCAAATGGGTATTCAAAAACAAACTAAATGAGAAAAGAGAAGTGGAAATAAATAAGGTAAGGATATCATGCAAAGGATACACACAACTGGAAGGAATAAACTTTGAATATAAATTTTCACCAGTGGTGATAATGGAAGCAATAAGATTGTTCCTAGCTTTTGCAACATACAAAAAGATTAGAGTATTCCAAATGGACATAAAGTCAAACTTTCTGAATGGTTTTTTGAATGAAGAGGTATACATTGATCAACCTTGATTTGCATGATGGGTTTTCACTAATAGAAGATCAAAACTATGTGTGTAGGTTGAAAAAGCCTTGTATGTATTAAAACAAGCTCCCGAGAGCTTGTGTGTAGGTTGAAAAAAGCCTTGTATTAAAACAATCTCCCGAGCTTGAGTGATTGGATTCATACCTCATCGAGTAAGGATTCAAAAAAGACATTGCAGACAACAATATCTACATCAAGGAAGAAGGAAAACATATGATAATTGTTATAGCCTATATAGATGAGACATTATTCAATGGTGATCATGATAAGATGACATATGAGTTTTCAAACTTGATGAAAGAAGAGTTTGAGATGTCAATAATTGGAGATCTGTCATTCTTTTTGGGACTGAAAATCATTTAATCAGATCAAGGTATTTTCATTTCTCAAATCAAGTACATCAAAGAAATTCTTAAAAGGTTTAGAATGGAAGAATGTAGACCTATTGGGACACCAATGGAAGTAGGGTTCAAGCTGAGAAGAGATGATGACTCACCAAAGGTAGGAAAAAACTTGTATATATCCATGAGAGGAAGTATACTCTATTCCACCACATCAAGACTAGACATTATGTGGGTGGTAGGCCTTATTGGAATATTTCACGAAGATCCAAGGGAAACACATCTCAAGAGGTTAAGATAATTCTGAGATATCTCATGGGAACAATTGAATATGGATTATGGTACCCCAAAATTAATGACTTTAACATCAAAGCATATACAGATGTTGATTGGGTAGGAAGTGTTGATGACAAGAAGAGTACAAGTGGAAGATCATTCTTTGTATTGTAAATTGTTTGGTATCTTGGCTAAGTAAGAAACAATCAACATTGACTCTCTAAACATGTGAAGTAGAATATATAGTTGTCATGATGTGTTGCACTCAATTTTTGTGGATGAAGCAGACATTGGAGAATTACAAGGTAAAACATGAAAATCTAATTCCTTTATTGTGTGATATCACAAGTGCAATAAGTGTCTCTAAGAACCCCATGTTCCACTCAAATACCAAGCATATACCTATAAGATATCATTTCTTAAGGGAACACGTGAATAATAGGAAGATAAGTCTAGAATATGTGATTACTAAAGAGGAAATTTTAGATGACCAAGCCACTACCGAAAGTAACATTTGAGCACTTAAGGAATAATTTGGGGGTCATTCCTGATCCCACCAACAACTAAAGGGTGTGTAGATAAGACAAAATAGCATTCTCAGGAAATATCAGCTCCTACACAACGACAAATAAAGGGGAAGATAATCTATTATCTCAAATTTATCAAAGTATGCATCATCTCAGGGGGAGCATTTTTGCAAACACATTAGAACAAATAGATAAGAAACACAAGCCTAGGTGGAGCTTCTCAAGGTAAGAACATAATTTAATTAAGCTTACCTACATATTTAGCAGTATGCAACCCAGCAGACCCTTTGTCATTGTTGTCAAAGGAGAGAAAAGATGAAGACAAAAACCAACTACTCACATCGTCAAAAGGGGAGAATAACTAAGGTTAGAAATCAAACTATCAAAGGGGGAAACCAATTAAGTAACAACCAAAAGGAAGAAGACATGGTGTTACTAGAAACTAGGTATGGAAAACATTTTACCATCAAAGTTTGTAGGTTTTGATGTGGTATAAGTTCTTAAGGTGTTGTCATCAATGAAAAAGGGGGAGATTGTTGCATCTTTGTCATATGTATCATATGTGTTTTCATTGATGTCAAGTTACATTGATGGAAAAAGGAGTGAATTAGTAAAGTGAGAAAGCTAAAAACATGTAGGTTGTTTAGTAGTGTCAGCTCACAAAGGATTTAGGATGATCAAGGATAAGTTCTAAGGGAATTAGTTAGCTTTTTGGTAAGCCGTAGAGATGAGGTAATATCTGCCAAAGTCTAGAGATAGCTATCGAAGACTTGGAGTAGCCACCAAAGTTTGCAAAAAGCCACAAGCTCTAGAAGAAACCACAGAAGGAAATTGAGTGTTGTGGATAAAGGGATGAAGTTTTCAAAGTAAAATGGAGCCAAAGGAAAAGCCACAAAGTGAGAATGGTAAGGCCATGAATTTTAAGGAAGTGCCATGTAGGTGAAGGTAAAGCCACAAAAGTAAGGAAGTCAGAGGTAAAACTAAAGAAGCTTGGAAGCCGCTAAGGACTGAAAATAGCCGCATAAGACTTTAAAGCCACAAGTAAAAGAGATAGAGTTGTGGACATGAAACAATTTTTTGGGAAGGCAACAGACAAGGAGGAACACCGCATGACATTATAGAAGCTGCAAGAAGCATAGAAGAGCCATGGTTAACTAAAAGGCTACCGAGTGAGGAAAGAAGTTGTCAAGTAAATAAAAGTACTGCGATACGAAGAAAAAAAGCCAAAAGAGTTAAAGAAAGCCACGAAATGATAGAATAGTGACTGGACAAGGGTCAAAGGATGTCAATTGGATTCAAACATGAATAAGTGGAATTTTTTTATCCAAAATCGATGGTGATTTTATTTTTAGGTGATTATGACTAAGTGTACAATTTCAAACCCATACAGAACAAAGAAGTATACTATTCCAGGTGCCAACATTTAATGCTTATTGACCTTGGGTAATACCATTCAAATTTTCTAAGTGACTCTGAGTTGCAAGGAGAAATTAAATATTAGAGAAGGAAATGGCTCGCTCATCCTGGTGACTTTGATAATTCTAAAAATATGGAAAATCTATTCTTAGCAAAAGATAATAAATTACTCTTGCAAATGCTGGGAAAATAGTGTAATCAAGCCAAACTTAGAAGGAACAAAATATGGTGTTAGCTGCATTCATTTAATGGGCCGATTCTTAGGCAACCAAGCAGGAAGGTGCTCGAAACAAAACTCGAAGTGATAAATTGGGTCGATTGGGAATATAGTCTGAACTTGAAGTTATTTTTCAAGTGGTTTCTCAAGTAATAGAAGAATAATTTGAGCCAAAGGAAAAGTTGTAGAAGAGAGAATAGGATGCAATCAAGCTAACAAAGAGTGATAGATGAAAAGGGAAAGGAAAGAGGAAAATATATCGATGATGCATTGATTTATCAGATGAGAAGATCATCAAGGGAAAAAGATTGATAGAGCAAGAAGTATAAAATAAAATGAGAAGAAGAGAGTGAAGATAAGAACACAGACATATATAGAAAGGTGATCATAATCTATTGCAAAAGCAATTGTTGTAACTAGATGATCAAAATGTATATGTAAATTAATTCTAAGTTATAGCTTAGCATATTTGGGGGTTGGTGCTCCTTGTGGGGTTTGTGCCTCACTAAATAAATATCTTGTGATGCATAATATTCACTTGAGTCCTTTGTTGTGTGTAATATCAACATAGGTGTAGGGGTTGGTGCTCCTTGTGAGGTTGGTTTCTCACCAAACAAATCTTGTAGGATGTGTAATATTCTTGTAAGTCCTTGCTTTGTGTAATATAAGTAATGATGTTAGTATTTTTTCTCTCGAAAGGATTTCTCACGGTAAATATCTATGTTCAGTGTTATTATGCATGCCATAAGTTTGATTAAATTTCATACCTGCACATTACTAAAGAATTTAAAATCAGAATTAAAGTGAGAAATTTTTAATCTACACTGATTCACCCCCCTTCTAGTGCTTTTGATCTCTAACACAAACACAACAACTCAAGTTTATAATTTAGACAACTTGAGCTATGCAAGCAAGAAAGAACATGGAAAAATAAAACAACCCAACTCATTTAATGTAATACACAACCAATTTGAGTTGATTTAAGATGATAAAAATAATTCCATATGCAAACAGAAAGACCAACTTGACATTACCATATAGAAAATAAAATCACCTAGAAATCTAACAAAGCGATATAGTCACGAAAGGATTCAAACAACCAGATCTTAAGGTAGGTCAAAGTATCAAAATTGCAAGTCAACAAGATATTTGCAAGCTAAAAAAATAAACCAAAGCTATATGAAGATCCATAAAATGATCCAAAATCACTAAAATCAATGTGTAAACCAATCCCAAAGAAATATTTATAGGATGGAGAATGGGGGTAAAATTATGACCTACAAGAATAACTCACCCACATTGAAAACTCGTGATCTTGTTAGATTAGTGAGGTATGTAAAGTAGACTCACAACCAAAGCTAACTAAACCAGATATATGAAACATCAATACCAATAAGTTACAAGTAGCCTCCAATAGTGGCAGTAAGTTGAAATAGAGTAGAGTTTTAAGGAATATGTATGGCTCGATGAGTTATGCGGAGACCAGAACATGGAAATAGAGCTTGAACCTTTAAAAAATGGTGCCAAGAAGAGAAAGAAAATTTTTTCCCATCTTTTTAATGAGATAGAGCATTCAACATGATAATTTGATAGGGATCTAAAAGGACAAGCCACAGGTTAGAGTAGGAATAAAAAAATGAAACAAAGATTTAACTTTAGCAGTGACGACTATATTCAAAACAAGGAAATAAATCAAAACCCATAACATTGTTCACCATGGTGAGTTAAAAAACACAGAATCAAGCAATAACCATGAGGCCAAGCTCGAAAGGTAGGCTGAGTTGTGTTATCTCCAAACAAGAATCCAGAAGCATAGGTAAAAGCACATGAAAATAGAGTTGGGTAAGTGACGAAAAATCCAAATAGAACCCCAAAATATTGAAACTCACATAGAAACAACAATAACCTCATAGAAGAGTAGTAAGGTAGAGTAAAATGGTGAGTATACAACAAACCCAGTTTGTGGATAAAGGACACAATTTTTTACATGTAAAATGCGAACCCATGAGCATTCAGTTGGGAAAGTAAATTCAGATGAAAAAATTACCACTAATGAGAGGTGCAAGCCATCAAACTCACTCAGAAGACTAAGATAAATAGTATCCTTCCTTAAAAATTGTGGGCACTACCAAAGATTCAAAGGTTCATGTATGAAAAAGAAAATCAGCACGTGACCTTCTTTCACACCGACTTCTCGAGGTCGTGCCAAGAAAGATATTGTTGAATGAAAATTGATGTGTGAGTGGATGGTATGAAATGGTCGATAAAAATATTGAGGTAACCTAATGTCTTCAACATGCAATATTAGGATCTACGAGTCTAAGGAAAAGAGAGCCTCTCTAACCTGAATTATCCTAATGGAAAAATTAGAAAGAATAGCTACTCAGAGGCTCCAATTAATGTCAAACTCCGGGGAGATTCTATTTACCGGTTGTGAAACTCATGGAAAGTAATGTGTGGGTGCTTTGTATGAGTTTCCAGACAAGGTCATGGAAGTAACGTGAGATGCGTGGTGGAACCATGAGGTCTATGAGAGGTTATCTGGTTTAGTCTAGAAATCCTTAGCCTGATCAACTGCTATGTTTAACACAAAAAAATGTGTAATAATATCTGGTGGAAGTGGGGATGATATAAAAACTAATGCACATAAACCAGTGTCAATATTCAATTGGTCTATGGGTCCATTGGGTTGTAGAACCTGAGGATAAAAACTGTGAACTCATAGTGGTTAAGGTCCTTGTTTGGTCATGAAGTGATCTAGAGTCTATTCCCAATGGTGGTCAGGTAATCTGTGCACAAGATCGTTCCAATATTTGTAATCTTTATCTACTTCAATGTTCAAATCTAAGATTTGATCAAACTTTTAGTAATATGGTACTAGCGATCTAGCCACAAGTATGCGTATTCCCATGTCTATGTCGGTGAGGAGGTCTTTTGTGTTTGGATGACTAATTATTGGATGACTAGCATTTATTTTATCTTGACCTTGTTGATTGATGGTCATATAAATATTCAAGGTAATCCGTAATTGGGCTGATTTGACCAATATTCAAACACTTTATTGTCTTCAATATTTAATGCATTTAATTTTTAGTCGATTCTTTGTATGTCTCTATTTGATTTGAAAATGTTAAACCTAAGGCCTTGATCTATGTCTACAAGTGGAACTACTAAGTTTGGTTGTGGTACCACTAGTTCAAAACTAAAGTCTTTGGGTTCTCTGGGACCCGTAATTGTCATACGAAAAGTGATTGTATCTAATTAATTAAAGCAAGCTAACTAAGAATATTTAATCTGAACTATGTTTTTTGTATTTTCCAATATATGAATGAAAAAAGTAAGAAAAACAACTAATCTAATAAAGGAAATGTTTTTATTGTTTTTTTAAATTTTTAAGAGAAAAATTTCTAATCTAATCAAATGAATCTAATACAAGTAATTATCTGGATGTAGGTAATTACTTGTGTAAATTTATGAATTTAAATCTAGAACAAATAATTGATTGAATTCTTCTAAAAAAACCCTCAATCTTGCCTCAAAGGTAGAGAATAAATCACAACTTCAATGAAACTATTATTCCCTACAACTTCCCTAACAATATTGTAGAGAAAACTTTCTATTGTGATCTGATCTATGTAATTGCTTGATAATTGAAAAAATGAAAGAATTTATCTAGTGTATTTGATATGAATTTGAATCAATAAATTTATAATTTCCAATTAAAATCAATGAAGAAAACAACACCTCTAACCTATATATGCAAGAACAGTGGAAAATATGGTTGTAAGAATGATGTCCCCTCAGTTTATCCTTTCAATATTTGTGTTCACGCGATTCCAATGGGTGGGAATGCAGAAAAAATAGAAGAAGAAAGATGTAGAAGCAACAAAAGCTTGAATTGGTAGACTAGGAAACAATTCAAGTGGAAGAATACAAGAACAATTGAACTTAGATTGGCTTTGGAAATTTATAGAAGAAAGGCAACAACTTTACAACAACAAGAAAATAAATTTTCTCTAGGTTTTGCTTGAGAAAACGAAATGGTTATATAGGAATTAATTGGGTTATGCACAAAGCCACATCATTACATGAAGTGGGAGTTCAAACATGTAATCACAAATATAAGTGCAATAATAGATTGATACAAGGAATTTGGGCCTTAAAATCATCTAAAATGGGGAAGAAACGCGTCTAAAAACAAAAGTTAAGTGAGAGAATTCCATGTCAAAATGCAGGTGAACTTTCTAGAAAATTCACGTAGAACCACTACCCTACGCAGGATTATAAACACGAAACTGCTACCCAAGTGAGGGCAAGTGGTTTTGAAACTGAAGGTAAAAACATGCATAGATTTAAGCGAGAAACTAGAGGAAAACGTGAAAAAGTTAAGGATGTCTAGGATACAAATATGTACTGCAAATTGGTTTAGGAACTCGAACACCTTCTGAAAGGATATGAATCATCATTAAGGACTTTGTAACCATTTTGTGACAAATTCACATGTACAATTTTGGGTGCGTGACGTTCCTTCCTTCAAAAGGTGGCCATTGAAGAAAAACTAGTAAGAAATTAAGTAGAAATGTCATGCCCAAATCAGAGGCCAAGGATTATTCTAAGCAAACAAGAACACACAATTTTCCATAATGGCCACTTCCAAAGAAACTCACCAGCATTTTGAGAAGCTACCACAATTTCCAAGTGATAAATGAGAAGAGGTTAGAGTTCCCAACCCTAAACATTAAGTGGGTGGGCTCAAACCAAGTAGATTAACCCTAGTTAGGATGAATGCCACGATGGAAATAGTATTTTTTTCTATTTCATTATTACAATTATTTGCATGGAGTGGTGTTTGTTAAACCTTAGCTAGGTCAATAACCATGTGATTTTACCTTTTAGGTGTCAAATAGAAAATCATGTTAAAGGAGGTCATTATTATGCATTCATATTGCCAAGGTCAAAATCTAAATAATTATCCCTCTTTTTGCACAAAATAATTAACTAGGCATTCCTTTTACCAAGTCAATGTCATAATTCCATGTAGGTGGTCCAAGGGGAGAAAAGCTAAAAAAAAAACCATTTCATAAACATGTACATAAGCCAAAAATACCCCCTTTTCATAAAATTAAAAAGAGGTTTATGGATGAATGCATGCCAAAATATCTTTACCACTGTCACTTTACCTTAACTTTTGCGATTAAATTTATACAACATTCTTGGTCTGTTGCAAAAAAGAAAATTGAACAATCAACTATAGCTTGAATAAAGTGGAGAGTGAACTGGGCAAGATATTGTTAGCCTTTTGTCATTTAAAAAATTGTATTTTTAAGAAGCTAGGAGTCACGCATGAGGGAGATTTATTTTGGATACATGTGTTATTTTTGGAACGGGGGTGGGTGAATTTTTGTATATATGCCTTGATTTTTTTAATAGTAAAAGGGGTTTATTATTTTTACACACTTGTGATGCAAAAAATATTGTACTATTGGACCTTTTGAATAATAAATATTGTGTTATTCCTCCAATTTCAAGCTTATGCAAGTGTTTCCTAAAGCAGTTAGAAGCATGTTTTAGTGTATATCTCTTCATTCCTTTGCATGCTAATAGTCTCATGGTGCCTCCATTAAGTTATTTTGACTATTTTGTAAGTCACATAAATGTGTTTTCAATATATTTGTGAGTGTAAGATCTGTTAAACAATGGTTGTAGTGAAACTGTCACTTCTTTTATCATTCATAAAGTGTGTTTTTGTAAGATTAAGTCCCAAAAAATATTTTTATCACCCATTTTACGTTTTTAGCCATTTAAATTTCATTCCTAACCCTCAATCCCATCAGTTTCAGTAGTTTTTAGGTGATCCATCAAGGGAACCATCCCACTTTGGAGGTTCTACTCAGTTTGAGGCACCAAAAAATCAGAGGAGATCCCATTGTACTGTAGAAGTCAGAGTCATATAGCCATCCAAATCAAATGTGCACTTTAGACCGATAACAATTTTTTGGCACGCCTTATGGGACATCGAATTCATATTTTTCATTGTTTTTCTAGGTTTGATTTGTTCTTAGTAAAATTTCATCCTTTTGGAGGTTATTTTTCTAAACAGATCATGTTACTTTGCTGGTCTAAACAACCCATTTTCAGTTTTATCATACCCATTTTCTCATTTTTCCATCTTTAATGAGGTCATGCAATCATGACATCATTTTATCAATGGAATTCCTCTATCCAAGAGTTGCACCAGTTAAATCCAAACCTTTTTTACCAATATCATCATCCAGATCAGAATTGTAACCCTTATCACAATGAGTATGCTCATGAAACTTACTAATCAGTATGGTCATTAGTACAATACTTATGTTGTTAAGGAATGAGGTTATCGATGGTACATAAAACAAAAATATGCATGTTATGGAAGAAATTTCAAACTAGAAGGGCATTTTGAAATCGATGCTTGGGTATAAAAGCGCATGTGACAGACTCAAAATGATAAAATACAAATTTTGCAAGCTAAACATCTTGGTGTAGAGCATCCTTATCAAAGGGGAGGTCCTCTAGCTAGTTGTCTTATCCCAAAATAAAATCTTAATGTAATAATAAAATCTTTCCCTCAATTGGCTGATTGTACCAAGTATTTTGAAGCATTAGAGAAAGGTAAGTATAAGGTTGAGGAAACCTATTAATGGGGTGTTCCCACTTACCTTCTTCATCAGAATACAATTCCTATTCCTATCAACCAACTCATCCTACTTATTAAATTTGAAGTTTTATAAATATTACAATTACTGCCCCCTCTCCTCCAAAATTAGATTTTGAGCCCTTACCTATTGCTTCCCCCTCTCCTGAAAAATTAGATTTTGAGCCCTTACTTGTTGCCCAAACATTTCCAAATTAAGTTGATACCCAACCCACCCCTCCTCTCTCATTACCAAACCCAATTTGGGAAGGGGACAAGAAGATAATCAATCAAGGGGGATAACCTATTAAAGAAACCAACAGATGGATATATGCAAATTTTGAAAAATTAGGTTTCTAAGTTTGGGTTCAATCAGATTCTGTAGTTGGAAAAAGAATGCAAGGAAGAGGTGCAAGTTATGGAGTAGAAACAAGATTCATATCAGAAAGTAAAGGTTAGATAATATCTTCATATTTTTATTGAGTTATAAGGTGCCATTAATGTTTTGAATGAGCATGCAAAATATTCAGGGATTCACACCAACATTTTTGAGGTTGTACCATCTTATAGTTTAGAAAATGATCCAATTATGGTTACTGATTTAATTTTTCTTAATATAAATATTACTGATTTAAAGGATATAAAGATTTTCTAATCACGTATGCAAAGCTAACCATAAGTGTTCATGAATCAAATTTGGAATAAGAGGATTTTTGGATCCAATTTAAAGAGCAAAGAGAAATTGTAGAGCTGCTCTATGACGAATAATAACTTGTTTTTAGTTTAGTAGACTTCTTGCTAGATGAAGACAATGGTGAGAGAGATGATAGGAATGAGAACAAACAATTTCAAATTGAGTTGGATGATGCAACTACATGCAATGATTTGCATTTTTTTACATGCTTGGAAATTGCTGCACTATTGGAGAGTTGCAATGATTCACAAAGAACTTAAGAAGACATTCCAACGTACCAAGAAGAGCAACATGACTTCAAGAAGAATTTTGAGCTTTCAAGATGCATAGAGGATAATAATGAAGAAAAAGAGTTTAGCATCATTGCAGAACCAGTTGCGATGGACGAGTTAAGGTAGCATGTAGAGGAAGTACAAAATTCTTATCAACTACCAAATGAGTTCAAACATGATTAGGAAAGTAAGTTTACAACACAAATTAGAAAGGATAGTTTTCTAGCATTGAGAAGACCTTGTCCAATAAGATACTTGGCTGATTTGAGACCAAGATCAGTTGTACCAGCAATTGTACATGATTTAGAGCACAAACAAGAGCCTCGCGTTCTCAAACGTCAGCCCCAATACCTCCCAAAATTGATTGCAATTCTGATAGAGGTATTTTTCACATTCTGGACTGACCTTTTAAGAAACTTAAAGGTATAAATCTTGTTCACATCTTTGTCATGTGATGTGATTTTCAAGTTGAGCTCATGGTCACATTTTCTGAGGAAAGGAAGTCATTTCTTTTATCCTATATCAAGCTTTGTTTATCTTTTCATTTTCAGCTTGTTAGAGTAGATTAGTATAGGTTTATTTTATACAGAATAATTGCTTTCACACACTTTGCATGCTTCACTTTGAAGCATGTATGATTTTTTAATCTTTTTAGGAGTGTTTCTTTATTCCAAGTGCAGTTTTGTAAATGTTGTCGTTGTTGTTTTTCAATTTTGGTGGAGAATTTTCAATCTTTATCAGTATTATGTAGCCTTTAGCATGCATAGCCAAGCTTGGTATAAGGTTTCATATTACCTTCATGGCTAGAAAATGATTGTTCAGGGGTTTTAGCTGGTTAGCAAGTAACCAAGTCAGAAAAGTTACCAAAGATGTTAACCATTTTTGGTCAATCATAAAAAAGTGGTATAGAAAAATTTCAGGTTCCTTAGGTTCAATGGGATGTTAGGGAGGTCATGCAACTAATAGCTATGGATGCTGATCCATGATGCTTATTCATCACATTAACTACCTTTCATGTTCACACCTTTTCCAATATTATGCATCATCCTTTTTTAGACCGCTACAATGTCGTGACAAATATGGGAATGAAATTGAATATCATAAAGAAACACACTAGGATAATGAGAATTCAGGTTGCATTTTCCAGGTATAAAAAGGAAAGTATAAGTTGCATAGGTGATAACTTGTGTGTTTATCAATTTTAGATTAAGAAAAGGTACAATTAATTCTTTTTATTCCTTCATGATTAAGTAAAATGTCTTTAGTGTGTTTAGTTGCATTGGTTCATTCCATATTATGTTATTGAAGGAAAATGAAAAGAGACATAAAGAATTTTTCATTTATTCATAATGGAAGAGTACAATAATCCCACACAAGCCATGGGATATGATTGGAAAAATAATGAATGTAATTGTAAAACTAGAAATGTAATGAGTTAAGGAGAACCTATCATTACCTGTAGAGAGAAGACATGGTCACCTCCTTGTAGGTTGTGCTATATTCTCTCCATAGAACTACTTAATACTCCTAAAATAATAAGAGGATATGGGTTAGATCTCAAGGTTCTATTTATCTCATTATATATTTAGCTTCAAATATAAATGTATTCTAACAAGTAGGAAGATACATGAATGTATATTTAAAGAGTTGTAAAGTGTTACTTTTAGAGTTATCCGGACATTATACTAGAAATGTAATGAGTTAAGGAGAACTATCATTTCCTATAGAAGACACGGGTCACATCCTTACAGGTTGTGCTATATGCTCTCCATCAAACTGATGAATATTCCTAAAAGAATAAGAGGATATGGGTTAGATCTTGAGGTTCTATTTATCTCATTATATATTTAGCTTCAAATGTAAATGTATTCTAACAAGTAGGAAGATACATGAATGCATATTTCAAGAGTTATAAAGTGTTACTTTTAGAGTTATCCATACATTCTACAAGTAATTAGAGTTCTAGAAATGATCATGAAAGGAAATTAAAATCTTTCAGAAAGGAATTAATGTTGAATTAAAATATACAGGATCAAAGATATGTAGATGCATCCTGAATGAGAAGAATGAGGAATGAAAGTAAAATTCACATTTACAATTGTTAAATCTTATCATAGATCGACTGACTACCTTAAGGTATTCTCATGCACATTTTACAGAAACAAGAAATACAATCTCTAATGATGCATTCCAGATGGTTTTAGGATTAAATCAAGTACATATTGCATCACGAACATATCATAGGATGTGAACATTCTCAGTAAAAAAAGTAAAGACAAATGACTCATTCAAGGTCACATTGTTTGCATTGTACATGTAAACGAGCCTCATCATGATATATAGATTGCAGAAAGAGTATTCCTTCAAATCACAATTTCCATTATGATACATAATGATTTTTCAAATGAATTATGTAACTGGATGAGTTGTAAGTAAAGGTCATGCTTAGAAAATAGTTTGAGAAAAAAGAAGCTTCAACCATACATGTCTTATGATGTAGTCTTCAAGAGGAGAATAAATGAAATAATGTCATTCTTTATAGGGAGCTTTTCAAATTTGTTAAAAATAATCGAGAAGTACAAATCAACAAACTACTTCAAAACACTAGATTCTCCACATGAAGAAATTTACATGATCGAGTCATGAAACATGAATATAATGAGTCAGACTGAGTTATGAAAACAATTAAGTAAAATTTCAATGATGCACCATAAGAGTAGGTTAAAAATTTATAGGTACTCATCAATGAATCAAACTTAGGTTTTTAAGATCAATACAACCATGCAAGTTGATAGAAATAAAAAATGCAATGTTCTCAATAAAAGGAAAATATGTTTCCTTTACACGGTTTCATGTTTATGTTTTCATCATATCCAAAGAAGTCCCAATGAAATGTATCTATGAAGAGATCAATGATTAATAGGCATATGCTACAGAGAAAATGAGTGTAGTAGGTTGTTAATAAGAATATTTTCAATACACACAAAAATGACTCAGTAGAACGCATCAAGTTATGATAAAAAGGAGTTGAGATATTGAAAACATGAAAATTTAGAAGGTTGAGTCATTATATTGAGCCCAAGCTATTCAAATGTTTTCTAAGGATTTATCAAGGAAAAAAACAAAGAAACTCAAGTTTACAATTTAGACAGCTCACCGAGCTATACAAAGAAGAAAGCACTTGGAAAAATAGAACAACCCAACTCATTTAATGCAATGCATAACCAAGTTGATTTGATTCGAGCCAATAATAAGAATTCCATATGCAAACATAAATACCAACTTGACATTGATGTATAGAAAACAAACTCACCCAGAAATATAACAAGAGATTGCCAAAAAAGGATCCAAGAAACCACATCTTAAGGCAGGTCAAAGTATCAAAATGGTGAGTCATCTAGTTGTTGGAAAGCTAAAAACATAAAAAGAGCTATATGCAAATCCATACAATGATCCAAAATGCACTAAAATAAATATGTGAACCAATCCCAAAGAAATCTTTGTAGAATTTCAATGGGGGTAAAAATATGACCTCCAAGCATAAATCACCCACATTAAAAACTCGTGATCTTATTAGATTAGCAAGTTTTGTAAAGTATACTCGTGACCAAGGCTAAGTGAACTAGATATATGAAACAATGGTATTGATAAGTCAAAATCAACCTCTAATAATTACACCAAGCTGAAACAATGTAGAGTTTTAAGGAATATGTATAGCTCAATGAGTTATGTGGAGCCTAGAACCTGAAAATAGACCTCAACCCCTTAAAAAATTGTGACAAGTAGAGAAATAATGGAGTTTTCAATCCTTTAAATGAAACAAAGCATTCAACATGATAATTGGCCAAGGTTTCAAAAGGATGAGCCATGGGTTAGAGTATGAATGAGAAAATGAAATAGATATTTCACCTTAGCAGTGGTAGACATATTAAAAACAAGGCAATAAAGAAAAACCCATGACATTGTTCACCCTAACGAGTTGAAAAAAATAGAAACACAACGAATCAATCATAACAATGAGGCCAAAATTGAAAGGCAGCCGAGTTGTGCTATCACAAAACAAGAATCTAGAAGTATAAGTCAAATAAAAGGAAAATTAAGAGGTGGGTAAGTGACATCAGATCTAAACAGAACCTCAAAATACCCCACCTCGTAGAGAAACAACAATAAGCTCATAACAGAGTTCCAAGGTAGAGTAAAATGGTGATTATACACCAAACCCAATTCATGGATAAATGACAAGATTATTTAAAATAAAATTTCAAAACCATGAGCATTCATTTGGGAAAGTGAATGCAGATGAACAGATCACTAGTAATGAGATGTGTGAGCCATTGAAATCACCCAGAAGACTCAGAGAAAGTGGTTCCTTCCTTAAAAATGGAGGCCACTTCCAAAGATGTGGAGGTTCATTCCTTAAAAATGGCAGTCACTTCCAAAGATGTGGAGGTTCCTTCCTTCAAAAGTTACCATTGAAGAAAAACCAACAAGAAATTAAGTAGAAATGTCATGCCCAAATCAGAGGCCAAGGGTTATTCTAATTAAAACAGAGCTCATAATTTTCCATAAAGGAAACTTCAAAAAAAAATCACCAACGTTTCGATAAGTTATCATAATTTCCACGTGAGAAATGAGAAGAGGTTATGGTTCCCATCCCTAAACACTAAGTGGGTGGGTTCGAGCTAAGTAACATAACCCTGGTTAGGAAAAATGCCACGATGGAAATGGTAATTTTTGTTATTTCATTATTGCAATTATTTACATGGGGTGGTGTTTGTTAAACCTTATCCAGGTCAATAACCATATGATTGCACCCTTTGGGTGTGGAATAGAAAATCATGTTAAAGGAGGGCATTGTTATGAATGCATATACCTACTAAGTCAATGTCATCATTCCAAGTAGGTGGTCCAAGGAGAGAAAATCCAAAATAAAACCATTTCATAAACATGCACATAAGCCAAAAATACCCCCTTTTTTAGAAAAGACAAAAGAGGCTTATGGGTGAATGCATGCCAAAATATATTTACCATTGTCACTTTACCTTAACTTTTGTTATTAAGTCCAACAACATCCTTGGATTTTGCATAAAATAAAATTGACCAGTCAACTATAACTTGACTAAAGTGGAGAGTGAATTGGGAAAGATATTGTTAGCCTTTTTTCATTTAAAAATTTTATTTATAAGAAGGCTAAAGTTATGCATGAGGGGAGTTATTTTGAATGCATGTGTTATTTTTGGAGTAGGGGTAGGTGAATTTTTTTATTTATGCCTTGCTTTTTGCAAGATAAAAAGGGGATAATTATTTTTGCACACTTGTGATGCACAATTCATTTTATTGTTGTACCTTTTAATAATAAATACCGTGTTAATCCTCCAATTTCAAGCTTGTGCAGTGTGTCATAGTAGGCTAGAAGCGCTTTTTGTGAATATCTTCATTTCTTTGCATGTTAATAGTCTCATAACACCTCCATTAAGTTGTTATGACTATTTTGTAAGTCACATAAGTGTGTTTTCAATACCTTTGTGAGTGCAAGATCTATTAAATAGTGGTTGTAGTGAAATTATCAATTCTTTTATCATTCATAAAGTATGCTTTGTGCAAGCTTAAGTACGAAACAATTTAGCATATCACCTCTTTTATGTTTTTTAGTTATTTCACGTTCATTCCTAACCCTCAACCCCATCATTTTAAGTATTTTTTTAGGTGATCTTTCAAGGGAGCCATCCTTCTCTATAGGTTCTCCTTAGTCCGAGGCACCCACAACTTGGAGGAGATCCTATTGTACTAGTCAAAGTTAGAGTTAGATATCCATCTTAATCAACGGTGCAATTTAGATAGATAATAGTTTTTTGGCACACCTAGTAGGACATCAAATTCATATTTTTCATAGCTTTCCTAGGTTTGATTTGTGCTTGGTAAAATTTAAACCTTTTAGAGGTATTTTTAAAACAGATATGGTTACTTTGATGGTCTAAAAAACCTATTTTAAGTTTCATCAGACCTATTTTCCCATTTTTTCCATATTTTATGAGGTCATGCAATCATGACATCAATTTCTCAGTGGAATTCCTCTATCCAAGAGATACATCAGTAAAATCCACAACCTTTTTACCAATATCATCCTCTTGATTAGAATTGAAAGCCTTATCACAATGAGTATGCTCATGACCCAAACCTTACTAATCAATATTGTCATCAGTGCAATATTTATGTTGTTTAAGAACAAGGTTATTTGGGGTATACAAAACAATAATATATGGGTTATGGAAGTAATTGCCAACCGAAAGGAATTTCAAAATTGATGCTCAGGTATGGGAGTGCATGGGGTAGGCTCATAATGAAATAATTCTAATTTTACAATCTAAACATCTTAGTGTAGAACACCATTATCAATGGGTAGGTTCTCTAGCTAGTTCACTTATCCCAAAACATAAGCTTAAGGTAATAATAAACTCTCTCCCTCAATTGGATGATTGTACCAAGTATTTTGAAGCATTAGAGAATGATAGGAATAAGTTTGAGGAACACTTTCAATGGGGTTCTCCCACTTACCTTCTTCATCAAAATCCAATGTCTATTCCCTGTCAACCAATTTATCCTACTTATCAAATTCCAAGTTTTCTAAATGATGCAATTGTTGCCCCCTCTCCTCCAAAACCATATTTTTAGCCATTACCTATTGCCAAAACATTTCTAAATCATGTTGTGACCTAACCCACCCCTCCTCTCCCATTCCAAAACCCAATTTGGAAAGGGGGTAAGAAGAAAATTAGTCAAGGAGGCCACTCTACAAAAGAAAGTAACAAAGATGGATATATGGAAAGTTTGAATAATTGGGTTTCCAACTTTAGGTTCAATCAGATTCTACAGTTGGAAAAAAATAAAAGGAAGAGGTGTATACTATGGAGCAACAACATGATTAAAATAATAAAGCAAAGGTTAGATAAGATCTTAATCTTTTTGTTGAGTTACAAGGTAGAATTAATGTTTTGAATGAGTATGCAAAAGATTCAGGGATTCACACCAGTAGTTTTGACGTTGTACCATCTTATAGTTAATAAAATGATTCAATCATGATTGATGATTTACATGTTCTTGATTTAAATATTGCTGATTTAAAGGATAAATATTTTCTAATCATGTATGCAAAGCTGCCCATAAGTGATCATGACGTATATTTTAAAGAAGATGATTTTTAGATACAATCTAAAGAGAAACCAAAAGTTTTAGAGATGCCCCATGATGAAGAAAAACTTGTTTTCAGTTCAGTAGACTTCTTGCTAGATGAAGACAATGATGAGAGTGATGATAGGAATGAGAAATAATAGTTTCAAATTGAACAGGATGATGCAACTGCATGTAATGATCCATCTTATTCTACATGCTTGGAAATTACTTCACTATTAGATAGTTGCAATGATTCACAAAGAACTTCATAAGACATTACAACATACCAAGAAGAGCAGTAGGATTGCAAAAAGGATTTTGAGCTTTCAGGCTACATAGTGGATTAGAATAAAGAACAAGAGTTTAGAAACATTGTAGAAATAGTTTCCATGGATGAGTTATAGCAGCTTGTAGAGGTAGTACAACATTCTTAATCAACTGCCAAATGACTTCAAGCATGATGAGGAAAGCAATTTTACAATACATATTAGAAAGGAAATTTTTATACTAATGAGAAGACCTTTTCCAATTGGGTACTTGGCTAATTTGATACCAAGATCAGTTGTACCAGCAGTTGTACATGATTTAGATCACAAAAGGAGCTTCACTTTCTCAAATGTCAGCCCCAATACCTCCCAAAAAATATTGCAATTCCGACAGAGGTATTTTTCACATTTTGGACTAACCATTTGAGAAAATTAAAGGTACAAATCTTTTTCCCCTATTTTCCATATGATCTGATTTTCAATTTGAGGTCATGGTCACATTTTCAAAGGAAAGGGAGTTATTTCTCTCATCCCGTATGAGGCTTTGTTTGGCTTCTCATTTTAAGCTGGTTATAGTGGGTTAGAATAGGTTTATTTTATGTAGAATAAGTTCTTCCACACACTTTACATGCTTCACTTTTAAGTATGTATGATTTTTTAGTCTTGTTAGGTTTGTTTCTTTCCTCCAAGTGTAGTTTTGCACATATTGTTGTTTTTTTAAAAGTTTTGTGGAGTATTTTCATTCTTTATCAGTATTATGTAGCCTTTAGCATGCTTGTCTAGGCTTGGTATAAGATTTCAGATTGCCTTCATGGCTGGAAAAGGTCTTTTCATGGGTTCTAGCTGGTTAGCAAGCAACCAAGTCAGAAAAGTCACCAAAGATGTTGAACATTTTTTGTCAATCATCCAAAACAGTATAAGAAAATTTTAGGTTGTTTAGGTTAAGTGGGAGGTTGGGAAAGTTCACATGAAACTAACGTTTATGGATGTTGATCTAGGATGCTTATTCCTCACATTAGATGCCTTTGTAGTTCACACCTTTTACAAGATCATGCATCCACCTTTTCAAACCATTGTAGGATCATGACAGAGATGGGAAGGGCATTGAATATCAGAAAGGAACACACTAGGACAACAAGCATTAAAGTTGTAGTTTCCAAGTATAAAAGGAAATTATAAGTTGCATAGGTGATAACTTGTTTGTTTATCAGTTTTAGATCAAACAAAGGTATAATTAATTATTTTTATTCCTTTATGATTAAGTTAAATTGCATTAGTGTGTTGAGTTATATGGGATCATTCCATAATATGTTATTGAAGGAAAATGAAAAGAGACATAAACATGTCATCACATAAAGAAATTTTCATTTATTCATAATGGAAGAATATAATGATCCCACGTAAGCCATGGGATATGAATAGAAAAATATTGCATGTAATTGTAAAACTAGAAATGTAATGAGTTAAGGAGAACCTGGCATTGCCTATAAAATATGTGGGTCACATACTTGTAGGTTGTGTTTTATGATCTCCATGATACTACTGAATATTCCTAAAAGAAGAAGAGGATATGGGTTAGATCTTGGGGTTCTATTTATCTCATTATATTTTCAATTTCAAAAGTAAATGAATTCTAACAAGCAAGAAGATACATGAATGTAGACTTCAAGAGCTATAAAGTGTTACTTTCAAAGTTATCCATACATTATAAAAATAATTAGAGTTCCAGAAATGACCATGAAAGGAAAGTGCATGTTTGCAAAAAGGAATTAAGATTTAATTAAAATCTAAAATTTCAAAGATATGTAGATACATTAGAGTCTGAATGTGATCTACATGGAATGAAAGTAAAATTCACATTTACAACTGTTAAATCTTGTCATAGATCCACATACTACATGAGGGTATTCTCATGCACAGCTTTACGTAAACAAGATATACAATATCCAATGATGCATTCCAGATGGTTTCAAGATTAAATCAAGTACAAATTGCATCATGATCATATCACAGGATGCAAAAATTCCAAGTCAAACAAAAGTAATACAAATGACTCATTCAAGGTCACAGTTGTTTTCATAGTACAAGTAAATGGTCCTCATCATGATTTCTAGCTTGTAGAAAGAGTATACCTTCAAATCACTATTGCCATTATGATACATATGATGTTTCAAATGAACTATGTAGCTAAATGAATTGCAAGCGAAGGAAAGGCTCAAAATATTGTTTGATAAAAAAGAAGCTTCATTCATGAACGTTCTATAATGCATTCTTCCATAGGAGAATAAATGAAATAATGTCATGCTTTTATAAAGATATTTTTAGATTTGTTAAAAATAATCAAGTAAAGATCAAAAAACTACTTCAAAGAACAAGATTATTCAAATGAAGCAATTTACAGGCTCGAGTCATGAAACATCAATATAATGGATCAGATTGAGTTATGAAAACGATCAAGTAAAATTTCAATGATGCACCATGAGATTAAATTATAGATTTTCAAGTACTCATGAAAGAATAAAGCTCAAGTTTTTAAGATCAATGCAACCATGTAAGTTGAAAGAAAAAAAACGTGGTGTTCTTGTTAAAATAAAAATATGTTTCCTTTACAAGAAAAATTCAAACCCATGAGCATTCAGTTGGGAAAGAAAATGTGGATGAAAAACTTACTAGCAATGAGATGTGTGAGCCATTGAAATCGTCCATAAGACTCACAGAAAGAGGTTCCTTCCTTGAAAATGTCATCTTCTAAAGATGTGGAGGTTCCTTCCTTCAAAATAATCCATTGAAGAAAAATGAAAAAGAAATTAAGCAGAAACCTCATGCCTAAATCAGAGACCAAGGATTATTGTAATAAAAACAAAGATCACAAATTTCTATAATGGCCAATTTAAAAAAAAATCACCAGCGTTTCGATAAGCTACCATAATTTCCATGTGAGAAATGAGAAGAGGTTAGGGTTCCCAACCCTAAACACTTAGTGGGTGGGTTTGAACCAAGTAACTTAACCCTAGTTAGGAAAAATACCATGATGGAAATGGTAATTTTTGTTATTTCATTATTGCAATTATTTGCATGTGGTGGTGTTTGCTAAACCTTAGCCAGGTCAATAACCATATGATTACACCTTTGGGTGTGGAATAGAAAAGCATGTTAAATGAGGTCATTATTATGCATGTATATTGCCAAGGTCAAAATTTGAATAATTATCCCTCTTTTTGCACAAAATAAATGATTAGGCATGCCTTTTACCAAGTCAATGTCATCATTTTGTGCAAGTGGTCCAAGGGGAGAAAAGCCAAAAAAAAAAACTTTTCATAAACATGCACATAAGCATAAAATACCCCCTTTTTTAGAAAAGAATAAATAGGCTTATGAATGAGTGCATGCCAAAATAGCTTTACCATTGTCACTTTACCTTAACGTTTGCTAATAAGTCTGTAAATCATCCTTGGATTTTACAAAAAAGAAAATTGACCAGTCAACTAAAACTTGACTAAAGTGGAGGGTGAACTAGGCAAGCTATTATTAGCCTTTAGTCATTTAAAAAGTGTATTTTTAAAAAGGCTAGAGTCACGTATGAGGGGGAGTTAATTTGGATGCATGTGTTATTTTTGGAGCAGGGGTGGGTGAATTTTTGTATTTATGCCTTACTTTTTGTAAGAACAAAGGAGGATTATTATGAAAAAATTATTGTACTATTGGACCTTTTGAATAATAAAGATTGTGTTATTCCTCTAATTTCAATCTTGTGCAATGTGTCATAAAGAGTTAGAAGTGTGTTTTAATGAATATCTTCATTTCTTTGCATACTAATAGTCTCATAGTACCTTCGTTAAGTTGTTTTGACTATTTTTAAGTCACATAAGTGTGTTTTCAATACTTTTTTGAGTGCAAGATCTATTATAAAGTGGTTATAGCAAAATTATTAGTTATTTTATCATTTATCAAGTGTGCTTTGTGCAAGCTTAAGTCCCAAACAATTTTGTGTATTACCCCTTCTACATTTTTAGTTATTTCACATTTATTCATAACCCTCAACCCCATCGGTTTCGTAGTTTTTAGGTGATCCATCAAGGGAACCAACCTGCTCTGGAGGTTATCCTCAGTCCGAGGCACTCACAACTTGGAGAAGATCACATTCTATGGGAAGAAGTCGAGTCGAGATAACCATCCATGTCAAAGGTGCAATTCAGATTGATAAAAAAAAATTGGCTCGCCTGGTGGGACATCGAATTCATATTTTTGTTAGGTTTGATTTGTGCTTGGCAAAATTTCATCCTTTTGGAAGTATTTTTCTAAACAACTTTGGTCACTTTCCTAGTCTAACAACCTATTTTAAGTTTCATCAAACCTGTTTTCCTATTTTTTCCATCTTTTATGAGGTCATGCAATCATGACATCAATTCCTCTATGGAATTCCTCTATCCAAGAGCTACACCAGTCAAATACGCACCCTATTTTCCAATAGCATCCTCCATATCATAATTGTAACCCTTATCACAATGAGTATAGTCATGAACCAAACCTTGATAATTAGTGCGGTCATCAGTACAATCCTTATGATGTTTAGGAACAAGGTTATGTAGGGTATACATAACAACATTATGCAGGTTATAAAATCAATTTTCAACTAGAAGGGAATTTTAAAATCACTGCTCAGTTATGGGAGCACATGTGGTAGGCTCAAAATGAGAGAATATAAATTTTGCAAGCTAAACATCTTGGTGTAGAGAATCCTTATCAATGAGGAGGTCCTCTAGCTACATGGATTAGCCCAAAACATAAGATTAAGGTAATAATAAACTATTTCCCTTAATTGGTTGATTTTATGAATTATTTTGAAGCATTAGAGAATGATAAGCATAAGGATGAGGAGCCCTATTAGTGGGGTGTTCCCACTTACCTTATTCATTAGAATCCAATGCCCATTCCTTGTCAACCAACTCAACCTACTTATCAAATTCAAAGTTTTTTAAATGCTGCAATTACTACCCCTCTCTTCCAAAATCAAATTTTCAGCCCTTACCTATTGCCCAAACATTTCCAAATCAGGTTGAGACCCAACCCACCCCTCCTCTCTCATTCCCAAAAACAATTTAGGAAGGGGAAAAGTAGAAAATTAGTCATGGAGGGAAGCCTAATGAAGAAACCAGCAAAGATAAATATATGGAAAGTTTGAATAATTGGGTTTCCAAGTTTCGTTTCAATCCAATTCTACAGTTGGAAGAAGAATACAAGGAAGAGGCATAGGTTATGGAGCAACACCATGATTCAAATCAGAAATTAAAGGTTAGACACAATCTTCATCTTTATCTTGAGTTAAAAGGTACAATTAATGTTTTGAATGAGCATGCAAAAGGTTCAAGGATTCATACCAGTAGTTTTAAGGTTGTAAAATCTTCTAGTTTAGAAAATGAACCAATTACGGTTGCTAGTTTACCTGTTCGTGAATTAAATATTGCTTATTTAGAGAATAAAGATGTTCTAATCATGTATGCAAAGATTCCCATGAGTGTTCGTGAAGTATATTTGGAAGAAGATGTTTTTCATATCTAATCTAAAGAGAAACCAACCATTTTAGAGTTGTCCCATGACGAATAACAACTTGTTTTCAGTTTAGTAGACTTCTTGCTAGATGAAGAAAATGATGAGAGTGATGATAGGAAGGAAAAAGAACAATTGCAAATTGAGCAGGATGATGTAACTGCATACAATGATTTTTATTGTTCTACATACTTGGAAATTGCTATGCTTTGTTTGAGAGTTGCAATGATTCACAAAGGAATTCATAATACACTGAAATGTACCAAGAAGAGCAACATGATTGCAAGAAGGATTTTGAGATTTTAGGATGCATAATGTATCGGAATGAAGAACACGAGTTTAAAATAATTGCATAACCAGGTTGTCGTAGATAGCTTAGAGTAGCTTGTAGAGGTAGTACACCATTCTTATCAACTCGCCAAATGAGTTCAAACTTGATGAGGAAAGCAAGTTTACATAGTATATTAGAAATAATAGTTTTCCAAAGAGTTAGAAGAACTTGTCCAGATGGATAATTGGCTGATTTGATACCAATATTAGTTGTATAATCATTTTTGCATGATTTAGAGCATAAACAGAGCTTCACATTGTCAAACGTAAGCCTCAATACCTCCCAAAATAGATTGTAATTATGATAGAGGTATTTTTCACATTCTAAACTGACCTTTTGAGAACCTTAAAGGTACAAATCATGTTCCCATATTTTCCATGTGATTTGATTTTCAAGTTGAGCCCATGGTCATTTATTATGAGGAAATTAAGTTATTTCTCTCATCCCATATCAAGATTTATTTACCTTTTTGTTTTCAACTAGTTAGATTAGCTTATTGTAGGTTTATTTTCTACAAATAAGTTCTTTCACACACTCTATATTATTCACTTTGAAGCATGTATGATTTCTAGTCTTGTTAGGCATGTTTATTTCCTCCCAAAGTGCAGATTCTACACATGTTTTTATAGTTTTTGTGGAGAATTTTCAGTCTTTATCAATATTATGCAGCCTTTTGCATGTATGGCTAGCCTTGGTATAATATTTTAGATTTCCTTCATGGCTGGAAAATGTCTGTCCAAGGGTTCTTTGGGTTAGTAGGAAACCAAGTTAGCAAAGTCACTAAAGATGTTGACCATTTTTGGTAAATTGTCAAAAAAAGGTATACAAAACTTTTAGGTTGCTAAGGTTCAGTGGCAGGTTGGGCAAGTACACAGGAAAATAATAGCTATGGATGTTGATGAAGGATGCTTATTCCTCACATTAGATGCCTTTCACGTTCACACCTTTTACATGATCATGCATCAACCTTTTTAGACTATTGAAGGGTCATGACAGAGATGGGAAGGGCACTAAATATAAAAAAAATACACTTGGAAAGTGAGCATTCATGTTGTAATTTATAAGTATCAAAGGAAATTATAAGTTTCATAGGAGATAACTTGTTTGTATATCATTTTCAGATCAAGCAAAGGTACAATTAATTATTTTTATTCCTTTATGATTAAGTAAAATTTCATTAGTGTGTTGAGTTGCATGGGTTCATTCCATATTATGTTACTGAAGGAAAATGAAAAGAGACATAAACAACTCATCACATAAATCAATTTTCATTTATTCATAATAGAACAATACAATGATCCCACATAAGCCATGGGATATGACTGGAAAAATAATGCATGTAATTGTAAAACTGGAAATGTAATGAGTGAAGGAGAACCCTTCATTACATGTAGAAGATGCGGGTCACATCCTTTCAGGTTGTGATCCATGCTCTCCATCAAACTACTTAATATTCCTGAAAGAAGAAGAGGATATGGGTTAGAGCTCAGGGTTCTATTTATCTCATTATATTTTTATCTTCAAAAGTAAATGCATTCTAACAAGCAAGAAGGTACATGAATGCATATTTCAAGAGCTGTAAAGTGTTACTTTCATATTTATCCATACATTATACAAGTTATTAGATTTCTAGAAATGATCATGAAAGGAAAGTGCAAGCTTGCAGAAAAAAAAATAAGGTTCAATTAAAATCTACATGTTCAAATATGTGTAGATGCATTAAATTTATTAATGGGAACTACACGAATGAAAGTAAAAGTCACATTTACAAATGTTAAATCTTATAATAGATCCAGTGAATAATTGTAGGTATTCTCATGCATAGTTTACAAAAACAAGATATACAATCCCTAATGATGCAGTACAAATGGTTTTAGGATTAAATCAAGTACATATTGAATCATGATCATATCACAAGATGTGACTATTCTCAGTCAAATAGAAGTAAAGAAAAATGACTCATTCAAGGTCGAGTTTTTTTGCATGGTATAAGTAAATGAGCCTCATCATGATATAAAACTTACAGAAAGAGTATTTCTTCAAATCACAATTGCCATTATGATACATAATCAATTTTCAAATGAACTATGTAACTGAATGAGTTCCAAGAAAAGGACGGACTTAAAATATATTTTGAGCAAAAAGAAGCTTCATCCATACATGTGTTGTAATGTAGTTTCTAGAGGAGAATAAATGAAATAATGTCATGCTTTTATAGGTAGATTGTGAAATTTTATGAAAATAATAAAGAAGTATAAATCAACAAACTACTTCAAAGAACAAGATTATTCACATGAAGCAAGTTGGAGGCTCCAGTCATGAAATAACAATATAATGAATCGGATTGAGTTATGAAAACAAACAAGTAAACTTTCAATGATACACCATAAGACCAGATTAAAAATTTTTAGGTACTCATTAAGGAATAAAGCTCAATTTTTAAAGATCAATGCAACCATACAAGTTGTGAAAATAAAAATGTAGCGTTCTTAATAAAAGTAAAATATGTATCCTTTGCATGGTTTCATATTTATGTTTTCATCATATTCAGTGAAGTTACAATGAAATGTATCTATGCAAAGCTCAGTGGTTGACATAAATCTTAACTATTCATATGCTACAGAGAAAATGAGTGTAGCATGTTGTTAATGAGAACATGTTTGATACACACAAACAAGACTCAATAGAACACATCAAGTTACGATAAAAAATAGCCGAGATATTGAAAACATGCAAATATAGAAGGTTGAGTCATTATATTGAGCCCGAGATGTTCAAATTTTTTCAAAACATTTCTCAAGGAAAACACAAAGCAACTCAAGTTTACAATTTAGATAGTTTTTCGAGCTCACTGGCCCCCTCCCCTATATATGTAGCATCAGAACTATAGATAGTCATACCGACACCCTCTACATTTATCTCTATAAAGAGTTGTGGCTAACTCTATAGAACAACCCATCTCATTTAATGCAATGTGTAACCAAGTTGAATTGAGTCGAGCCAATAACGAGAATTACATATGAAAATAAAAAGTCCAACTTGACATGTCCATATATAAAACAAACACACCCAAAAATCTAATAACAAGAGATATCCACAGAAGAATCCAAGCAACTAGATCTTAAGGAAAGTCAAAGTATCAAAATGGCGAGTTAACGAGCTATTTGTAAGATGAAAAAATAAAAAAGAGCTATATGCATATCCATACAATGATCCTAAAAGCACTAAAATCAATGTGCGAACCAAACCCAATGAACACTTTATAGAATGGCGAATGGGGGTAAAAACTTGACCTCCAAGTATAACTCACCAACATTGAAAAATCGTGACCTCATTAGATCGAGTTATTCAAAGTAGACTCATGACCAAGTATGAGTGAACCAGATATATGAAATAGCAGTATTGATAAGTCATAAGTATCCTCCAAAGTGGAAACAAGTTGAAACAAAGTAGATTTTTAAGGAATATGCATGGATCAACGAGTTATGTGGAGCCCAAAACCTCAAAATAAAGCTCTGCCCCTTAAAAATGGTAACAAACAGAGAAATAACAGATTTTTCCATCCTTTAAATGAAACAAAGCATTCAATATGATAATTGAACAGGGTTCCAAAATGAAAATCCATGGGTTAGAGTATGAATCAGAAAAAGAAATAGAGATTTCACCTTAGCAGTGGCGGCCATATTCAAAACAAGGCAATAAAACAAAACCCGTGACATTTTTCACCTTGGCGAGTTGAAAGGTATGTAGAATTTTGTTATCACCAAACAAGAATCCATAAGCATAGGTCAAAGTAGAGGAAAATTCAGAGCTAGGTGAGTGACAAAAGATTAAAAATAGAACCCCAACATACCCCAACTCACAGAGAAAGAAAAATAATCTCATAGAAAATTTCTAAGTAGAGGAAAATGGTAAGTATACGGAAAACCCATTTCGTGGATAAATGACAAGCTTGTTTACAAGAAAAATTCAAACCCATGAACATTCAGTTGGGAAAGAAAATATAGATGAAAAACTTACAAGTAATGAGAGGTGCAAGTCATCGAACTCATCCAGAAGACTCAAAGAAAGAGGTTCCTTCAAAATGGCAGCTACTTCCAAAGATGCATAGGTTTATTCCTTCAAAATGTGGCCATTGAAGAAATACTATCAAGAAATTAAGTAGAAACGCCATGCCCAAATATGAGGCTAAGAATTATTCTAAGAAAAAAATATCCCACAAATTTCCATAATCATCACTTATAGAAAAATTCATGAGCGTTTTGAGAAGCTACAACAATTTCCAAGTGAGAAATGAGAAGATGTTAGGGTTCCAAACCCTAAACACTAAGTGGGTGCGTTCGAACTAAGTAACTTGACCTTGGTTAGGAAAATTGCCACGATGGAAATGGTATTTTTTGTTATTTCATTATTGCAATTATTTGCGTGGGGTTGTGTTTGTTAAACCTTAGATAGGTCAATAACCATATGATTGCACCTTTTGGGTGTGGAATAGACAAGCATGTTAAAGGAGGTCATTATTATGTATGCATATTACCAAGGTCAAAATATGAATAATTATCCCTCTTTTTGCACAAAATAAATGATTAGGCACGCCTTTTACCAAGTCAATGTCATCATTCCATGCAAGTGGTCCAAAGGGAGAAAAGCTAAAAAATAACCATTTCATAAACATACACATAAGCCAAAAAAATCCCCTTTTTTAGAAAAGAAGAAAGAGGCTTATGGATGAATGCATGCCAAAATAGCTTTAGTATTGTCACTTTACCTTAATTTTTTTCAATAAGTCCATATAACATTCTTGGATTTTTCAAAAAAAGCAAATTGGTTAGTCAACTACAACTTCAATAAAGTGGAGAGTGAACTAGGAAAGCTATTACTATCCTTTTTCATTTAAAAATTGTATTTGTAAGAAGGCTAGAGTCACACATGAGGGGGAATTATTTTGGATGCATGTGTTATTTTTAGAGTAGGGGTGGGTGAATTTTGGTATTTATGCCTTTATTTTTGCAAGAGAAAAAGGGGCTTATTATTTCACACTTGTGATGCAAAAATCATTTTACTATTGTACATTTTGAATAATAAATATTGTGTTATTCCTCTAATTTTAAGCTTGTGTACAATTTCATATTAGGTTAGAAGCGTTTTTAGTGAATATCCTCATTTATTTACCTCTAATAGTCTCATATCACCTCCATTAAGTAGTTTTGATTGTTTTTAAGTCACAAAAGCGTGTTTTCAATACCTTTATGAGTGTAAGATGTGTTAAATAGTGGTTGTAGTTAAATTATCATTTCTTTTATCATTCATAATGTGTGCTTTATGTAAGCTTAAGTCCCAAAAAAAATTGTGTATCAACCCTTTTACATTTTTTATTCATTTCACATTCATTCCTAACCCTCAACCCCATAAGTTTTAGTAGTTTTTAGGTGATCCATCAAGGGAACCAACCCACTCTGGAGGTTATCCTCAATTTGATGCACCCAGAACTCATAGGAGATCCCATTGTACTAGCCAAAATCGAGTCAGATAGCCATCCAAATCAAAGGTGCTCTTCAGACCGATAACAATTTCTTAGCATGCCTAGTGGGACATTGAATTCATATTTTCATAGTTTTGTCAAGTTTGATTTGTGCTTGGTAAAATTTCATCCTTTTGGAGGTATTTTTATAAATAGATTTGTTTACTTTGTTGGTCTAAATAACATATTTTTAGTTTCATCAGACTTGTTTTCCCATTTTTCCATCTCTTATGAGGTCATGCAATCATGACATCAATTCCTCAGTGGAATTCATCTATCCAAGAGTCAGAGCATCACCAAATCCACACCCTTTTTACCGATATCATCCCATACTTCAATCAAATTCTACCGAATAATCTCATACTTCAATTTTAATGGTTACATCCTCTATGAATCCCTTGGGTTTAACAAACAAATTGGTTAGCCATTTGTAAGGCTATAAGAGTTGATTATAAATCAGGAAGGGATAATGTGGATAAAGTATCAGTAGTTATTATATTGATTATATATCCTAAGTCAATCAGCACATTTAGAATATCAACATTCCCAATCAAACTATAACTATTGGACTTCTAGGATAACCATATTTAGGAGGATTCATCTTCCCTTCTAATATACTAGCCAATTTTCCATCAACGTGTATTGTTCTTGGTTTGTTGTTATTTCTTCTAGGAGATTTCACATAGAGTTATTTGATGGTTTTGTTTGGCTTTGGATATCTCTAAGATCTTAGAAAAGAGGGATTCCAATGCTTAATTTATTTAATCTTTGGAAAAATATGACTTAGGACCCTCTTGGTTTGAAGTATTGTCCTTATTCAAAATTCAAGATGGGAATGGCATTTTTGAAAGTCTTTCAGATGCCTTTTTAAAATCATGTTTGGGTTGTGTCTCCGTTGGTTTATATTTTCTTCTAGAAATTCCTTTATGATTTTGGATGAAGGTTTGGAATAAATATTTTTGAGCATAGAAGTATGTTTCTAAAATCCATGGATTTTACTATAGGCATTTTTTCGGCTTCAACGGTCTACATTGGGTTCTCCTGCTTAACGTTATTTTGATTAGCCACAGTTTTAGATGGGATTTGAGTTTAAGAAGGTTATTTAGGTATAAAAGTGGTTATGGGTCTAGTTAATAAAGCTTTTTTTTTCCCTGGGGTCTTTTTGAGTTATAAAACTGATGACCAGATCCTTGAGAAGCATTCCATTACTACTGAAATTATGGGTTAAATTTTTGGAATGATGGTAAGATTTTTTTGTTTAGATTCCACGGTTTCTGAAAATATGTTGGTTGTGTATTCCACTTAGGATCCCATCCTTATCAAACTTGTTGAGTCCAAGGTTGAGGATATGAACTTTGTGTGTTCCATTGATTTTAAAACCATTGGGTTTTAGGGGCATAATGTTGGTTTTTGTTTGAAGTGAAATTGTCTCCTTGTTTATGAGCTATATAGTTAATCTCAAGATCACTTTGTGTATTTTATTTTAGATGAATTTTTAGAAAATGTAAAAATCCACATTGTTCAATTTCATGTTTCAAATCATAGACAGTGGAAATATTTGTTTTATCTAATAGAAAATCCTTAAGCCCGTGTTTATCCCTACATCTTGGACAATATATGAATAATGGCTATGGGTTTTTATCTTTTCCCAATCCACCATTGTGTTGAGTTGAACTAAGAGAACCATTCTTAAGTTTGAAATTTATTCTCTTGGTTTAGATATATGTCTCCATTGATACTATTTCCTTTATGTTTGTCAATATTTGGGTGAGTTCAAGAATAATTTCTACAGAGATTAATGATGTTTATAAACTCTAGTTTGTTCATATTTCCATTTCCCATTAAATTGAAATCACCTTGAGTGTCCTCATCTATCCTTTAAGAAATATTGTTTTCAAAAGGGTAATGTCAAGACCTGTACCACACCTCCTATGAAGGAAAATGAATCAATCTAGATAGTCTTCTACACTCTCATCCTCCTTCTATTGTATCCTAAAGAGTTCTTCCCTAGGTCTATAACACTACACTAATCATGGTACTTGTCTAAGAATAATTTTTCCATCTCTTCCCATGTATAGATAGAGTTAGGGGATAGTCCCATGAACCATCTCATGGTTGTATCTTTTAAGGTTGAGGGAAACAAATTCAGCTTCTAAGTGTCAGAGGTATAATCATAGGTTTGGTATAACACTTTGAATTCAAACAAAAATTGATCAGATCATCTGAGACTAATCCCTAAAATTTGGTAAAATTGAGGGGGATATATTATTCATATTCCCTTGGTCATTGGGATCCAATTCTATGGGATAAGTGAATTTCCTTCCCAATGGTGGATTACCATTGTTTTCCCCATTATGATTTTCCACTCCATCTACCATCCTTCCTTATTGATCAAGTGGTACCACAAGTAAATTTTGAGGGGGTTATTCAATTTTACTGTTACAAACCTACCTCTATGATCTCTTGGTATAAACATAAAATCCAATCATGCGTACTAACCATTTCCTAACTATAAGTGCTTAGTTTGTTACCATGTTCTACATAGTCCAAAATCACAGAAAAGACACTTATTGTCACTATACAACCTTTTATATTTGAAATAAATAATATGGAAAAATAAATTCTAAATGGAAAATTACCAGGTTATCAGAAAGCACACAAGTTAGTACCTTGATCTTTAATAACACCTTTATAAATCCTTGGAAACAACACAAAAAAGTGACGAGAATCATTGATACTTGTACTTTAATCATTTAGTATTTGTCAATATCATGGCATTGTTTGAGGATATTTGTAACAAAGCATGGTTAAAACTATATTGAACATGCATATAAATTAATTAAAATATTTAACCAACTACTATTCCTAAGAACTTGTTCTATCCGATAAACAGAGACTCCTAAATTTATGAATTACAAGAATTAAAACATATTGAAACAGAATAAAAGTCTTAAATATTATAAATACTATAATGCCTAAAAGTAATGAACTACTAAATAATCAAAAAATTAGACAAACATCTAACAATTTCCTTCACATTGGGGAAGAGTGGCCCTTGCTCTTTCCCTCTAATCCAGTTACAACGTTTTAATTACACAATCAAAATTGAAATAAGAATCATGCCCTTTTATTCATCAATAATATTTTGATGCAATCCTTTTATATAAAAAAATGTTAACCTTATTCTAATCCTAATACATATGCCTTTTATAATAAGTGAAGTCAAGTTCCTCTTAAGAGGACTTATTATTTTAACAATAATGTAAAATTTATTTAAACATTTAACTAACATATATGTATGAGAACAAAAACATAAATAGGATTCACAAGGTCAAAGCAAAAATTACATATAGTTTATTAATCAGATTTATCCTTTCCAATGTGAGTGTAGTCCTTGTTAACAATGCCCAACTGATACTTTAGAGATAACTAGAGTTGAAGCAACTTAAATACTTGATTTCTTCACATAGTAGTTACTTCTAGTTTACTCTTTCTAAAAGATATAATAAATATCTATTTAAATAGACAATTACCATCTAAATAATCTAAGTTTCCAACTTAAAAGATGCTAATTATGCATTCCACTAATTGTGTAAGTATCATGCTAACCAGATACTAATACAAACTAGGTACTCCTTAAATTATGCAACTCATATGTTGACTAGATAAGTTCCTTGTTGAACTGTGTGATTCTTGTGCTCCATTGCGCTATTCCTTTCTACCATAATGTGAGTCATTTTCTCCATTGTGAGTCTTACACTCCATTGCATGAGTCATGTGTTAGGTTTTAGGTGATTCCTTTGCTAAGTTTTATGTGAGTTATGCTTATAAAATGTATTTCATTCACACTCATTAGTGTGAAAATAAATATATATCAACCCATCTAAAGAAGCATATGAAATATGAAAATGAACAATATTTATGCACAAAAAATTCTCTGTAAGTATATAAGAGTATTATTTACAATAATTCTAATATTAGTTTAATACAAACTGATGATACCAAATAGTGTTTAGAATGGGAATTTTCAAGGCTCATCATATATGTGGATGCTTTAATATTTACTGTAGACCTATCCATGCATTCATTTAAATTGGTCATGAAGAAATAATTTAAGATGATAGATCTAGGTTTACATACTATTTTTTGGGGATTAAAGTTCAACAATCATAAACTAGAATTTTTATTTCACAAGAAAATTATGTTAATGAAATCTTGAAAGATTTAAGATGTTGAATTTTAATTTATCCCCAACACTAGTTGTAGTAAGTTTGTAATTAAGAAAAGAAGATAGTGAATCATTTGTGGATCTAATATTGTTCAAAAGGATAGCTAGAAATATCATATATTTGATGGCTATGATGCTTGATATTATGTATGGTTTGAGCCTCATCTCAAGGTTCATGCAGTCTCCTAAATAATCGCATTGGAAGGCTATAAAAATAATTCTAAGGTATATATGTGAAATTACAAATCATGGAATATTGTATTCTACATCAAATGAGTTCAAACTCATAGGATATACAGATAGTGATAGTTTCGGAAGTATACATGACAAGAAAAGCACATATTCTTATGTTTTTCACTTTTGAATAGGTGTATTTTTATGGGCATCAAAGAAGCATCCCATAGTTACTCTTTCTTCAGTAGAGGCAGAGTATGCAATAACCACAAGAGCAACATGTCAAGCTATTTAGATGAGGAGAATGTTGAAATATTTGAGAAAGAATAAAAAAGAATCTACATAGATATTTTGTGACAACAACTCAGCTATAAAATTATCTAAAATTCATTTTTTTCTGAAAGATAAGTAAACATATAGACATGAAATATCATTTCATCAAGGATTTGGCTAACAACAAAGACTGATGTCTAGAATTTTTTGGATCTCAAGATTAGTTTGCAGATATTTTATAAAGGTTGTAAGAAAATAATATTTTGAGTATTTGAGAAGTTGTTTAGGAGTTTATGATCAAGGATATGCAAGCTCCAAAAATGCACACTCAGCTAAAAAATAAAAAAAATATTGAAGTTTGTAATTAAGGGATATCATTGGAAATAAAGCTAATTTCTCCTGCATGAGTTTATTCTAGGTGCAAACAAGATTTTTTTTACATGTAATATTAATTTTTTTTAGTCCAGTTGTTTTATTCCTAAATTTAGGAAAGTTATATAAAATAAACAACATGCTCTATTTTATGCATGCCCAATTCTGCATGCTCTATTTTTAGAGTATATGCATGTTATATTTTCTTTAGTTAAAGCCCTATTTAAATATGTGAGGCACATGTAGTCACATTATAATTACAAGAAAGTTGAAGCTTATGTGAGACATGAATAGGAGACACAAAAAAATGTTATTAGTTCTAGGTTTTATTTTATGCTTTTAAATTGCATATTTCATACTGTTGATGTCTGAAAATCTATCGCTTGGGCAGATCTATGGATAAACGAGCCAACAGTGTGCAGGGCATAGCCCCTCTTTGAGTTAGCAAAGTGAAACTGGTTTATTGTTATTCTACCAGCAGGAAACTATGCAAGTCTCACAGATTCTTCCTTCGGGGATTTGGGATCTCATCCCAGTAGGGGTGTTTTCGGCTGCGAAAAGAAAGGAAAGGAAGAGGGGATGAAGAAAGAGCAGGTCCGAAGGAAGAAAAGAAATGAATTCCAAAGCAGAAAGGTCAGAAGGTTTATGTTTTGGGATTGGTAGTAAACAAAGCCAAACCTACTTGCATAAACAAACAAAGAAATACTGATGATGAATAAATGACAAAAAGCATATATGAATCTAACGTAATAAACACATACGAGATCTAACATAAGAAAGGTCGATGCATAACACACTATTCAAAGACAAAGTCTCAATATTTGTATTACTGTTTTCTTCTGTTACATGAAAGCTCAAAGTCTTTTTTCTTCACTTCTATTTTTCATCTGAAAGATATTCATCCATCCTACAATACTACAAGTATTGGAGTATTTATAGAAGAAGAAGAGAAAAGAAGGCAAAAAGGAGCCAACAACTATTTACAAAGATATTTACAAAATATCTAAAAGTCATGTTGACTTTTTACAACTTGATGGATGACATCATCCCATGATGCAACATGGATGATGTCATCATTTGCATCAACATACTTCAGATATTTCCGAAGAAGAAGAAGAAGAAGAAGAAGAAGAAGAAGCAGTTATTCGTCATCATCATCTTGCGGCCGAAAGGGGGTGGACTGCTTTTGTTGCTCCTCAGGTGACGAGATATGGAACTGAGAGCGGTATTCCATGAACTTGTTGATGATTGGCCCTAGTTGATCCTGAGAAGGATCCTTGTGCCTATCGCTTATCGCCTCACAAGTCTCCCGCTCATCTATGAGCTTCTCTGGGAGTTTGGAAAAGTCCTTTTCCGCCTCAATGAGGAACCCGACGAAGTCCCTATAGGCCAACAGGTTGTTGATGGACTCCGTGTCAAATGTGACCTCTGGCCCCGTTCCTTGAGAAGTGATCTCCTTGAATATCCGAGTGGTTTCATCAGCTTTTCTTAAAGTGAAGGAAGGGGTAAGAAACCCTGGCGACATATTAAGAACAATTCGTTCCATTTGGTGCATCACATCTAGGGCTTCTTCCTTGACTTTGTCAATCTTTTCTAGAATAAATTCTAGCTGATCCACCCGATAGTCCAGAGTGGACATGATTTTGTTGAGGGCCCTTGGATGGCCGAAGACGCTGAACTTGACCAGATCCTCGACTGAACAGTCAAACATTTGTTGGAAGGCCTCGTGCTGCAGTCTAGCATGTTCCAGCTCTTCTGATATGGGCCCTGCTAACGCTTGGAGCTCTTTATTCGCCTTACTGATATTCAGGTATAAGTCAGAGAACTTGGTGATCACTTTTTCGCTGTCTTTGAGGATTTGGCTCCTCCAAGTGGAAACGGCCATACCCTGCTCGCCGATCTTGGCATACTCGTTAATTTTCTCCTGGCTGAGAAGCTCAGAAGTCTCGGCGGCAGTTGTGGGGGGCGCACTACCCATCTTCTGTAAGGCTTGGAGCAGATATTTGTTTTGCTCCTTTAGTTGCCTTTTCTCTTCCTTGGTTTCCTGAAGCTTTTGCAGAGGGCATCAAGCTGTCAGAAAAGAGCCTCCCCAAGACTTTCGGAAGATGTCCCCATTATGACTTGGGTCACAGTAAAATCTGTCGGAGACAGATTCTTTTTCTCTTTGATGGGATTGGGGTATGCGATTTCCATAACTCTCTCTCCTGCAACACTTTGAGAGAAGCGCGTGACAGGCTTCTACTTCTTGGCCCCCTTAGATGGGATTACGGAAAAGTCCATCGGAGTGATGGGAACTTTCCTCTTTTGCTGACTTAGCTGTTGAGAGATCCAAGCTGGACCTATGGTAGAAGGACCAGAAACAGAGGAGGGGGCAGCTACAGTAGAAGAGGGGAAAAACGTGGAGACACGTGGCGGTGGCATTGAGAGAATAGCCGAAGAAGTGCCCACGAGAGGAAGGGAAACTGCAGCAATGGAAGACATAGGAGGGGAAGGGAGCTTGGAGATGAGGGAAGAAATGGAGGAGGAAAGATCAGCGAGGGAAGAGAAGATAGACGAAGAGGCGAGGGGAACAGTAGAAGAAGGGGAAGAGGACACGACCAAAGGGATGGTCGCTTGAGTCGCTCGAGGAGGGGAAGGAAGAGAAGAAGGGACGGAAGGGACCTCAGTTGTTGTAACAATGCTGACATCCTGAGTGGATGGGCCAATGGGAATATCCTCTTCTGCTTCTTTCTGGTGTGACCAGAGATATTACCTGCTTTCGGTGCTGCGGAAGGAGGACTCTCAAGGGCTTCTTCCTGAATGGTGTTGGATTCACCTTCTACACCTTTTCCCTTGCTTTTAGGCTGATATTTGGATCATGGAGGTGTGTTACCCAGTGGGGAGGTAGTGAAATCAACCCCGAGGTAGATTAGGCCGTTCATCCGGCACCAATGTTCTATCCTACGCAAAGTCTCCTTGACCCTCTCCTCAATTGTCTGAGGAGCCTTAGTTCTATCAATGGCCGGAAAGGGCCAATCGTCCCCATCTGTGTCAGTATATACCTTGTCTATTTCATCTTCCGTAGTTTGGTAGCCTTTGGGGACAATGGCTACCCCATATTGGACGATTTCTGCCAAGGCTAGGTGAGAATGATCCTTTCTTCTGAGCTCCACCTCATGGATGATGTCAATGTAAATGTCCTCGATCTGAGGGACGTGGATTGGATCAAGTTTCGCCCTTGGCAGACAGCTCCTTGGGTCGAAGGTAGGCCTGGCTGGGAAGTCATGTTTCAAATTGAGTAACTCCAGCTCTGCGAACATTTCCTTCGCCTTGTGGTGGGTAGAGCATGTATATCGGCCTACTGTGAGGGGGAAAGGAGTTCCACCCTTCTTTCTTTTCAGGCATTTTTCGTGGTATGTGATTAGCTGCCTTGACAGCTCCAGCAGAATCAGTTTAGGCCCAGCATACCTTAGTAGCCTGGTTGGCTCTCCTAAAAAGTTGGCAGCCCTTAGATAGGTGAATGTGGGAAACTGGGTGAACAAGGCCCCCCATTTCTCAGTGGCTGCTACTATGCTTTTGGTCATGCGACCATAAGTCATGTTCGGCCTCAGTAGGCAGATGATGTGATAGAAAAACACATCGTTAACTTTTGTGAATTGGGAGATGCTATTCTCCAGCCTCAATTCCGGGTAATACTCATATATCTTGACCTGAGGCCAAACTCCACTCCGCACCAGGCCTGGATAGTCCCTCTCTGATGCTATAGTGTAGACCACGTAGGAGTTCATATGGAATGCCCCTGTTGTGCTGAATTGTTGTAGCTGCTCAGAGATTGTACTGCTTATAATCTCTCCCCAGCAAAAGCGCTGATCAGGCATATTCTTGTTCATGGTCTCTAAGTAACGCAACATCCATTTATGGAAATAATGGGCATCAGAAATCCCAAAGACCCCGCTTTCGGGAATGTAATGGTATCGCTGAGCTCCTCTGAGAAGTCGCTGCGGTGGATGATTTGGGGCCACCAGGTTACTACCTTTTTGTTTTTCAAGTAAACCTCGTTCATTAGTTGCATACACTGATTTGCATTGTCATCCCATGCTTTAATGCAATCTGCTTGACTGACGACCACAAAGTGCCGGTGGTGTGGTATGCCGAGTATTCCCTCAAAGTGACGGGTAGTGAGGTTAATGATTACCTTGCCCTTGCTGTTTACGACACACCTTGTGTCTTTGTTGTAACTTTGGGCAATCACCATCAAGAATTCATTGTTGACGGTGCTGACTGGGATTCCGCTGGCAAAGTGCAAGGCGTTGCCTATCAGTTTGTCCATCCATGGACTCTTTGTGACTTTTTGAGTTTTAGCCCAGAATTCCTCCATATCAATATGCCCCGATTACGAGTCTCTCGACGCGTCTATCTACACTCGGCCTGGGACTCGGGCATTCTGACCCTTTGATATTTATATTTCATCTCTTCTTCTATAAGTTTGGCCTTTCCTTTGGATTTGATAGGTCTCTTGCTGGATGTAGACATATGTTCTTTCAAACTCAATTGCTGATCTGCATGAAGAAGAAGCGAGACCCAATCCGAAAAGGTTGAATTAGCCATTTGATCTTCCATTGAAATGTTAGCAGAAGAAAGAGTTAGAGATTTTGAGACTCAGGGCGCATGGCGCATGAAAGTTGCAGCTTACAGGGTGAAATAGGTAAGGCACACGGGGAAAGTGTGTTGCAAGGGTTAAACTGGCACCAAAGGTGCATGGCGCATGAATACTGCAGGATGCATTTTACAAAAGGGCGCATGAAAACATCGTGTTGCATAGAGACAGGATGCGCCAAGAGGTGCATGGATTTTGTATGTTGCATGAACATTTGGTGCACCCAAGGCAGTTTGGCACGGCGCACAAAGGGTTTACACAACATGATGCAGCTGTAATGGGGAATGCGCTTGCGCCTTCAAAGCCTTGTACTTAGCGCGGATAAAGCTTGTGTTGCACTGATGCTGGGTGCGCCATTGGCGCATAGAAACATGATGCAGCAAGGAAGGTTGGCGTGCCAAAGAGGGCGCAAGGTTAGCGCTTGTAGCATATGAAAGAGGTGCACCTTGGGGGCGCAGAAGTTTACGATGCAGCAGGCAAGATGGGTGCGCCATTGGCGCGGGTTTTTATCATGTTACAGGGGTGACAGATGCGCCGAAGGAAAAAGAGGGAAACAGTGAACTAAAACACTCTCAGAGGGGTCTTCACATGGTTCAGATTGCTTTTCTCCTCTGTTCCTCCTTTGAAAGGTTACTTGGGGTATGAAATGGTTTAAACCAGGAGGGTTACAAACCATTGTTTTCAGGATAACATCCTCCTCCAGCAGATCTGGAAAGAGGAAAATAAGGAAAGATAGCACGGGGGGAGGGCTAGCTCAAAAGATGTATTTCAAAAACCAACCAGCAAGCACGAAGAACCAGAAAGCAAATCACATGGAAGAGACAAGAGCACTTACCCGGATAAATAGTGAAAATCTTGAAAATGGGTCCACAATGCGTTGAAAACGACGAGGCAGAGGCTGACAGGCTCAGAGAATAAAAATCACGTGATATGCGTCTGATGATAATGACATTTGGGCACGCAAATTTTATATATATAGGTGAGCTAGTCATAAATGCGCCACCCACTTTGTAAAGGGCGCATGAAAGTTGCTGTCGACATGGAAAAGCATGCGCCCTTTGGCGCACGAAAGCATTTGCCAGCATGAAATTAAGCGCGCCTTTGGCACACCGAAAGGGATGTCGACATGAGATTATGTGCACCCTTTGGTGCACCAAAACATGGCGCACCAAAAGGCATGTTGACACTGAAAAGCATGCGCCAAAGGCTTAAAAGGGGGTGCACCAAAAGTTGGTGTTACATAGTAATTCCATGCGCCCAGCCAAAAAAGACCAAAAAGACTAAGTTTGGAAAACCAGATTTCCCGGAAAGGGATTTTGCAACGTTTCGAACACAAGGGATCCCTAGCGAGGGATCAAAACAAAATTTTCAACATGGTTATTGGTAAAATTTCCCTTGTCAATTTTACGGGATAACAATACCGTGTTTATTATTTTTATCTACGTATGTAGTATTTGTTAATATCATTAAAAAATTTGTGTACACTAGGAAATAACTGTATTGTTTCCTTCATCTTATCATCTAATAATGAATAATCAAAATTAGACTAGGGTTAAATTTATTTCTAGTATATACCCTTGATCACACTAGCCCTTGAACATATCCACTTGTGATCACGTCAACTTACTTATGGCATGAAATTTCTCTCCTTATCCATATCCTATTATAAGAAATTATTATCTTTTGTTTAGTATCATAGGAAATCAAATTTCCATTCTAAAATTTATATTTTTAATCAATGAGAAATGACCAAACATTTTCCTTAAATTTTACATTACGTTAGTTTCAACATCTATTGATATTGTGCTTGGTTGACTACAGGACCAATTAGAGTCTATAAGGATTATCAAATGGCAATCACATATGTAAAATGAAATGTGAATGCCAAACAATATATGTTATTTCATGTAGAGGGATAGTTATTATTTTTATAGTTGATGTTGATAAGGGGTGTGATTAATTTTGTAAGTGTAGAAATTTATAAAACTTAATTTACTCACTCACAAGAAATTTACATTACGGAGTAGCCCCTTCATGTTAATCACTCCATTATAGGGAAAAATTGAGTTGCTCTCAGTAAATCACAGTAATAAGCTCACAATATTTCTACATTCAATAGCCTTACATACTTATAGGCAATGAGCTTTCCCATATCCAAGGAATCATGCCTTATCAAAAACCCAACCATCTACCCTATTATCTCTCACACACTCCTCCAATTTCGATTTGTATTCCCAAATCACTATTTACATATAATCATATTATAATTTTCTCACATTGAAACACTAATTTGTAACAGGTCTTGTTGTCAAGAATGCACATTGAATTGGGTGTACTTTTCCCTGGATTTGGGGATGTGAGCACAACACAAACAAGTAACATCTCAAATTGTTAAGAAAATATATTCGACCATAAGTTCTAATCGAAAATGGACCTTAAATGTTAGAGTAGGTATTTACATTAGCTCATGTTCACCTAGGTACATTATTTACCTTTATTGTATTTATCCTCACCCACTTATGTGTGTGGATATTTCTTTTTATTTATTTAAATATTAGGAGATATTATCTAGTTGTTAGGTATAGTTATTTCCTTGATCTATGGTATTGAATAGTTCTTTCCTAGATCTATGGTATTGACTAGATCCTTGATGTCTAGTTCTCTCATAAATATATGGACTTGACTAGTTCTTTGATGACTAGTTCTTTCCATGATTTATGGTTTGATCTACGACCTTGACTGATTCTTAAATTGTTATTCCTTTCCTATATAAGCAAGGTCCATTATCATTGTATTTCATTGAGTTCCATAATAATATATGATATTGCTACTCATTTGTTTGCAAAGGTTTATGTAAAGTTATTCTGGTGAATTGCTTTCATCTTATTGATCGTGATGTTTGATTAGCATCTGTGTTCTTGGCTTGGTACGATCTAGTTATCGTTCCTTTTATGGTATCAGAGCTACATGACTTGCCATCACACTAAAAGCTCGAACTTATGGTGGAGAGGGATCTCATCATGTTAAACAGCTGCTACGCGAACACCCTCCCGCACGATGGAGTCAGGTATACACCCAATTAGGCCCAACACCATTAGGAAGCAGTGACACCAAGAATTTCAAATAAATTATTTATATATTCATATATTTTGGGATTTTCCCGTATTTTTTTTGCTTCGTGCATTTTTATGTAAAATAGAGACTTCCATTGGATCTAAGGTGGAAAATCCCTAAGATCGATTGTAAACTTGACGAGATAACATCCTTAGCCTCTGGTCATATGGTATGGTCATATGAGGGTTTAAAGCTTGTGATTCCTACTAGTAGGTGCTTAACTCTAGCCCCCTTTCATTTTATTTGTGTGGTGAAGGCAAGAGTATTTTATTCCATTTTAGTGGCAACTAAAATAAATAGTAGAGCACAATTTTTGATCGGTAACTCAGTTTTGAGAGTCGTTTTTCAAAAAAGTGCTTATTTTTCCGTGTTCTTTCCATTGAAATATTTATTTTGAGAATCACACTATAATTATAAAGTGCCATATTGTAACATGCACTCATTATAAAGTGCCAAAATCTGGGGGCTCTTATTGCATTGTTTGGGGGTCTTGTTGCATTGCTTGGTTCTTGCATTTTTTTGGTGATTTTTTAGGATGGCATCTACTTCTAAATTAGATCATGTTGAGCCATTAACAACACATAATTACCACACATGGAAACCAAGAATGGAAACAATAATCTAGCGAAAAGGATTATGGGCTTTAACTTCTTCAGAATAACCAGTGTTCACTAGAGAATATGAGAAATTTCAGTACAAGTGCAAATTTGATGAGTGTATGGGTTTGATAGGAACCTATGTAAGTGATAGTATTTTATTTCATTTGGAAAAGTGTGACTCTCCTTTCAAAATATGGGAGAAATTGGAGGATTTATTTGGTAAGGTGGATCATATGAGAGCCATGTAACTTGAAATTGAGATCACCTCTCTTAATCTTGAAGATTTTCCAACAATTATAGACTATCTTACCAAGTTCAAGCATTTTTGACACAATTGAAGGGGAGTGGAAGAGATAAGAAAGATGAAGAGTGTGTTTACTTGATTCTATCCAAGTTGAGAGGACCATTCCAAATTTTTTTCTTCTACCTTTTTCTCTAGCATGGATGCCTTAGGTGACACATTCAAAATGCCTAACTTAGAAACATTTTGTGAAAGACTTACTAGGGAAGAATCCAAATTGTCTCACCTTGAGTCTTCCACCTCTCAAAAGGCATTAGTTGCATCTAATCCTAAGGGCAAGGGAAAACCAAACAATAAAACCAAATCCACACCTTCTCCATCTCAAAATTCTCCTAAACCCAAAGAAAACATCTCAAAACCCAAGGAGTCTTATAAATCCAAGAATAATTCTATCCATTCATGCTCTTTTTGTGGGGGTAGTAATCATGAATAACATAGGTGTTATAAGCAAATGCAAGCCTTAGAGGATGCAATCAAGAAACACAAAATTTCTATCTCCACTCCACCTCCTTCTAATCAACATGGAAAAACACTTAATGTTGTTGGAAGATCTCAGTCACCACTTGCAAACAATTGGGTTATAGATTCTGGTGCTTCTCATCACACGACTTCTTCCAAGGAGTCTCTTGTTTCTCTAGGTTTGAGTTCTACTTCCAAAATTGAGGTTGGAGATTCTTTCTTTCTTTCAGTTGAGGGAAAAGGTGATATACAACTTGATGGTGGCAATATCCAAGATGCACTATATGTTCCTAACATCACTACAAATTTGCTTTCTATATATCAAATTTGTCATTTTGGTTAAGGGAAAACATTGACTTTTATACCACATGGGGCAGAAGTAATAAATTTGTTAGAGTCTTATTCACTTATTGCTAAGGGTATTGTTGATCATAGTTATAGACTATATCACTTTGAGGGTTTTTATGACACTTCTTCTATAGGGAAAGAATTGGTTTCTCATGCAGATTCAAAGAGTAAGATTTGGCATGAAAGATTTAGACATATCAATTACAGATATTTGAAGGAGTTGAGCACTCATGGTATGGTATATGGTCTTCCTAGATTTTCTTGTCTTGAGGGAGTTTGTCATGGTTATGCATTAGGGAAACAAAACCAAGATCCTTTTCCTAAGAATTTGTCTAAGAGAGCTTCTTCATCATTTGAGCTTGTGCATAGTGACTTGATGGTTTTTCCCACCCCATTTTTCAATGGAACTAAGTATGCACTTACATTTATTGATAATTTCTTGAGGCATACTTGGGTTTATTTTCTCAAGTACAAAAGTTATGTTTTTCACACTTCAAAGTCTTCAAGGCTTTGGTCGAGAAACAATCTTCTAGTAGCATAAAGAACCTTCATACTAATAATGGGGGGGAGTACTTCAGCAATGAGTTTTCTAACTTTTTGGCAACTCAAGGCATTATTCACCAACATTCTATTCCTCATACTCCACAACATAATGGCTTAGCAGAAAGGAAGAATAGAACTTTAAAGAAAATTTCTCACTGTATGATGCATTCTAGAGATATACCTCCTATCTATTGGGCAGAAGTAGTTAATTGTGCTAACAATATTCAGAATCACACACCACATAGAGCACTTGAGCATTTGACTCTAAAGGAGGCTTGATCCAACACTAAGCCGATGTCTCATTTTTTCAAGTCTTTGGGATCCATGCTTGGGCCTTTGTGCTAAAGAAGAAAAGGAAAGCTTTGGATAAGAAGAGTAAACCCTTGATCTTTGTAGGGTATTATGAGGACATGAGAGCTTATCATCTTTTAGATCATGATACACATGATGTTCTTTTTCAAACACATGTTCAGTTTGATGAGTATTTCACTCCTCATGATTCTTCATCTTCTTCTGTTCCTTTTTCTTCTTCATCTAATCTTGAGGATCCTTTCTTTAAGGAGATTAATGAGGAGGTTATAGATGTCATTGAGGATCCTATTCCCACTGATGTTGTCACTATGTCTAAGTGGGCTCATAATACAGTTTCTGAGGTAGCATATTTCATAGAGGATCTTCCAGCCACTAGGCATCATCACGCACATTCTACAGGTTATGGAATTTTGTGTCATGTAATTTTTGAGGATCCACAGTATTTTTCAAAGGCTCATGGGATACAGGAATGGGATGATGCGATGACAACTGAGTATTCTTGTTTGATGAAGAATCATACTTAGGATTTGGTATCTCTTCCTAAAGGAAGAAATATGGTTAGGTGTAAGTGGGTATACCAAACCAAATATGTAGTTGATGAGTCCATTGAAAAGTATAAGGCTCATCTTGTTGCAAAGGGTTTTTCACAAGTTGAAGGTATTGATTACTCTGAGACTTTTGTACCCATTACCAAGATGGATTCTATACACCTTGTACTTGTTATTTCTACATCACAGGGGTGGCCCATATACCAGATGGATGTGAAGAGTGCCTTCTTACATAGAGATCTATAAGAGTAAATATATATGGAACATCCGACTGGATTTTTTAGATTCTTCTCTTACTTCTTGGCTTAGAAGGTCTCTGTGGTCTCAAACAAGCCCCTTGGGCTTGATACGAGAAGATGGATTCTTTTCTTCTATCTACTGGTTTTGTTTGTTGCCACTCTGATCATATAGTGTATCTCCAACATGTTGGTGAGAATATTTTGATACTTTTCTTATATGTTGATGATCTATTACTTACTGGAAGCTCTTCTTCCCACATTTAGAGTATCTAGAGGGCTCTTTCTACATAGTTCGACATGATAGATCTTGGGCTATTGCATTATTTCCTTGGTTTATAGATTTCTCAGACAGATTCAGGGATTCATTTGAGTCAAAAAAGTACACCCATGATCTTCTTAGGAACTTTAATATGGCTGATTGCACGCCAAGTCCATCTCCTTTTCAGTATGGAGTTACTCTTACATCCACATGTACCACACCACTTTGTGATCCTATGTTGTATAGGTAGTTGGTTGGGAGTATCATGTACTTGACCCATACTTTCCCTAATATTTCATTTGCAAAAGGGCTTGTATCTTGATTTGCACATTCTCCTCATAGTATTCATTGGCAAGTCAAGTTAAAAGGATTTTGTGCTATTTGCATGGCACTTCCCACTTTGGCCTGCACTACACTAGGGGCTCTACTCAGTTGTTTGGGTATACAAATTTATATTGGGTAGGTTTTATTGATGACAGGTATTCCACTTCTGGCTATCTTTTCTATCTTAGTTCTTCTCCGAGTTCTTGGGCATGTAAAAAGCAACAGGCTATTAGAATTTCATCTTTAGAGGCAGAGTATAGGGTAGAAGTTACAAATTCAACATATTCTTTGGCTTCTCCAGTTATTGACAGAGTTTGGATTCCCACAGGATTCACTGACTGTACTTTGGTGTGATAACCAAAGTGTAATTCACGTTTCTTGCAACCCAGTTGAGCACCAACGAACCAAGCATATTGAGATACACATCCACTTCATTCGCCAACACATTCATGATGGAGTTCTTTGCTTGGAGTACATTTTGACTCAGCAGTAGGTTGCAAACATCTTTACGAAGAATTTTTCATCACCTCACTACCTTGAGTTGCGTGGAACTATTTGGGTTTCATAAGTTGTTCTTGGGGGTGTTCGTGAGAACATCTTCCTTCTTCTTCTTCTTTCTCTTCCTTCTAGTAGGATTCTTTCCTTCTTTTGGTTCAAGATTTCTTCATGGATATATTGTACATGAGTACCTCATCAGGCCTAGTTGTCAAGGGACTCATATTGTGGATATGCCACTTCTATTTTGGCCCCTAGCTTCACTTGAGGGGGTGTTAGAGTAGGTATTTACTTAGCTCATGTTCACCTAGGTACATTATTTACCTTTATTGTATTTATTGTCACCCACTTATGTGTGTGGATATTTCTTTTATTTATTTAGATATTAGGAGATATTATCTAGTTGTTAGGTATAGTTCTTTCCTTGATCTATGGTATTGACTAGTTCTTTCCTAGATCTATGGTATTGACTATCCTTGATGTCTAGTTCTCTCATAAATCTATGGACTTGACTAGTTCTTTGATGACTAGTTCTTTCCATGATTTATGGCTTGATCTACGACCTTGATTGGTTCTTAGATTGTTATTCCTTACATATATAAGCAAGGACCATTCTTATTGTATCTCATTGAGTTCCATAATAATATATGATATTGCTGCTCATTTTTTTGCAAAGGTTTATGTAAAGTTATTCTGGTAAATTGCTTTCATCTCATTGATCATGATGTTTGATTAGCATCTATGTTCTTGGCTTGGTACGATCTGGTTATCGTTCCTTTTATTAAATACACAACCTCCAAATAATAGTTGGGCTCTAGAATATATATGTTTGTATTGAAACAAAATGTGTGCTTTCCTATTGTAAATTTGTTGAACTCTTTCTAATTTGTTAACCAAAAGCTATTTTGTATCCATTTTATAAAAGAAGAGATGGTCATAAATCGGTTATGCAAGAGTGTATGCTTTGTTTATAATTTTTAGCATTGTTGGAACATCTCATTCTAGGGGATTCATTTTTTCGTCAAAGGAAACAACATTTTAGGAAATAGTGAATTATCCTATAATGAGAAAACATTGGAATCAGGTTATCTGAAATGACTTTGTAGTCAAAAAAATAACATAACACTTGAAAATGATACAACTAAAAAGACATTACATAGCTGGTAAAAGACTCGGAGAAAATTTGGCTATCCTGGAACTACTACATACCCGTGACATTATAATCATATTACTAGGTGTATACCCTATAACTTTATTTATGGCCAAATTAAAAAACTCAAGATTGCATATAAAACACCATGCAATGTACATTCAATATCAATCAAACACTTGGGATCATACATAATAAAATATGTACATTCAATATCAATAAAAATGAATGTGCTCAATCTTGTTAAAAATTATATAGAAGAACATGATACACAGAGAAAATTGTATTTGTATTTGTTTTTAGCTATTTTTCACTTTGATATTTCAAATTCTTGATTTCTTCTGCAAACTTGGGTCGAAAAACTTCACAAGCGCTTATATTATTACTCTCACCGAGCACGGTAATATGATTTTAGTCTCCAACATTTCTTCAACCAACACATCTGAAAGCCCTTACAAGGTGTGGGTTTTACCCGACAGAGTAGGGTTTTCTACTAATGCGTAGAAGTTTTTACCATACAGAATACTCGAGTTCAATCCATTGAGAAATAAAGCTCGAGAAGTTATTTTCAGTCTCTACAATTCCACCTACAATCACACCACCGTGGTCTTCTCGGATGACGGCCTGAAACTGTTGTGGAAGCAAAACTAGAGTAGGTTTTCACGGAACTATGAGCATGCACTACAAACAAAACCTAATCAGAGATCACTTCACAGAACTAGTAAAATAATCAATTTAAAGAGATAAAAACTACCTCTGTTGCATGCAAAAACCAAAAAATAGCAAACCCGCAACATGCAAAAACTAAAAAGTAAAATTGTTAAAAATAGAAAAATTTGTAAAAATAGCAGAGAAAAGCTAAACTATCATTTAGGCCGTCAGAATTTAACATAGTCCCGTGAATGTCCAAAAATCCCTTTCCCATAGGGGGAGTGCCTTTGCATAATTATCCTTGAAGTACATTATAACATGAAATGTTTTGAGCATTGATTTCCTAGACATTATATCATGTAGGAAGGTAGTACAAAACAACCTCTCTCACTAACCTTGTAAAACCCATTTAGAACCACTATGCAAATTTTACCCATGATCATATTTATCTCAACTTGATGGATGAAATTCCATCCCATTAGATTTGAATTGAAAATAAATAGTAATAATTTTATCTTTAAGGAAAAATAATTATTTGGCCTGATATCAAGGCCATTTAATTGTATTTTACAAAAAAAAAAACATTTTATAGCAAATATTTGATTGAAATCAACACACCATAAGTATTTATGGCCAGTATTTGTGATATCTAATGGATTTAATATGTTTCGTTAACTTTAAATGGACAGTTAACTAAATATATTAACATTATGTCAATGGTGTGTATTTTTCATGAGCCATGTTAAACTCTACTTTGTATTTGTATTCACATGAGTGGTATTACAATTTGAAAAATGTCCTCCATGATGGTTCTTAGAAATATTGTCATTGATGTCAAAGGAATGACAATGCCAAATAAACTAGCTTACATGATTCATATGTTGGAAATACTTGTCATTTGATGTCTAAGGAATAATTTAATAAAGGAAAAGTTATTAAAGTTTGAATCTTGCAAGTCACGTACAAAGGAAGTCATTTTGTAGTGTTTTTTAAGCTTTCAAATCTACACAACAAATGAAGTCGGTTTATAGTGTTTCGTGGGTTTGTAAATAATTCAGTATTGTGCAACAAAGGGGACCATTTTTAGTATCCCAAGGTTATTTTAAAGGACATAGAAAACCGTGAAGGTCAGGTAAAGCCATAGAGGACATGGAAAGATGCAAAGGTCATGGTAAGCCACAAAGGTCAAGGAAAATTGTGGAGGAAAATGAAAACTATGGATGTCATGGAAATCCGTGGAAATTAGGGAAAGCGTAAAAGGTCAAAGAAGGGTTGCGGAGGTTTAAGAAATCCATGGAACAAGGAAAAATAAATAAATGGGCCACGTAGGTCAAGGAAATCTATAGAATGAGGATAAGGATAAAGTAGGTATGTGGAAGTTATGAATATTCATAGATCAAGGTGAAAATAGATCAAGTCCACAAAATTCGAAGTTCAAAATATCATTCTGAAAAGGACAATTCATGTCTTACATCCAAAACAATTTTATTAGGCCAACCTTTGAAAAAAATCACACCCTTTAAATAAATTAAAAATGGTGTAAAAGGACATATAGTTAAAATATTTTTGTTTGTGTATGTGGAGAAAAACTTGAAATATTGAAGAAGAAGGAAGTGTGAAGTAGAGAAAAATAATAAATATATATCATTAAAACTCATGGAGAATTTTGAAGGAGTATAGAGAAAATATTTATAAAGAAATTTATGGCCTTGATATTCATTGAGGACGATTATTTATAGGTTGTTGATTCATAAGAAAAGAGATTGGTTTCTCTTACTAAGTTGTTTCTTTTATATGGGGATTTGTGCTTCTAGTGGTTTGGTGCCTACATATTGTGGTGATTAGTATTTATAGTAAGTTGGTGTCTAAAAATTGTGGGGATTAGTGTCTTCCATAGGTTGGAGCGTACAAATTTTTTGTAAGAATTTTTTTGTAACTAGATTTGGACAGTAGATCCAAGTATTATTTTCTCTATGGTTTTCTTGCGAAATGGTTTCCACATAAATATTGTGTTTCATAATTTTTGAGTCAAGTGTGATCACTATTAGTGTGGATATTATGTTTTTAAAACTAAAATATTGTATGATAGTAATTCACCCCCCTCTTAGTATAAATTTGTGGTCATCAATTAGTATCAAATCGAGTTCCTTTAAGAATAGTATAATTGTTGGAATGTAGATCTTAGTAGCACACATAGCTAGTCAAGAAGGTTTCTCCTCAAACAGATCTCCATTTTTTTATGGATAAAAATATGCATTTTGGAGAATAATAATGTGAAATTATCTAATGTATTTTAGATTTAATATTTGGAAATCATTTGTGAATGGTTATGCAATTGATCCATAAAATAGGGCCAAAATTTTTAACTAGCCTTGGAACCCTATAAGCACTTGTTAAAAAAATCCACAAAATTACCAACTTTAAAGGAAAATGTAATGTACAGAAAGTAAACACACACACTGCAAAGAAGTTAATAATGGATTTTGGAAAAATAAATTCCTATGACTCTAGGTTCAAATGTTGAAATGATTCATTACACTTCTGATTTGCAAACATATACAATTTAAAATTTAATTTATGAAGATACAACCTGACTAGATGTTACCATTTCTAAAAGGACTCCGAACTGGCCTTCAAAAGAACATATAATAGTTGATTCCATGGAATCCAAACTGATCCTTTTGAAGTTCAAGTAGTCTCCTCCATGAACATCTACCACTCTATTGCATGGCCTCAAGAAGCCTCTATGCAGAGTGAAGAATCGAGTTGAACAATTTTTAGAAGAACAAATGCCCCAATTGATCCATAATGACTCCAAACCGGAACACAAAGGTGATCATGTACCCAGTTAATTCTCCATGAATCTCAACTAGAAAAATAAATGACCATAGATCCATTTAATTTTTAATGAATCTTAACTAGAAAAGATGAAGAAAATATCTCCTTCATGTCTACCAATTAGTAGAACCCAACTTATAACAAATGATGCATAATAATAAGTCTCCAACAATCTTCCTCCAAAAAGGTGCACACTTGACAAACGATCCGAGATGAACTCCAAGTGCTCGAATGACTTCTGTAGGTTAAAATGGCATAAAAAAAATCCAAATCAGGAAAATGAATAGGTCCATGAGGAGTGTCTTTGAATTATGGCCATTTTTTAGTTTACAATAATGAGAGCCAAAAATGCTCCAAAGTGCCTCAAAAATGTAGATTTATAAAAGTGCCTTATTAAGGCACAAACACGTAAATAGACCAATTCTACAGACCTCTCTTAAAATATTTCACAAGGTTCCCAAAATGAGATTAAAAAATGGTACATTAGAAGCATCTCAAATGTTTGGACGTTTCCCAGTTTTTCCAAGTTACGAATATGCCTCCAGGTGCTCTAAAAACTACATTTTACAAAATTACCTTAACAAGCCTAAGGCATAAGGAAAACCTGTTATAATATTCCCATAATGGGAAAATAATAAACCTAAAATGGGAAAACAAGATTCACCATTAGGAGTATAATGGAATTCTAAGAAATGCTTCTTTTTACTCCAAAGGCTAAAAATGCCTCTTAAGTGCTCCTAAAATGATGATCTCTATAACAAAATCCTTGAGCCCACAACTCATCCATAGGCTTATCCTTCAACAAAATGCATCAAGATCCTTTTATAACTTATCAAGAAATTATAGCATGGCAATTGGGCTTAAAATTTGTAAATGGGTGGTTCGGGGTTTGAATCTCCCCAACCAACCCCACTTGACATTTGACATTGTGGGAGGAATAATCCCACATACAAGGTGTTAATAGGGAGGTGATGTTTAAATGTGGATGCATAGCTCAAATTTAATTTGGTATGGACCATGCATTAGACCTTTTTTTTATTCCACGTATGCCCAAATACAAATGTGACATGTGTCCAAATTCATCTATGCCATGTGTCAACTTGTGATTTGTCCATTTCCGCTTGTTGACCACCAATTAACCGGACTTTTATTGGTCATAACTTTTACATACGAACTTATATTTTTTCTGTTCAAAATGTCTTGATGAGATATACATAATTGTGATAACTCTAGATGATTTAAAATCATCCATTTTTCCATGTTTCACTATTGTATTGGTTAATTGACTCTATCGGGTCCAAACATTGACCAACAATAACTTAAGCACATGAAGTTTGTTTTCGCATTTCCATGTACCAATGGAAATATTCCTAAATGATATAATAGACTGACATGGTTTAGGGAGATTTAGGGAACTCCCAACATCCCAAAGTGTCCTCCCATTACACCTCCCAGTGAGAAGGATTTTTATCCACAAAAATCTTCGTGAATCCCAAACTTGGTGTCATTAAGTAGAGATCTACACAATAAAATGATACTCCATAATTAGAAAAATAATGGCTTGATCTTGGGACATGTGGCATCTATTCCAAACTAATGAAACCTCTTGGTAATCTTCATCCTACTGCATGAAATACGCCTCTACACAGAACGAAGTTGGGTTTCATTTGACAAAGACACTTTTCTCCACTCGTTGCACAAATTTTACCTCTACGTGGTACTAAGAAGGGTCTAATGGTGACCTTTAGCCTATGCCTCTACATAGTAAAAACCATTAACTGATGATGATAATCATGTACCACTCTATTGCATGGCCACAAGTAGCCTCTACAAAGAGTGACATTATGACCCGGTGTTATATGTCAATCAATGATCAACTACAATTCCATTGCATGACTTTAACCTCCTCATAGAATTAAGATCCAAGTTGATGCTAGGTGATGATGATCAACTACCATTTTTTTAAGGCCTCAACCTCTATATGGAATAAATATCTGAGCTCATGTCAGGTGACAAATGAACAACTACCATTATGTTACATGGCCTTAATCTCTATGCAGAATGAAAATTTGAGCTAATGTTAGGTGAATGTGATCATCTACCACTCTATTACATGGTCACAAGTCTCTAGATAGAGTGACATTCCATGTTGATAGCCACCAACTCAACAATGGTGACTTCCACCCCCTACATGGTGTCTGCCTCTACATGGTGCAAAGTCTCCCATTATGATGACTATTAAGTACCACTCTATTGCATGGCCATAAGCCTCTACAAAATGAGACGATGTGACCTAAATTCATATGTAAACAACAATCAACTACCATTTTATTGCATGGTAAAATACACTACATAGAATGACAATAAGAGTTGACACTAATGAGCTCATTGTCTACACAAATGACTACCAAATCTCCAAGCTTATAAATACGAGTTCAATCATGTACCCAAAATATAACAGGTACTCAAAATATAATTAGGAGATATAAATGGAGTAATCGAAATTTAATTTCAAGAAAACTACTGAGTATGATAAACCTTTTCCTCAACCTTCCTCACAAATATGGACTCCAAATGCACAAGCTGAAACAAACACACTATCAAATTAGCTTGCACTAATACGAAGTGAATCAAAGATGAGCAGGTTTACTAACAAGATCAACTAGCTTTGATACAAATTTTATCTACAAAACAGAGCCAAAAGTTTTAACTAGCATCAGAACCCTATAGGAACTTGTTAATAAAATCCACAAAATTATCATCTTTAAAGGAAAATGCAATGTATAGAAAGTAAACACACACATTTCAAATACGTTGATAATGAAGTTTGGTAAAACAAATGCCTACATCTCTAAGATAAAATGTTGAATCGATTCATTACACTTCCAATTTGTAAATGGACATAATTTACAAATGAAGCTATGAAGGTATAACCTAAACCAGATGTTACCAATTGATTCCACAAGGACTCCAAAATGGCCTTTAGAAGATCATATAACATTTTATTCCAAAGAATCAGAACTGATCCTTTTGAAGTTCAAGTAGTGTCCTCCATGAACAACTACCACTATGTTGTACAACCTTAAGAAGGCTCTACAAAATTGAAGAAGTGAACTAAACAATGTGTAGAATAACAAATGCCTAGGTTGATCCATAATGACTCTGAACCAAAACAAAGGTGATCACGTACCTAGTTGATTCTCCATGAATCAAAACAAATAAAAAAATAACCACATATCTGGTTGATTTGTAATGAATCCAAACTAGAAAATCTGAAGATAAGATCTCCTCCATGTCCATAAAGTAGTAGAACCCAACGTATAATGACCGATGTAGAAGAATAAGTCTCCAACAGTCTTCCTTAAGAGAGGTGCATGCTTGATGAAGGATCCAGATGAACTCTAAGCGGTCAAATGAATTTTGAAGGGTAAAAAGAAATCACAATTCCAATAAATTAGGAATAAATATGTCCATGATGATCATCTTAGAATATTGGACATGTTTTAATTTATACCAAGAGCTAGAAATTATTTGAAGTTCCTTGAAAATATAGATTTACAAAAGTGCCTTATTAAGGCACAAACACGTAAACAGACCTCTGCTATAAACCTCTCCCAAAATATGTCACAAGGATCCCAAAATGGGATAACAATTGGTCCATTATAAGCATCTTTTATTTCTTGACATTTTTCAAGTTTACTCCATGTTACAAATATGCCTCCAGGTGCTCTAAACACTACATTTTACAAAATTGCATTAATAATCCTAAGGCATAAGGAAGATCTATTACAATATTCACATAATGAGAAAATAATATCCCTAAAATTGGAAAACAAGATTCACTATTTTGAGTGTAATGGAATTCTAAGAACACTTCTACTTTTTACCCCAAAGGCTAAAAATGCCTCCAAGTGCTCCTAAAATGATGATCTCTACAAACACCTCCTTGAGCCCATAACTTATCCATAGGCTTGTCCTTCTACATAAACCACCAAGATCATTTTATATCTTATCGAGCATTATGGCATGGTGTCAGGGCTTAAATTTTTAGATGGGTGGTTGGGGGTTCAAATCTCCCTGACCGACCTCACTTGACATTCGACATCGTGGGAGGAATAATCCCACATGCAAGGTGTTAATGAGGTGGTATGTTTATGGAGGTACCACCCAAATTGAATGTGGCATGGGCCATGAATTAGACCTTTTTTTCTACCATGTATGCCCAAATAAAGATGTTTCATATGTCCAAATGTAGTTGTGCCACATGTCAACTTGTGATTTGTCCACCTCTTCTCGTTGACCACCAATTTACTAAACTTTGTCCGATCATAAATTTTACATAGGAAATCGATTTAGTCTATTAAAAATACACCAGAAAGGTCTTGAGGATATCTATGCAAAGTTTTTGAATCCAAATTATTTTAAAAATCATCCATTTTTTCACGTGTCACTGTATCGTACTAGTTTGTTGCCTCTTCCATATCCGAACGATGACCGATGATAACTTGAGCATACGAAGTTAATTTTCTATGTTCTAGGTACCAATGGAAGTATACATTAATTATCCATGACACTAGAATGGTTTAGGGATATTTATGGAACTTCTGATGTCTAAAAATGTCCTCCGGATAAGAAACTCCAACAAATCCCGCAACGGATAGAGATGGAAGAAAGGCTAGTGAAAACAATGCAAAATCCATGAATGCAATCTTATGTGGTATATCAAAATTAGAGTGTTCCAAATTTATGCATTGTGAATTAGTGAAGTAAATCTTGGAAAAATTAAAGAGCATCTATAAAGGATATGATAAAGTAAATAAATCCAAACTTCAAACTCGTAGAATAAAATTTGATGGTTTGAAAATGAAAGATAAAGATAATGATGTATCATATCTCCTACATGTGGATGAAATAGTCAAAAACATCGAGGCCTTGGAGAAATTTTTTAATAAATAAATATTGTATAAAATGTTTTAAGGTCCCTTCCCTTAAGATTTGATGCCAAACTTTCAACCATTATAGAAATGAAATTTCTAGATACTCTAACAATGGATGGATTGCATAGGATTCTAACAACATAAGAAATGAGAACTAAAAATAAAAAAAAATTTAAGCATGGGCAAACATTTAAAGCCTCAAGGAAGTTGAAGAATGAATATCTTGAATCAAGCTATAGCACCAATAATAAATTAGATGGAGATGAAGCTCATTTTTTTAGAAATCTTAATAAAGGATCAAGAAAATAAAAAGGTAAGTGGTTGAAAAGATTCCCTCTACCTTTTTCAGATTAGTGAAAAATAGAAAGAAATAAATAAATCTTGAATCATGTGAGGGTTTAGTGAACCTCCTGATGTGGATGGTGATAAAATGATATAGGTGCACAAGAAATGATCATCCTCACTGCGAGCCTTCAAAATAAAAACAATGAAAACTCAAACATGAAAAAGGATTAATAAGATATATGGTGAGCTTCCCAACGAAGTCGGTTTCAAGAAGTGAGAGCTTCCTAGAAAGGATGTCATCCCATGTGATAATAATAAAAGGACAATCAATTATGGATGGAGATATATGTGATAATAACAAAATGATCTAAAACAGTAATATGATAAATGAAAATGCTAACTGATATGATAACTGAAATGGTAACTAAAATGATAACTGATAATACAAATGATAAAATAACACAAACAAACTAGAGTGGTTTTGTAATGACCTAAAATAATACCATATGGTTGATAGCGACCAAAGAAGAACTGATCCAAGATGGGAGAATGCTAAGATCCTTGCAAAAGATCCTCAATAAGGAGAAATAGAAAGAATGCAAGGAAATTGGATGGCTAGGGGAATCACAAGGAAATTAGGATGATATTATGATAATATTGGTGGAATAAGAATGCCAAATTTTTCTATGATTTTTTTCTTTTTTGAAAGTGGGAGGAGGCTCTTATTTATAGCCTAAGGATGGGATTAATTTGGGTAATCATGATTTAGAAAAGTTACCCTGATTAGGTGAGTGGGGATTAGATTTGAATATTAAATTCATAGGTGGATTGAATATGGATTATTTTTGAATATTAAATTCATAAGTGGATTGAATATGGATTATTTTTGAATATTAAATTCATTAGTGGATTGAATATGGATTATTTTTTAATATTAAATTCATTAGTGGATTGAATATGGATTAATTTTGAATATTAAATTCATAAATGGATTTTTCATGGATTATATTTGAATATTAAATTCATAGGTGGAATGACATGGATTATTTTTAAATATTAAATTCATAGGTGGAATGACATGGATTATTTTTAAATATTAAATTCATAAGTTGATTTAAAAGGGATTAATTAATCAATTAATATTGATTAATTAGATATGTATTTTTGGTGGGAAATGGAATTAATTAAATTTAGGAGGGAAAAGGAATTCAAATTGACAAGCCTAATGAAAGAGAGTAAATAAGGGGTGAAGGGGAGGACCGATACCAAAAATTGGTGTCTACAGTAAGCCACCCCTCAAATGTTTTAACTATGGAAAAATAGGACATTTTACTTCTAAGTGTTCATATCCAAAAAAGGATAATAGAAATGATGACGAATATCATAACAATAAGAAAGATATATGATACCATGGATATAAAAAGATCTACAGACAAAGAAAAAATAAGGAAACAACATTCACAAGAACAATAAAAACCTCTATTTCAAATAGAAAAGTAGCTCATCTGAGGAGAGTAATGCAATTATATCAAGCAATGATGGAGAATAAATTATATTCATGGAAATAGAATCAAATGTGGATGTCATGGAAAGTGAAGACAAGATAAAAGAAGAGAAGTATTTGGAAGAGGAAAATAATTTTGAAGTAGATTAGGAAGTGGATCTAAAAGAAGAAATCATTTGTGCCCTAAATGAGATCAAGAAGCAGAAGAAAAGGAATCTAAAACAAAAGTTACAAATTTATAAATATATAAATATGAATAAGAGGACTATGATTTAATATAAAAATTATTAACCTAAATATTCAACATGAAGAGGAAAAAAGAATAGATGAATAAGTGATAATCTAATTGAAAACAAAATAATAAAATGGTGAAATGTTAGAGTATGAAATTGTTTCCTTAAGGAAATAACTAGGGAAAAAACTATTAAGTTGAATAGAAGCCTAAAATTTGAAAAGAGTACTAAATTCTTAAGCGATATTATTAATAACCAAAGATCACCATTTATCAATACTGGTCTTGGGTACAAAGAAGATCAAATGACTAACAAAGAAGATCTCAAAGTGCCACCAAACAAGGAAAATGAAGAAAAGCAAAAAAACTATGTAGATGCTCTCAAAAATCCCATAAAGAATGGAAACAACAAGATAAAGGAGAATCATGTTCAACATGATTATAACATTTCTCCAAAAATTAATAAGGATAAAATTAGAGGATCTTATCCCCTAAGGCAGTATCATATGACCAGGTTGCAAAACTTTTTCTTTGGTTATTATTTTTCATGTAATCACTTTGGTCTTAAAGTGATAAATTTCAGGACTTGTGTAAGAAATTTTGGTTAGAATAAGTGTAAAATAGGGACGGAGTCCTGACAATATTTTATTAATCAACCGAATCATTCTTACAATGGAGTGTTACAATTCTTATAGGAATTTTACAGCTGAATACATACATGGAAATATGTTGCACAGGTGCAACAACAAACTAATTCACATAAGCTTCCAAAAATACATCTAGGAAGCATAACCAAATTAAATACAAACAAACAATAGTATTGTTAAAACAATACAACAACTCCCATATGTAGAATAAAACAAAATAGATGGTTATATAAATATAACCATATTACAATTAATAATAAATACCCAATTATTATAGTTAAAGAAAAATTAACTATAGAGAAATATACATTTCCTAACATTCCCCCCTTAATTTTGCATTTCCTCAAGGGATGAGGAGACGAACTCTCTGAACAAATCTAAATTATCATGTGCAAGTGACTTCATGAAGATATCTACTTTTTGTTCAGTTGTTGGACAAAAATAAAGCTTTATATTGTGCTTCAAGACATGCTCGCATATGAAATGTACCTGTACCTCAATGTGTTTTGTTCTTTCATGAAAAAATGGATTGCAAACAAGTTTGAGAACACATTCATTATCAACATACATGGTGATCAGTTTGTCCTGTGGTATTCCAAGTCCTTCGAGTATGCAACATAGCCAAATTGCTTCATAGACAGCTTTTCCTACAAATCGATACTCAAATTCTATGGAAGAATGAGAAACAAAGTGTTGTTTCTTGCTTCCCCATGATATTGATCCAGATCTCATAAAGAATACAAATCCTGAAGTGGATTTTCTATCGTCAATATTTCTGCATGATATGAGTGTAGACACCTATAGTTTGATCAAAGCACTATTATCTCTAATATTGCACTAACTATTCCCTTCCCCGTAAATTGACGACACATCGTCAGTTAGATCTATCTAACTCCCCTTTTTCGACACTCTTCTAGTCTTATTCCTCTTATAAGTCAATTAAATAGGCTATTATAGCCTCTTCTTGGCTAAAATCCTCTTCTTTATCACTTCTATTAGCTTCCTAGACTATCAATCCATTTCATTGGATTGATTAGGCCTTTCAAAACCCTCCCAAAACCCTAATTTCTCTCTAAATAAGATTAATTAGTCTAACCTAGGTTAATTACCCTAAATCATGATCAACCTATTCTAAACTTAGTCAAATCTTACTTTGACTTATTAATTAACTTGTTGACTCCCTTTTAGTCCCACATGCACCAAAAATCCTCCCATTTCCCAAATGGAAAACTATAAATAGCCCACTACCCCCTCTCATTTTCAAGAACACTTCTTCCCTCTAACATAAACTATAGTATTATTGCTAGGATTAGGATTTTTATTTCATCTTATTGAGCTATTTTGCATTTAACCACACAACATGGATTAAATGGGAAGAACCATTGGCCTTGAAGCCATTAATGGTGAGATCCCATTCTCTTAAGAACTAAAATGATTTCTTAGATCCTTATTAGGCTCATTTACTTAAGCTTTCAAGAATAGAGGTTAATTACATTTGTTAAGTTTGCTTGTTTGCTTCAAACTAATGCATGTAAAAGTAGGAATCCTTGTTTATTTCTTAATTGATGGTCCATTGATCAGTTTTGCACAAAGCTTTAGGGTTCTTGAGTGTTCTTACCACATTCCTTAACTTTTGTAACCTTTCTTTGAACACAATTTGAATATGAATATCATGACAAGAAGAATTTGTCATTCTTCTTGTATTCTAGACCAAGATCCATTGATCCTTTGAGATATCTCAAGATGCACCTTGATTCTTTCCAATGAAACAATTTGGGTTCCTACATGAACATGGATAGATAGCTTAATGCAAATCTGATAACTGGTCTAGTGTATGTTAGGTAATGAGACTCCCAATCAACTGCCAGATAGAGAGTGGCATTTACCTCAAGAGATGGATCTGGATGAGATAACTATAATTTGTTCTCCATAGGTGTAGAAATTGGTGTGCAATCCATCACCTGAATTTCTCAAGTGTTTCCTTGGTATATTTCATCTGAAAAACAAAGATGTGACTCTCTTTTTTCCATACTTCCAATCCAAGATAGTAGTGATATAGCCTGAGATCTGTCATGTCAAACGATCGACTAAGATCTTTCTTTGTTGCATCAATCATCCACACTAAACTACCAGTGATGACTAGATCGTCGACATAGAAAATGAAAATCACAATCTCCCCCCTTTCATTTTGAGGTAAAGATTTGGATCATATGGATTTCTAACAAATCCATGTTGTACGAGATGCTCATCAATTTTGATGTACTATGCCCGAGATTCATGTTTGAGGCCATACAGAGATTTCCTGAGTCTGCATACTTTTTCTTCTTGACCAGGTACTACATATCCCTCAGGTTGTGTCATATAGAATTCTTCTTGTAAATATCCATTCAGAAAGGAACTTTTTACATCCATCTAATGGAATTTCAAACCAAATTGTGTAGCTAGAGCAAAGATCATCCTGATCATTTTGATCTTAGTTGTGGGAGAAAATGTCTCCTCATAGTCAATGCCTTATTTTTGTGCATACCCCTTTGCTACTAGTCTCGATTTATACTTGTCCACTGTCCCATTTGCTTTGTACTTCATTTTGAATATCCATCTGCATCCAATGGGTTTCTTCCTTGGTGGAATATCGACAAGCTGCTAAGTGTTATTTTTCATTATTGACTGATATTTAGAGTCTATGGTATCTTTCCAAGATTTTGATTGTAGGGATTCTTAGAATGTAGAGGGATCATTAGACGATAACTCTACTCATAAAAAAAAATTCACTTCTTCTCTTTCTTTACTGCGTTTCTATGGTCTAGGGGTGGATGTATTCGGTGGAGCATTCATTATTGCATCTCGTAACATGCTGGTACACCACTTGGGCATATGTTGAAATGTTCCCGTGGGTCATGGTTCTATCAGATCATCACCAACATCCCCATCATCACTTTCATCATCAATGGGAACATCAACTTCAATTTTTACAACTGGTAAAGAATCTACATCCAGTGAGTCTAGAGCAAGAGACTTTGCTTCCATCTTCTCAAAAAACTCAACATCTCTGCTAGTGTAGACTTTTTGGTCTTTAGATCCATCAATTTGTACCCAAGAGTCTCTTCACTGTACCCAATGAAGATGAGTTTCTGTGACTTCATGTCCAATTTATTTATGTTCTTCTTGGGTATATGCATAATTGATTTGCACCCAAATACTCTAAGGTGTGCAACAAATGGTTTCCACTTTGACCATGCTTCATGTGGCATTACTCCATCAAGAGAAATTGTGGGCACTCTGTTCAACAAATACACTATTTTCTTTGTTACTTCTACCCATAATGTCTTTGCAAGTCCAAAATCATCGATCATGCATCATAATTTTCCATGATAGTATGATTTCTTCTCTCAACAACACCATTATGTTGCGGTGTGTGTGGAGGAGGCATTTGTTGATGAATCCCGTGAGCTTATAGGTAGTCTTTGAAATCATTAGTGGTGAATTCCCCCTCGATCTGAGTGGAGAGTTTTGATGTGATGACCAATTTTGTTCTCAATAGCTACTTTGAACTTCTTGAAGGTTTCAAAAGCTTCACTTTTCTTGCAAAGATAAAAAAATCCACATTTTTCTTGAATAGTCGTCAACACAAAGCATAAAGTACTAAAATCCGAATGACTTGGTTGCATCAAACTAAAATATCGGTATGAACCAGATCAAGCTTACCATAAGCTTGATATGTACTCTTCTAGAATGAAGCTCTATGTTTTTTTCCTGCTAGGTAGCGAGGAAACTTGTTTGTATCCTTCTAAAGAGATGGTAACCCATGTACCATATTACGCCAGGTGAAGTGTCTTAAGATACTTGAAACTAACATGACCAAGTCTCTATGCCACAAATATGCTTGAGGTAGAGTTCTTAGCCACAAGTTCCTGATCATCTATGTGGAAAAAATCAAGCTGGAACATGCATTCCACATTGGAGGATTTTGCAACTATTTTTGAGCCTCGTGATTTATCTCGAATTAAACACGTTTTCTTGTCAGAATGACTATCAAAGTTAATTTTTAAGTTGTGATCTAGGAGTTGACTGACTAAAAGTAGATTTTTAGTCAACCTAGGGACATATAAGACATCTGATAGTCTACAGTTGCGTGAACCAAGGGGTAGAGAAATGTTCCCAATCCTCTAAACTGTATATGAAGAATTATAACCCAACAAAACATGGGTTTTCAAAGGCATGTACCTCATTGAAATAAACCAGTCTTTGTGGCTAGTCATGTGTCAAGTGGCTACCGAATCAACATACTAGACATCACTAGATGACGTGGAAGGTTCACTTGATTGAGCAGTGTACAAGAAGTCTTCATTATCTTAATGTTCTTCTTTTTCAACAATATTTCCTTACTGATGGGGTCTTCTTTTCTAGTTCCCCTTTTTCTTCCCTTGATTGTAGTTTATATGTCCCTTGAGATATTTTTGGTGTTGAGGTCCAGAATTACTTGATGAATCTTTCTTATATGTATTATACCAACAATCTTTTCAATTCATGTCCTCTTTTACAAATTGGACATTGCTTCTTCGGTTGTTTTCCCCTTGATGTTGATACTGATTCTGATGTTGGGACTTTTGATAGGAATTAGGTTTTCCTTTACCTTTTCCTTTCCATTTTTATGAGAAGAAAGTGCCTACTCCTCTTCATCATCATTGTTATGCATGGCTTCCTCTTGCTACAATAGGTTTACCACTTGTCAAAACTTACTATCATATCTAACATGTTTAGTGTTATTACAAAAATTTGGTAAGAAGAGGGGAGTTCTCTCAGAACAATGGTATCGAGATCATCATTTATGACCGCTTCTCCTAGGGCTAAAAGTGAAGCCCTCAATTTTGTAACTCTTCTCAAGAAAGCTTCAATTTTCTCATTCTACTTGAACTTCAGTGTGTGTAACTGACTCTATAAATTTAGTATGACATTCTTGTTTTTAGCCTCATATATTGTTCTCAATTTATCCCATGCTTCTTTGGCTTTTTGGCATCTCGATTGTGGGATTACACATTATCGAACACTCCAAACAAGATGATGATTTTGGCCTTCTGATCTACTTTATCAAACCATTATTGTTGTGTTATATCGGTTGTTGATATGGTCATAGTACCAGTCACAACAAGCCAAATCCCTTCAAACTCAAGTTGTGTCTTGATTTTGTCTTCCAGGAAGCATACTTGTTTCCTCTGAGTAGTTGTGAATCTGGAAGAAAAAATTTGGGGGCATTGATGCCCATATTGCAGAAATCACTGACAGGTTAGGCTCTTATCACTCTAGGTATAAGGTCTCCAAATCTATATACCGTCATTCCGATATACCGAACCTTTCTATATACGCACCCTTCCGATATACCTAGAGGTACGTGGAAGAAGCTCTCCCTTTCTATATACTTGGTGGTGCATGAAAGAGGCATTAACCTACGTGAAATAATTCAATATGTGGTACCAAGATAGTACTGAAAGGGGTTTGTGTGATTATTGACACCGACTCAAATAAATATCCTCATACATGCACGTAACTTTGCTATATACTCGGATAATTTCTCAGTCTTGATTTATGTCGTGCAATCATTCACAGATGGATGGGATGGATCATAGTGTGTGCATTGTGACCTTATTAATCCCCGTTGATTTAAAGGGTCGATGCCCAGATGATGTTGTTGTAGCTATATTAGGCATTATGTGTAGTAGTAGTCATGATGAATTTACCCGTAATCTCTTTCCAGAGGCACTATATATACTGAACACAACAAATGAGATCTAAGATCTTGTGAGTGTTTTTGAACCAAATTTATTATTTTTTATTACAACTATCTACCAGTTTATGAGTAGTTACAATATTTTTGGTTGACTATGGAAACCTACAAATTAGTAAAATATACTAAAGTATGCAATTACATTCAAAATTTTGGAAAAAATTGAATGGCAAGCAATTGTTTTTTTGTTTTTTGGGCCCTGGTGGCCTCTGGAGCCCAAAACGACCCTCTATGCCAAAAATTGCAAAACAATAGTTGCAAATGCAATTTTTGGGTGTACCCCTTTTAGTAAATGTTGCTTAGAATGAAAAAATAGGCCTAATAGGAGAAAAAAAAATTTTCCCTAAAATAGGGTTTTTCTCACTAAAGGTTTAGCGGTGGTTTTAGTTATGACTAAGTTGTTTAGAGGCGGTTTTTTCTGTTAAGTTCCCCTCCACAGTTGGAGGTTTTCCAAAATTTTCCACTAAAATTCAATTGGATTAAAAAATGAGTTGGGGGTGTGGGTAAAACCCCAAACCTCACACACCCAAATCTTTCACACTAACCGCCTCAACCGCTTGTGCTTTTAGTTAACAAATGAAGCAAATTATATTTAATAAAGAAGAAATTCAACTCACCTTTTGAAAATGGTGATATGGTTGTAGTGGAGCTCCATGGACTACAAGATTGGAGGAGGGCGGTTAGGGATTTCGTATGCATGAAAACCAAATTTTCTTCTATTGTTATCTCCTCATTTTGCTTTCCACCGCTTTTTATTTTGTTATCTCCTTATTCTGTTTTGAAAATCTTTCTTTTGCTGCAGGTTCGTGGTGAGGGTGTAGGGTCGTGGCAAGGAGTGAAGGTTGGCATGGAGGCATTAAGGTGTGATCTTCCACCGTTTTTCTTCGATAAACTCCTTTGTTGATTATTTATCACAGCCACTTATTGGATTTGCTAACTGCATGTGATGTTTTGTGCTTCATTTTTGGTTGTAGGATCCAACTCGAGCTTGGATGATGGTTGCTTTTTACCCTTTCCATTTGCAATTTTTTTTTATGCAAGGTTTGGTTCTTAGAACTTGTTGCACCAATGACTCAAATGAATTGCCTGGCTCGATCTATCAGTGGATATAAAAATAATGAAACTATACCAATATCAATGCTTCAACACCCAACTCGGTGATGGGCTCAGTTGAATGCAAGGTAGGTCCATTCACAACACAGTTCAATGGATGACTCAAACCACTAATGAATGGAACTCAGATAGATGAAGCTAAGCAGCTCAGTTTTTTAAAAATAATATCTTTAGAAGACTTTGCTTGACCTCAATGAATACCTTGGCTTGGTCCTTCAAACAGGACTCGGTCAGCATGCAAAAGAAGGTCGGTCAAGGGAGCTCTGTGGAGAGCTCGATGGAAGGCTTGACTTGCAAAGTTTCCTGCAAATGCAAAGGTATACTAACAATAACAAAAACTATATTTCTTCTCTAAATTAGAGACAAAATCCCTAATGGGAATTTTTTTTAAAAATATTTATTCTGATTTATATAAACCAGAAAAATGCTCCAAAAGTAAATTTTCCTAGTGCAGAGGGCACCAAGGAAAAAAAATTTTCTTTACGTTTACCTGGAGATCAAACAGAGGTTGTGGGACTGTAGGGAGTTCTGGGAAGCTGCAGAGACAACACTAGCTCTCCGATGAAGCAATATTCTTCTCCAGAACTTTTCCTTCCTCTGCAACCTTTCTCCAACCTTGTCAATAGCTTTAACCAGCTCTGGTAAAAATGTAAAACAAGGAGGAAATCTTGACAATATTTTATTAATCAACCGAATCATTCTTACAATGGATTGTTGCAATTCTTATAGGAATTGTATAGCTGAATACATACACGAAAATATGTTGCACAGGTGCAACAAAAAACTAATTCACATAAGCTTCCAAAAAGACATCCGAGAAGCATAACCAAATTAAATACAAATAAACATTAGTATTGTTAAAACAACACAACAACTCCCATATGAAAATAAAACAAAATGGATGGTTATATAAATATAACCATATTACAATTAATATTAAATATCCAATTATTATTGTTAAAGAAAAATTAACTATAGAGAAATATATATTCCCTAACAATAAGAACAAAATTTCTTGTGGGTTCTCAAATATAAACTACAATTAATTTTCCCCTTATCATATTACAATGATAGTGTATGTTACAAGTGCAAAAACTATGGTCATATAACTCATTTTTTTGGAAGTGGTTTTATATAATTACCCAGAATTAAAATAAATTGAATGCCCTTGCTAAACAAAAATAATAATCTACGAATGTCTGGGAAAGGAGGCAAGAGAAAGTAATTAGAAGAAGGATAAATATATACTTGTACAAAATTCCCTGCATGCTCAAAATGAAGAAAATAAATGGTACATTGATAATGGTTGCTCAAGCCACATGACAGGAAAAAAAAGTTTATCTCTCTAAAGGAAGTAAAAGGAAGCACTGTAAAATTTGGAAATAATGCTACATGTAGATGAAATAATTTTTACAAGGGAAAATTAGTGGCTTTCACCAATGCTCTAGGACTAAGTCCCTCTTCTTAGGAATGGGGAAACTCCATTTATTTAAAATAAGGAAATATGTACACTACTCTAACCATCGGGGTGGAATTTTGACTGGGGATCACACAAGAATACTCCAATAATTTTGAGAGAGCAGGGAAAGCGAGAAGGGGGGTTTATTCAAAAAATATCAATTTGATTTCATTGACATAAAAATATAATACTCCCAAGTTAACAATGAGAAGACACTAATATGCAAAGCAATATGAACAACACAACTAACAAAAATTTTAAATGCATTATATTCATCAAAATATGCATTATTTCCTTGGTTGTGCATGATTACAAAGCTCTATTGGAGTAGGAGTTGAGATGTAGAGGAATACATTAAGAAATAAATAGAAGAAATATAGTTTGATAGAGAGGAGAAAAATTGATCCTTTACCATGAAGTGAGAGCCTCCTTAAATATCCCACCTTTTATGACTCTTCACATTCCTACATGATTGTTCACCTTCCTTTCTAGAATAAGATAATTTTCCTTATTTTAAGAAAAGTACTTTTACAAAAATGGAAAAAATTTAAAAAAATGGAAAAGAGTTAACTTAAGTTGATTTTGAAAAATTATTTTCCCAACGAAGAATTAGAAAAAATTTAGACTGCCTTTGGGAAAAGTTGTTTGTTACATATAAGAGTGAAAGAGAAAGAGAAAGAGAGAAGAAAATAATCAATAAAAAGACAAAGTTCACAAAGATGGTTCTTTGATATGGAAAACTAGATAAATCTCATGGCTTCCCATAGATATATTGTACTTGAGCATGGTTTCTACCACTTCTTTCTTAAGAGGAATGAAAGTATTGGAGAGGACGTCCAACCAGTGATCAACTGGGCTCTAAATTATCTTTCAATGTTTAAGCCACTTAGGGATATTATCAGCAACATCAAAGATAGATGATCTAATCTAAGAAAGTGTATCCACGAGCTTATCTTCATATGATCGCAGATCAAACAATTCACTTTTTACAATATCTCTAAAATGTTTACAAATCTCATTAGATTATGTTGTCCCTAACTGCAACTTAGGACATCTTGTATTATTAAAATACCTGTTGAGATCTTCTTTGAATTCATGACCTTGGTTTTGATGATATGGGAAATATTCTATAGCTTCAAATTTTTTTTTTTCCATTTGATGGTCCTCACCCAGGCATGGGAGAATTTTTACTCTTATCTTAAAAACACTTTCTTATCACACAATATTTCAATATTAACCACACTCATTTTATGCAGATATGGGAGAATATGTTTCCAGTGATTTCCTTCCTTCTTGGTTATTGAGAAATCATTTTCTACCTTGTTGATTGATAAGGTAGCAATCTTAAATTTCTTGACCATCTCTAGAAGTAGTTCACACACCTTTTGGATGATGGAATCAATCCATGAATTCATCATTCTTCCCATTCGCCCATATTTTTGAAATCTTATACTACATGATATTTAACATTTCTCAAAGGAACAATTGACTCAGAAGGATTCAGATGAGGGGAATCATAATCTAGTAAGGTCTAAACATATGAGGTCAAGGTATGAATCTAGTTCTATAATTGGTCCTTTTTCACTCACTTTCCCTCATCTGAGAAACAATTATTGTAAAAGTTTGTTCAAAGTTATGGATGTGCCCCTCTGGTCCAAGCTCTTCGAGAGAATATATTTTAATCTCATAGTTTGTGATTCTCATTTACACCTCATATTTATCCACTCTAGGTAGCGTAAACTCAACAAATAGAGATCCTAAAGCATTAGTCATAATCCAAGAAGTCATCTTTACTTTTATCAAGTGAGAAGAATGCTTATAAAGGTCCGAAGAGAATTTGATTTTTGGTTTTTTTTGGCCAAAATGCATTAGAGGTTATTGATGAGATCTTGGACCTATGAGGAAATAAGATCTAGTGAATAATATAAAGCATGTGCCACTGGGATACCTTCATGAGACACTATCACGATAGCTTGATTGTGTGAAGGAGAGGGCATGTGAATATGTTCCTCATGTGGCTAAACTAGAGGCATGATAGATATGTGTAAATAATGTGTCGGAAGTTCATGATACTTGGGTTTTATTCTTGTAGGAGAAACCATGAAATCTTTAGGATCAAGATCACTTATATTGGGTATTTTTAATTACAAATTCTTTCTCACATGCTCAAGCAAGGGTTCTAGAACAACCTGTCTGCTTTAATAATTTTCATCCTTCCTTGGATCTCAAATATCTCTCACATATACTTTTCCCCCTTCCTTATCAAAATTATTGTAGGAAGAAGATGGATTAAAACTTAACTCATGAACCATTTTGAAGTACCATTGTCTTGACGTATGCATAAGTGTTTCAACAAGGGTCAAGATATCCACATGTTCCACTTCAAACCAATCCATAGGAGGAATCTATTTGAACCGTATAAATTTTAGGTACTTAGGTTTGAAATTTTCACTTCCATCATCTTTAAAATTAACAGTATCCCAATCCATCTAAAAGTCTCTCATTTGTTGCATAATTTTCTTTGATAACTCCCTTTGTCTCACTTTTTTTCATCGACACAATCCTACCAATAGTATTCCATTGTAGGTTGATGGAACATGTTGGAATAATTTTATCCCCCTTCCGTGTACTACTTATTGTCAAAAGATAAATTCTGACGAGTAAGAGAATAGATTACAAGACCTAAGATAATCTTTAGTATTTTTTTCTTCCATTACATTATTGCAAGAATAAATTCCTAGATAAATCAGGAATGTTACTCCTTTCTTATTCCTTTCTTTGCACCAAATGTGAACCTATGATAACTACCTATAAATCTCAATGATTACTAGTTTATTACCTAGATACCTTGGGAGTTTTAGTGGTGCCTCTTCAAATCCTCCAATGTGGATATATGAGAATGTCTTGAACTATGAAAATAACTCCCATACTTACATATCAACATACAAGCCTTGGATGAGAACCTTTTCTTTGCTTTTACCTCCATTTTCTTAATTATGTATATGACAAAAACATCATTCACTCTTGCATAATGCTTCATATATTCTCTCCAAGTGATTTGGGGGTACATTTGTTACACTAGAGAATTATTTAGAATGTTTTTTTCTAGAGTGAGCCCAAGACACAGAGGGTTTACCAAAAACCTAATCTAACTTGCCAAGGAGACAGGGGTAAGAAAATGCATAAAAATAAAACCTAAACTACAAAGGTGATGCACCGAGGAATGAAGAACACTGCCTTGCCAAATAAACACGTACTCATTAAAATGCATTTACATTCTTGTGACACCATAGAACAAGTATGAGGTCATTGTGAAATTCCTCATCCTTTTAAGATTGATTAGTTATGAGTGTAAATTATCATTGATAATCTGACTCCAATCAATCAGATGGGATGCCTCTGTAGTAATGAAAATTAAATATAACATCAATGGATGAAATTACTTATTTTATTATTCCCCCATGATCCTTTTGAGAATCGTGACGCATTCATATATCTCTTCTTTGAATTTGGACCTAAAGAGATTTTTAGAAACTACAAGAGCTTGTGTGGTGCTTTCATCTAGTTTCCAATGGCCACCCCCTGCAAGCATGATTATTTCCTTTCCCATTACTCCAATGTATCTTATTTGATAAAAATAACCACGTTCCTATGCCTTGAAATACATATGAATCTTAATATTCCTTATGGTGTTAGCAAAGTGATGATCAAACCATTTTTGTAGTGATAGATTGGCTTTCAGGTTCATAATTCTTGGCACATTCCAAAACGAACTCAGAGTCCTAAAGATATAGAGGGAATATAGAGGCATGATACAACCTACTTAATTATACCACATAATCTAAGACCATGCAATTTCCTTCTTCCATCCTTCGCCTTATATTATCGAAGTCTATGTGCTCCACATTGTTGTCTCTGATGTCAGGGTATTCAAACACCAAAATAGAAATGGGATCGTAACCAGATTAGTGGAACTTCATGGTGTGATTTTATAGTTTTTTATCCTTAGGAATTTTTTGGAATGACTTGATGTAAATTGAAGTGTATTTTGTAACCTTTTTCGAAAACCCATAAATTTGAGTGTATTTTAGCATTACGGGCTACTGATTCTATATTTATGGAAAAAAAATAGAGAAAATAAAATCCAAATTGAATTATAATTAATTAATTAATTGGAAATTCAATCTCAAGATGAAAAAGTGATTCAAATTTTGTGATATTCCCTTTTTGGAATTGACAAGAATTTTGAAAATGGGTTATGGGCATGAGAAAAGCTTGATAAATGATAGAAATGAGAAAGACGGAAAAAAATTGATCAATAATTTTGGGAGAAAATTCACATTAATTTGATCTCATATTGTTCTTGTTTCAAATATTTTATGGAGAGGGATGGAAGTTCCAAATTTGAATAGGTTCTCTTGTGGGGTTTGGGAGAACGATCTGTATCAACTTTTTAGAGGGTGTGGGGTTTTGCATATGGAAAATATTTTTTCTGATATCTTTATATTTAATACACTTTATATCATGTTTTATGGTTAAAAAGTATTCATCTAATTAGGGTAATGGTTGCTCCAAGTCTTGTGTGATTATTCCGTGAGAAACGGGTGTAGTCTTGCTTTCAAATCTTGAGTTTTTGGTGTATGAATGAAAAGTTAGCTGGAAAAAAAGTCCTAAATATATTTTTAATGTGGTTATCATATGTTGTGATCAATAAATTATATCTAAGGTTCCATCATGAGGTATCATTGGTCCAAATATTATGGAAAATGGAACAATGGATCAAAATATATGGGGAAAACAAGATTGGGACAACAAGGGCACAAAATGGAGTTTTATTTGTGTTTGAAGGGATGAAATATATTCAAAGCACTTTAATGTCTTCCAATCCTTATTTTACTATTTTTTTTTTGTAGAGTGAGAAAGGAAGAGTGAATTTATATGGTGGGAGTGAAAGAGGGGGAAGCACATGGGAAGCAGGATGGTGGGAGAATCAAGCCATTTTACACTTGGGTGCACTTTTGGGGTGAAATTACACCTCAAAAGTGCACCTTTGGTGTAAGTAAAGGAGTTAAATATGCCATGGGATGGGGATGGGGGAAGGAGAGGCATGCACATGCCCATGTGAGAGCAATTTCTTATGTTTCCTTAAAGACTTGACATGATTAACATGAAAGATCATAGCCAATAGGAAGAGGGTGCACTTTTGGGGTGAAATTAAACCTCACAAGTGTGCCCAAGGTGCAAATGAAGTTTGAAATTCTAACTTGGAGGGAAAGGTAGGGCCCATTTTTAGTTATAACACTCTTTTATGTCATACATGCACTTTTTAGATTTCCTTTATGTTTTCCACTTGTAAAATTCCAAACAATAAGAGAGATCAAAATTTTGGGGTTCAATTACACCTCAAAAGTGTTCCAATAGTACAAATGGACACCAAATGTGTGCCCAAACACCTAATGTTTACTTCAGAACATGGTTTCGCACCACTAACTTGCTTACAAGAATGTTTCCTTTGCCCCAAATGTCTAAACTTGATGGCTTTTGGCCGTATAATATAGGAATTGGTATGGAAATAGGAAAATTAATCTTATTATCCTATTTAGGAGGCTTTAAAATGAGTTATTCAGAAACATTATCTTGTACCTTCCTCTTTTCCTAGGGTGGTGCACCAATGAGCCGAGTTGCAAGAATAGTTTTCAAAAATCACGAGCTAAACCAATTTATGGGTCCTAAAGATTATTGAAAATACCCCCACTTGAGACTTTTGTAGGCTACCAAATACACCTAAGGTGCTCAAAATATTCCATGCAAAAATAAAGTACAAAATGGAACATCTTTTGTCAATGTAGGAGTTTACAATTTCTTTTCCTCAAGAACCCTATCAAACGTAGTCCATCACAAATTAGGATCCATAATATTTTAAATTCCTAGGATATGAGCTCCCAACACTTCATGAGGCTCCTAAAACTCTCTGCTGAAGTTGAATCTTCGACGAAGCATGCACACTCTTGTTACCCAAAAAGTACATATGAGGAAATATTTCCCAGACCATCCAAAAGCTCCCAAAATGCTTTCCAAGTTATACCATCATGGAGAATACTTTGATACATTTCTGTTGACTATAATCAATACTTTTAAATTCTTTAAGGCTCCCTAAATCCTTCCTAGAAGTTGATCTTTGAAAATGAGCAATTTTGATAATTTAGTCTATTTTGACCAATTTGACAAAAAGGAGAAAATTTTGAATGAGGTTATCACTTAAAATGAAATGACATTTCATATGAAAACACTATAGAAAGGATATCTAGAAAAGGTTCTCATCTTGTATATGGAGGCTTTAAAGCACAATCTCCTTAGTGTTAGTAAAATGTTTGATGAAGGATACACTCTCACATTTTATGCTCCAAGTTATGAGATTAGGAAGGCTGATACATGATGATAATCATTACAGATGCAAATAGAATAATAAATAACCTATACATAATCAATGAGATCAAAGTAGAAAAATTATACATGGGACTAGCATATGAGAGATGGCTATGAAATAGAAGAATAAGGCACATAATTTTTGATAATCTAGTAAAAATTAGCACCAAGCAAGTTGTAAGAGATATGCCAAGGAATACCAAACCTTCAAACACTATTTGCAAATAGTGTCAAAATAGGAAAAAAACAAGGGTGAGATTCAACATAAAGGAGTACTCAACAACAATTCCATTAAAACTTGTCCATACAAACCTTTTTAGGCCTACAAGAACACAAATATTACAAGGTGAAAGATATTTTATGATTTTTATTGATGATTACACTATAATGACATGGGTTTCTTTACTGATATAAAAATGCAAGGCATTTGATAAGTTTAAAGATTTTAAAGCCTTAGTTCAAATGACACTGATTTAAAAATCAAGTGCTTGAGATCATATTGCAGAGATAAGTTCACCTCAAATGAATTTGAATATTTTTATGAGAAACATAGAATAAATATACATTTCTCCTCTATAAGGAATCCAAAATAGAATGGAGTTGTAGAAAGGAAGAATCAAACTATAGGGAATGGCTCTAATAATGCTAAATTAATCCAATCTCTCAGACATGTTTTGGAGAGAAGATTTTTTTACAATATTCTATGTTCTAAATAGAGGTAAATTTAGATTAAACAATAGAAAAACACCTTATGAACTATGGAATGGTAGACTAGCAATATTTAAATACTTAAAAGTGTTTGGGAGTAAGTGTTATATAAAGATAGATGATGAAGAATTGGGAAAGTTTGAATCTAGATATGATGAAGGAATATTAATTGGATACTCCTCAAGAAGTAAAGCTTATAGATGTTACAACAAAATATTGAATAAGATTTTTGAGATTGAAAATGTAAAAGAGGATAAAATAAGACATCAAAATGAAATATCATAAAAATTTGATTACCCAAAGGAAACAACTAATAAAGAAGAAAACGGAGAAGAAAAAGATTAAGAAGAAGTGACTGAATGAAAGGATATAAAGACACCATCTAGATATATCTAGAAGAATCATTAAGAAAATAAAATTCTTGGTGATAACAATGTTGGAGTATAAACTAGACGAATATTAACAATAACATTAGAACAAAAACTTGTCTTTATTATCTGAAATAGAGCCTAATGACTTTGAATAATCTTACAAAGACAAGCATTAGATTGATTCTATGGAAGAAGAGATAAATTAGATTGAAAATAATGAGACTTAGGAACTCATCCCAAGACCAAAGACAAAAATGTGATTAACACCAAGGGGTTTTTAGGAATAAGTTGAATGAAGATGGCAAAGTGGTAAGAAATAAAAAAACATTAGTTTTTAAGAGGTATATTGATCTTGAAAATCAAATTTAAATAGCAATTGTTTACACGAAAAATTTGCTTTGTATTGATTCTCGATTTAAAATTAAGCGATTATGACCTTTTTATTTTTTAAATAAAATATTAAAACCTACAAGTATTGTGCAAAAATATAGAGAAATGAAGAGAATTCACTAGAAATTTGACACAAAGCGTGATAACGGAGTTCGGCACTTGAGGCCTACGTCTCTGGGTCTGGTTGAATGGGACCGATCTATTAAAATCTTGAAAATAATTTTTACTAAGAATTCTACAAAATTCTGACCTTCTCACAGTCTTCCTCTATCAAAAACAATAGGGGTTGCTTTTTACTTCTCCTCAAAATTCCACTCCTAGCTCAAGTTATGAGCATTTCAATATTTTACATAGTCTCGAATGCCTGTACATGTACAAAATAGCTCCTTTTATAATGTTCTCAAGTAGTGGTGCCGTGGTCAAGACCCTTACCTTTTACTACAGAGAGTAAGGTTCAAATCCCCTTATCTCCATCTCCTTAGGCGCCTCCTATGGGATTTATCCCACATTTATAGCTGGAGGATAGTTTAGGTGCTTTATTAGGTTGGTTTTCCATGCATGTAGTTGGCTATGAGATCCATTTGAATGGTCAAACCTGTTTGGGCTAATGGGGTTCTTTGGGTATATTTTGACATTAACTAGTGGATATGTGTTATGTACATAGGTGGATTTTAATATATCTTTGCAAGATATGCGCTTGGCTTGGAATTTGGGATTTAATGCTTGGAAGTTGGGATTTAATGCATGGAATTTGGAAAAGGTTATGTAATGCATGGCATTTGGAATTGGTCTTGGTTTAATATGCACTTATCAATTAGTCCCACATGCATAGTAAAAATGCAATTACATGTATATATATGTAATATATTCATATATATATATATATATATATATACACAAGTTGGAATAATGATAATATGAGAAGGAGGCCAAGGCACCCCTCCATAATCAAGTGTGTCCAAGATTGGCATTCCAAAAACCACTTTTAGTCCATCACACAAATTGTCCATGTGTTGCAATATGATTGAAACACTTGGCAAGCATGCACATGTCCAACCGCACAAAACTCCAAATTTTGCCAGTTGCTAAAAATTTCAGCGGGCTATAACTTTTGTAAATGAGCTCTGTTTCCTGCAAACAAGATATCGACGGATTCGTGTAATTTTTCTCCACACTTTCCAACTGACTACAAATTATTCTGAGAGTTTCTTAGATCGGTGTTTCTCTATGAGGATCCTCTGGATCATTCTTCCTCACTAAGAAACTTTTGGACCCCAAAAGTCAACTTAATTGGTGAATAGGTGAGGGTATTTCTCCCTCACCTTTTCGGTTTCCATCCATTTAGCCTTGTTCAAATGCATGCATTTGAACCCAATACGAATATACTTTATATCACCACTTCGCAAAGTTCTTACTTTCCTTTCCAAAATTATGTCTTCTTGCAACTCATCAAGATACTCAGGAGAAAAATCATCAATGGAAGGCATTATGTTAGCATCATCATGATCAACAATCATAGGTGGTTCATACAATCTTAAATTCTCAACATTTACAACTGAGTATATTTGCATATATGGAGGCAAATCTAACCGGAAAGTGTTGTTACCAATTTTTTCCAATATTTGGAATGGACCATACCTTATAGGTTTCAATTTTTTACCTTCACCTATCAACCTTTCCTTGCTGATGTGAAGCCAAAATAAATCACTAACTTTGAACTTGTGATCAGTTCTATGTTTATCATGCCTGGCTTTGTACTTAGCCTGAATTTTCTCCAATTGTTCATGGACATACTAATGAACCTGTTGAATTCTCTAAACAAATATTTTAGCCCTATCAGAATCATTTGAACCATTAACAACAGTTTCATGTCCATAATATACATCTAATGGAGAATTAGGCAGATATCCATAACAAGTCTCAAATGGAGAATTAAAAGTAGAAGAATGTAAGGCACGATTATAAGCATGTTGCACATAATATAGATGTTCATCCCATAACTTATGATGTTTTCCACAATAGCCCCTAAGAAAATGTACTACTGTGTGGTTTACAACCTCCATTTGACCATCAGTCTGTGGATGAAAAGTAGTGCTCTTTTTTAGTTTTGTGTCCATTAACCCCCACAATGTTGACCAAAATTCCCCAAGAAATCTAGAATCCCGATCATATATAATTGAAGTAGGTAAACCAAAATGAACCCAAACAAACTGAAAAAACAAATGTGTAGTTCCCTCACTAGTTATTTGTTTAGTACATGGAACCAACACACACATTTTGCTAAATCTGTCCACTACCACATATAAGTAATCATGTTTCTTCCGTGTCATGGGCAAGCCTCCTACAAAGTCCATGGAAACACTTTCCCAAGGCCTTGTTGGAATAGGAAGAGGAGTGTAAAGTCCTAATTTCCTGTTACTTGGCTTGTTTGTGGCACAAAGAACACATCCCTTAATATACCTGTTTACATGTTCATGCTTTCTAGGCCAATAACAAAATTTATGTAAATGTGCAACTATCTTACTAATACCAAAATTCCCTAAAATAAGAGAAGTATGTGATTCCCTAATCATATGCACACGCTCATTTTCTGGAATACAAATTTTACCGGAATGATATAACAATCCTAATCTTTTTCTCCTACTTGTTTCCCACTTACTAATCTTTTCTCCATACTTGTTCCTCCTAACATGAGAGAACATGTTACTACCACTTCCAGAGCATGTCAAAGAACCTTTTTTTGAATACCTTTTTATACGTGATTACAAGATGAAATTGTTGCAAAAATCCCATCCACCTCGAAATGTCTAGACTTGCTGCAATTTGGTTTGTGTTTGCAAGTACTGAAGTGTTTGATGGTCAGTATGTATAATTATTTATTTTCCCATTAAATAATGCTTCCACTTTTTAACACTTTAAACCAAATCATACAACTCTTTATCATAAGTTGGATAGTTTCTTACCGCACTTGTAAAGGTTTTTGAATGGTAACACACTCGGTCGTTTGTTCTACATCAAAACTACCCCCATTGCGTAGTCACTAGCATCTGTCTCAATCTCAAATGAATGCTGCAAATTTGGAAGTGCCAATATTGGAGCGGTACTTATCTTCTCTTTTAGTGTATCAAAGGATTTCCATTGCTTTCCTCCCCACTGAAAGCCTGTTTAATACTTGTGAAAGAATGCAAAGGAGATGCAATATATGAGAAGTTAGCAATAAATTTTCTCCAGTACTGAGCTGCACCTAGAAAACTCCTAACTTCCGTCACATTAGTGGGTCTAGGGCATTTCACAATAACCTCTATTTTTATAGGATCAATTCTCAATTCACCATTTCCTACAATATAACCCAAGTAAATTAAATATGTTTTTCCAAATTCACATTTTGACATCTTCAAATACAATTTCTCTTTCCTTGGTGCATCTAAGACTTTCTGGATGTGTTTAACATGTTCATCCCATGACTTACTGAAAATAAGAATATCATCTAAGTAGACAATAACAAAATTATCAATGAATGGTCTAAAGATATCATTCATAACTCTCATGAATGTTGCCGGTGCATTACACAAACCAAAAGGCATCACTAACCATTCAAACAATCCCTGTTTCATTTTAAAAGAATTTTTCCAAACATCACCTTCTACAATTCTTACTTGGTGATAACCACTTCTTAAGTCTAACTTAGTGAAATAAATTGCACTCTTTAATTGATCCAGTAAATCATCTATTCTAGGAAGAGGGTAATGATTCTTTATTGTAATCTTATTTAAAGCATGGAAATAAACACACATTCTCCAAGTGCCATCCTTCTTAGGAACCAAAATAATTGGCGAACCACATGGGGATATACTTGGAAAAATTATACCTTGAGCCAAAAGTTCCATTACCTGTCTCTTGATTTCCTCATTCTCTACTACTGACAACCTATACATTCTGATATTGGGAAGAGGTGCATCCTAAAGCAACTGTATCTCATGTTGAACCCCTCTTTTGGGAGGTAGACCTTGTGGATCTTGAAAAACATCATCAAAATCAGAAACATTTTTAACAATTCATCCTTATGTTTCAGATCACAAGTCTCAAAATTCGTCTCATGTTCTTTCTCTTTGGCTTTGACCACCATGAGCACAAAAATTTTCTTGAGTTTACAAGCCTTTTCATTTGACCTGTAGTTACCAAGGATAGATTATTATTTTCACAGTGAGCTCTAACAATAAACTCAATTCCATCCTTTACAAGAAAATATTTATTTTCTTCCCTATAGAAGATTGCTTTACGATCATACAAATAAGGACTTCCCAAAACCACCCCACAAATATCTAAAGGAACTACATCCAATTAAAACTCATCTATAAACTTGTCTGTAATGGCAAATTTAAAAGTACAAGTTTTAGTTACCTGCAGTTTCACATCATCACAAACCCGACCCAACGAATAAGGCTTAGGATGTGGTTTAGTTTTGAGTCCTAGTTTCTTAACAACCTCCTCAAAAATTAGATTAGCTTGGGATCCACTATCAAAAAGAGTATCAATTTTTGTATGCTTTGAAATTACTCTAATGTGGAAAAGCTCATTCATTTTCTTATCATCATGTATAGTTTGTTTACTAGAAGAAGATGCAACATTTGTAGTACTATTGTTGGAAATTGAAAGTTTTGATTTACCTTGAAAACTCATAGCTGTGATCTTGGTTTCATCACCTGAATCTGACCCAAGATCATGAATTGCAGTGTTTGTTTTCTTTTCCTTTCCTTTCTTAACCATCCATTTAGGTTTCATTTCAGGATGTAATTTCCAACATTTAGACTCATCATGGTTCTTTTTATAATGATTACAAAATGGTTTTTCATCTTCCTTCTTAACAATAGAGTTTGTCTTATGCTTACCCTTTCCTTTTCCTTGTTCTTTCGAACTTTTTCCTTTAGATTACTTGTTATTTTGTTTAAAATAAAATAAAGAGGACTCCTTTTTCATTTTCCCTCATGCTTCCAAATGGGTTGCTTGAACACATACTGCATCAAGATTAGTAGGACCTAAAACAAGTATCATATGCCTTAGATAACTATGCAATCCACCAATATATTTAAGCAGTGTTTCTTCTATGTTTAGGGAAATTCCCATAATTAGAGCCCTTTTCCTAAATTCCTATGTGTATTCTTGAACACTTTGTCCCTTACTTTGTCTTAATGTTTTCCAATCCATCATAACTTGTTTCTTATAACCAAGAGGATAAAATTTTTGCCTAAGATTTGAAACAAATTCAGACCAAGAAGTGATTTCTATACCTTTGGTTTCTTCCACTTCCTGAAGCTTACTCTCCCACCAAATGAGTGTTGTGCCACCCATCCAAAGAGTTTCCAGATGAATCTTTGCTTCATCATCAACAATTCTCTAAACCCTGTAATATACTTCTATTTGCTTGACCCAGTTATCCAACTTCTCTGCATTTAGCTCTCCAGTATACATAGGCAATTCAAACTTGATATCTAACTTTAATGAAGGAAAATCAAATTTCAAAGGGTCTCTTTTAGGATTATAAGAACTAGAGCTTTCTTCTTTCTTACCTTCTCTAGTTCCCTTTTCCCTTTGTCTATCTTGGTACATTTCTTCCACCATTTCCTTCATTTGTAGGAATGATTGACAAAATTTTTCTTCCTCTCGATCCGCCATTGTAGGACTTCAAGATCGTCTGGTACCAATTTTGGGATCTCCTTTAACTAACTCTCCTTCACCCTTCTTAGATCAAGACCTTGTTAACATCTAACACACAACTTGCAATCCAAAAACAATTAATCTGAACCAAAAATTAGTCAAAACCAGCTTTGATACCAGTGATCTAAAAATCAAATTTAACTAGCAATTGTTTACACGACAAAATTTTCTTTGTAATGATTCTCGATTTAAAATTAAGCGATTACGACCTTTTATTTTTTTAATAAAAGATTAAAACCTACAAGTACTGTGCAAAAATACAGAGAAATGAAGAGAATTTACCAGCAATTCGACACAAAGTGTGATAACGGAGTTTGGCACTTGAGGCCTATGTCTCAGGTCCGGTTGAATGGGACCGATCTATTAAAATATTGAAAATATTTCTTTACTAAGAATTCTACAAAATTCTGACCTTCTCACAAAAAAATGGTATCAGAGCCTAATGACTTTGAATAATCTTACAAAGACAAGCATTAGATTGATTCTATGGAAGAAGAGATAAATTAGATTGAAAATAATGATACTTAGGAACTCGTCCCAAGACCAAAAGACAAAAATGTGATTAACACCAAGGGGGTTTTTAGGAATAAGTTGAATGAAGATGGCCAAGTGGTACGAAATAAAAAAACATTAATTTTTAAGAGGTATACTCAAATTGTAGGTATTTATTTTGAAGAATATTTTTCTCTTCTTACAAAACTATAAGCTATTAGAATTTTTCTAACATATGTGTGTTTCAAGAACTTTAAATATATCAAATGGATATTGATTCAACATTTCTTAATGGAAAATTATAAAAAGGGGTATACATTGAACAAACAAAGGGTTTCATATCATCAAAAGATAAGTATTATGTATGAAAACTAAATAAAGCACTTTATGGGCTGAAACAAGCCCCCAAAGCTTGGTACTAAGGACTTTACAAGTATATACAACAACAAGGTTTCAAAAGATGAGTTTTTGATAACAACATCTATGTCAAGACTGAAAGTAAGAATATATTGATTGTTATGATTTTTATATATGTCATCATTTTTGGAGGTAGTAGTGAAAAAATGTGTCAAGATTTTCTTATGAAAATGCAAAAGGAGTTTGAGATGTCCATGCTTAGTGAGTTATCATTCTTTCTTGATCTACAAATTTCTCAATATGACAGAGCCATATTTATCTCAAAAACTAATTATATCAAGGAGATGCTAAAAAAAATTAGGATGAAATATTGAAAACCAATAAACACTCCCATGGTCACAATCTTCAAGGTAAGAAAGGATGATGAATCTCATGAAGTAAATCAGACACTTTACATGTCAATTATTGGAAGCCTACTATATGTAACAACATCATGGCCATGCATTATGGAATTAGTAGGCATGTTAGCATGTTTCCAAGCAATACCAAAATAAACTAATGTGCAAGTGGTAAAAATATATTTATATATCTAAAGGGCACCTTGGACTATGGGTTGTGGTATTCAAGGGGTGAAGATTTCACTCTAAAAGCATATACAAATGCATATTGGACATGAAGTGTTGATGGTAGAAAATACACAAGTGGAGGAACATTTTTTCTTGGAAACAGGTTAATATCTTGGTTGGGTAAGAAATTTGCTTCTGTTTCTTTATCCATATCAGAGGTAGAATATATTATAGCAATGTCATGTTGAACACAAGTTATGTAGATGAGGCATAAATTGAAATACATGAAGGTATAATTTTATCATCACATTTCCATATTTTGTGATAACACTAGTGCAATAAATAGTTCAAAGAATCATATTATGCACTCTATAACAAAGCATATTCCTATGAAGTATTGTTTCTTAAGAGAACCAGTAGAAGAACAACATGTTAAATTGGAACAAAAATTCATAAAAGAAAATATTGTGGATATTTTCACAAATACCCTTCCAAAAGATCCTTTTGAATATATCATATAGAAATTAGGAGTGATATCTTTCTCATCCAACCACTAAAGGAGAAGCATCAATTCAGGGAGTTAATCACTACATTATCCTTTTAGCTCCATAGTAAAGAAAACTTAGAGAAAGATCAACTAATAAATATTCTTTGTGACAGATATGATTGACCCATTGCCATTGATTTCAAAGGGGGAGTTATAAAAAGAGAGAGAGTTATAGAAGGGGGATAATTACAACAAACAAGAGCATTATGTTCTTTCTACATTCATAAGTAATCTTTATGCAATATTTCCATCAATGGAAAAGGGGGAGATTGTTGGAAATATTTTCATTGATGTGAAAATAATGAAGATGTCAAAGAAACTAGCTTGCATGATCCATATGTTCAAAATACTTTTTATTTGATGTTTAAGGAATAATTTAATTAATGAAATTTATTAAAGTTTGAATCACGTAAGATGTGCAACAAAGGAATTCATTTTGTAGTGTTTCATGGTTTTTCAAATCCACACAACAAAGGAAGTCATTTTGTAGTATTTCATGATTTGAAGACAAGTTGTTGGTGAGAAAATTTGTCAGGGAAAAATTGGTGGATTTCTTGCCAATGCTCTGGGAGTCTAAGTCCCTCTACTTAACCAAAGTAGCTATCGTATATGCATGTGTGAGTGAAAAAACATGGATTTTCCCGTGTCCTTATAGCTAGGGGATCAGCAACAGGGCACTCCACCGACCACAATGGAAAACTAGAAATTTCTTGCTAGAGAGTAATTTTCCTCGTAAAGCAGGAAAGGGGAGTGAGAAATGAGATAGGAGAACTAATGTCGCGGGTAGAAATAAAATTTCTACACACATTATTTAGAAATTTCAACACATGCATTTATGAGAAGAAACAAATTTGTAAATAACAACAAAACCAATTAAAATTTATGAGCACAAAGTATCAATAAATCCCTTAGTCAAAAAAGGCTAGAAACTCCTTATTGTATTGATTGCTTAAACGAAAGTTGCACATATTGGAGAAATGGAGGAAATTTGAGAATGGAGGAACGGAATAATTTGGATATCTCCTTTGTTCTCTCAATGCACTCTTGAGTTTAAATAATCAATCACCAACCCTTTGAAATAGCAATGGATTTACAATTTATAAAATGAGAGATGACTCTTTGTCTACCCCCAATGGATTTTCATATGTCCTCACGCAACTTAAAAATTTTCAACTTCCTAGGAGAATATTAAGTCCCTTTTTATAACATAAAGGTGACTTTTACATTAGAAACATAAAGTTGATTTTTAATTTCATTAAAGTACATCTAAAAAGTGCACCCCAACAAAGAATTAGAACATGGAGGAGAGAGGAAGAAGGGGAGAGAAGAGAGGAGAGAGAGAAAGAAGAAGGGGAAAGAAATGTTGATGACAAATAATCTACCTCTAATGAAGTCCACAACTCCTTCTAGATGACTCGATGGAATGCACCAACGTGATGATCTCTAAATCCCCAAACTCTTTGCACCTCAAGAAGCTCCTTTGGATGGTTCAAGGACACCTTAGGTTTAAGTGTTCAAAAACACTTATCAAATGACTTCAATGATGACCACGAACATTGACTCATAAAGATCCTTTCCGAAGAGATAGGAACTCGAACTGATCTTGCCAAGTTGAATGAATTGTTTCACCGATGACGCAACTTCCACCCTACACATGATATACCTGTGACCTGAACCACATAGTGAGTGTTGAAAAACACTATCGAGTTCCCTGAGATGGATCTCAAATTCCCTGTGAGAAATGCCTATGATGATCTTGAATGATGATGTTGACCTGAATGATCATCCCTCTATGTCCCATTGTGCCAAAACTTCCCTTTGAGTGTGACTTACTATTAATAGCAAGTGCCCAGATGGGAGACTTACTATTTTTGTAGAGGTGATTTTGCCTCTTCTTGACCATCATGATGTGATGAACTCCATCATTCGCTCTTGCGCACACTACCTTCGCCTTGACCACTTCTTGGGGTGACTTACTATTTTTAGTAAGCACCCGTATAGGGCTTGTTATTTTTAGTAAGTGGTTATTTTCACTATTTTATGCTCTGAACAATCATTTTGGCCTCCTGGTGATCTTCAGTGCACATTGCCTTTGCCATAGTTGCTTTTGATGGTGACTTTTCAAACATAGTAAGTCTATATAGGAAAAATTACTATTTTTAGAAATTGGACTTCCACTACTCGATTTACAATGAAACATATTTTTTCAAACTCAACTTGTCATTGCAGTCACGTCCTTCGAATTTCACTTGACTTCACCCATTAGAATGCTTGGAAATAAAATTTAAAATTTTCGCCTGGTAGTGGCTTCGGGCACGGAGTTGCCATGGTGGCCATTAATGGAGCTCAAAATTTATAGGTTTGGTTTTGTCTCTGATCACAATGAAATTAACTCCATTGTGATATTTTTTTCATTTAGAGTCTGTGTGTAATGTTTTAGCTTGTTTCCATTGTCGAATTGATGGGAAATCCAACGAATGTGAGCTAGGGCACGAAATGGGGATTTTTAGAAAAAATGTTTTAGGGCACCATTTGACATCCCATTTGTTTCATCTTGATTGTCTTGAAAAATGATACATTCTGCAAAAGATAGAATCTCAATCCAACTTGTATTTTTGTAAGATATGAATATTTTTCGATTGGGTGACTTCGTGGTTATCTGGCAAAAATCATCATTTTCTCTTCGTTCTTCATTTCTTCAACTCTTTTGATCAATCCTTCCTCTAAAACCTATGTATTTTCATGGATTGGAGGATTTTTTGGCTATGACGGAGCTGGTTCATATCAACAATGGAGGACTGGGTGTCTAGACAAGCATGACCAGAGTTATGACAGATTGTGAAGCTGTGAAGGAGAAATGGGGGGAAATAACGGCTAAGTGCAAGATTTACATCATTCAAAAAAATGCATAGAAATTTTTGTGTCCTTGATGTCCCTTAAGAATTAAAGAACTAAATTTACATCAATTTGCACATCGCGCCTCATCGCGACACTTGACGAAGATCTGACGGTCAAGTATTTGGCTTCACTAGCTCCTAGGGGCTGGAAAACTACTTTTGAAGGGGTCACATGGGTGACTAGGAGGATCCCTAGGGGTTGGGTGATTTTTATTTTCCTTTATTTCCCCCAAGTAAAAGTGACATGAGGGACATGTTGGTTTTCAAATAGCTTTTTAGAAGAGCAACGGTCGGGGGACAAGAAGTCCCTCCTCTTTGATGGGAGAGGTTCCTTATTCGAAAACAAACCTATTTATAAATGTAGAGATGATTTGTTGGTTAAACTTGGATACCACGAAAGTGTTTTCTATGAAGGTCATCAATTACAAAAGGACCGAGGAAATGAGAGCATGGAAAAGAGCAGAAAGGCGGACATGCGTAATTATAGATATCGTAGTAATTCTTTATGTATGCGAAGTCACCGTGAATTGAAAACAAGATCATTCATATAGAACAAGTAAGATGGAATTTAAAGACACAAAGTTCTGTAAATAACATCTGCCAGAACGCAAAGTTTCTTAACGTAACACAGATTCGTTATCAAGGAAACAAAGTTCCTTCTTGGTTGTGCAAGATCACCGTGCTTGCAAAGTTGAAGAGTATGCAATCGATGAGACTAACGAATTTGAGATAAATGATCTTCACAAAGAAAACAAATGAAAGCTTAGAACAGACAGAGATCAGATAGACAAAGAAAGGAAAGTCCTTCTGTATTGATTTCTCTATAATCTATTTACACTTGCAGAAAATATGCCAAGTTCTTCCTCCCTCTTGGAATGGCGTGGAAAGGCCATTATATAGCTTACAAATCAGTTATTCTTTGAACCGCTTTCTTTAACCGAGAATAGTTAAGGACCGCCAATCGTAACACCTTAACTTCTTACAAAGAAAACAGAAAAAGAAAGGGAAGAAGAGAAAAGAACCGGAGAAGAAGACAGGCTAGTCCACCGAGAGGGACCCACCGTCTTCTAAAACCGCTGCTTGAATTTTCTTCCACGTATCGCCTATGTCCTCCACGAGGGACACAATTGATTTTCATCTTGAGGACGACAATGAATATCTTTGAAAACCGATGTAACCAGCTGTTTGAGAGCTTCGTTTTCCGCCGCTTGTCCTTGAAATTTGATCTTCGATTGATAGCAAGATCGAGCCACAACTTAAATTAATATTTTAGCATATTCGGTCGAAAGGAAAAAACTAAGTATGAATTGCATTAGGTTCACTTGGGACATGTGAGACTCGAATGCGCCAAACACGCGGTTCGGCCGATTCGGGTGAAACAGGAGAAGATGCACAAATGCATTTTGGGACATTTGGGACGAAAACGCCAAGGACACGGTTCGGTGTTTTCGGCCAAAATTGAACAATTCACATTTTTTTGATTTGGGACAAAGAGCTCGAGGTACGCGACTCGAGAGTTTCGGCCGATCGGGAACAGAGAAATTTGGAACTCGGGACAGCTTGGGACAAAATTGCGCGAAGGACGCGGTTCAAAGCGAATCGGCCGAAAATGGAACAGTTTGCCCGATTAACTTTGGGACATTTGGGACATGAAAGCGCGGTTCGGGCGAATCGGCTGAAAATGGAACAAAAGGCCCGTTTGAACTTGGGACATTTGAGACAAAAAGTTCCTGAGACGCGCGGCTTGGCTTGGTTCGGGCGAAAATGGAACAACTCGCACTTTTTGATTTGGGACATTTGGAACAAGAAAGTGCGAAGTACGCGGTTCGGGTGATTCGGCCGAAATTGGAACATCTCGCACAAAAAGTTTTGGGACACTTGGGACAAAAAGTTCCGACGGGCCCGAAAATGGAACAACTTCTTGGGATTTCGCCGACTGGGAACAATGCACTTTCATTTGGGACAGTGGACAAAATGTCCGACAGTTCCCGAAATACATACAAAATGACCCAAAACACAGATTTTCTCAATTTTCACGGCTTAGGCACTTTAGAGAAAACACTCATAACTCAAAATTTTGAAATTTTACTTTTATCAGAGCAGGGAATTTTGAGTGGACAACAGCTGGCTCCTTCTGGGGATGACTTGGCATAAATTCAAGGAATGAGGCAAGGCAAGAACTTAGACAAACTCGGGGAAAGCAGACCAGTGCCTTATCCATTGGGCCACGGAGTCAAAAGAACACCAATACAGAGGGCAACACACCAAAAGCAGAGAAGCAAAAACACTGTACAGAATATACAAGGGACTCCCTAATCACCTAGGACTTGAACAACTTGAGATACTGCCCACTATAAGGAAGTGGGAGAGAAGAACCATCCATGTAATCAAGATAAAAGGAATTCTCACCAGCAAAGTGTCTGATCTTGAAAGGTCCGAGCCACAGGGAATCAAATTTTCCATGGCTGCCACGAGGTTCATGTCTTTTGTCCCATAACAGTACGATGTCTCCAACTTGGAAATCTCTGAACCTAGCTTTCTTGTCAAACAGGACCTTTACCTTCTGCTGGTGAACAGATATCCTATCAGCAACCACCAATCTGTCTTCATTCAGCTTGTGCAGGTACATAATTCTCTTGTCCAGGGCATCTCTGAAACTAGTATCCTCGATGGCCTTCATTAGATGCAAGGCCGGCAGTTCCACTGTCACTGGCAATTGAGCTTCAACTCCATATACCACTTGAAAAGGAGACATTCCAATAGCTCTCTTTGGTGTAATCCTGTCTGCCCAAAGAGCATCATAGAGCTTCTTGTGCCGCCACACTTTGAGACTCATCAATAACTTCCTTATGATAGTCACCGATTTTTTTTGTTAGTGGACTCGCTGCCCATTTCCCTGGGGTAGTAATCAAGAATGAGCCAGAATGAGCCATATCCATGAGATGCCATATCCGTAAGAGAGAAGTCCATTATCTCGTTACAATCTTGTTAGGTACACCATACCTTACCAAGATAGTCTCCTTGATGAAGTTGCAAACCACTTCGAAGTAGTGCTCTTAATCGAATAGCTTCCACCCATTTGGTGAAGTAGTCGGGCAATTAGCACATGAGTGTGACTAGCACTAGAAGCAGGATTGAGTGTACCAATGAAGTCCAAACCCCACTGTTGAAATGGTTCCTCAATCACAATCGGCTTGAGAGGAAAAGAAGCCAATTTAGGTCTTCCCACAAAGGTCCGCAGCCTCACATTTATCCACCCACTGATGCATCTCTAAACAAAGAAGGCCATTAGTATCCTCCCGGAGTATCTTATGAGTCAGAATCGCTGATGAATAGTGCCCCACATGCTTGATCATGAAAAGCCGAGAGAAATTTTCTCCGTTGTTCCTTGTCCACACACTTCAAAATCTCCCATCCAAGCCACGCTTGAACAAAGCATTTTCCCATAATACATATTGTACTGATCTCAATTTAATAGTCCTATTTTCTTTGGCAAAGCTTAAATGAGAGGGGAATTCCCCATAGGTGAGAAAATGGGTGATGTCAAGCATACCATTCAAATCGAACTAAGGAACAAGGAATGAAAGTAGGAAGGTCAACTTTCTTTTCCAAAGAACTCATGTTTAGCTCCTTCAAAGAATGAGCTCACAAAGACCTTTTCCATGAACCACTTGGTCGGCTTAATGTCAATGTCATACTCTTGGACCTTAAAGCAACCCAATTCCCTCTCTTGGATCCAAATTCTTGTTGTGTGAGAATTGACTTAACGTGGGTATCTGGAACCAACACCATGGAGTGAGAGTTGAGGATGTAAAAGCGGAATTGCTTGACAGCTTTGACCACTGCAAAAGCATGCTTCTCCATCATGGCGTATTTTAACTCATGATCCTTCTAATATAGCTCATGAACGCAATTGGTAGCTCATGCTCATCGTAGTCTTCTTGAGTTAACACAAAGAGCTGAGGTATTATCTCAGTAGATAGCAATAGATGATGAAATCTTTGTTGAAATCAGGACAGGCTAAAACTGGAGTTTTAGCGATAGCTCTCTTGATACCCTCAAAGGATTCCTTTCCTTCAAAAGACCAACCAAATGTTTTCTTCCCTTTCATCATCTGAGAAATATTCAAAGTTAATTCAGCAAAATCAGGGATGAACCTTCTTAAAAAGTTGATCTTACCAAGAAGGAGTGCACGCCCTTTTACTCAAGTTGGGAGAGGAATTTGTCGGATGGCTTGAACTCATTCAGATCAATCTTAATACCATCCTCGAGACAATGTGCCCTAATATTTTTCCTCTCAGTAACACGTAAGACATATTTTTTAGGATTCAAAGAAATCCCATGCTCTCGCATCTCAAAGAATCTGTCTCTAGGTGATCAAAATGATCCGCTCTTGTCTTTGAAAACACCGCAGTCATCAAGGTAGATGACAATACACTTCCCTTTTAAGCTTCCAAAAGCCGATCCATAGCTCTCTAAAAGTGGCACCAAAGCATTAATAAGCCCAAAAGGCATTCTCTTGTAGGCAAAGGTACCCCAAGAGAGTAGTGAAAGCTATTTTGTGTTGATCTACGTATCCACCTCTACCGATTATATCCAAAATCCATCAAGCATAGATAACATTTCGGATCCTCACATCGCTTGCAATACCTGATCCATCATAGGCAAAGGATAATTATCCTTCGAGAAGCCTGATTCAGGTTTCTGAAATCAACACAGATGCGGATCTCACCATTCTTCTTTCTGACAGGCACAATATTTGTAATCCATGTTGAATGGTGAATAGGAAAGATAATTTTAGCTTTCAACAACTTCTGTATCTCCTGAAAGATGGTGTCAGCTACTTTGGGGTTGTATTGTCTCTGTTTCTTACTTGAAAGGCTTAATTCCAGGCTTGAGGGGAATAGAGTGTTGCATATCTTTTGGTTTGAAAGCTTTCAAATCTTCATAAGAGTAAGCGAGAACATCTTTATACCTTTTTAGAAGATCAATTGCTTTTCTCCTCTCATCTGCTGTGCAACATTTTCCAATGTTCACGAGCTTGGGGTCAGTAGAACTCCCAATATCAATCTTATCATACTCACCGATTGATGAGGCCCAGAAGAAGCTCTAGATTTCACATACCTGTCATGCTTATCAAATAGTTCCTCCAAACTCACCAGCCCTTTAGGAATCTTGTTTCCTTTGAGTTTAATGCACCCTTCCCGATCTGCTTTTCTCCTTGGGTGACAAACTTTCTCAAAGGACACACTTTCACGAGGTAGGTTGTCACTTCTTCTCAAAATACATTGTTCAAAATTACCTTTGAGTTCCAGTGAAGGAAAGCAAATGCTGATCATTATTGAAAACCTGCCAGTTATTGGTGTTGTCAGGTACACTAGGCCGATGGACCATTTCAATGGTGAATTTGTCCTGAGAGAAATCAGGATGAGGAATCAGCAGTGACCTCTGAGACAGGCTAGTGAATCAGCCCTCACTGTTCTTTTTCCCTGTGCATCGCTTCAATAGAGAAAGCATCAAGGAATTCAATGGAATCCCAAACCTGATTCCGGTAATGCTTCAGCCTCCCATTTTTTACCTGAAAAAGGTTTCTGACCTGCTTTATAATCAACTCTACGTCACCACGAGCCAGAAGATTCTTTATACCTTGTTCTTTGGCCACCCGTAATCTGAGAATGAGAGCTTCGTATTCTGCTGTGTTATTAGTGTTCTCGAACTGCAACTTAAATGAAAAAGGATGAAGGACACCTTCTGGTGACACTAGCAGAACACCAGCTCCAGAACCAGCTGAGGAACAACTTCCATCAAATTCTAAAATCCAAACCCCGTTAGGATCTCTAGGAGACACTTTGGGGGGTGGGATTTCGTCAGGGGACATAATCATGTAATTGCCATGACCCATATCCTCATAGAGTATTTGTGCTCTAGGATCATCCGTTTTCTGCACAATATACTCAGACTGCTTTTCAGGCAACAACTTCTTCATTTGTCCATTGACAGGCACGAGTGCATGCGACCAGTCCATCTGGATTTCCCCACCCACATCTTTGCAGAAGTTCCTACTTAGCAACATCCCATATGAAGGAGGGATATCTGCTACTAGGATGGTAGCCAACACTTTCTTTTCAGGCAAGGCAGCAAAAGCCACTTGTGCATCTTTAATCCTTCCAACCAGGGGCACTTCTTTGCTTTCCATGGAGTAACAGGATCCATAAGTGCGAGTGAGGGTCAGGCCTAAAGCATGAGCTACTTTAGCAGGCATTACATTATCTGAGGCTCCTGAGTCAATGACACAATTACTGAGCCTATGGCCAGCTATAAGAAGTGTTACATAAAAAGGTTTAATTTTGTCACCAGGAGAGGTGACAGCAGCTACCAGGCTAGGCTGTGGTGCAGAAGAAGGAGTAGGCAAAAGACCTTTAGAGGTGGTCTTGGAATGGGAATTAACAAATTGAATCATCTTGGCAAAAGCTTTGGGATGGGTTTGATAGTATTCAGCTTCTGAGATTTGTACCTTGGTCTTTTTCAGGTGATCAACAATATCAAAGGATCCAGAAGTGGACGGGCCATCATCATTTGGAATTCTAGGCTTATCAACTTTAGGAGAAAAAGAAGAAGCAACTTTGGTAACTGGATTGATAGGACTCACCTTTGGTGTAGATGAAGTAGGGATAGGAGATCCTCTTCTTGCAATTACAGGGATAGTTGCCGACTGCTCCTTGGATTTCTTAGGTGGCTGGGTCACCTTCTCCCTCTGCTTTGTCTCTGCTCTCGAGTCATGACAAAGCAAAAGATTCACTGTTCATGTCTGCTACCACTTCATCATAATCATCAATGCCCTCAGTGGTAAAGAAATTCACTCGAGATCCCTCAAGTTCCTCTGCCTCATCATCAAATTCTCTCGCAAACTCTTCGCAAGCTTCGTTATCTTCATCATCATCTGGTTCTTCCACCTCGCAGGTCGCATTGACAGGGACTCTAACAGGAGGTCCTTCAAGTGCTAATCTTGTTTGAGAAGTAGGCAAACGATTCCTGGGCTGGAAATTTCTCCTCGGAACGTCTGCATAAGGAGCGTGCTGAGCCAGTTGTTTCTTTATAGCAAGAAGATCATTCGCAAGCTTCTGAACTAATGGGTCAGTGTTAGGTCCAGGGGTGGAAGAGGAAGAAGCAGCAGACTTAGATTTGGAAGTGTCTCTTCTCAACTTCCCTGACATGATCAAGTCATCCTCGACACTAACAGCCAGTTCTTGATCCAGAGCTAACGTTCCGAGATTAGCCCTTCTTAGTGCATAACTAACTTTGGGCGATTGAGCATTCAGGAAGAAACACTTTTGAATTTGATCAACAGGCCGAGTATTTGCAGGAATTTTGTTGATCAGTCTGTTGAATCGGGCCACAAACTCTCTCATAGGTTCTTGTGAATCTTTCTTTATCTGAGAAATTTGGGCAAGCAAAGCATGCACATCTTCTGCCGGCTTGAAACGGTTTTCGAACTGAGTTCTCATTGTGGTCCAGTCGGTGATAGCGTTAGCCGGAAGGTGGTAGAACCAATCAGCAGCATTGTCTTGTAACGTCTCAACGAACAGCCTTACGGAGACGTCTTCATGTTCGACTCCCAGAACTCCACATGCAACAATGAAGGCTGCGATGTGTTCGTCAGGATGCACTTTGCCATCGCCTTTGAATTTGGGGAAGTTCTTCCGGTTACCTCTGGGTAACTCATGCAAAGGTTGAGTAAGGGCCAGGGGCCCGACACGATGACCCCATGGTAATGGTGCCGCCATTCTTGGAAAAATGGCTTGGAGAGGAACTTTAACACCAGCGAGGATCAAAGCTCGTAGATTGGGACTAGCAGGCTGAAGGAATACCACCCATGAGGACTTATTTCTTGAATAGGTGGTGTGCTTTTCGAACGAGTCCTTCTATTTCTTGTTGAAGGGAAAGGAAAACCCTGCTGCTCCAAAAGTTGAAACTGAGAGTCTTCAATACCAAGGGTCCTTCTCCCTCGAGTAAAATGCGGAGTCGCCAGATCAAAAGATGATCAAAAATTACTAAACTGGAATGTGATTTTCCCCAGCGGAGTCGCCAAAAACTGTTGGTTTTCAAATAGGACTTTTTAGAAGAGCAACGGTCAGGGGACAAGAAGTCCCTCCTCTTTGATGGGAGAGGTTCCCTTATTCAGAAACAAACCTATTTACAAATGTACAGGACATGATTTTTTGGTTAAACTTGGATACCACGAAAGTGTTTTCTATGAAGGTCATCAATTACAAAAGGACCGAGGAAATGAGAGCATGGAAAAGAGCGAAAGGCAAACATGCGAATTATAGATATCGAGTAATTCTTTATGTATGCGAAGTCACCGTGAATTGAAAACAAGATCATTCGTATAGAACAAGTAAGATGGAATTTAAAGACACAAAGTTCTCAGAAATAACATCCGCTTTAACGCAAAGTTTCTTAACGTAATACATTTCATTATCAAGGAAACAAAGTTCCTTCTTGGTTATGCAAGATCACCGTGCTTGCAAAGTTGAAGAGTATGCAATCGATGAGACTAACGAATTTGAGATAAATGATCTTCACAAAGAAAACAAATGAAAGCTTAGAACAGACAGAGATCAGATAGACAAAGAAAGGAAAGTCCTTCTGTATTGATTTCTCTATAATCTATTTACACTTGCAGAAAATATGCCAAGTTCTTCCTCCTCTTGGAATGGCGTGGAAAGGCCATTATATAGCTTACAAATCAGTTATTCTTTGTAACCGCTTCTTTAACCGAGAATAGTTAAGGACCGCCAATCGTAACGCCTTAACTTCTTACAAAGAAAATGGAAAAAGAAAGGGAAGAAGAGAAAAGAACAAGGAGAAGAAGACAGGTGGCCAGTCACTGAGAGGGACCCACCGTCTTCGGAAACCGCTGCTTGAATTTTCTTCCACGTATCAGCTATGTCCTTGCCACGAGGGACACACCAGAATTTTCATCTTGAGGATGACAATGAATATCTTTGAAAACTGATGTAACCAGCGTCTTGAGAGCTTCGTCCTTCTGCCAGCTGTCCTTGAAATTTGATCTTCGATTGATAAAGATCGTGAGCCGCAACTTAAATTAATATTTTAGCATATTCCTCGAAAGCGGAAAACTAAGTATGAATTGCATTAGGTTCGCTTGGGACATGTGAGACGCGAATGCGCAAAACACGCGGTTCGGGCCGATTCGGGTGAAACAGGAGAAGACGCACAAATGCATTTTGGGACATTTGGGACGAAAACGCCAAGGACGCGGTTCGGTGTTTCACCAAATTGGAACAGCTTCACATTTTTTTGATTTGGGACAAAGAGCTCGAGGTACGCGACTCGGGAGTTTCAGCTGATCGGGGAACAGAGAGCAATTTGGAACTCGGGACAGTTGGGACAAAATTGCGCGAAGGACGCGGTTCTTGCGAATCGGCCAAAATGGAACAAGCTTCTTTGCTTGATTAACTTTGGGACATTTGGGACATGAAAGCGCGGTTCGGGCGAATCGGCCGAAAATGGAACAAAAGGCCCATTTGAACTTGGGACATTTGAGACAAAAAGTTCCGGAGTATGCGGCTCGGCCGGTTCGGGCGAAAATGGAACAACTCGCACTTTTTGATTTGGGACATTTGGAACAAGAAAGTGCGAAGTACGCGGTTCGGGTGATTCGGCCGAAATTGGAACATCTCGCACAAAAAGTTTTGGGACACTTGGGACAAAAAGTTCCGACGGGCCCGAAAATGGAACAACTTCGGGGATTTCGGCCGATCGGGGAACAGAATGCACTTTCGTACTTGGGACAGGCGGGACAAAAATGTCCGACAGGCCCGAAATACATACAAAATGACCCAAAACACAGATTTTCTCAATTTTCACGGCTTAGGCACTTTAGAGAAAACACTCATAACTCAAAATTTTGAAATTTTACTTTTATCAGAGCAGGGAATTTTGAGTGGACAACAAGACATCAGTTTTGACATCACGTCAGGTGATGACATGTGGCAGCGATCCAACGGTGAAGGCTTTGAGCTCCTGCAAGCACCTAGGGGCTGAACTGGTGATCTTGGAGGTCGTATGTGGGTCCAGAGGGATTTTAGGGGCTGGGAAAATTTATTGACCCTCATGTCCTTAAGCTTGAGGGATGTAAGGGACAAAAATGTGTTAACCTCTTGGTGCTAACACACATCCTTGTTCAAAATTTGACTAAGTATGAGGTCTTGAGAGTGAACTTGAAACAACAATAACTTGAGCTCCCGATGGAATTGTTTGGTGAAATTTTATATTAATTTGACTTTAATTGGTCTTATGAATCCAATAATGGGGTATAATCTCTTTATTCTTCCATATATTCCCTAAAAAATCAGATTTTTGTTCTAGTTCCATAACTAAGCCTTAAAAAAACTGATTGCAAACCTATTGCGCCAAAGTGTTGTGAAAAAAATAATTTCACTAGGGATTTGAATTACCTTTCCAATAATATTTTTTATATCTTAACTCCATCTAGAAATTTTGGAATCACTTCCTAAAGTTTAGTTGCTTTTTCAGCCATGTGCACTGCCTAGGCTTGAGAAAAAACTTATTGCAAACATATTACGCCAAAGTGTTGTGAAAAAATAATTTTACTATATTTTAAGTATTGGAATAAAAAATTTGACGTTGTCTTATTTTTCTTCTAACTCCATCTAGAGCTCCCGGAATCACCTTCCGAAGCTCATTAGATTTTTTTGGCATGTGCACTACCTAGGCCTGTGAACCCTATTTTTGATCAAACTGCTCCAAACTCTCCAAATATTCCTTAAATCTTCCAAAATCACTTCCATGATGTTTCTAGACATTCAATTCACCCCCACATTTATTTTTTCTTTGATTCTCTTCTCCAGAGGTTTGTGCTTGTTCTAGGAAGACTAGTGATAACCCTTCCCATTACTACCTGAAATTTGCATTTTCCAAGAACATCTAAAATCACATAGGGGGTTGAATTTACTTTCCTAAATAAGCTAGGGGATTGATTTAAAATTTTATAGGAGGTCACTAGACTAACGAGTGGACCTTGGACTCCTAGGAAGGATAGGATTTGAAAATTTTGGCATAGGGGTATCGTTGTCATGCTAGAAAATTGTCAATTTCCCTGTTGCACATTTTCATGACAACACAAGTAAATAATGTATAATAAATGGGGACCATTTTTAGTATCCTAATTTTTTTTAAAGAAATATAAATTCACAAAGGTAAAGGAAAGCCACAAAGGACATGGAAATACATAGAGGTGATGGTAATCTGTTGAGGTCACATAAAGCCACGCAGGACATGTAAAGCCATAGAGGTCATGGAAATTATTGGAGGTCATGGAAAGTAACAGAGGTAAAGAGAAGGGCCAAAAAGATCTAGGAAATCCATGAAACAATACAAAAGATAGAAAGGGGCCACAGAGGTAAAGGAAAACCATGGAATAAGGAGAATGATAAAGTAAGTCTATGGAAGTCATGGAAAGTTACAGAATAAGGTGAAATAAGAGTAAGTCTTTTCTCTTTGGTTTTCTCCTGAAAGGATTTCCATGTTGGCCATTGTGTAGTTTTGTTTTCATTTATTTCAACCCCATTGATGGAAAATTGTGTCATGGTCATATATGAGGTGTTATTCAATGGTCAAACATGAAGTTCATGTGGTTTGGTGAAGTTCTATGTAGTCCTAGTGCATAGTTGAGCTATTATAGTCATTGTTTGAGCTCTCTAGAGTTGGTTAGAGTTTCATGAGGTCAATTATTTTCCATGAGGTGTGTTACAGGTGTATATGAGTATGTATGTGGTCATCATGGTCAGTACATGGGTTGTCAACATTGAGTCAGGTAATTTCAGGCTTGTTTCTATCCCTGGAGCATGTAGAATGAGGTAGAGATGTGAGATTTTGACTAGATATTTATTTTCAAGCATTTAAGTAGCATGGTGATTATATATAGGGAATTTATGGTGAGTTTCATTTCTATATTTAGAGTTTTTTTGTTTATATGATGTCCTTGGGAAGCAAACAGTGAGACACATGAATTTTGGCATAAGTAAGTCGCTATGGCTGGAGAGTTTGAAAGCTATATGGGCTAGATGGTGAGTATGGGAAGTTAGAGTAGATTCTCATGATGCTTCATCCCAAATTTTATTTAAGGAAAAAATAGATTATGTGAAGATTATTTCTAAGTATTGGAGTCATGGAAGCTTTTAATAGGTATGTAGGGGTTCTTTGAGGAAGGAGGAGTTGGTACTTATCCTCCTCCAGAGGATCTATGAACTAAGAAGGATGATATATGAAGTATTGTTGGTAATTTTCATATAAACCTCAAAGGTGAATAAGCTTATCAGCCAAAAAATTATAATATCATGCAAAAGGAGTGAAGAACACTAAAGGATTGTCTCAGAGACTATGGAAAGAGATTAGAACATATACAAAGCATAAAATCAAGGTATGAAGTCATTTTATTTGTGCTCTAAGCTATTTTAGAAAGTATAGGTCTAAGGGAGCCTTTTAGTGCATTTTCATGAGATAGGAAAAATACTAGGGGCATGAGAATTTTTTCATTTTTACACTAAAGTTATCTTTCAGGATAAGTAGTTCTAAATCAATCATGATGAACTTAGAGGCATATTTGGTGTTCTTGAGATGGTACAAGACCTAGAGAGTGAATGATGATCATGAATGAATTAGAATATGGATAGTACATGTTCATGGGGAGTTGTGTTGTGGCTCTGATTAGGTCCATAGGAACTTCTAATGTTGTTGAAGGAGACAAAGAAGGAAAAATATTGTGCTAAGGGGAGAAATTTGGGAAAGTCAATTTTGAGAATTCTTGTCATTTTATTATCTTGTATTATCATTTTTCATATCTTGGAGTCAGTGTAGCCTTTTTTCTAGATATAAAATGTGAAGATAAGCATCAAAAACATCAAAATGAGTCAACTAGGTGTGATGGTCATGTTTGTTGTCATCAATGTTTCTGAAGATGGTTGTCATAAATGAAAAAAGGGGAAATTGTTGGCCATTGTGTGGTTCTTTCATTTATTTCAACCCCATTTATGGAAAATGGTGTAATGGTTTGATATGAGGTGTTATTCAATGGCCAAACATGAATTTCATATGGTTTGGTGAAGTTCTATGTAGTCATGGTGTATGGTTGAGCTAGTATAGTCACTGTTTGAGATCTCTAGAGTTGATTGGAGGTTTTCATGAGGTCAATAAGGCTTCATAAGGTATGTTACAAGTGTATATGATTTTGTATGTGGTCATCATGGTTAGTACATGGGTTGTTAGAATTGATTCAGGTCATTCTAGACTTATTTATAGCACTAGAGCATGTAGAATGAGGTAGAGATATGAGATTTAGACAAAATATTTTTTGTTGGATAATTACAAGTAGCACAATGATGATATAAATCATATGTATGGTGAGTTTTAGGTCTGCATTAAGAGGTTTTGTGTTTCTATGATGTCCTTGGGAAGAAAATAGTGAGAAATAGCTAATTTTACATAGGTAATTCACTATTCTCGAGAGTTTGAGAGATATCTAGGATAGATGGTGAGTATGTAAAGTTATATCAGGTTGTCATGATTCTTGATGCCAAATTTCAAGTCATTGTGAAGACGAATTTTGAAGATATGCTAGTTTTGGTGAAACTAGGTAAGTTGTAGTGTGTTTTTAAGACAAATTTGGACCTTCTGATGCTCGTTGTGAATTATATGCTTTGTATGTGGACTTGATCTCTTTTGCATAGCTTATAAGGTAATTTATTAAGATTTCAAAAAAATAATGAGGTGGTTTTATCATCACACTTTTATGAACATTCGTTAACAAACTAAAGTGGTTTGAAACCCTAACTAAACACTAGCTATGAGTAGCTTGCAGAAGATTGTGTGTACAGAGATGTATTTGATTGGTGATGCAAATTTGATGATTTGATATTGTATATGAATCTTCTATATTTCTAGAAAGGTAAGATAATAATTTTGACTATATGTGGTCCCTATTATCACCAAATCACAACACCCTCTAATTTGCACAAGTGTGTGTGCTTGAGCTCACGGTGTGACTAGGTAACATGGGTACTATCTCCAAGTTGTGGGACTTGCTATTTGTGATAGACCTCTAGAGAAAGCTTGTTCTTCTTCCTAATCCTAGTGAAAACTAACTCACAAACTACTAACTACTCCTAATCTATCACTTCCAAAGGATGAGGGAGAGAGAGAGAGAGAGATGCCATGCAAATAAAGGAAAACTACACTACAGAGGTGATGCACTAAAATAAGGGTATGAGGATAATCCCTAATGTGTGAAAATGGAAGAAAAAATGTAGATTAGAGACGGTGATAATATATCTCTGTAGTCTAATGAAATCACACACAATAACATTTCCATGCACATACAATAGTAATAGAACCCTAAAAATAATAGAATAGACACAATACATCTGCAATAATATTGAAGAGGCAAGAAGAATTCAAATAAACACAACAAGGGAAGATAAATCCATGAGGCTTGCATCCATTGCTTCATGGGTATGCAAAGTTTAAATATTTTATAAATAAAAGGATAGGATCACCATGAAAGGATTCCACTACAAAGGCCTACAATACATTAGCTTTATAAAACTAAATGGGTAGAGTTTTTCTAGTCAAAATCATCCTCCTTTATAATGAGCCCAATACTTTTTATAGAATTTTGAGAAGAGAGAGAGAGAGAGAGAGAGAGAGAGAGAGAGAATGCAATTCCTAAAATCCAATTTCTCACCAATTTCAAATCATGATAAATGAGTGTGGTTGGTGATTTTTGACCTAAAAAAAATCTCAAGATTGCCCCATAACTTGCAGCAGAGAAGGAATGATTTCCCATGCTCATTGAATGCTCCTCTAACCAATTTCCAATAACCAAATAGAACTGGGCTTATTTCCCATAAAACTCACCATGAAATATTCATCAATTTCTATATTTATTGATTTATGTGCATCATTCTTGGAGCCATGGTTTCAATAAGACCAATTTTGTGAAAATCCGTTTAGAATTGCTCTAGTTATGACCTTTTGAGCACATGTAGCTAATTTGAGTTGCACAAGCTTGATTCACTGTTACGGGATTGGAAATTAATTCTTGGAAGTTGGAAAATGTTTCCTCCCTCCTCTAATGTTTATACTTCATGATTTAAATGATTTGGTCATTAAAAATTAGTGGGTCCCATCCATATTTTCATCATCTTGGTTTGGTCACTTTAGTGTAGGAAGGGGATATTGTTTTAAATGCTTATATTGAGACAGCTCGGCCAGCTTGGCCGAGATAGCTATACCCTTGCATCACCGACCATTGATACCTTGGACGATAACACATTATTCTCCATTATTGAGTTATCCCTCATAATGTGGGCTCCTTTACATTCCATGTCATTGGTTTTTCACATTTCTTGGATTTCCACCCGAATCTTGACCCCTTATAACTGTGTACCGAGTGCTTAATGAATATCCACCAAATCCTCCCTAAGGCACTAGCTCATTTTCAATTCAAGCTACATGGTGAGGTCCTAGGTGTTGAGCTTTCAATTCACCATGCCAAACCCTTATAACTCCTAGCTTTGATGTTGTTGCCTTGTATTTTGGACCCGGCCTCCCTGCGAAAAACTCATTTCAAAATGCCCCAGGATGCGGTCGATCCTCAAGCTCCACCGCATCGTGCCTTGAACTTACCACTCGGTCAAATTCCATTCACTGCATATGTGTCAGTTTTTCCAATGTCCACGCAAACCAATATAGGCCCGTGACTAGTTCACTGCATCCTCGTTTGACCCAATCGGGCCTTGACCACTGACTCGCCCGCTCTCTTTTCATATTAGAAAAGTCGGACCTTTTTTGTCTATATGACCTAGGGCCACCTAAGCCACTTTTCCCCAATTTTATTGCAATAGACACCGATCCCTCATGGTACGGTGATTACGGGCCCAAGTTGCATGCATGTCCCTTGTGCTTTTGAGCCGCTCATAACCCGATCGCCCACTTCCTCCGTAGTACTTTATTTTGTGGCAATTTTGGATTTTACATGCCCCCATGTCCCGACTCATTCATGAGCTGCTTGGGCCTCTGAATGCCACATCGGATGAAATGGCCATTCTACGTCCCATGGTCGCTTAGGTGGCTCGTTGAGCCAACCCAAACTTTGTTCTTTTTCTATGTGTCAATCACCCTTGCTGATCAAACTCTATTCATTCCATTTTCACTCGACCTACTTGTGTTTCAACTTGATGGCATGAGTTCCTCATTATTTGACCATGTCATTGATGCCCTCAACCTTAAGACAACTTGGTGTAGGCTTGACATGTTTTGGAGGTTCTGAGCTCATTTCTCCTCTGTCAAGTAATTTTTCATCTGCGACTTGAGATGATAACCTGACCTATGTGATTTAAGCCATGTAACCATGATACCTATGGTTCCTTTATGATATAGCCGGTTGTGTTTCTCCACAACCTTGTTTCCTTTCTCTTGAGCCTACAACTTGGTTTTAATGCTTTCATGGCCCGATCACCCATTAAGATGACCCGACACTAATCTTATGTCATGAAGGCCTTGAATTGATTTGATAAGCTTGGTAGTGGCCAAGTGGTCGTTTAAATTTATTTTCACACCCAACAAGAACCTGACCTAGTTCATTTAGCTCATTATTTCATTATATGAGCTCAGTGGAAATTTAAGTTTTGATGCCCTAGCATACTCATCTTTGAGTTTTATTTCATTCATCATGAATATCAAAGCTCGACCCTCTACAAAATTAGCTCGACACCTCTAAACATAGAATTTAGTGCATTTTAACTGAGATCATCATGTTTCTCTCCAAATGAGCTCAATTCATTTGGAATGGATAGTACATGAGTCAGAGAAATAGTTTAAAGAGTAATCCTTGATGGAATTTTCAAGTCTTAGCTCGCTCGTAGGGGAATAGCTCAATCTTTGATTCATAGTTCATCGGTGTTTGTGCATGGTTCATTAAGCAATCCAAGTCTCATAATAGTTCAATCTCCATTGAATTGACCATTTGGCATGTGTAATATGTGAGCCTCGGCTAACTCGAGACATGGCCTGGTTTCTAAATACACCAACTCGGCCCCCACAGAGTAACTCGGTTAGGCTTAAAACAAATCAATGAACATGTAACTTGGGTCTAATGTAAGAACAACTCAATATTCCAAGTGTATAGATTGAGTCATAATTCAAAGGTCTTATTCCTTCATTGCACAAGAGCCTAATCTAAAGCATAACCAGCTCACTCAAGTCTTGAGAGTAGCCTTTCATCGATTACATCTTATCCGTTATCTAATTTTACTGGGTAGTGAAATTAGATAACAATTTGGTGACTCGTGGGGCCATTTTCCTTCTAAATGGTTATGAATAGATATCTCAGTAACTATCCATTGGGCATGGAGTCTGCGTGATCAATATGAACTATTCCAACCTTTGAAAACTTGACCCCAGGACACTTCTCAATGTCATTGCTTTCTTTTCAACTACCCTCCGTTGCTTGCATTCCCAACTCTCATAATAAAATCTTGAAATTTATTTTGTGAGAGTAAAAATTACTTTGAAACTCGAATTCCATTTTTCTTACAACTACAATTGATGAGGCTGATTGATGAGAATTGATTGACACTTGAAATTACTACCTCAAGCCTATTTTTTCTTAGTAACGTGAAGCGTACTTTGTGGAACTTAAGTGAAACCTATCAGTTTGGACATCATGGAACTTTATTAAGTTCTAATTTTCTTTATTCTTCTGGATGTCCAATGTTGCTTTGTTTCTTGGGCTACTATTGTAGGCTACAAAGAATCTCATTATCCAATCCTAGAGATATGCATAGTGGCTCATACTTGCTACTTAACATTGATCGAAGGTTGAGTGAACATTAAGGAATGCCATCTACTACAATACCAAATCTGCCCCTAATTTTGATTCCTTATTTGAGAAACTCAGCTACTATGGTGAAGAAGCAAAAGAATAACAATTTAAAATCTTCCTCTTGACCTAATTTTAGTTTCTCTACATTTTAGTTCTCTTGAAGATGGAAACTATTGTATGTAACCCTAAGTTCTTTTCACTACAATTTATCTTTATGAGCATGGTGAATTGTATACAAGACATACAATGGAATAACAATAAGACATGTGCCCTAACACTTAGGGAAATTGAAACCTATTATAACAACAACAAAAATGTGCACAAGCACGTGGAGGAACTGAAAATCCTAGACTAATATGTACAAGGGTGAGAAATTCTTCCTTCTAGTAGCAATGTTTACGATAGATTCCATTAACTAGAATCTGCAATTCTTTTCCATCCAACTTAGCTAGCCGGAAGGAATTGATACTTTTGCATTCAATGATCATATATGGGCTGCTCTTGTTAGAAAATAAGGGATAAAATATGTGGAATAATCCATCATAGAATCGCAATAGTAGAGACTAATATGTAGAAAATATTACAGATCTGAAATAAAAGTGTAGAATAATAAAAGAACAACAAAAAGAGACAGTATTTAACATGGTTCACCCAATTTGGGCTACTTCCACCAAGAATCACTTTCTCATATTTTATTACAAGCCACCACTCTCTCAATACAATACCCAGATATGTTTGGAGCTATGCTCAACAAACTCTACAGAATTCACACCTGAATTTAGACACATCTACAATGTTACATAATGCCTACCATATGCACAAAACCACATAAGTAGACAATTGCTTAAGTAGTTTTACAAAACCATGGGCCAAAACCATCCCATAAACCTATGGGTCAAAAATCCCTCCCATATGAGAAAAAGCACATTTCTCGGTATATCGGGCATGTTTTTTTTTTAGGCCAATTTTTTTGGGGGTTGCGCCCCCGAACCCTTGCTACCAGGGGAACTATGGAAAGTGTATAGTAATATTAGTGTACACTCTTCAACACTTTCAAATATGAAAATAGGATCCAAATCCTAACAATCTCCCACTTGGAGACTAGTTTTCCTCTGAGAAAGCTTTTCAACCCTTCACTAGTTTCCATTAAGACCAACCAAAACTAAACACAACTTCATTTTTTCCGTTGTGACCACCTTGGTCATCATTTCTATAAGATTCTGAATGGTATGAATCTTCTCCAGCTTCAGATTCTCTTCCTCCAAAGTTTTCTTGATGAAATGGTACCTTAAGTGTATATGCTTCATCCTAGAGTTGAAAGTAGAGTTCTTATCTAGGTGTATAGCACTATGACTATCACTATGCGCAACTTTCCTTCATCCTTATACTCTAACTCCTCAAGCAATTACTATAACCAAATAATTTCTTTGCTTTCCTTTGTGGCAACAACATACTCACCCTTCATGGTTGACAAAGCCACTAACTTCTATAGTCATGAAATCTAGCTTATTGTTGTCCCACCTACAGTGTAAACATAACCTGTCGTGCTCCTCATGTTGTCTACATCTCCATCCATATCTAAATCTACATAACCACACAAAGTGGTTTCTGATCCAATGTAGCACAAAACTGTCCCCATGGTCCCTCTCAAATATTGAAGGATCCATTTTTCTTCATGTCAGTGATCTCTATCTGGATCACTCATAAATATACTCACCGCTCCCACTGCATGGGCAATATCAGGCCTGGTGCACACCATGGCATACATCAAACTACCAACCGATGATGAGTAAGTTACCTTGGACATCTAATTTCTCTCCTGCTCTGTCTTGGGACACTTATCCTTTGATAACTTGAAATGGCCTACAAAAGGAGTCCAAACTGCTTTAGCATCCTACATATTAAACCTCTCCAATACCTTCTTAATGTACTCTTCCTAAGATAAAGTCAGCTTCCATTCCATCCTATCCCGAGATATCCTCATACCAAGGATTTGTTTGGCTGCCCCCAAATCCTTCATAGTAAAGGATTCACTTAGCTTCTTCTTGAGTACTTTTATTTCCTGCATGTTTTTATCTACAACCAACATGTCATCCACATACAGACACAAGATAATATAACTTTCATCCTCAAATTTCTTTCTATATGTGTAATGGTATAAATGAAATCTAATATAACCTTTCTCCATCATGAAGCTATCAAATTTCTTATACCATTGACGTGGAGCTTTTTTCAAGCCATACAAGCTCTTATTCAGTTTGCACACCATCTCCTCTTTACCTTTGACCTCATAGCCCTCTGGTTGATGCATATATAGTTCCTCCTCTAAATCACCATGGAGAAATGCAGTCTTTACATCAAGTTGTTCTAAGTGTAATTCTTCTGCTGCAACTATTCCTAGAACAGTTCTAATAGAAGTCATTTTTACTACAGGAGAAAAAATATCATCAAAATCTATACCTTTTTTCTATGCAAACCCCTTGACCACCAACCGGGCCTTGTATATTTTCTTGCCTCATTATTCCTCTTTGACTCTGAACACCCAATTATTATGTAATGCTCTTTTTCCTTCTAGTAGCTTCACCAAATCCCATGTTTGGTTCTCCATGAGAGCCTAATGCTCCTCATCCATGGTTTTCTCTCACTTCTTCCTGACATATACCTACATTGCTTCATCAAATATCTATGTATCTCCATTATCAGTGAGTAATAAATAATAAAGAGATGAGAAAAATGTTCAGGTTATCTTCTTACCCTAGAAGACCTCCTCAATATAGGAGTTTGGGGTTCTTGTTCAGGAGGTTCCTGAACTGATTCATGTGTCACTTTCCCATCCAGAAGATCCTCTACCACTGCATATTATTTCTTGGATTCTTCACTTTTTTCCCTGCAACTACTGCTTATACATGAATTTCTCATTAAATACCACATCCCTAGATCGAATGATTTTCTTGTCCTTAATACTCCAACATTTATATCCAAAGTCATCACCACCATAACCAATGAAAGTACATTTTTTTGATTTAGCCTCTAGCTTGGTCTTATCATCTTGTCTATATGGACAAACACCTCACATCCAAAGACTCTAAGAAATGAATAATCAACTTTCTTACCATACCAAGCCTCCTCAGGTATGCCTCCATCCAAGGCACTTGAGGGTCCTCTGTTTATCAAGTACATAGTTGTGCTCACTACTTTTTCCCAAAAAGAAAGAGGTAGTCCTGCATGTAACCTCATGCTCCTAGTACGTTCCATTATTGTTTTGTTCATCCTTTCTGACACCCCATTATGCTGCGAGTTCTTAGAACCATATTTTTCCTCTGATTCCATTCTTAGAACAATAATCATCAAATTCACTACTACAATACTCCCCTCCATTATCCGACTTTGAGACATTTTAGCTTAATACCGTTTTTCATTCTCTACCAAGGTTTTCCATTTAAAAAAAGTGTCAAATACATCAGATTTGTTTCTAATACAATAAACCCAAACTTTCCTTATTTGCATCATCACTAAAAGTAACATAATAACTTGAACCCCTAAGAAATGATACATGAGCTAGTCCCCACACATCAGAATGCACCAGCTCTAACTTACTCTCTTTCTTTGTAGGTCCAACCTTGAGAAACCTTACTCACTTCTAATTCCCATATATGGAGTCCTCATAGAAATCTAAACATGTTTCTATATATCTGGGCAAATCCTTCTTTATGATCTCATGCCCTTACAACTCATATGATTAGCCTATAGTGCCACAATGTTGTATCTACTTCTGAAGCCACAAGATTAAAAAAATTAGTGTTATAAGTGGTTAAATACAAGGTTCAAACCTTCTTACCTCTTTCCACCACAAGAGCACCCTTGGTAACCTTCCAAGAGTCCGTTGTAAATATCACAAGATCAAACCATTACTTCCCAACCGACTTTCGATATCAAATTTCATTTTAAAGTAGGCACTTGTCGACATCCTTCAATAGCCATGTATTCCCATTCTGCATCTTAACCCAAACATATTATTTTCTAACTATAATAAAAGGATCATCATCACTAAGAAATACATGCCCAAAATCCCCTTGAACATAATAATGCCTATGTGGAGTAGCATGGAAAGAAGCCCCCGAATATAAATCCCAAGATTCAATAATATTGTGCTAAGAAAGAATCAAATAATCTTGACATACATTACCCATTGCCACATTTTCCTCCTTATTTTCTTCCTGTTGTTTCTTCTTATTTTGAAGCTCCCAACAGTCCTTCTTTACATGCCTAGACTTTCCACATTGCCAGCATATTATCTTGCTTTTGGATTTTGACCTTTCTTATCTTTCGATTTTCCATGGCTTCCTCTATTCTTTTATCTCCCTCTAGTTTCCACTATCAAAGCATTCCCTAAATTAGAATATTCCCTAGAGATTTTCTTCACATTTCCTCTCTTAGAATCACCCCTACAACATCCTCAAACTTCAACTTTGAGTTAGCTGGAACCGAGTTGGCATACGCCATTACCAGACTATTCCAACTCTCGGGTAAAGAGCACAAAATTAATAAAGCCCTAACTTCTTCATCAAATTCTATTGTAACCAAAGCTAGCATATTTACAACCATATAAAAATCATTTAAATTATATGCTATCGAACCAGTCTCAGACATCTTCATATTAAATAACTTTTTCATTAAAAATATCTTGTTACATGTAGAAGGTTTTTCATACAACTTCCCTAATGCATCCATCAGTTCTTTTGTAGTCTTTTCCTTTGAAACATTAAATAATACCGAAGATGCAAGACACAACCGGATTGTCCCAAGTTCCTTCCTATCTAGCAAATCCCATTCTGCATTTGTCATGCTCGAGGGTTTTTCACCTTCTCAGACAACGCAATATAAAGATTCTTCTGATAAGGTAATCTTCCATCTGCATCTTCCAAAGATTGAAATGTATCCTATTTAATTTATCAACCCTTGATCTTCCATAGCTCCCACTCAAGCTAAAACTTTCCCTATGATTCAACACTTCTGAAAACCAAACCTTTCTCTGATACCAATTGTTAGGAAATAAGGGATAAAATATGTAGAATAATCCCTCACAGAATTGCAATAGTAGAAACTAATATGTAGAAAATATTACAGATCTGAAATAAAAGTGTAGAATAATAAAAGAACATAAAGAGACAATATTTAATGTGGTTCACCCAATTTGGGCTACGTATACCAAGAATCATTTGCTCATATTTTATTACAAGCCACCACTCTCTCAATACAATACCTAGATATGTTTGGAGCTATGCTCAACAAACTCTACATAATTCACATATGAATTTAGACACATCTGTAATGTTTCATAATGCCTACCATATACATAAAACCACATAAGTAGACAACTTCTTAAGAACTTTTACAAAACCATGGGCCAAAACCATCCCATAAACCTATGGGTCAAAAATCCCACCCATATAAGAAAAATGACATTTCCCGGTATATCGGGCACGTTTTTTTTCGAGGCTAATTTTTTTTTCAGGGGTTGTGCACCCGAAACCTCTGCATGGGGTTACCACCCCTGCATACTCCCTGCTCATGGCCCAACCTTTGGCCTCAAACCTCGGTGAGACAACTTTGGAAAGTGTATAGTACTCTTAATGTATAGTCTTCAACACTTTCACACATGAAAATAGGCTCCACAACCTAACAGCTCCATATTGCATCAAACATGGAATGCTTGCCCAGTTTTTCTCGATCAGCATCCCACTTCATCACCAAGTATCCTACTTGGAATGTACTAGCTTTTTCTTTCTTATTAAATATTTTCTTGATCAGTTCTTGATCTTTCTCCATGGTGTGCATTGCATGCTCCCTTGTATCTTCTAGTTTTATTAGTTTCGCATACCTAATTTCCATGGATTAAAACTCATCTAGTTCTAGCTACTTCATGAGATCTAATGCTGACAATTCAAGTGATATATGCAGTAATGTTTCCTTCCTGTATACAAGTTTGTAGGGAGAGATGCATGTAAACCTCTTGGGTGTGATCCTATCAACCCATATAGCTGATTTGAGATGTGTATGCCATGTTCTCTAATTTTCATCAAGATTTCTTCTTATGATTCTCAATAGGTTCTTGTTTATAGACTCTACTTGGCCATTACCTTGGGGTAATAATTAGAAGAATTACTGAGGTAAATTCCAATCTTGATAGCCCATTCAGTGTTTTTTTGTGCTAAGAAATGCCAATGCATTATCTGATATGATAATGGCATGGGCACCAAACCTTGTGACTATCCCCTCATAGAAATCCAAAATGTTGGATTCATTTTCCTCCTTGAGTGCCACCGCTTCAATTCGCTTGGTGAAATAATCCGTTGCTATAAGTATCCACTTTTGGCCTTAAATTTAATTTGGATTGATAACTCCAATGAATTTTAATCCCCATTGCATGAATGGATGGTCCACTAAGATGAGATGAAGGGGAAACACAAATAGCCTTTCTTTTCCTATGAAGAACACACACCTTTCACATTTCTTGATCCATGAATAGCAATCACTAAACATTGTAGGCCAATAATAACCAACCTTCATAATTTTAAGAATTGTTACTTGCTAAGTAAAGTGGTATCCATCTTCTCCATCATGGAACTCATGTAACATCTTCTCAATTTGATTTTTTGGACACACCTCAATAACACCCCATCCACATCCTTCTTGAATAAGATGTCATAAACGAGCATGTACGAAATGTATTGCAATCTGAAAAATCTTCTCTTTTCTTTGTTCCACTCTGGAGGACATAAACCTATTTAGAGATAATGTACAATGTCTTGAGTCCAACATGAAATGGGTGCATCCTCGACTAGATGTTCTTGATCATTTTGCAACACCAAATCAACTCCTTCATTGCATGCTTCAACATTTTTCTTGGAAGCTAGCTATTCACACAAACTTTTTCCACGAACCATCTTGGTCACTTTTATTTTAATATCATACTCCATGACCCAAGTGATCTAACCTTCCCTCTTCTCATTCAAGTCCTTGTTTAGAATAAAATCCTTGACCCTGACATGAGATACCAACAATTAAATTTTATTGTTCGAGAACAAGTGTCTGAACTTATTCAAACTCCTAATAACAATAAGATTTTTTTTTAATGAAAGAATACCTTATTTCACAATATTCCAAGCTCTGGATAAAGAATACTATGGGCTTCTCCAAACCTTCTTTATTCAGCTATACCAAGATAGATGAGATGGTATCCAAACCTTCAAAAGCATATAACATGAAGTCCTTTGAAAATTCTGGGTTGATAAGGGTTGGTGCTTGAGATATAACATGGTTGATGGATTAAAACTATCTCTACCTTCCATTTTCAACTTGAATGCAAGACTCTTCTTCAACATCATGGTTAATGGCTTCACCAAGGTGGAAAAATTAGGCACAAATCTACGAATAAAGTTAATTCTTCCCAAGAAGCTTTGGAGAGATTTTTTATGTCTTGGAAATGGAAGCGTTTGGATGAATTCTACTCTTTTGTGGTCAATTGTCAATCCTTATTTTGAAACAATATGGCTCAACAATTTTCCTTCATGTTCCAAGAATACACACTTTTTAAGATTCAATGACACCCCAAATCTTTTGCATCTCTAAAATACTTTCCTGAAGAGAAAAATATGGTCTTTTGCATTCTTAGAGAAAATGGTGATATCATCTAGATATATGAGCACTATCTTGTTGATTAGTACTTTAAACACCATAACCATAACTTGCTGAAATGTTTCTCAGAAATTTGATAATCCAAATGGTGTATTTATATAAGGATATGTGCCCCATTTTGTGGTGAAGGCTATCTTGAACTAATCTTCTTCCTTCAGCATTATTTGATTATAGCTTGAGTAGCCATCTAGAAATGAAAACCTTTCGGAACTAGCTACTACTTGAAGACATTTTTCCATTAAAGGAAGTGGATAATGATCTTTGAGGGAATCTCTATTCAAATCATGAAAGTCCACACATAGTCTAATCTCTCCATTCCTCTTCCACACGGGCTCCAAATTTACAAACCAACTTGAATTTTTGATAGGGAAGATTGTGTTGGCCTCAATTAGTTTATTCAATTATTTTCTCATGAGAGGTTCAATGTGAAGATTCATCGACCTTTGCTTCTTTATGATAGGATTAGATTCCAGATCCAACTGAATAGTATGTTACACTAACTTTGGATTGAAACCTATCGATCCTTATAATTCCATGTAAAGACATCTAGGAATTCTTGACAAAGTTGGACAAATTCAGATTTCTCTTGTTGAGTACTTTGTGAATTTGCAACATCTTTCCTTCACCTACTGAAATAGGCTCCAAATCTTCACCCTTTACATGAATGTTTTCCTTTTCTTTCCATAACTAATCATTTGGGTTGAAGATTGATTCCAAAGTTACAAGGCCCTTTGGTAGTTTATTAGTTCTCAGCTGCACCACTTGATCACCATATTGTTGCTCCAGTTTTTCTTAGTTGCGAGTGAAGAACTCAGCTTCTTCTTGTAAAAAGTTTATGATTTGTTGATCATTCTCAAAGACTTTCCAACTTGTATTGTTTTCTGGGATAGTTGGTCTTACCACAACCTTGATATGGGGCTAAGTTTTCTCACTTTTGATACTTTCCATAATGTCAAACACTACTCCAATGGTTATAAGTATGTCCGCAGCCTCATTCCTCTCCCTTGGGATGGAATTGATGTTAAAAGCTTCAAACTGTTCAATGAGGCCCCATACCCGGTTTTTGTAATTCTTCAAAAGATCATTCTTGGTAGCATTTTGTCATTTTTCTTGCTTCATTATCAGGTCACTATTTCCAAACACTTGTAAGTTATTAATGCCTCTCTTTCTTGCCCAATGCAATCCGTGAATCAAGGCTTCATACTTTTTTGTGTTATTTGAACAAGAAAACTGAAAGTGGAAAGATGAGTAATATCTTATACCTTTTGGTTAAGCAAGCATATATCCCCCTCCAACACCTTGCCTAATCCTTGCACCATCAAATAATAGTTTTCATACTTTATTATCATCCTTGTGATCCAACTTGATAATGTTAGGGAGAGGTTGTTTTTATTCGTGCAAGCAATAAAATCCTAGTTCAACTTCTTCCATTTCTTTGTAAGGATTGATTACATGCCTTTTGTTTACCTACTCATAAATGGTTAAGTCTAGAATGCTACCAACCTTGGTACCTACTTCATAAGCTCCTAGGAAATCTTCTTGATTGAAAGCTAAACAATTTGCATTGATTGGATTTGGTGTATGGGGCTCAATATGAAATTTTACAGTGGGCTCAGATCTAATTATAGCCTTAGCTCCATACCTTATTCTAAATAACACATGCGACTAATATGCAGATAAATATCCTCCAATTTAAGTAGTGAAGTCCCTTGATAAACACATTGCAAAGAGTGGTGGCAAGTCTATGACTAATATATCTTACAAGATGGCTACATTGGGAAATGCAAGCAATGTGAGGCTCAATCCTTTGATTACTCCAACCGTTATTACCATTGTATCATCCAATTGTACTACTCCTTTGTAAATAACTTCATATTAAAGCAGGGTTCATTTTAAGACACCCCTATAAAATTGAAGGTGGAAAATACCTGGCGAATATCCCCGTAACCAGTTTCAGCGAAAGGCGAATTTGACAGTATTCAAAAACAAAATTTTCACCTGGTTTTTCATGGCTCCATCAGTGACGTGCGACAAAAAGACGTCAATAACCACTCTGAAATGCATCAATAGAACGTCAATAGTCTAGATCGACGCGCCACCGGGCGTGACATCTGTTCGTAATGACACACAACGCCAGCTCCCAATGACGCACGACACTGGATCGTAATGACACGTGACATTGTCTCCTCATCGCACGCGTCGCTGTAATGAATGTAATGATGTGTGACATCGGCTCATCTAACATTGTCGCATGACATCGCCCCTAATGATGACGCGTGTCATTTGCTCCTAACTCTTGACGCGTCCATTGGCTACCATTGGCCACGCGTCAGCCTAGGACTATTTTCACGCGTCAGCTAAGACCTTTGACGTGTGACACTGGCATCTATTGACGCGACATCAGTATAATAATGACGCCACGCGTCTTTGTCTTCTATTGACGCGCGCACCACGAACTCGCTGACGCGCGTCGAAAGGTCTTAGCTGACGTGTGACAATAGCGAGGAAGTGACATGCGTCGATGGGGATAGTGTCGCATGTTACTAGGAGCCAGTGTCACGCGTCAAAGGTCTTAGCTGACGTGCGACAACACACCTAGCGACGCGTGCGTGTCAATAGTAGCCAATGACGCACGCCGTCGGATGAGAAAATGACTCAAGTCAAATAGGGGCCAATGATGCCCTATTTAGCTTATAAATACCCTTGTGCCACTCATTTTCTTGTTTTCATTTTCCCATTCTTGAATTTTTGCAGGTCTAAATCATTGTCAAAGACGCAATTACAGCTATAATGTCGACTTCACATGCTTCCCAATTGCAAGTTCAACAAGAAAATCAAGAGAATCCAACTCAATCGATTTCAAAGATCAACTACAGGAATCCCTTATGCCCTCACATCCATACGGCTTTAAAGATGTCTTCAGAATATCAAGATTTGATGGAAGAGTGTGAATTTACAGGGCTCGTTAATATGCCCCATTTCGAAACAGATCTAGATATTTTGAATTACCTTCTGTCATGCTACAATTCAGAGGACGGTATTTTTTATGTGACTCTAAACGATGGCCAAATGTTCCAATTCACTATTGAAGCAAATGACATCCATCGGTTTACGGGCCTTCCTTTCAGAAATTTACCAATTGTTACAACCAAGGCAACACTCCTGGAAGAAGACAAGAAATTTCTCGAATCAACGTACGGTTTCCATGTTGATTGTAAGTATAATTCGTTTTAATTCATATTTTTACTATTTTTTATTCTGATACAATTTGCTGTTATAAATTTATAGTAATTTTCACTGTTTCGCATTTGCAGCCCATGTCAATAAATCCAGGCGTGGTGTAGATACACAATCAATTGCACACCACTTTCTTGCTGCACTTATTTCATTTTTTCAAGCCAGAATTGTTTTGCAGGGTCGCCAAACAGATATACCAAATTGGGCCATCGCATACATTTGTGCCACTATCTCAAAACGACAATTCGATTGGTGCACATATCTATCCAAAAAAATAAGAACTGACATAATAAATTCAAAACTCTCAGATAAACCTTTCATTTATTCAACAAACTATCTCCTCGGCTTCTACTATGAGGCAATTTTAAATTTAAAAGATAAACAAATTCCTACTTGCTCTGATGAGGCTTTGAAGAAATTCTCAATTCCATTTGAAGAACAATAGGTATAAACTATTTAGTTTGTAATTGTATTTCAATTTTTGACATTACAGTGCACAGTTATTAAAACTTAAATTTTAATGTTTTGCAGAGAAGATATCTTGAAGCCCTTCCCCGAAAAAAGAAGTTATCGAGAGGAAGAGGCCAACAACACGCGGAGGCTTCGGGGGACTCCCAATCTGAAATGGAAGCTCACTCCTCTCCAAACCCTCAACAGTTTGAACTCGTTAAACGCCAGAGAAGTAATACATTCTCATATATTATTTACAAATTCCAAAGTTGCATATTTATTTTTCAATTTAAATTTTAACCAAATGAATTGACATTATTTAATATTGATGAATTGCAGGGACTTTGGAACCTTCTTCCCCAACTCACTCCATACAGTCGCATGCATTCATATCTTCTGAACAGCCACTGAGTACAACTCCTACAAGGCCACCCGTAGCACCGAGAAAAACAACCCCTCGACAACAAGGTACAACTTTTCTATAGTACGTTTAATTTCGTAGTTTTGACTTTATGAATTGTTTTAATATTTTTCATTTTTTTCTTGTACTTTTCAGCATATGTCAGTCATGATCAAACCACAGCACCGACACCCACTCAACCATTAATTTTTAAAATGCCAACCAGAGGAACAGTGAAAAAGAACATTGGTAAATGCATGCCTTTTGCTCCGGCCCCTAGTGGGACACTAAACCTTGCCTCCTCGTTTCGAATTCCAACTCTATCACTTGGTGGCTTGCCCAGTGCAACGGGCATATCTGTTTTGAACAATATAAATTTAGATGAAGATTATTTGGGCATTGATAGCAATGACCCAACTGGTTTTTTCGATACCCGCGAGATGATTCAAGGCCAGCAGGTATACTTCAAATTTCAATTTTAATATGCTTTACAATTTTTAATTACATTCTGATTTAAATTTATTTATCTAAATCTTGATTAATTTTTTCAAAAATAGGATCAGCCCACCCAAAGGCAGAAACAAGGAGCAGTTGATCTTGGTGAAAGCCCCCATTCTTCTCCAGCAAGATCGTCTGCATCAGATTCAGATAGTGAACAGTTGCCACGTTTTCCTTTGGAGAACTTAATTGGTAATGATTGTCAATCCCATGTCAGTGAGTTTATTATTCCTCATATCCAACAGCTTATAGAATGGGAGAAAAGGGCTAAAGTTCTTATCAATGAGATTATTAGTCATTATGAAAATTATTGGCAATGGGATAGTTTATACGCTGCAGTCCAGAATCAACCTGCGAAGATGGATTCCTTACTTACCCAAGTAAGATGTGGGACTGTCACGTTTAACAACAACTATAAAGACGACATTTTAGATAAGGCACTAAACAAATTGGAAAATATTAGTGCCGAGGCCCAGGCATATTTTAACAAATGGTCCAAGGACAAGGATTTGGTATCAATCGCAAATGCCGAAAGAGATAGAGCGGTTGTAAGTACTATTACATTTAAACAATCATTCTTGTTAATTTGAAATTTTGAATTTACATTAATATTTTGAATTGACATTACTCTTTTTGTGCAGTTGAAATATGAAAATTTGAAGAGTCAGGCGAAGGTTTTGCAAGTTCACTTGGAAACAACAAAGAACAGCTTATCTGCAGCAAAAAATTTGAAGCAAAATATTGTTTTGGTTAACAAACAAAACAATACACTAAAGCGGATAATTAAAGAGCATGGTCTCGACCCTGACATATTATTCAAAGCCAAAGCAGCTGCTGATCCAAATTTGTTGTCGCATGGAGATGCAACAAATCAAGAAGAAAGAATTATAAAAAATCTGGACAGTGCTGCAGAAGATCTTATAAGTTCAGGGGTTATTTCTGGTGTTGGGGAAAGAGGTACATCCACAGTGGAAGAAGCCGTTGGGGAAGAGAGCAGAGTAGAATTGTATAAAGAAAAAGAGGGTTTTGAAAATTAGAAACTTTTATTATTGAGGAAACTTTAAATATTGAATTTGAAAACTTCTACTATTGAGTATGTACTATGGTATTTGAATTTAATTATATGGATTTATATAGTCTTTAATTTTAATTGCATTAGATGGTGATTATCATGAATTATATGTATGTTTCTTGTTTACTTGCATTGTCATGAATTGTATGTGGACGTAGATGATGAATGATGATAATTGATAATTAATGATAGATGATGATGAAAGACGATGATCAATTTAATGTGTATAATGTAAAATGTAGTGCCTAAATATCTTGTGGGACTTTAATTATCTTGAAAATTATGTTTTTGGGAAAAAATAGCAACTAAGATTTGAAATAGATCTTTAGGATTTCTCCTTAATAGACTTATGGTGTAGGAAAATTCTATTTTAAAGAGATTCACCTCTATATAAGTGCATAATCTCTCATTAGAGAGGTTGTTTGACATCCAAAATAGTCAAGACCATTTGTCAGAAAATAACGTTTTGCTGGAAACAATCATTGATGTGGAGGCTAGATTAGCCAATTATGAAATAGTTAAATTCTAGGCCATAAGAATTAGAGCTTGGGAAATAATCAAGACCATGGTTTAAAAGATATGGTTTTGTTATCATGGATATTGTTTTGTGTAGAGTAGATTGACAAGTTGCTGTAAATAGTCAAGGTTATGGAGTCTAGATTAACCAAAGTTGGAATAACCATGTGATTAAAAGATAGGTCAAGCTCGATATAGAACTTTGAAGTTTAATGTAAAACATATAAGGTTGAAGAATCCTATCATTTTTTAATATTTGATAAGGGTGAAGAATAATTGTGGATTAGAACTGGGAGGCTATAAGTTGGAATAATTTTGAGTGTGTAAGAAAATATTGAAGGTTGTAAACTAGATCATAGCAAACTATGTGTGTAAGTATTTATGTAGAGCCTTGAAGAAGGCACACTACATTTGCAGGATAGTTTGAAGAAGGCACACTACAATGTTCTAGTCAGTTTTATTACTAGAAAGGATTTTTATTAGATAAAGACTCTGTCAAGTTGATTTAAATAGTTGTGATTAGTGTAGATTTGGGTGGGTGACTATAGGATATGGAAGATAGCATTAGAATTGAGTTTGAATAACTTCGTGTTAGAGGATGATCATTATAAGTCTAAAAATAGATCTATTTCTTCATGGAGAAATCTGAAGAAGTGATGGATCTATGACAAAGCAGGAATTTTAGGAAGAGTGTCAGGACTTATATTTATAATAGTATAATGTATTGTTTAATAGTTTATCCCGCAGTTAAAAAAATATATCAAAGGATTTTCCACATATAAAAAATAAATTAAATATAATTCTAAGAAATCAAGAAAGAATCATCACTGGTAAGAAATTAAACATAATTGCAAATATGATAGGGTTTAGCTTACCTCTTGCGTATTAGATTGCTGTGAAATCATCAAGGGTAACGTGCTAGATCTTTGTTTTTCCTGACATTGTAGATAGAGGGGTGAGTTGCCTGACATTGTCAGTCCTGAGAAGTGCCAGCAACATCTTTAAATATATAGACCAACAATATCTTTAAATAAATGATAACAAGAGCTGAAAAAATGTAAAGTAACAAACAATAAGATGATGTTGAAGAAGATACCTATTTAAAATTGAAATCATCCCCTGTAATGTGCTAGATCTTTGTCTTAATAAAATTCAACACAAAAAATGGATTAGTAGATAGATGGGTGAGTTGCTCGATATCACAAATCGAGAGAAGTAATAAATTTCCTCGACGGATGTCAACCCATGTTTTCAAAAAATAAAATATTGTATTTAACTAAATGTAAATACATAGACATCTTTAATGATAACCAGAGCTGAAAAAAATGAATAGTAACAAACAATAAGATTAAGGGGAAAAAGATACCTCCTTAAAGTTGAAATCATCACTGCCACTGGTAATGAGCTATATCTGTGTTTCAAAAAAACCCAACACGAGAAATGGATTAGTAGATAGATGGGTGAATTGCCTGACATTTTTAGTATATAGATCTGTAACATCTTTAATGAAAACCAGAGCTGAAAAAATGAATAGTAATAAATAATAAGATTAAGGGGAAAAAGATACCTGCTTAAAGTTGAAATCATCACTGCCACTGGTAATGAGCTAGATCTGTGTTTTAAAAAAACCCAACATGAGAAATGGATTAGTAGATAGATGGGTGAATTGCCTGACATTTTTAGTATATAGACCTGTAACATCTTTAGGAAAACCCATGGTTAACCAAAACATGAAATGTGTATAGGAGTGTCTTTTAGTGCTTCATGCCAAATTTAATTAGATTTTGAAATGAGTATTTAAACTTATTCAAGTTTTTATAAAACTCGATCGCTTAGAAATGCAGACTAAACAACCTGTATTCTTAGCATCCAAGAAGTTAATTTTGTATAGGATTCACATCTTGAGATATTGTAAAATGTTTTGGGGAAAATGGATCAGTATCAAAATATGTTGTATAGGATTCACATCTTGAGATTCTCTCTTCAGGACTGCTTCTTGGAGTGGTTGAATTAAAATATGTCTCTTTTTTTTTTCAAATTTTTAAGGTGGTGCATATGATCATAGCTCAATAAGGTTGTTTACATATCATATTAGTTACAAGAATGAGGTTTGAAAGATACAATAAGGGTAAAGTGATCAAAATGGAAAGTTGTTTTTACTTTCTTCTAATTATCATTGTTGAGCTGATGAAATACTTGGTTGACCATTGCAATGAGTATCAAAGTATAAAATTCCTGCTACCACCTTGTTTTGTTTTCCTTTGCTGAAGATACAATGTTCAAGTGTATGTTTGAAGACAATTTTCTTGAAGCTCCCCCATTTCTATGCCTTGAATTGATTAATCATGATCTTCTTGAAGTACAATTGATAAAATCAAGTGTCTCAAATATTGAAAAAAAATTTACAGCTCAACATAAAGTTCTCTGTGCAAGGTTGGATCATCTTAAAAAGGTAACATTGTGTAAATTTTGTCAAGAGTGCCTTACTGGTACCTCATCTCAAACTCAGTCTTAGCATATATCATGAAGTTTCTTTTTGAACTTATCAAACAAGACCCTATATCATCATCAAGTACACACCAAACACTTTGATAAATTTGAAGGCTTCATCTCAATTGGCTGCATTGCAAACATGAAGGGAATTTCCTCTAGAGAAAAAGAGGTGGAAACTTTGAATTCCATTAAATTTTGGATAAGAAATTAATTATTTGGTAGTCTCAGGATTTCTCTATGCATAAAGAGATCCATCTAGTCACTCATCACTCCTGACGCACGTCAATGGAACGTCAATGGTCTTGACCGACGCGCGACACTCCCCGCTATTGACGTGCGTCACTGGCACCTAATGACGCGTGTCACTGGCTCCTAATAACGCGCGTCACTGACTCTTTTTGACGCGTCAAGCTCCTACCGACGCGCGCGCTGTCGACTCCTATCGACGCATGCCACCGCTCTCTTTTTACGCGCATCATCACTTTTTTTTTATGCACGTCGCTGACTCCTATTGACGCGCGTCACTGGATTCTATTGACGCGCGTCACTTTCTCCTATTGACATGCGTCGCTCACTCCTATTGTCGCGCGTCACTGGATCTTATTGACGCGCGTCGCTTGCTCTTATTGACGCGCGTCACTGGATCCAATTGACGCGCGTCAGCTAGGACTATTGTCGCGCGTCAGCTAGAACCTTTGACGCACATCAAGTGAAGCCATTGACGCCCGATTTAGCCTATAAATACCCTTCAACCGGTCATTTTCTCATTTTCACCTTCCAGCTCTTGATTTTTTACAGGTCTCGATGCTTCCCAACTGCAAGTTCAGTAACAAAAATCAAGAGAATCCAATTCAATCGATGTATCTTATGCCCTCACATCCATACTATTTTAAAGATGTCTTCAGAATATAAAGATTTAATGGATGCGTGTGAATTTACAGGGCTCGTTAATATGCCCCATTTCGAAACAGATCCGGATATTTTGAATTACTTTCTGTCATCCTACAATTCAGAGGACGGCATTTTTTATGTGACTCTGAACGATGGCCGAATTTTTCAATTCAGTATCGAAGCAAATGACATCCATCGGTTTACGGGCCTTTCGTTCAAAAATTTACCAATTGTTACAACCAAGGCAACACTCGTGGAAGAAAAGAATTTTCTCGAATCAACGTTCGGTTTCCATGTTGATTGTAAGTATAATTCGTTTTAATTCATATTTTTTATTCTGATACAATTTGCTGTTATAAATTTATAGTAATTTTCACTGTTTCACATTTGCAGCCCATGTCAATAAATAAAGGCGTGGTGTCTAATATGTAGCATTTCTGAGTACATGTAATTTTTGCAATGCTAGTGTCTAAGATGAGCTTTGTAACTTTGATTGACCGATGATGAACAAAAAAAGATCTTAAGAAAACTGATGGAACCAAGAAGGGGAAATTAATTGATGTTCCCAAACTTGATGATGCAAATCAATCAAGGGGGAAGAATTCTGATCAATGTACTTTAATATTAACAGAGGGTGACTCAGCCAAGGCTCTTGCTGTAAGTGTTTGTGCCTTGAATCAGGGAAATGTGAATACTGAATTTGGTAGTATTGTGACATGTTTCGACATCACTTTCCAATTTAATTTTTTGTTATTTTAGTTATCTTTATCCTATCAGGTGGTAGGAATATCTATTGTTGGTCAATATTATTATGGCATGTTTCCTCTCAGAGGTAAGCTGCTCAATGTCAGGGAAGCTACCACTCACCAACAAATGGAGAATAAAGAGATAGTAAATATAAAAAAAATCCTTGGTCTACAGGAAGATAAAATATATGACAGCATTAAATCTTTAAGATATGGCCATCTGATGATAATGACAGACCAGGTACATGATCTTTGTATAGCACTGTTTAGTTTCTGCTTAATTCTGACACATCCTTTCTAGTGAGATCCTTTTTGACTTGTCCTTTGTCTCTTAAAGGACCATGATGGTTCCCACATCAAAGGATTGCTGATCAATTTCATACACCATACCTGGCCATCACTGCTTAAAATTCCTTCATTTGTTGTGGAATTTATCACTCCTATTGTCAGGGTAACTGTTCCCCCTGTATATTTGGTTGAGTGTATTGAGACTCTTTATATTTGTTTTTAAGCCTCCAGATGTTATGTATCTCCATGTCTAATTTTGGCACATGTTGATGTAGGCAACTCACAAAAATGGAAATGTGTTATCTTTTTACACAATTCCTGAGTATGAAGCTTGGAGAGAATCATTGAGTGGATCGATAACTGGCTGGACCATATAGTACTACAAAGTAATGCTAGTTTGTTTTCTCTTTATATGTTTTCAAGTTCTGGTTTTGTTCACTTGCTGATTAGGTATCACTTGTTGCTTGGACCATACAGGGTTTTGGCACAAGTACTTCTAAAGAGGGCAAGGAGTATTTCATACAACTGGACAAGCACAAAAAAGATTTTGTGTGGGTTGATGAGAAAGATGGAGATGCTTCCTCATATCAATCAGCTTATAGAATGGGACAGAAGGGCTAAGGTTCTTATCAATGAGATTATTAGTCGTTATGAAAATTATTGGCAACGGGATAGTTTATACGCTGCAGCTGATCCAAATTTGTTGTCGCATGGAGATTTCTGGTTTTGGGGAAAGAGGTACAGCCACAGTGGAAGAAGCCGTTGGGGAAGAGTGCAGAGTAGAATTGGATAAAGAAAGAGAGGGTTTTGAAAACTAGAAACTTTTATTATTGAGGAAACTTTAAATATTGAATTTGAAAACTTCTACTATTGAGTATGTACTATGGTTTTTGAATTTAATTATATGGATTTATATACAATCTTTAATTTTAATTGCATTAGATGGTGATTATCATGAATTATATGTATGTTTCTTGTTTACTTGAGTTGTCATGAATTGTATGTGGACGTAGATGATGAATGATGATAATTGATAATTAATGATAGATGATGATGAAAGACGATGATCAATTTAATGTGGACGTAGATTTATCATCAAGCACAGTAATTCTTCTTCTCTAGACTTTTGAACTTGTTTTAAGATAATTATTCTCTACACTTGTAACGATATGATCATAATGTCATTAGAATGGATATAGATGATAAATAAATGGAATGTGTTATAATGGATATAGATGACATTAATGATTAGAATGGATATAGATGACATTAGAATGAATAGAATTGTAATGATATGATTATGAATTATTTTAAAAATGAAATTATTTTAATAAATTTAAAATTAGATAAATAATTGCATTAATAATAATTGTAGAGTCAGGACTCAGGATATGATAATGATATGGTGATGATATGATATATATGGATGATGAGGAATTTTATGTGGACTTATATTTAAAATCGTATAATGTATTGTTTATCCCGAATTTTATGTGAATTTTATGTGGACTTATATTTAAAAATAAATTAAATATAATTCTGAGAAATCAAGAAAGAATCATCACTGGTAAGAAATTAAACATAATTGCAAATATGCTAGGGTTTAGCTTACCTCTTGCGTATTAGATTGCTGTGAAATCATCAAGGGTAACGTGCTAGATCTTTGTTTTACATGACATTGTAGATATAGGGGTGAGTTGCCTGACATTGTCAGTCCTGACTCCTGAGAAGTGCCAGCAACATCTTTAAATATATAGACCAACAATATCTTTAAATAAATGTAAATATATAGAATTAGACTTGTAACGTCTTTAATGATAACAAGAGCTGAAAAAATGTAAAGTAACAATCAATAAGATTATGTTGAAGAAGATACCTATTTAAAATTGAAATCATCACCGGTAATGTGCTAGATCTTTGTCTTAAAAAAAATTCAACACAAAAAATGGATTAGTAGATAGATGGGTGAGTTGCCTGACATTGTCAGTCCCGAGAAGTAACAGCTTCCTCGGACGGATGTCAACCCACGTTTTCAAAAAGTAAAAATATTGTATTTAACTAAATGTAAATACATACACCTGTAACATCTTTAATGATAACCAGAGCTGAAAAAATGAATAGTAACAAACAATAAGATTATGTTGAAGAAGATACCTATTTAAAATTGAAATCATCACCAGTAATGTGCTAGATCTGTCTTAAAAAAAATTCAACACAAAAAATGGATTAGTAGATAGATGGGCGAGTTGCTTGACATTGTCAATCCCGAAGTAATGTAACTTCCTCGGACGGATGTCAACCCACATTTTCAAAAAGTAAAAATATTGTATTTAACTAAATGTAAATACATACACCTGTAACATCTTTAATGATAACCAGAGCTGAAAAAATGAATAGTAACAAACAATAAGATTAAGGGGAAAAAGATACCTCCTTAAAGTTGAAATCATCATTGCCACTGGTAATGAGCTAGATCTGTGTTTTAAAAAAACCCAACACGAGAAATGTATTAGTAGATAGATGGGTGAATTGCCTGACATTTTTAGTATATAGACCTGTAACATCTTTAATGATAAAGATAAAAGATAGATAAAGAAGATACCTATTTAAAGTTGAAACAATCCATTATCAATAGCTTCATCAAAGTCGATGTTGTCTTCTGTAGAATGTGACGAAGAGCCAATTACACTCTCAAGGTTGGGAATATTTGTACTTGTAGCTGTATTATTCACACCTCTTCTTTTGCAAAGGGAATTCCAAAGGCGCAATTGCTCTATCGAACGGAAAGGTTTCGATGGAGTATCGAGAAACATAACACCTCATGCAACTTTCCAGATTTTTATCCAACCTGTTTCTCAGTTTTGATTTTATAAATGACAATGCACTGAAAACCCTTTCATCCTCCACAGACCCCAAAATCATTGTTTGGCATAACTCATATAATCTGAAATATTCACTGATATCTTCTTGTAAAATAGAACTTTGATAGATTCCTCGCCACAGCCTTGTAATAGCACCACTTTCAGAAGGTTGATCTAAATTCTTATATTGGTTCCTCATTGTTGTTGCAAAATTTGTTGACTGAAACTTTAATAAATCGGCATTCAGTATACCTTTGATTTCCACACCCTTGAGCTCTGACGTCTTTGTAAATTGTTCCATTATTGTACCCATTGATTTATGGAAATGCTTACTGACAAAGTCTGCACGGCCACCTTCAGTATTCCAAAAATTAGGATTCATCACACCCATGGCTTCCAGAATTTTATCTTTACAGAAACGCTTCCTAATTTCGATGACAAGGTTTCTAAAAATTTTTTAAGCTTTATTCTTGTTTCAACTATAACACTCAAACAAATTACGTGTCAAGGGAACATCTTCTCGCTTAGATCCTGTAATAGCTTGACATTTTTGCAAAATGTGCACAGGTATTTCCCTCCCATTAACAGTGATGCAAGAGGTGATCGTGGATATTAAATCTCAAAAAGGTGTTAGGATTTTTAAGATCTAATAAATCTCTCCAATTTTCAAAAACAGTGCATCAAAACTATCATTGAACAAGACAATATATCAAGACTTTGACATACCATTTTCCTCATCCATATAAAATCCACAATATAGATTAATCACTCTGTGCATGCTTCATCAATGTATTGATCTCCTTTAACATTGGAAGAATACCAACCAATGTAAGCAATGTCTCCAAATCAGTTAAACGGAACAAGTCCCTTGCCCTATCAACTTCATGACGGTATTTGTGCATGAAACCAACCAATGAAGGATACTCCTCACGAACTCTGCATGCAGGTTCATACAAAGAGATCCATCTAGTCTCCACATCCTTCAGAAGTTTTTTGCCATCTGTAATTCCAATTGCAAATTTTTTGAACTCGAGAAAATGCTTTGGGCTGCTTGACATATAGGCATGAAGTTCTCTTATAAGGTCTTCTAATTTAGCAACATTTTCGTGGTTGCTTACCATTTTATACGCTAAATTCATTCTGTGAGCCATACAGTGAATTGGTAGCATATATGGGGCCACTGTTGTTTGTAATCTAACATAGAGCCCTGTTCGGCGACCCCCGCATGACAGAAGCACCATCTGCTCCAATGCATACCAACTTCGAAGCAATTTCATAATCACCAGTCATACCAAAGAACATCTTTCAAATGAGAAACAACTATTTTATATAGGTTTTTAGCATTGCAGTTTTCAACCATTTTCATAACACCCAATAGATGAGGTGTCCTTATATGATTTTCTAAAGTATAGATGTGGATACATACCCATGCGGTGTTGTCGACTGCTATCACTTCATCAATTGAAAGAGAGATAAAGTTTTCTTTTTTTACATTCTCTTTCAAATCTTCCTTCTCTATCATCGAGAGGCATTTTGCCATTTCCCATCCACTACTCTCAGACCAATGAGACTGAGGTACATTCAGCATTCCGTTAAATTGATACAAAACTTTGAAATCAAGGAAATCTGAAATCGCTCTTCCTTTTTTAAGTATTTGAAAAAGAGTAGAGAATTGTATGAATTTTGCATGTAGATTTGTTTCTTTCATCTTACCAATATGCGATGTGATCGTTCCTCCCTTTTCCAACAGATGTCTGTGTTTTTTCTGCTCTGCCTCATATTCCACTGCGTATCTAACATGCATGCATTCTTTTTTAGTTTTCCACCTATGTGTTTTGATTTTCTGGCCATCCGCCCCTATTACAGTTAAATATTGTTTTCCACAATGTTTTTCTATAGTGTCCAGCTTCAGTTGCATTTTTTGTTGCTTTCCCAATTTCCACGTACATATTTTACATGTACATTCAGATGGGATTTCTTTAGAATTAGATGATTGTACAGGTTCAATAAATGGAAATTTAGCTGCCCAATCAAACTTGTATGTCCTGCCAATGGTCCATATATTCTTGTTCGTTTTCAATGCTTTACTTTTTTGAGTAGAATTTTGAGCAATATCACAATCACCTATTTTCCTCTTTCTTGGACCGGAGTTTGATTTTGATTTCTGTCTTCCATTTTGCTTGAGTGCTTGATCTGTGATATCTAGTTGCACTTCTGGTTGCACCCCAACAGGAACAATATCTTCAAGATCTGGAATATTATCATAAGTTTCATTTGTTTGACTTTGATACTATGCAGAATGCATGTCCACCTCAATAATTCCTTCCACACAGTCAGTATTCTGATTCTCTGTGGTGGCATCTATATGATTGGTATTTACAATATCTGTATCCGCAGAGTTTCTAAAATACTTGAAGAGTGATTTCTAGATTTCTTACTTACTTTTAGGTTATTCGTATTCTTTGAGCTGGCACCTTCCATTATTCTGAAAAGAGTCCTGCGTCAGCAAAAGAACCAAGTAGCGACTCTATCTAGTCTAAGGTCTTGTCGCGCGTCCCACCGCCTCGAGGTCACGCGTCCCACTGCCTTAATATACTTTGTCACGCGTCAACACTTCCTCTGTCACGCGTCACTTCTTTTCCCAAGTCACGCGTCAACACTTCCTTTGTCACGCATCAGAACACCTTTTTCGCGCGTCAGTACAGCTCTTGTCGCGCGTCAGTACAGCTCTTGTCGCGCACGTCAACAATGCCCTTGTCGCGCGTCAACACTGCATTTCTCGTGCGTCAACAATCACAGGCTAACAGTAATATGAATCTCTGGTGCTCAAGGGTATGCGAGTTCAAATTTCACAGTATTGGTAATTTGGTAAGCTACTTGAGGTATACTACCCGGTGAATCACCTAGGTTTTTATAGGAGATGTTTTCAAATGAAGGTGAAGCCGACCCCCCAAAAAATATACTATATATTTTAGGCAAATAGGACACCGACCCACTCCGAATAATTCACCTTTTCAAATTTTCCTAAAATGAAATTTTCACCATATTAAGAATATTCACCACTAAAATTATCCTGTATTGAAGGCCCAAATGATCAACTATTTATGTCGGCATTATTGAGCTAATTTCCCCCAAATAGATCATGCAATTGTGTACAAGATTGTTCCCAATTATAAAATATATATAAAATGGAGGATTCTTATTTTTACCTTTTTGACCTCATTGATTCCCTCCTTTCTGAGCTGCATTGGTAAGCACCTTCTCCTGATCCTTAGATGATTGATTTGATGCGGACCAATTTTCCATGGCAGCTTATAATAGATCTCTTTGACCCAGGATAGTTAATGACTCCCACATTGAAATGTTTACATTCATTTTCTCAATGATGTTGAATGGGGATGAGCTATCTCTCTACCGCCCTTTACTTTTCATAGTCTTCTCTTACACATGGGTTGCTACAACCGGTATTTGAGTTGGTTTAGAAGGTGGCTTGGGCTGATTTTATATGTTCAGAGCTAAACTTTGATGACCAACACCTTGTTGAGTGATAGAGGGTTGAGAAGTGTTTGGATTGGATGACTTTCCTTCTTCAATATTCCTCTTTTTAGACCATGTATTGGCTGCCACACTTTGAGAAGGGACCTAATTTATACCATAGAAATCCTCAACTTGGCAATTTACAAGTGTGGTATCGCTTGGAGGTACTTCCTGAGTAGTTTCCTACTACTAGTTCTCCTCTTTATTTGTTTCTTGTTCTACACCCATAGTTGTCACCATCCAGGCTTGATTCAAGGCACCATTGAAACACATTTACTGTTATGACGTTGATTGCATATGAAGCACCAGTCATTTTCTTGAGCCATGTTATTTTACACTGGTACCATGACTCTAGACGTGGATACAACATTAGGATTTTTGGCTTGAAATGGCCTATTAACAGGAGGTTTTACTTGGTTTTTATTTGTAACTTGAGTAGGTGGCTTATTAGTCATATACATAGGTCTATTGGGTTGGGTTTAAGGTTGGTATGATTTGAATTTTTGAGATTGTTACCTCTTAATTGTCACTAACTCATTGCCTAGGTTTTTCAACTACTTCATTTCTTCTTGGAGCTCATTTAAGGTGCTCGAAGATGAGGTAGAAGCTTCAATAGAGTTATGATTTTATGGGGTAAGAATGTGAGCTAATGTAGGTGTTTGGCTAGTGGTTAGACTCCCTAATTCTGGATAAATATGCATGGGTGACCTAGGTGGGATTTTGCCAACTTGAATTAAGCAATTTTCAGCTCTAATAGCAATGTTATAAGCTACGGGTAAAGTTATACCTCCCATAGATTGTATCATCATTGTAATATCATAATTTAGAGATTTTAGGAAGTATAAAAAAACACCTTCAACTGTTGGTCTCACAACAAGTGGAATTCTATCTCATGTCATTTGAAACCTGAAGTTTAAATCAACCATCTGCTTATTTAGTGCTCTTTTGATTGTGGTTATATGTTCTAAAAGACATAAGTTTTTTGCATTCTCTCTAAATTGACCATAAATATTCATGCACAACTGGTCCCAATTTTGAATTGATCCTGCTGTCAATTAAAAGAAGATCCCAACAATTTTACAGCCACATTCATTTATTAACCTCATGTATAGCACAGACATTTGTAATGTCCTGAATGTGATCAATCAAGGTTGTATGGTTTTTTCCAGTGAAATATGGAATGTTATTCAATGCTGTAACTAGAATTGGATTTTGTGAATTGAGATAAAGTAGGCTACTTCTTGTGAAGTTGACATAAGGATTAGGTGGTCCTTGTGGTAGTTGTTGATGAGCCATTCTCATTGGTCTAAGAGTTCTAATTGATTGAATGAAAGGCCTACCAGGTGGAGGTGTTGATAATGTTATATTTAGTGGATGATCGAGAGGATGTTTCACTACGCAGATCTTCCCTAAACTTCCCCAAATCTTGACCATGTTGAATGGCTTCTCAATAACTATTTGACTGTATGTTGAACTTTAGAAACAAAGTTTGTATGCAAATTCTATCACTGGTCAAAGCTAAGGTCTTAAATGGGACAACACTTGGTCAATAGTCCAATCCAGACATGACACATGGAAAAAGTGGAAATTAAAGAGAAGGAAAAATGAAGTTTGTTCGATATGGTTTAGGGCCTCCAGTCTTCGACTCACATTATGGCGGAAAAGAACAAGAGGCTCAACTTTTGTAATGAGGGGAGCCCGACCGCTATGAGAGCTATATTCTTGTTTACCGACATGGTGGGCTCTTAAACCACCACGTGGACATCAATTTTGCATTTTGAGATTGATATTGTGTTTTGATTTCAAATTTTGTGCTATGAGTTGATATTGTATTGCAAGTTGATAATAAGCTCGGGTGAGCTATTTTGCTAGCTTGGTGGGGTGATCAACTCCCCACCGAGTTGATCACATTTCCATATTTCTCGTATGGATCATTTTATTTCCACATTATTTGGGTTTAAGTTATGTATGGTTTTCTATCCATATTGATCAAGATCTATTTAATCCCATTTAACTTGGTAGATAAACAATGCTCAACCCAACTTTGGGCTTATCCCATTTAACTCGGTAGGGTTCCACATTGCACGGGAACCATGGATAACTCGTTCATTTAAACAAATAGTGATTATCTTGGCCGAGATAAGGGGTGACCGAAAAAAAATGATAGGTGTGGTTGTTTCCATGTAAACCAAATCCTTTCCTAGCCTTTTTAAGGCTTCAACCGACCAACTCGTGGGTGAATGTGGGATCTCCCACTTCGAATGCAAAACAACTCTGCCAAAAATGCATGTCATCAGGTGTTGAACATGGGACCTCTCACCCCGAAGTCACATTCACACAACCAAATTTCCACATAGCTCATTCAGACTAAAACATGGGCTCGCCAATATAAATAGAGCTCTGTGTTGCTGACTATGAAGAGACAAAAATGAGGCGGTATGAATTCATCTGAGATTTTGAGGCACTTAGAAGCACTTTCAGAACTTGATGTAAAAAGAAAAGTTTCTCAAAATTTTGAGATGAAGAAAATGGTGGTCTTAGTTTCTACTGAAGTGTTGTATATTTTCATATGTAGGTTATTTTCCATCATAAGTGCATAGAACAAGCACGAGGAACCAACAAAGATATGAATTTTCCAAGAACTTCTGGTCCAAACCAAGACATGGAGTAAAAAGGGAAGTTATTTATAATTTCATAATATTTATAGAAATATAAACCTATTTCATGTAGGTTTTGTACATTTAAAGTTTTAGGCATTTTTCGGACACATTTTCACATGAAACCAACCGGAGAAGCACTATAAGAGCCACGGATTATTCTTGGGGATAGTTTCTACTATTTTTCAGCGATCCTTGGGACATTGATCATATCATTTGTAGGTATAAAGATATGTTAGTCATTATTGAAGGGTTATTTTACTTCATTAGATGTTGAATAGATCAATTCACTTTCTATGAATCTAGAGACGTAGCCTTCGGGTGAACTCCGTTATCAATTTATGAGTTGTGGTGTTTTGATTTTAGTTTGTAAAATATTTTGATCAGATAAAATTCATAATTTTATTAATTGATAAAATAAGCACAAAACTAGAGTAAATGGATTGAAGTAAATTTCAGTATCCATAACCCACAATCAGGCAGTGAATGCACTTTCGATTTTGGAATCATGAATTTAGTTTGAGTGTGTTATAAATTCATCTTGTGAACTATTTAATGGTTTTGTAATGGAATTAGTAAATTCACTTAAGTTGAAAATAAAGATTAATTGATCATTTTGTAAGAGTTTAAGATTTAGGCTTTAAGATACCCAAAATTGGATGATTGAACTCATGATCAATGTTGATTTTGTTAAATTTGTTCATCTAAAATTTTGTAAGTACTTCAAAAAAATTAAGTACCATTTTCAGATCAAGTTAGTATCAGAGCTGGTTTAGATTTTGATTTCTTTAGTATGCTTGGGTTTAGTTTGGTTTTTGCATTTTTGGGCTTGATATTTCAATTATAGTGTGTAGTTTTGGAAGTACAAGTGTGTAGGAAAACCATGGGAAATTTATCCAACAGGAGAAACTTGAGGAACTTGAAGCATGTAATCAACAGATACAGGAAGAAAATGCCTTCCTAAGATGTCAATTATTGACTCTTGAGGAGAAAATTGATAGTTTGAAAAGAGAGCTAGAATCTAAGGATGAGCTCTTGATGGTGTTATAGGTTAATGGACCTAAGAAAGAGGTACTATTACTATTGATGAATCCACTATGATAGATGAGTGCAAAGTAAGTATGACAACATCTAATTCCTCTTCCTAGGATAATTTGGATTCTACTATAGTGCTAGGTGGATTTGAAAAGCACACTAAAGGTATAAGATATAAGATTTTGAATAACATGGGTTTTAATGGAATTGACCTTGGTAAGAATAATCAAGGCATAACTAACCCAATCTTGGTTGAGGAAAGACCTCATTATGCAGGACTGGGATTTGCTATTACAGGGGAAATGGAAATTGGAGAGAACTCTAAGTCAGCTAGAATAAGACAAGCTTCTAACAACAAATATTCTTCCCCCTTGGCATCAGGTGGTTCATCCTCATCAGGAGGATCTAGTAAAAATTCACCATAGAGAGGTGTTGAAATCCCTCCACATTCTATTTACCATGGTTCTAAAATGAAAGCTAAATAAATTGATCCATTGTCTACACTAGAAAAATTTGGCTATAATATGGAAGAAATTTCTGTATTTATTTATTTTGGTGTTTTGATATCGGATCCACAGTTCCAACAAGACTAATTTTGCAAAATTTTGTTGAGAATTGCTCCAGTTATGACCTTTTGAGAAGAGGTAGCTAATTTGAGTTGCACATGCTTGCTTCACTGCTGTTGGACTGGAAATTAATTCTTTGCACTTGGAAAATATTTCCTCCCTCTTCTAATGTTTATACATCATGATTTAAATTATTTGTTCATTAAAAATTAGTGGGGCCCATCCACCTTTTCATCATCTTGGTTTGGTCACTTTTGTGTAGGAAGGGGGTATTGTCTTAAATGCTTATATTAATCCACCTCGAAATTTACCATTTTGGCGAGCTTGCTCTACCCTTGCATCGCCGACCATTGACACATTGGCCACTAACACACTATTCTCCAATGTTGAGTCACCCCTCGTAATATGGGATCCTTTACATTCCATGTCATTCATTTCATGTTTCTTTGATTTCCACCCAAAATTTGACCCCTTATAACTGTGTGTTGAGTTCTTAACGAATATCCACCAAATCCTCCCTAGGAACCGAGATCATTTGAAATTCAAGCTACATGGTGAGATCCTAGGTTTTGAGATTTCAATTCACCACACCAAACCCTTATAACTCCTATCTTCGATGTTGTTGCCTTGTATTTTGGACCCAACCTCCTTGCGAAAAACTTGTTTCAAAATGACATGAGACATTAAGGTTGTCCAACTCCACACCAAATATAATGGCTCCTCGAGATCCATCACATCCTACCTTGAACTCACTTCTCAGTTGACTTATTCTCACCCTATTCGTTTGGGTTTTCCAATGTCCACATGAACTAACACGGGCATGTGACCGGTTCACCGCATCCCTGTTTGACCCAATGGGGCCTTGACCGCTAACTCATCTACTCTCTTTTTCATATCGGTAAAGTCAAACCTTTTTGGTCTGCATGACCCAAGGCCACTTAAGCCAATTTTCCTCGATTTTATCGCAATGCACACCGAGTTCCTCATGGTGTAGTGATTCATGTCCCTTGTACTCCCGAGCCGCTCAGAATCCGATAGCCCACTTCCTCCACACTAGTTTCTTTTGTGGTGATTTCATCTTTTACATGCCCCCATTTCCTAACTCCTTCCCAGGCCGCTTGGTCCTCCGAATTCTACATTGGCGAAATGGCCATTCCACATCCTAATCTTAGTCAGTGGTTCATTGTGCAAACCCAAAATTTCTTCTTTCACTATGTGCCAATCTCCTTCCCAATCAAACTCTTTTCATTCTATTTTCACTTAGCCAACTTACATTTCAACTTGATGGCATGAGTTCCTCATTGTTTGACCATGCCATTGATGGGCTCAACCTTAAGATGGATTGGTTTAGGCTTGCCAAGTTTTGGAGATTCCGAGCTCATTTCTCCTTTGTCGAGTGCTCGTTCATCTCCTACTTGACATGATAACCCTACTGTATGATTTAAGGCATGTATCTATGATACCTATGGTTCCTTTATGATATAGCCCGTTGTGTTTCTCCACAGCCCAATTTCCTTTCTCTTGAGCCTATAACTTGGTTTTAATTCTTTCATGGCTTGATCACCCATTAAGATGATTTGACATTGATATTTTGTCATGATGGCCTCTATTCGATTTGATGAGCTCAGTATTGTCTTAGTGGCCATTTAAATGGATCTGCACACCCATCGAGGAACCCGACCCAATTGATTTAGCTCACTGTTTCATTGCATGAGCTCAGTGGGACTTTGAGTTTTGATTCCCTAGCATACTCAACTTGATTTCAAGTTCAATTCACTATGAATATGAAAACTCAACACTCTGCAAAATTATCTCAACACCTTTAATCATATAATTCAATGCATTTTAACTTATCTCATCCTGTTTCTCTCCACATGAGATCAATTCATTTGGAATGGATAGTGCGGGAGTCAGAAAAATAGTTTAAAGAGTAATCCTTGATGGAATTTTCAAGTCATGGCTTGCTCTCAGGGGAATAGCTCAATATTTGATTCATAGTTATCCAACTTGATGAACATGTAACTTGGATCTAATGCAAGAACAACTCATTATTCCAAGTGTATAGATTGAGGCATAATTCAAAGGTCTTAGTCCTTCCTTGCATGAGCCTAATCTAAAGCATAACCAGCTCACCCAAGTCTTGAGAGTAGCCTTTCATCAACTACAATCTTATCAATTATCTAATTTTACCAAGATAGTGAAATTAGATAGCAATTTGGTGACTCATGGGGCCATTTTTCTGCTAAATGGTTATGACCAGTTACCTGTAGCTATCCATTGGGAATGAAGTCTATGTGATCAATATGAACTGGTCCAACCTTTGAAAACTTGGCCCCTTAGCACATAGAAATGTCGTTGTTTTCTTTCTAGAATTTCCCTCCACTACTTGCATTCCCAACTCTCATAAGAAAATATTGAAATTTATTTTGTGAGATTATAAAATTACTTTGAAACTTGAATTCCACTTTTTCCTACAACTATAATCTACGAGGCTGATTGATGAGGACTAACAGACACATGCGAATGCTGCCTCGAGACTTATTTTTCTTAGCAAGGTGAAGCATACTACGGAATTTGAGTGAAACATGTTAGTTTGGACATCATGGAACTCTATTAAGTTATAATTTTATTTCTTCTTCTAGATGTCCAATGCTTCTTTGATGCTTGGGCTACTGTTGTAGGCTACAAAGACTATTATCCAATCCTGGAGATATGAATAGTGGCATATACTTGCTACTTAACATTGATCAAAGGCTAAGTGAACATTAAGGACTTTCATCTGTTGCAATACAAAATCTACTTCTAAAGTTGATTCCTGATTTGAGAAACTCAACTACTATGGTAAAGAAGTAAAATAATAAAAATTTAAAATCTACCTCTTGACCTGATTTTAGTTACTCTGCATTTGAGTTCTCTTGAAGATGGAAATTGTTGCATGAAACCCTGAGTTACTTTCACTACAATTTCTCTTTTGAGCATGGTGAAGTATATACAATACATACACTATAAGTAATATGAAATGTGCACAAACACTTAGGTAAATTGAAACCTATTCTAACAACAACAACAATGTGCACAAGCACTTGGAGGAATTGAAAATCCTAGACTAATATGTACAAGGGTGAGAAATTCTTCCTTATAGTAGAAATGTTTGAGATAGATTCCATTGTTGGAATATGTAATTCTTCGTCATCCAACTTAGCCAGCCAGAAGGAATTGCTACTTTTGTATTTAGTGATCATATACGGACACTCTATATTGCATTAAACTTGGAATGCTTACCTGGTTTTACATGACCATCATCCCACTTCAACACCAACTCTCCTACTTGGTATTTCCTGGCTTTGGCTTTCTTGTCAAAGCTTCTTTTGATCAATTCTTGGTCTTTCTTCATGGTGTGCATTACATACTCCCTTGTTTCTTCTAGTTCCATCAGTTCTACATACCTAATTTCCATGGGTTCAAACTCAGCTAGTTCTAGCTGCTTCATGAGCTCTAATGTTGGAAATTCAAGTGAAATAGGTAATATTGCTTCCTTCTCATCTAAAATTGTGTAGGGAGAGCTTCATGTAGACCTCTTGGGTATGATCCTATCAACCCATAGGATTTGAGATTTGTATGCCATGTTCTATGATTCTCATGAAGAGTTCTTTTTATGATTTTTAATAGTTTTTGTTCGTAGAATCTTCTTAGCCATTACCATGAGGGTAATAATTAGAAGAAGTACTGAGGTAAATTCCATTCTTGATAGCCCATTCAATGATTTTTTTGCCAAGAAATGCCAATAAATTATCTGATATGATAGTAGTAGGGGCACCAAACCTTGTGACTATCCCCTCATAGAAATCCAAAATTTTGGATTCATTTTCCTCCTTGAGTGCCACCACTTCAATCCATTCGGTAAAATATTTCATTTTCGTAAGTATCCACTTGTGGCCTTGAATTGAATTTGTATTGATAACTCCAAAAAATTCCAATCCCCATTGAATGAATGGCTGATCTAGTGAGATGGGATGAAGGGGCAACACTGTTAGCCTTTTGTTCCCTATGAAGAATGCACACCTATTACATTTCTTGATCCATGAATTAAAATTAGTAAACATTGTAGACCAATAGTAACCATCCTTCATGATTTTGAGAGATGTTACTCATGAAGCAAAGTGGCCTCCTACTTCTCCATCATGGAACTCATGTAATATCTTCTCAATTTGATTTTTGGGACACACCTCAATAACACCCCATTCACATCCTTCTTGAACAGGATGCCATCAATGAGCATATACAAAATGGATTGCAATTTGAAATATCTTCTATTTTCTTTGTTCCACTCTGGAGGACATAAACCTATTTGGAGATAATGCACCATGTATTGATTCCAACATGAAATGGGTGCATCATCAGATATATTTTCTTGATCATTTTGCAACACCAAAAATCTCCTTCTTCATTTTGGTTCAACATGTTTCTTGGAAGCTAGTTGTTCACACAAACCTTTTCCATGAACTATCTTGGTCAATTTGATTTCAATATCATACTCCATGATCCGAGTGATCCAAAATTCCGTCTTCTCATTCAAGTTCTTGTTTAGGAGAAAATCCTTGACCCCAACATGAGATACCAACAATTGAATTTTATTGTTTGAGACCAAGTGTCTGAACTTCTTCAAACTCCTAATAACAACAAGAACATGTTTTTCATGAAAGAATACCTTACTTCACAATATTTCAAGCTCGAGATAAATAATACTATGGGCTACTACGAACCTTCTTTATTTAGTTGTACCAAGATAGTTGAGATGGTATCCGAACCTCCAAAAGCATATAACATGAAGTCCTTTGAAAATTATGGGTTGATAAGGGTTGGTGCTTGAGATATAGTATGCTTGATGGCTTCAAAACTCTATCTACCTTCCGATGTCCACTTGAATGTAAAACTCTTCTTCAACATCATGGTTAATGGCTTCACCAAGGTGGAAAAATTAGGCACAACTCTACGAACAAAGTTAATTCTTCCCAAGAAACTTTGGAGATATTTTTTATGTCTTGGAAATGGAAGTGTTTGGATGGCTTCTACTCTTTTAGGGTCAGTTGTCAATCCTTCTTTTGAAACAATATGGCCCAAAAAATTTCCTTCATGTGCCAAGAATACACACTTTTTTGGGTTCAATGACACCCCAAATCTTTTGCATCTCTAAAATACTTTCCTAAGGTGAAAAATATTTTTGTTGCATTCTTAGAAAATATGGTGATATCATCTAGATATATGAGCACTATCTTATTGATTAGTCCTTTGAATGCCATATCCATAGCTTGTTGAAATTTTTCTCTAGCATTTGACAATCCAAATGACATCTTTCTATTAGCATACGTGCTCCATTTTGTGATGAAGGCTATCTTGAACTGATCTTCTTCCTTCACCATTATTTGATTATAGCCTTGAGTAGAGATCTAATAATGAAAACCTTTCGGAACCAACTACTACTTGTAGAATTTGTTCCATTGAAGGAATTGGATAATGATCTTTGAGGGAAGCTCTATTAAAATCATAGAATTCCACACATAGTATGATCTCTTCATTCCTCTTCCGCATGGGAACCAAACTTGCAACCAAACTTGAATGCTTGATAGGGAATATGTTCTTGACCTCAATCAGTTTATTCAATTATTTTCTCATGAGAGGTTCAATGTGAGGATTCACCATCCTTTACTTTTTTCTGATAGGCTTAGATTCCAAATCCAATTCAATAGTATGTTGTACAAACTTTGGATTAAAACCTCTCAAATATTTATAAGTCCATGCAAAGACATCCAACAATTATTGACAAAGTTGGACAAATTCAGATTTCTCTTGTTGAGTACTTACTTTGCCAATTTGTAACATCTTGCCTTCACCTACTAAAATAGGCTTTGAATCTTCACCCTTTACATGACTGTTTGCTTCTCTTTCTGAAACTAATCATTTAGGTTTAATATTGATTCTAAAGTTATAAGGCCCTTTTGTATTTTGTTAGTTCTTAGCTACATCACTTGATCACCATACTATTGTTGCTCCAATTTTTCTTGGTTACGAGTGGAAAACTCACTACTTCTTGCTAGAAGTTTATTATTTGTTGATCATTTTCAAAGACTTTTCATATTTTATTGTATTCTAGGACAGCTGGTCCTACCACAACCTTGATATTGGGTTGAGTTTTCTCACTTTTGATACTTTCCACGATGTCAAACGCTACTCCAATGGCTGCAATTCTATCCGTTGCCTTATTCCTCTCCCTTGGGATGGAATTGATGTTAAAAGATTCAAAATATTCAATGAGGTCCCATACCCAATTTTTTTAATTCTCCAAAAGATCATTCTTGGTAGCATTTTTTCATTTTACTTGGTTCATGATTAACTCACTATCTCCAAAAACTTTCAAGTTCTTAATGCCTTTCTTTCTTTCCTAATGAAATCTGTGAATTAAGGCTTCATACTCAGATGTGTTATTTAAACAAGAAAACTAAAAGTAAAAATTTGAGAAATATCTTATACCTTGTGGTGAAAAAAGAATAGCTCCCCCTCCAGAACCTTTCCTAGTCCTTGATCCATCAAATAATAACTGCCATACTTCATTATCATCCTTGTGATCTAGCTTGATAATGCTAGGGAGAGGTTGATTTTATTCATGCAAGAAATAGAATCCTAGTTCAACTTCTTCCATTTATTTGTAAGTATCGAATGAATCTATTTTATTTTCCCACTCATCAAGGGTTACGTCCAGAATGTTACCGACCTTGGTATCCAATTCATAAGCTCCTAAGCAATCTTCTTGATCGAAAGTTGAACAATTTGCATTGATTGGATTTGGTGTATGAGGCTCAATATGAAAGTTTACAATGGGCTCAGATCTGATTATAGCCTTAGATCCATACCTTGTTCTAAATAACATATGCGACCAATCAATAGATAAATATCCTCCAATTTTAGTAGTGAAGTCCCTTGACAAACAAAATGTAAAGAGTGGTGGCAAGTCTATAACTAATATATCTTGCAAGATGGTCACATTAGGACATGCATGCAATGTGAGGCTCAATCCTTGGATTACTCCAACCATTTTTACCGTTGTCCCATCTAATTGTACTACTCCTTTGGAAATGACTTCATATTGAAGGCCCATCTAATTAGCTATTTGTTTTGTCCCGACTAAGCTAGTTTCCCCAATCAATAATGCATTTGTGTACAACATTGTTCCCGATTATCGAAGAGGTATAAAATGGAGGAGGATTCATATTTTTACCTTTATGAACTCCTTGATTCCCTCCTTACTGAGCTACATTGGTAAACACCTTCTCTTGATCCTTGGATGATTGATTTAATTTAGACCAATTTGCCATGGCATCTTGCAATAGATCTCTTTGGCCTAGGATAGTTAATGACTCCCACATTGAAATGTTTACATTCATTTTCTAAATTTTCTCAATGATGTTGAATGGGGATGAGTTATCTCTCTGATGCCCTTTACTTTACATAGTCTTCTCTTGCACATGGGCTACTACAACCAATACTTAGTTGGTTTAGAATGTGGTTTGAGCTGATTTTACACGTTCAGAGCTGCACTTTGATGGCCAACACCTTGTTGAGTGATAGAGGGATGAGAAATGTTTGGATTGGATGAACACCCTTCTTCAATATTCCTCTTTTTAGAAGATGTATTGTCTACCACACTTTGAGAAGGGGCCTGATTTATACCAAAAAAATCCTCAACTTGCCAATTTACAAGTGTGGTATCACTCAAAGGTGCTTCCTGAGTAATTTCCTACTACTAGTTCTCCTCTTGGTTTGTTTCTTATTCTACACCCATCGTTGTCACCATCAGGGCTTGATTAAAGGCCTTATTGAAAGGTAATGATTGGTTATGAGGTTAATTACATGGGAAACACTAGTCATATTCCTGAGCCATATTCTTTTGTACTTTACCATGACACTAGACGTGGATACAACATTAGGATTATAGGGTTGAAATGGCCTATTAGCAGGAGGTTTTACTTGCTTCTGATTTTTAACTTGAGCAGGTGGCTTATTAGGATGATACAAAGGTCTATTGGGTTGGGTTTGAGGCTAGTATGATCTAAAATTTATAGGTTGTTGCCTCTTAATTGTCACCAACTCATTTCCTAAGTTTTACAACTTCTTCATGACTTGTTGGAGCTCATTTGAGGTGCTAGGAGAAGAGTCAGAAGCTTCAGTAAAGTTCTAAATTTTTAGGGCAGGAATGGGAACTAATGTAGGTGCTTGGCTAGTGCTTGGACTCCCTAATTCTGGATAAAGAGGCATGGGTAGCCTAGGTGCAAGTTTACTAACTTGAATTAATTACTTTTTATCTCTAATAGTGATGCTATAAGATTCGGGTAAATTTGTACCTCCCATAGATTATATCATCATTGTAATATCATAATTTAGATCTTTTAGGAAGTAGAGAAAAGCACCTTCAGTTGTTGGTATCACAACAAGCAAAATTCTAACCCATATCCTTTGAAACCTAAAGTTGAAATCAGCCATCATCTCATTTGGTTCTCTTTTGATTATGGTTAGTTGTTCCAATAGAGATAATTTGTCTACCTTCTCTCCAAATTGACCACAAAGAGTTGTGCACAACTGATCCCAATTTTGAATTGATCCCACTGTCAAGCTTCTAAACCATTGTAAAGCCTTGCCTTTGAAATAAGAGGCCAAAAATTTGATAGTTACATCCATTTCATTAACCTCATGTATAGCATAGACATTTGTAATGTCCTAAATGTGATCAATCGAGGTTGTATGGTTTTTTGCTAGTGAAATATGGAATGTTCTTCAATGCTACAACTAGAATTGTATTTTGTGCATTGAGAGCAAGTGGGCTACTTCCCGTGAAGTTGACATAAGGATTTTATAGTCCTTGTGGTGGTTGTTGATGATCCATTTTGATTGGTCTAAGATTTCTAGTTGATTGAATGAAAGGCCTATAAGGTGGAGGTTTTGATAGTGTTATATTTAGTGGAGATGGATACCTTTGAGCTCTTCTCCCCCTTCTTCCTCTTCCTAGAGATAGCTGCAAGTATTCAAAAATTCCTTCCTCTCTAGTTCTTGACCTTATTTTAATTCTTATCATAAATCTACCAATCTTGGACTACTAAAACCAGTGAATTCTACGTTTTTGAGTCATCGGGTATGCAATTTTGAAAACTTCTTACAAGCTGGGATTTTACAAGTGCACACTAGTCTTGCTAAAATTAAAATGGATACTTCTTTTGTCCCACCAAGCATGCTAGAACTTCTACAACCAAATCACAACACCCTCTAATTTGCAAAAGTGTGTTTTCTTGAGCTCACGGTGTGAGTGGGTAACATGGGTACTATCTGTAAGTTAAGGGAGTTTCTACTTGAGATAGAGCACCAAAGAAAGTTGGTTCTTCTTCCTAATCCTAGTACAAACTAACTCTATTGAAATAAAACTAGTAACTACTCCTGATCCATCACTTCTAAGGGACTAGGGAGAGAGAGATGGCATGAAAATAAAGTAAAACTACACTACCGAGGTGATGCACTAAAATAAGTGTATGAGGACAATCCCCAATGTATGAAAATGGAAGTAAAAATGTAGATTAGAGAGGGTGATAACATTTCACCGTAGTCTAATGACAACACTCACAATAACATTTCCATCTAAACACAATAGTAATAGAACCCTGTAAAAGCATAGAATAAACACAATGCATCTAAAATAATATTTGAGAGGAAAGAAGAATGTAAATAAACACAGTAAGGGAAGATACATCCAAAAAATTGCATCTATTACTTCATGGGTATGCACAGTTCAAATATTTTAAAAATGAAAGGCATAGATCACCATACAAGGAGTCCACTACAAAGGCATGTAGCACATTAGCTTCACAAAATAAAATGGGAAGATTTTTTCTACTCAAAATCATCCTCCTTTATAATGAGCCCAATACTTCAATTTATAGAATTTTGAGAAGAGAGAGAGGATGCAATTCCCGAAATTAACTTTCCCACCAATTTAAAATCATGATAAATGAGTTTGGTTGGTGATTTTGGAAATTTAAAATAAATCTCAAGGTTCCCCATAACTTGTAGAAAAGAAGGAATGATTTCCCATGCTCATTAAATGCTCCTCCAACCACTTGCTAAGAACTAAACAGAACTAGGCTCGTTTCCCTTAAAAATCACCATGAAATATTCATCAATTTCTATATTTCTTGATTTTTTTGTTGTTATTGGATCCATGGTTCCAAAAAGACCACTTTTACAAAAATTTGTTGAGAATTGTTCCAGTTATGACCTTCTGCGCACATGTAGCTAATTTGAGTTACAGAGGCTTTCTTCATTATTACGAGACTAGAAATTAATTCTTGGTAGTTGGAAAACATTTCCTCCCTTTTATAATGTTTATACATCATGATTTAAATGATTTTTTCATTAAAAATTAGTGGGGCCCATCTATACTTTCATCATCTTGGTTTGGTCTCTTTCGTGTAGGAATGTGGTATTATTTTAAATTCTTATATTGAACCAACTCGGCTAGCTTGGCCGAGCTGGTTCTACCCTTGCATCACTAAGGATTAACAAATTGGCTACCAATATGCTATTCTCCAATTTCGAGTCATCCCTCATAATGTGGGCTCCTTTGCATTCCATGTCATTGGTTTCACGTTTCTTGTATTTCCACCCAAACCTTGACCCCTTATAACTGTGTGCTGAATGCTTAACTAATATCCACCAAATCCTCCCTAGGGCACCAAGCTCATTTGTAATTCAAGCTACATGGTGATGTCCTAGGTGCCAATATTTCAATTCACCATGCTAAACCCTTATAACTCCTAGATTCAATTTTTTTGCCTTGTATTTCAAACCTGACCTTCCAACTGCGGTGAACTTGTTTTAAAATACCCTGAGACATTGAGGCCACCCAACTCCGCACTGACTGTAATGGCTCCTTGAGCTCCATCGCATCATTCCTTGAACTCACCACTCATTCAACCTCCACTCACCCTATCTATGTCAGGTTTTCTAATGTCCACGTGAACCAACACGGGCCCACGATCGGTTCATCACATCCCCGTTTGACCCAATCGGGCCTTGACTGCTAACTCACCCGCTCTCTTTTCATATCGAAAAAGTCAATCCTTTTTGGCTCACATGACCTAGGGCCACCTAAGCCACTTTTCCCTTATTTTACTATTATGCATGCCAAGTTCCTCATGGTGTGGTGATTACAATCCGAGCCACACGAATTTCCCTTGTACTCCCAAGCCACTCATAACCCGATCGCCTGCTTCCTCCACACTAGTTTTTTTACATCGATTTCATATTTTACATGCCCCCATGTCTCGACTCATTCCTAGGCCACTTGGGCCTCCAAATGCCACATCAGCCAAAATGGCCATTCCACGTCCCAAGATTAGTCAGTGGCTTATCGAGCCAACTCGAACTTCATTCTTTTCCTATGTGCCAATCACCCTTGCCAATCAAAATCTTTTCATTCTATTTTCACTTGGCCAACTTGCGTTTCAACTTAATGGCATGAGTTCCTCATTGTTTGACCATTCCATTGATTGGGTCAGCCTTAAGATGGCCCGGTGTAGGCTTGACATGTTTTAGAGGTTCTGAGCTCATTTTTCCTTTATCGAGTGCTCATTCATCTGCGACTTGACATGATAACTTGGCCTATGCGATTTATTCCATGTCTCTATGATACTTATGGTTCCTTTATGATATAGCCCATTGTATTTCTCCATAGCCCACTTTATTTTATCTTGAGCCTGCATCTTGGTTTAATGTTTTCATGACCATATCACCCATTTAGATGACCTAACATAGATCTTCTATCATGAAGGCCTTGAGTTGATTCGACAAGCTCGGTAGCTACTTAGTGGTCGTTTAAATGGCTCTACACACCCAAAAAGAACTGATCTAGTTGATTTAGCTCATTATTTCATTACATGAGCTTGGTGGGACTTTGATTTTTGACACCCTAGCATAATCAGCCTGATTTCGAGTTTGATTCACCTTGAATATGAAATCTCAACCCTCTACAAAATTAGCTTGACATCTCTAAGCATATAATTCAATGGATTTTAACTAAGATCGTCTCATTGCTCTCCACTCAAGATCAATTTATTTGGAATGCATAGTGAAGGATTAGGAGAACTTATTTGATGAGTAATCCTTGATGGCATTTCAATTCTTAGTTTGATCATAGTAGAACAACTCAATCTATGATTCATAGCTCGTTGAGCAATCCGAAGGGATTGGTTCTCCTAATGACGAGCTTAGTAGTCTTATAATAGTTAAATATCCATTGAATCAAACATTTGGCATGTGTAATATGTGATCCTCAGCTAACTTGAGACATGGTTTGGTTCCTAAATACACCAACTCGGCCCCCACAGAGAAGCTCCTTTAGGCTTAAAATAACTCAATGAACATGAACTTGGGTCTGATGCAAGACCAACTCAGTCTTCCAAGTGTATAGCTTGAGGAATAATTCAAAGGGATTAGTCCTTCCTTGCACGATCCTAATCTAAATCATAACTAGCTCACCTGAGTCTTTAGAGTAGCCTTTCATCAACTGTAAGCTTGTGCATTATCTAAGTTTACCAGGGTAATGAAATTAGATAACAGGCCCCACCTAAATTTTCTTATTTCTAAATAATTCCACTTTGTTTCATAGTTATCCAAATGTGGTACAAAAAAATTCCATTTATGATAGCCCAAGTTTTTTTTATTGATGTTCATGAAGTTTTAGGTCATGTATGTAATGAAAAAGTACAAAATGTGCCCTATCTATGAAGACTAGTTTATGGGTAGTTTGAAGCATCCTAGAGTAAAATTGAGATTATAGGAGATACATGGAGATTTAGGAATCCATTAATGATGTATCAAAAATTTTATTTGGATATGGTATGAAAAAATTATGTCCTATTCTTTGAGGGTTAAATCTAGAAGATGCTCATTAAATGCTACTAGCAGGGTGTATGTAGCTACAAGAGGTAAGTTGATGTTTATGATTTGATAAATATTAGTTAAGGTTTTTTTATGGATTATAAATAATGTTTAACTGTGTTCCATTATTTTTTAAGTGTGGAAGTGAGTGTTTTTGTGATGGAGCATGTTGGGCAAAGTGTCAATTCCTAACTCCAAGAAGGGTTAAAATGAAGTTTGTAGAGATCAACTTGGTTGAAGGCCTTTCACTTAGATTTGGAAGGATTTATAATCTGATATGGAAATATAATTAACATATATTTCCAATTACGTATGAATTTTCTCATTATGAGGTGTTTTGGCTGGTCACTTAGGTCAATTTGTGAAGAAGTTTGTAGCTGCATTTTCAAGGCAATTTTGTTTTTGCTGAAGTATTGAGTTATTTGGAGCATCAAATGGATGATTTTATGTTTTATACCACCTGGAAAGTTAAGAGGGTAATTTTTTAATCTTGGAAGGAATTTATAAGTCTTTAATGTATCATAAAGAGTGATTATCAACTTAGTTTGTAAAACTAGCTTTTAGGTAACATGATTTTGTAAAGGCAAAAGATTGTGGTTTGAACTTGAGATTTTTTCATGAGTTATAACTTGCATGTAAGTGTTTTAAAGGTTTTGGTATTTCTATAGAGTGGTCACATGCCATATTTTAGTTTATCTTGATGGTTCTTGAGGCCCAAAGGTATATTTAGGATGCTGGAAATAGGTGTTTTGTGAAGGGAATGAACCATTGAGCCCATTAAATAAAATAATCTGATTGGTTCTGTTGAATTGTAACAATTTATGGTGATTAAATTTCATATTAATCATGTGTGGTGATTTTAATACCTTTACTAAAAATAATTTTGGCATTATGACATTTTTCTCATTCTTGTGATGGCATTTTGAGGATTATTAGTGCGTGAATGAAGGTTTTTGGCATGACCAACCTATATAGGTCATATGTGACGATTATAATGGATGTAATTGAATTTTATAATTTTTATGGGTCTAATTTATCATGATGGACGTACCTCTCTCATTTTTGGAAGAATGAAAGCATATTTAAGTTCTTGTTTGAGTTCATTTTGATATAGTGCTCTTGGAAGGAAAAGTGTGACCTATAGGAGATTGTTTTATAGGTATGAGTGCATGATGTGAATGTTGAGGAAGAGCATGACATGTTGAGGAAGTTTTGGCAACATTTTTGCAATTTTTTAGAGAAAATACAAGCTAAAGAAAAATAATATAAAGCAATATTGAAGACCTAGGGTTTGAGAATGGGTTTGTAAGCTGAATAAGTGACAACAAAAAAATAAGAGATAAAACATATTTAGGTGACTGATTTGGTTCTTGGTCATCCTAGGGGGTTGTATCCTCCTTGTGGAGTGGTTCATTCACTAAATTAGGGATTCGTGCTCCTTGTAGGTTTGGTGCTCTACTAAACTAGGGGTTGGTTCTCCTTGTGGGGTTGGTTCCTCACTAAATTTGAAACATGACAATATAATGTTTGTGTTTTAGTGGGTTTTCTTCCCCTTGAGGGTTTCCCACTTAAATTTGGTTTTGTGTGTACTCTCTTTCTCTTCATCTTTTGCATGGTGGTTTATATACTTAAGTAAACACACTTATGCTTTATGGTTGAATAAATGGTTATATAAATGATAATGAATGATGGATGGTAAATGGAATGAAATTTTTGTAGGAGTGATTCACCTCACTCTCATTCCATTTTACTTCAAACATTCCACATAAATTTTGTGTTTTATAAGTTTTGAATCATGTGTGATCATTTTTAGTGTGAATATTAAGTTTTTAAATGTATTATATTGTATGATATTGATTCACCCCCCTCTTAGTATAAGTGTGTGTTCATCAATGGTATCACTAAAATAAGTCTATCTTAGTATAAAATTCTCCATTGAACTATATTCCGAATTATTTTTTTGGGGGAACATGAAAAAAGAGATAGAATTGGTTTCTATTAGGCCTAAAATTGACAGGATGGGGGCCACTTTTTCAAATTTTAACCATTTAATACTGGTAAGAACTTAGGTGAGCATAGATAATGACTAGCTGAAATTTTCCAAAACCATAAAAAAATTTAATAGTCTTTCAAATATATAAATATAAAATATGTGAAAATATACAACTTATTTGTATATTTGTAGAGAGATCATTAAAATATGTATAAATTTTTTTAGAATTTACAACCACCTAACATATCTAGGACTTGAAACAAATTTTTATATGAAAAGCACATATAATTTGAAATTCTATGCCTAGTTTTTACTAGTGTCTTATTCTTGGCATCATTATGAACCCATTTAAATTAATTTATTTTATAGTGTTTTCCCCAAACAAATAAACTACCATTTTGATGCCTTGGCTAAAACCATGTTAGAACCTTGGTTATATTAGTGGGGATAATATTGTTTAGAAAAGTTTTACCTCTTCAATTTAAGTTAATAGACAAGAGATTAAAACTCACCAAAACTTGAGATGACAGGTTTAGAGGTACCCAAAAATGTGTATGAATTGTGTTGATGTTGTGCCACACATTCAAAATAATTTAGCTGAAAAAAATTATGATAAAAAACACTGCACTAAATTTTTAGTAAAAGTAGTAAGTGGGTTACCTGATGAAGGCCAATCCCTAGAAATCCAAGGGGCTTCCTCATAAGGATTTCAACCCATTATTTTATACAATCAAGTGATACATAAATCCAATCATGATATAGGATGGATAAAAGATAATAATTGTTCGGTAGTTTCAGACTTTACTACAAATTTATGAAATATAATGAAGACCTAGAAATATATAAACTATGACCTAGAAACTGAATCAAATTCAGTGTTAAAATCTTCATATGATGATGGATTCTCGAAAGTGATCTCTAGAATAATCTATCTCAAATTCCTCAAAGAATTCGAGTCATAATCATCAAGTATACTTGCCTCTAAAAAATTTAGGGAAGTATTATGGTTCTTCATTTTTTGATTTAGATTGATGATCAAATGAATAATATTGATATTCAGGATGTTTAGTGGATTGGGTTTGGTTTTTTGATTCTGTCTCAGAGCCCCAAATTTCCAATCCAGCTTTGTAGTGGTATTTAAAATAAGTCAATTCAGCTTGGATTCTCAATACTTCAAAATGGGCCTCCCAGAACGCATTTTTTGCTTCTCTAATTTTCTAAGTTGATTCGAATATGCTCTGTAACATGTTCAATGGGGCAGAATGTATAGTACAAAGTTCTAAATCATGAAATATGTCATATTTCTCCCAATGCATGGGTGATAAACAATCGGAAGGGAGTTAATGTTGTTTATCTCATGGGTTTGAACACTTATAGCCTTCTACCAAATCCATTCTTGACAACATGTTATAGAAAATAAAGAAATATATGAAATTAATAATCAATAATTTGATAAAATCTATAGAAGATAAAATTGATAGGAATCACAGACATTTTGGTGAAATGCGAGACATTTGGGCAAAATGCAGGTGTTTCAGGGTTAATACTAACAATATATAAATATGGTATGTTTACGATAATTTAAAATCTTGATTTAGATTTGATAATTGGAGAGCTTTAATAAATAATATTTTAAATGTGTGAATAGAATATGGAAGTAAGATAACTAACCTAGATTGAATGGAGACCAAAACTGAAAAACCTACAAGAGGGTGAAGATTTGTTGATTCGAACAAGTTTCTCAATGTTCCTGACGATGGTGTTTTGTAAGCGTTGAATGTTGAACTAGCTTTAATATCACACCTCACTGTCGAATGCTAATAAAGACTCTTATTTGAAGATTCAAAAGGATGAAAAAAGAGAACTAAAAAATGTGAGCAGATGGTCCCTAAATGAGACTACAAAACAAGCTTATATAATCATCGAGTTTTACTGAAATGCCGATGATTTTGGGTTATTCAAATTTATTTGTTAGATAGTTGAAACAATTTCCTAATTCAATTTTATTCATTATGGATTTCAAGGGATAAGTTATAGATTTGTTTTTTAGCGTGATGTGTTGTTGGGTGAGGTGTCATGTTTGATTAGATTATATTCTATTTTGGCCTAGGTTTGTTTAGGATATGTTTTAGTTAGTTTAATTAGATATATTAATGTATGTCCTAGGATAATATATAGATTATATTAGGATATTATTTAATAAGATTTAAATTTTATGAGTATAAAATGGTCGATGATAGATATGTCGGGGTAAAGGAATTTAGAGATTTAATTAGATAACCTAAATGATAATAATATTTAAACTAATGGATATTAATATGATAAATTGTAAGTGTGAATAGGACAAATTATTGACAATGGGGGAGTGTAGAATTTCGGTGTCTACATTTTTCCCCTTTTGTTTGACGTCTTAGCAAGGGGGTCAGACAAAAACAATGGAAAATTTTATGGGTGATCTCACCGTAACATAATACATGGGAACACCTATGTTTTTGTGTCATGTGTTTCATAGTTTCCCCAGTCCAAGGGGATGTTGAAACAAACTTTTCTATCGAGGGACCAAGTGATAGGGAACTAAGGGGTTCAACACCTATGGATGTATGATCCGTAATGGTAGGCTAGAAGAATGGGAAATCCAAATGATGGGGACCAAAGGGTGTATATCCCATAGAAGAATGGCGGATCTCCATGTAATTTTTTTTTTCTTAGTATTTTGAGAACTACAGTCCATTAAAAGTTGGACACATTTGTGGAAATTTGTGATTTCCATGATTTAGGGAAAAAATGGGTACATATGCCCACAAGGTAGGTTTTTAAGTGACTAGAGCAAAAATTGCCAACGATTGGGGGAATCACTGGTGATTCACTCAATGTAAAAATTGCGCTATAAATAGTGAAGTCACGGGTTCATTTTACCACATTGTTATTGCGGTGAAAGTGACCTGTCAGGGCGAGGAAAAGGTGGTTTTGAGAAGATGAAGGTGATTTTTGATGGAATGGTGAGTTTGAGCAGGAAACAGAAGCCCGCGATGGTCGAGGTGACTGCTCTATCCTTGTTTTTGTTGTTGTTTTTCTGAATTTTTGTGGATTTTTGTAGTTTTAGGGTAGCTTTTCTATTTTTGGGGTCATGCATATGTCACAGGAATCATGCTTTATATAGTCATCCTTGTCATTGATTTTTTTTTTACGTTGTTTTTGTGTGATTTTGATGTAATTAATATTAATACCTAAGTAATTTTTGTGGATTTTTGTAGTTTTAGGGTAGCTTTTGTCTATTTTTTTAATATTGGTAAATAGTTTTTTGAAAGGGACTATACCCTTGGGGAAGGCCTCGTAAGAGAGAGAGAGAGCATAGAAAGCACAAAAGTTACACAAAGAACATCGAAGCCCGAAACAGCACAAATGAGACTTAACAAAGAAAACAACGGCAAAAAAAGCAAAGCCTACGGACGAAGCGATTTATATAGTACCAGACGTTTTTAGTGAATCTTCATCTTTAGATTATCTTGTCATATGAAATCCGTCTGATTGCATTTTTATTTGTAATAGATGTGAAACATTCTTGCATTCCTTCGATGAACTTGTCCATAATACTCATGTGTGTGGTTTTTGTATAGTGACATTGATGTAATTAATATTAATACCTAAGTAAGTTATTCCAATCTTAATATGGATTTTTAATAAGTAGTGTTTTATATGATGTTGTCTTCCAAAGGTATCCCCCTGAATGTCAACTCAGGTTGAGGCATTGTTTTTATATGTTGTGGAGGATGGTTTTTAACGTTATAATTAATGTGGAATCTAATTGATGTGGACATTAATTTGATTTTGTGGAAATTTTTGCTTTTGAATATGGAATTTGAATTTTAAATAGCGAAGTATTATTTGGTTATTTAATGTTTTTGGTATTAATGTATTTAGGAAATGATGTTGATATTTTGTTTTGGATGGTTTTAATCATATATTCTTAATGATGATACTGATGTTATTTTATTTCTATTTTGCAAGTGGATGCGAAATTAACTATTCAGGATCATTATAGACACCAAAATTGGGTCATACTCCCCTTGACCCCTCGTTAAATAATCAACTTGAACACACTCACCTAACCATGGCCCTTTGCACCCCACACTAATATTAATTTAATTAAATTAATCCATGTCCTCATAATATTTATTATTTAATTATCCTAATTAAGATAATTCCCACCCCACCACCTCACCTAGCCACCTCACCCTAAATCTATTCTTAGTATGTTTCCATAACTAACTAAGACCTAACTAAACCCTAAAACTCAATGCCTACATCCCCTCTAATCACATTCCCGCATAATAAAAGGTAACTCCCACTATTTCCTGGATGAATAGAGAGATCTAGCAAAATCATTGCCATGATCTCCTATTTTTAGTAAACCTAGGGAATCCCGCCTTAACCGACGCCGGTCAACTCAAAACCGTCGTCGGTTACCTTATATTCCCTTTAGTAACCTTATTTCAAGGTTAACACATTTTGAGAGTAAGAAAAGGAGATCATAGCTTGCATGTAAGCAAAAACCAAAATCCTTTCATGTATCCAGACATCTAGAGCCATCACCAGGATAGATTTTGGAAGCATTGCACTCACAGAATCATTATAGGAGCCACTGCTATGATATCCAACACCATTTTTCTAATCAACAACCACCTCCATTCAGCCATCAAAATCTGCATCATAGTAAGTATATCTCTACCAACATTGTCTATTTCAGCATAGTTAACTTTTGTCATTCATGTCATTAGTTTATACTTTACATGTTCATTCCTCCATTGCTTAATAGCTTGTAATCTCACCATTTCCCTTACCCACACCACCAAATCGTCATTCCGACCTAATATCCATATTTGAGTGTACTTGATACCTCTACTGAGACCTCCCCATTCACACTCCCAAACTTTATTTGACCTCAAATCACCCCTGCCATTTAATCTATTTTGAGTTTCTTTTACCTCGACCATATCGACGTTGGTTATCCACAACCATCGCCGGTTCTACCTAAACTAGCATCGGTCACATTTAGCTGACATCGGTCTCTATTTTTACACCTTGACCAAGAATAGACCTAACAATCACCCTACCAATTGACCTAAATAACCCATAATCAGACCCTAACCAGCCCCAGTACCTTGACAGATACCCCACTTCTCAGATCCAACTATAGCCTAGCCTGTTGTGATTGGATTTGCTTATTGTACTTGAATGAGATACCTAAATCATATCAAATACAATAGGAATTTTTTTATTTCTCACATTAACTTGTTTTAAATAGTGGATTGACAACCATCTAGAAGTATCACACTTCCTAGAACTAGCATACGCTAGGTATTCCACTGTCATATATCATGTAACTATCTTTTTGTGGTCTTTTTTTCTATTACACATAGTTCCTCCTAGCCAAAAGGAAGATCTTACATTTATCTATGGATCAAGAAGTCAAAACGTGCACAACAACCATCAACCAACCAACATTTAATAGGTATTCCTCCTTGGCCCTTACCCTTATTTGTTTCATCATTTTGAAAAGGTAAAGAAAATGGTGAAACATTTTGGCATGCCCGGTGGGACCCATCAGGGTTCTTTTGCATTTATTCATTCCTAGGTGAAAGTTGTGTGTTTTTTTCCCTTCAAAATCTTCCACATTAATTTTCTTCTTTGGAATCATTCTCCTTCTTTCTATTGTCTAAAAACAATCATGTTTTTGGTGCTTTAAAAAGAACACATCTTCCTTTCTTTTGCATTGCATTAGTGAAAGAGCATCCCTCTTCCTGTTCATCTCTTGCTACATCGAATATCACACTTTAATTTGGGTTTAAAACACTTGCATTGTATTATGATTTGTTGCATTATTAGCTCACATTAAAACTGAGGGAAACCTATATGCTGGAAGTCATGCCTAGCTGATGGTTGACACAAAGAATCGTAGAAAGCACATTTTTCTCTCTCTTTGTGTCTTACCAAACTTGCACAAAATCAAATATACACATCTTTCTTAAACAACATCTTACCTAGGAACATCTATCAATGATCACACGATCCGGTTGGCAGGTACTCCCCTAGCTCGTTGCCTCTATTGAGTCATCATCTCGAGGATGGCCCACCCCCCATAACATACCTAAAACCTCTCCTTTTAGATATCATTCTTCATAGGATGCCTTCCCAACCAAAAATTCTATTCTAAATACACACAATCAGTCCTAAATAGCATAAGCTAAACAAACATAAGAAAATCACTATTAGGATCGTGCTTTTTCTTAGCATTCTTCTTGACTTGTGTTTTGAGGTGTGAGACTACGAATATCCATTTTTCTTCTTCCTTACACACTCCACCATCATAGTTGGAGTATTCTAACTTTTTTTGAGTGTGTTAGGGCCCCATCTCCTCATTCTCGATTTTTGAGTTTGATTCTTCACTTAATTTAATTCACAAAACCAATTTTCTTCATTCCTTTCTAATTTCACAGTCACCGACGTCGGTCCAACTGACCGTCACCGGTTCACATCTGACCATCATTAGTTAAACCCTAACCGGTGTCGATTCTAGATTTCTAGTTACTTTACCTAGAATAGCTTTCATCACTTGCTTTTTGTTCTATTTCTAGCCCTCAAGGCATCATCATACTTCTCCCCTATTGATACTTACTGTCATACACAATTTCACCAGTACAAATCCAACATTCCCAATTCATTTTTTAGAGATTGGTTTCTTCCACAATGACCGGTATCGGTTTCAAAAACTGTCATCAGTTTTGTCCCAACTGTCACCAGTCATCCTGACTGTCATCGATTTTTCCATAACCGTCACCGGTCAACCTGACCGTCATCGGTTTCCTGTGTTTAATTTTTCAAAATCTAGACATTGACCAAATTCACCTCCTAGACCCCATTATTCTCTATTTCTATTGTTTTCTATGTCATCTATAGAATACAGTCTTACTAGGTCAGCACTTGTTCACATGGTGCTGACTCATAGCAAGACTAACACCCTCATATTCCACACTAGTCGTCAACCACTCCCACCTAGTCCCTCACCACCTTCCATCCTATCACCCATGGATCCAACCTTACCTACCACCATTGCTGTAGGTGACGAAGAGTTTGCACGACTCCTTGATCAAAATCCCATGGCCTTATAGTTATACCTTTCCCACTCTTCCACCCGAGACTCCTCTGGTCAGTTGATATATGGCATGCATGTATCAATCTCTCCTGCCCTTATTCCTACTACTACATCAGCCCCTAATAATGTAGTGTTACCCTCACCTACTTCACCCCCGATAGTTTCATAGCTAGGACCCACACCCGTCATGACCACTGCATCTATAGTTTCCATCGTGCCTGTCGTATCTGTTGTCCCCTCATCAACCACCCAGACCATAGCACAATCCACACCCATTGTCTCACAAATACCCATTACAACACAACCACCCATGGTGTCGGTGACCCCTACTCCATTCTAGAATCTCGTCCTCTCCATCCCACAAACACGCCCCCAATCGCTACCAGAGTCACGATGACCATCTCGCCTACATACACTACTATCAACAACCCCCTATCTAGTCTGTTACCCATTCTAGATATGTACCTTCTATGTTGGTTCCTTATTTTCAACCTCCCTATCAGGTTCAGTATTCACCTCCTTATGCCACAGGAGGTGTCCCTCCATCACAACCTACCAATGACCTCATCAAGTTGATGATGGAAAAGATGCAAACACTAGAAGCATTGGTTTCGGCTCACGCAATCCCTCACCTATGATGAAATTTGTAATGAGCCTATTCACCATCCATTCCTATTCGACCATACCCCGTACATTGGGAAATGCCAAAGTTCAACTACTTCAATAGCAAAGAAGATCCACAACAACATTTGTGGTCCTTTAAACATGGGTGTTACCTGATTTCCCATGATGACACTTTAATTTTGAGGACTTTCCTAATGTCCCTGACAAGACCTGCATTGGACTGGTACAATGGACTACCAAGACACTCCATTTACTCATTCAATCAAGTAGCCCAAGCCTTCCTAGATCATTTCTCTATCAACATTGTTAAGAAGGTTACCATGATTGATCTTTATTCCACACGATAGTATGATGATGAGTCTATCGCTGACTTCATTCGCTGCTGGTGCAACCTCATTAACCAGCTCACATTCCAATTACCTCAAACCGATTTTATATAACTATTTACTCAGGCATGTGCTAGACACATCTCACCAACCCTACAGGTGAAAAATTTTCACACTCTCGACGAGGCATTCACCATGGCATGGAAATTGGAAATTTTGTTATCGAAGAAAAGAAGATTCAAATTCATAACAAGAACATTGCGTTCAAATCAAATGATGCTTCTTCATCTTCAAAACCCTAAAATAAATATTCAAATCCCAAAGGGTTCACTAATGCCGTAGTTCTCAAAGCTAGTCCCCCTCATCAATCAAACCCAGCCAAACCCCCTTCTAATCTCTCTCCTTTCCAAGCTGTCCAGTTCAGATGAGAAAAACAAAAGTACACTTCCCTAGGAGAATCTTATTCTTCCATTTTTGAAAAGCTTGTTAAAGTTGGTGCCATTACCCTTCCACCTATAAAACCACATACTGGTTTTGACCCTAAGTGACCCATACCACGTGGTATAAGGAACATGAATTTTGTAACTATCATCATGTCAAAGGTCACAACAACAATAATTGCATCACCCTCAATAATATCATCCAAGAAATGATAGACAACGGAGATCTAGTCTTGGATAGCCCAAATGCACCCACTAACCAAAACTTGCATATCTTCAAGAATCCATTCCTTAATCATGCCCTATCTTCTAACCAAGCTAGTGATACCTCAAACAATGATAGCAATGTCCACTAGGTCCACACTATTTTCAATGATATACCAGTTACTTCCCAATTACCTCATGCTCCTTCCATAGATTAAATCTTATCCTGTGCTCCCCTACCTACACTAGAACCTATTTCATCTACTCCTCTACCCACAGAGAACCCCTTCATCTTATCCTTCACCTGTGAAAGAGCCATTAATCAGTACACCACCTTTTACCCCTCAAAATTCTGAGCAATTGTCGGTGGAACCTCTCCTACTCATAGAAGATGCAGGTCCACTACCTACACCAATGCAAAGAGATCCCACTTCATCTGTCCCATCCTCTCCTCTAGCCATGGAGGATACTATAGAAGTACCACCACCTATAGACAACCATTCACCATTAGACCTTCAAGATCCCATTGATATGCTTTTGGCTCTCTTACCCACAGAGTCCGAGGCTATCCATTTCCCTATATCTCAAACACATTTTATGGTGATTGCCACTTGTCCACATCATCTTTGCTTACAATAATAGTACCATTCTCACACTTGGATGATTTCCTGGACTATGTCAATAGATCCTTACTTTGGGGGTGTCTTCTACTTCTTGTTTCAACACAAATGTAGCTATCACTCACTGACACCTCCACTATCTATCCAAAAGTGTTTCAAGTAACCAAACCAAACACAACCACAACTATTGCAATACCTTCCACAACACCACTCATGGCCCAACTCACACCTCTACCCATAACCCAACCTGCATCTACACCCAAACCCACGCCTATATCATCTCCCTTGCCTAAACCTATCACTACCTTAGGGGTCATACCAATAGCTAGCCTTACTCACCCACCCATCAAATTAGATTTAGCTACATCTTCCAAAACTAACACCAAACTTAACCCAACCCCTAAAAAGAAGATCCAATCTCCTAGATCTCATACCCAACCTCGCCAACCACACCCTTATCACCTTCACCCCTTCTATCCATCCTAGGACCTCACCCCTCGACCCTGGCCAAGAAACCCCCATCCACCGGTAAACCAAGAATGCAGCAACCCATTTCCCCATCACATACCTCTAATATACCCAAGCAACCCACACAACCTCCACCCTCACCCGTAACCTTCTTACCACCCATACCTCCAATACCATCAATAACTTCTTCACTACCCATGACACTTCCTTCTCTTTCACTCATGCCTCCTACCCAACCCACACCACCTACCTCCACAACACCTCGGTTACCCCCATGGGTAACCCGCCCTCTTCCACCATCTACTTTTCCCTCCACATCTCGTGTGCCCATATCACCTTTACCCAAAAAGATGCAACCTAAAGCTAAAAATCCGCTACCCTCCAATAAGGTAGTTAAACCAACCACACCTTCTATTGCCAGTTCATCTACCATGCCCCTACCTAAGAAGATACAACCAACACCTAAGACCACACCACACACCAAACTAGTAGCCCAACCTACTCCCCTCTTGTAAAGACTCTTCCTCCATAGTCAGCCACACCTATACCCAAACCCACATTCACCTCCCATTGTGATCCATTAGTAGGGTCCTACGCTAAAATCCTAACCAACCTCCCAAAAAATCTGTCATCACATTACCACCTCTTAGACCTTACAACCCACTCAAACCCAAACCAAAAGGGTTTGATGAAACCAAAATTTGCACCTACCATCATGTGCCAGACATGATGTAGAGAACTATAAGGCTTTGAAAATTGATCTTGTCCAATTGTGTCCTCCTAAAGAAAACTTTGATGATGATGATCTTCTTGATGAGGACCCCATTTTGCCATCACCAATTTCCATAGATCTTCCCTCATTGCCTACTCAATGACCAAAATATCCACCCCCACAACTCTTAGATCCATCCCCAGATTCAAAATTAACATGGTTCACATAAGAGAGTTGGCCAAACCACCACCCAAATGCCAATGTGCCCTACTCATCTCATAAGGCTCATATCCACCACTAGGGTTTTGTCCCTCTTGCCACTATACCTTCCATGACACACCCTCTTCATCCACCTCCCCTCAAATTAACATGATCAACATTTCCACTCGTGCTCAAAAAGACAAGGGCAAGGAGAAAGCAAGTGGCCCATCAACCAACCCAATACTAAACATACCATCCATACCCACACCCAAAGTCATCATTCGAGGTCCTGCATATCCCATTTCCAACGGGGTCACACATCGCACAATGTTAAAACAACTACACCAATCCCCCCTCAAAATGTCTTTATATGACCTTGTCCAGACCTCGAGTCACATCATCAAGCCCTCATGGAGGTCCTTCAATCTATCAAAGTCTTACCAAATGACCCCACACCCGTAGCCTCCATCATTACCCCTCACCACATAGCCTCTCTCACTAGGTCTTTGCCTTCCTCTACACCTTCACCCACTCGCCAAGTTTCTGCCCTCAGTTTTGCAGATGTAGAGATCACTCCCTTCCATTATGATGACCCCGACCCCACTCTTTTCATTTCCATCTTTATCGATAATATATGCATACGCACGGGTTATGATCGATGGTGGTGCTAGCATTAACATCATCTCCTCCCATGCATATGACCAAATGCAAATACCTTCCCATTACATGCATGGTAACCCCGTTATGTTGCATTCCTTCAATGATGCCATGAAATCTACACTAGGTACCATTTTTCTCCATGTTTGTGTAGGCCCCCACCGTCCCGAACTTTTTCTATGTCCTAGAAGGGGAGTTCCAAGTATAACTTGCTACTTAGCCGACCTTGGATCCATGTTATGGGTTGTGTCCCTTCGACGTTACATCGATGCCTCAAATTTGAACACGAGGGACATAATTACACCATCCCTACTCGACCCCTCACCTTTCAAGACCTGTAACATGCTATATTGACCCAATGATGTGCTTGTATTGGTCAAGGCATCTGCCACCAAAACCACTTCACCTCCACCCATGAGCCCATCCACCAAAATTGCCACTACTTCTGTTATGTCTAACCTCGCTATCCCTACTATAGCTATAGCCTCTACCACTAGCACCCCTATCTCCCCTTCATCTAGCGAGCCATCTATACCCACTACCCACATACCAACTATTGATCCCTTAGGAGGTGCTTTTCAATGCATCACCCCACAAGAGTACGGGAATTTGCATTAACATCCTAGTTGCGACATTCGCATTGGTGACATTTTCCCTTATGGACCTCGCCACCTTCTCACCAATCTAATGTATGGGGGACTTGATATGGCCACCTATAAACCCAAACCTCCATCCTAAACCCAACCATTTTCTTCCTATCCTACACTCCCTCACTAACCACAATTTCACTCACACTTTCCTCCACCAGTGCGCGTGGAAAGGATTTGGCTTCGGTTTTTATGAACAAGGCCACCACACTATCATCTCTTACCTTTTGTAAACACAATGACCATAGTGGCATTGGTTTTGATGCTCCATATTCTAAGAAGTTTCACATCGACCTTATTCAGGATGAGAAATCTTCCCCCTCTCATTCACCCACATTACCATCCTCACCCATAAAGTCCATAGATCCTGAATCTATACCTCCTAAAAAAATTTTTTATAAACACCATTTCCCAGACTACTGACCTATCAACATGATGGCGAGGCTCCCTCTTCTCTCCCATTCATGTATCCTGACATGATCAATGATGATATGCCTTCAATTAATGTCATTCAATGTTAGGATGATGAGTCCATCCTCACCTACCTTGGTGCAGAAGACTCTTATATTCACCGGTCGTTACCCTCCAAGACACAAACCATGTTGAACAAATCGACCATCGAAATCAACATTAATACTTAGGATGACCCACACATCCTAAAGATCGGCCAATCTTTAGATGCTACTGAACAGAAGCCTTCACCTCTTTCCTTCGGGACCATAGCAACGCATTTGCTTGGTCCTATGCCAATATGCTTGGTATCAATCCTAAAATTGTGGTTCACAATATTGTAACCATTCCTGATGCCAAACCTATCAAACAAAAGCTACGGAAAATGCATCCTCGCATTACTCTTTTGGTCAAAGAAGAGCTTCAGCGCCTTCTCTCGGTTTCCTTCATTCTACCCATTGATTATCCCCAATGGATTTATAACATCGTTCCTATCATGAAAGCAACAGGGGACTCCACATTTGCATGGATTTCCGTGACCTCAACCTCGCTTGTCCCAAAGATGATTTCCCACTACTAGGCATTGACCAACTAGTTGATCTCACTATTGGCCATGAAATGTTATCACTCATGGATGGTTTCTCAGGCTACAATCAAATATTACTAGCTCCCGAGGATCAACACAAGACTGCCTTCATCACCCCTTGGGGGACTTTATGCTATCGAGTCATGCCCTTTGGTCTCAAAATGTTGGTGCTACATATCATCGGCCATGAATTACATATTCGATGACATCATGCATCACATATTGAGGATTATGTAGATGATCTGCTTTCCAAATCCAAACATCAAATTGAACACCTACCCATTCTTAAAGTCATATTTGACTACCTCATCAAATATTGTGTTCATCTTCAACCGAAAAAATGCGTCTTTACGGTACTTTCCAAGAAACTCCTAGGTTTCATCATTTCTTTACATGGCATAGAAGTCAATCCTGCTAAAGTCAAGGCTATCCTTGAAATGCTACCACCCACTAATCTCCGTCAACTTTGCAGCCTACAAGGAAAATTGCAATCAATTCGTCATTTTATCTCCCAGCTTTCTGAACTGATGTCAACCATTCCATCATCTTCTCAAGAAAGATGTTTCATTCAAATGGGATGATGACTACCATAAAGCCTTCAAAGCCTTGAAACAATACCTACTTCAACCACCAGTGCTCATTCCTCCTAAGGATGACCAGCCCTTCTACCTATATATTTCCACCACTGACCATTCTCTAGGTGCCATGCTCACTCATCACGACAACCAACACCAAGAGCAAGTGGTTTATTACATAAGTTGTACCCTTCTTGACTACAAAACTAGATATACCCACGCCAAAAAACTTTTCCTATCCTTAGTTTTTATCACCACCAAACTCCGCCATTACCTACTCAACCACAAAACCTTCATCATTACTAATACTTGACCCATTACACTACATGTATGCCAAACCTTATCAAAATCAACGTGCCACACGCTATCTTATGCTTCTAACCTCGACCTCAAATTAATCCATCAAAAGATCAAAGGCTAAACTATTGCTGACCAATTGGTCGATGCACCCATTTCTGGGGATCAACCCTCTCACTTAGACTTTCTAGATGATTCTATTACTACCCTTTCCCTGGATGAACCCACTTACCAAATGACACTCTTCTTCGATGCTCCAAGTTTTAGTGTGGGGGTGGGGCTGGTGTTATCCTCATTTCACTTGATGGTGAACCTATGCCTTTGTCTTTCAAACTCAATTTTGATTGTACAAACAATATTGTTGAATACGAAGCACTCGTATTGGGTCTCTAGGCTTCTTATGCCTTAGATGTTAAGTCAATCAACATCTTTGGTGATTCTCAGTTGGTCATAAACCAAGTCAATGGTATATACTAGTTTCATAATGAGATACTTCAAAAGTATAAGAATCATGTGGACATACTTTTGACCACCTTCAACCATTACACCTTCAAACCACCCCACATTCTACCAATAAATTTGTAGATACCATGGCCTTGCTTGGCTTCTCAGATACATGCTTCGCCACTGACTCTAAAATATTTGTCACCATACAAAGACTACAATCACCCTCTTATTTTCCTCATGAAGTTTACTCTATTAGAACTTCTACTCCTGACCCAAGTGACCTTTGGTATAAGTAATACATAAACTATCTTTCCTATCTATTTTACCTTCCGATCTCACTCGTAATGGAAAACATGTCTTCCTTAAAATGTTCTCACGTTATGTCATCATGGGTGGTCTTCTTTACAAACACGGTTTTGACAACATTCTCTTGTGATGCCTTACCAGTTTTGAAATTCCTTACACCATTAAGGAAGTCCACAATGGGATTTTGGAGGCCACTTTAGTGGTCTCACTATCACAAAATGCATTCTTCGCCTAGGCTATTACTGGCCATCCCTGAACCATGACTGTTGTGATTATGTCAAACACTACGTAAAATGCCAGCAACATGTTAATATCCATCACACCCCTATTCATGCCTTACAAGTTGCACATGACCTTTGGCCTTTCTCTCAATGGGGTTTGGATCTTGTCAGTGAGATCAACCCCCATTCTTCATAATGCCACCAATGGATCATAACTGCTACTGAATATTACACTAAATGGGTAGAAGCAATTCCCCTCATTTTTACCAAAGCCAAGAAAATATGTGAATTCATCAACCATCACATCATCTGTCACTTTGGTGTCCCTCACCGCATTATCACTGATAACAAAAAACAATTCAAAAAAAAACCCTACGCAAACTATGTGATGCTTTTGGCATCCAACTTAGTTTCTCATCACCTTATTACCTACAAACCAACGGTCAAGCTGAATCAACCAATAAAACCTTGAAAAAATTCTTATGAAGGTGGTCAATGATACTAGCAAGGATTGGCATACACACATTTCTTTCACCTTGTGGGCTTACCACACTAGTATTCACACTTCGACTGCTGCCACCCCCTTTTCTCTAGTCTATGGTACTAAGGTTGTCTTACCTCTCGAAGTCCAGATTCCATCCCTTTGCATCTCACTACAAGACATGCTCAATTTCGATGAATTTCTCCAGGATCATTTGGTGCAACTTAAATTATTAGATGAACGTCATCTCAATGCCCTGGACCATCTCTAAATCTACCAAAACGTATCAAACGTGCCTATGAAAAATGTGTTCACGAATGAACCTTTCAATTCGGTGACCTCATCCTGAAGGAAAATCAACATGTAACCAAAGAGGAGAAAAGTAAACGGGGAAATTTTCTCCTAATTGGCTTGGACCCTATATCATCACCCATGCCTATGGATCGGTGATTATCGTTTGTCTTCACTTGAAGGTAAACCCGAACCTAAGCCCCTTAATGCCTTGCATCTTTGACCATTTTATTTTTGATATCAAGTCCTATATCACTTTTTGTCAATTGATCACTCGTCCCTTGAGCGTTGTTCACCTTCCATTATTACCCATTTTGAGGATCCATGACTAAACAAGAATCATGTGACTACCCATCACCTTTTATCCTTGTCTTCAATATGTGTACCACGGCTCTGCTCATAGCATAGCATGATTCTCATGGATACTTTTTGTCTTCTTCAAGATGGAATCCCATGGTCGTTCATCACTCAAAACCACCTCTTTCACAGTTAATCTTTGTGTACTACGATCTTGTCTTCTAAAATAGGAACCTAATCATCCTCTATAATCTTGTCCATGACTTAAATGTCTAAAAACAAAAAGGGATACAACTCCTTGAGTCAAACTTCCAGAAAAATATGACTCCCTCAAAAGGGACATCTCTTCTCCATATTCTACCACTATCAATAGACTACTCCCTCGAAGGACAGCTATATATGGTCATTACAAAAATATAATAAATATTCAGAAGCTTCCATCAATCATATTCACAAATATCTTAAGGAGATAATATATTCATCCCATATAGAATTCTCGCATCGATCAGTCTATTAAAAACAAACAAATCAAGAAAAATATGAAATTTTTGTCATGGACTTTCCTATTTTGGATTTTGGGTTTCTTGTTTCGAAATACACGTCGTTGTACACTAAGTTACGCTAAACCTCTCATTCTCACCTCCTTGTATTTTTCACCTAAATTCCTTGTTACTCAAGGGACTTGCCACAAACACGACATTTCGTGATCATGTGACTTTTCTTCACCCTTAAAATAGTCCATTATGCAAGGCTTATAGGGTCTTACGTTCATAAGCCCATCTAGGGTATGGTAGACTCATCAGGGTTCTTATCAATTAAGCAACTCTTTTACCACCTCTTACCATTCGCCTTCCTCATTACCTATTGATTATCCTATACAGACTAGATCCTCAACACATGTATTTAAAAATCAATCAACCATACCTACAACCTAAACTCAATCATGCCTATGACCTACATCACCCATGCCTAACACCTATCAAACCATTCCACTATTTCACCCTAATCTTCCCTAGCTTATGGGAGAACTACATCAGCCTGAGGTCCCTTTTTGCTAGGACTATGTAGGCAACACTCCGAGGGCATGGGGCCCTTAGAGGTTAGCTCGGCCACTCTCTACCCTAACCAATTCCCTCTCCCCTTTCCTATTCACATTCTACCCTTGTTAGTTTCCTTTTATATCAATAATTGGAAATTAAATCACACAAACAACAATTGCTTCACATATTTACCATCATCACTCATACATTCATTTCATCTTGTCTACCATTTCTTTACCATTATCATACATTTTCCTACAAAACATCTTAACATGATCCACATCATCATTAATTGCACAAATTCATGAATTAGAAACTCACCCATGCCTAAACCAACCTAAACTCAACCATACCTAAGTCAACCTGACTTAGTCCATGCCTATAACCTAACTCAATCCATGCCTATGACATGAATCCATCCATGCCTATGACCTGACTCAATCCATGCCTATGACTTGACTCCATCATGCTTGAACCGACCTGACTCCACCATGCCTAAATGACCCTGACTCCATCATACTTAATTCACCTAGTTTTCATCACATACACAAATAATAATGGAAATTAAAACAAGTACACCATCCATAGTATAAATATCATCATCTATAAATCATGACATATGTGTATACATACATATGTACATAGATACAAATGAATACAAAAATCTCAAACACCCTCAAGTATATCCTCACCATCTTTAGCACGCAGCCGATATATTATCACAACAAATATACAAAACCCTCGTGTACATCCTCACCATCTTTGGCACACAGGCCGGTATATGATCAAAATCAATCAACCCTCATATACATCCTCACTCTCTTGACACACAGGCCGGTGTATATAAAAATTAAAACAAATACATCAAAATAGAGGTCCACATGGCTATTAGGCATCATCCTATCAGATATCCTCCATCTCTATCTCCTCGTCTCCTCCTCCTCGACTCCTGTATGGCGGCCTGCTAACATCTCACCACCCATCATGGGTCGTGGCTAGGTCTCAGCAGGTACATCACCTGGGACTCGCCCCTGTGAACCGGTGGCCTCACCCTGACCCTGTCTCAGGGCTCACTACCCCCTATGCTCTCCACACTATGGGTGCACAACTTGGTCCTCTCACTCGAGGCCTGTTGTGCCCTGTAATCTCCATAGGATAGAAAATCTATCCCTGTGGCCATCAAAATATCTTGATAATATCTGGCCTCACCTAGGGCATCCTACAATCTAGCTACAGGTACTATCTGTGGTGGCCCCATTGGCCTATGACCCTATCCCTATGTCTGTGCCTATCATGAGGGACCTATCCCACTCCTGCCTATATTTAGGTCTGAAGAGTCACAACTTGTGCCTTTGTAATGTAGTGGAATAGCCTGCAAACCTATAACCTACGCCTGTAGGGCGGCCACCTATATCCCATCACCATCACCACCCTGTGTGCGGGTGCTTGTCCCTATGTTATCTAGGCCTATAAACTAGCCACCTATGCCTATAAAGTGGCCACCTCTACCTCTGTACCTATCAACTTTGCCCTACACCATCCCTAGCTTGTGTAATCAAGGTAGCCACTTGCTTCCCCTATAGGGCATCCCTCTAAATAGTGATGGTGGCTAAATCTGGTTGCCCGACCTTGGCGGTACTACTCGTAGGTGTGCATCCCACCACTATCTATATCTGTCACCACCCGACATCATCGATCCACCAGTCTCTCACCTACTCCTCCTACCCTATAGGCACTATGTATGGGGCAGAGGCAATGGCCTCTCCACGTCATCCCTCCTATATTGTGGGAAGGGTGGAGGTATATCCTACGATAGCTCGAACTGTCATCTAAAATTGTCTATAGGTATCATCTTGTGCTCTCAAGACATTTCCCCCTCTCTATCCATTTGAGAATTTGTAGCTCATGTAGCTCCACTTACTTCTTCCCATATGATGGATAACCCACATAGGGCCTCCAAATGATGTCCACGCCGAACAACCCTCTCCAATAAATGCCTATAGTAGGCAACATCATGAGTCACCCTGGTCACTTGATGCTCTCTAATAATAGGTACCCATCACTATAGCCCACTCAAATAAAACCTGGCCTCAATGCATCAGCCCGGGCATACCAACTATGTGCACACACACAATATACTCATATTCCCAACAATGAAGTAGGAACATGCAACATTAGTTGAACCTCCATAGGTGCCCATATGCCCATAACTCCATATATAGTTGCACTAGGAATGTTTGCGCCCATGCAAAATGGGTCCTGTTCACCACCATATCATGCAATACCCCCATCAATGATTATGAGAATCTCCCACCCTCTGCATCTGGTAGTGTAAAATAGTAGATTACCTCCATCAACAACACTACTAGCCTAGTCTCCTCTGGACGAGCCAAGTACATATCTCCATAGCTCTTGCTGGTGTTATGAAACCTCATCTCCACCAACCCCTCGCCAAATACTATGAGAATCAACTCCTCATATGCCTTTGAGGAGATCGAATATACCTACGTCCCTAATATCGGTAACTGCAAGATCCTATACACATCCTCCAGGGTGACTGTGATCTCACCCATCAGTAGATGGAATGTGTTGGTCACCGAATCCCATATGTCGATGAGGGAAACCATCAAACTAGGCTGTCGGACTACATGTTGGTAGCGTTTGACCCCAATCAGGCCAACCTCTACAACATGTCACCAATCCTCAGCTATCACACCTCCTCAAACCATCACGAGTAGGGGTGGCACCCTATCTCGCATCCGCAGCTGGTCTCTCACCTACATCCAACAAAACATCACATTAATACACCTTAATCATACCCATAATCACTCTTGACACTTCACCTACACCTATTACCCTCCCTCTTTTTCCCCTCATAACTTACCTTCTTATCACATATTCTATCTACCCACCCCAACCCTCACCCACTATCGATCATACCATACCTCTTTTAACCTCTTACCCATGCTCTGTTTTTCATCACCACAATCTTTTTTTTTCCCACTGTCTATCTCACCCAACCACCCTAGGGCTCTTTTGGCCCCTTTTTCTCCACATGATGACCAATATCGGTAACTCCTAACCGACCACAATCTCTCCCAAACCAGCATCGGTCACCTTATCTGTGACCAATACTGGCTCGACACCACTGACGTCGGCCACTCCTTGACCGATGATGGTCACTATCGCATAGAAATCTGCAACATTCAAAACCCCCTTTTTTCCTAAAACACTCCCTTCTTCTCACCCATTCCTACCTAACTCTACCCTCAACTCCTCCCCACCCCTTGTTCACCTAACCACACCTCTCCCCATTCTTATTTTACCCAATTTTCCTTCCCAAATTCAAATCCCCTTTTCCCCCAAAATCTCGTATTCCTTCCCTAACCTATATACCCAATCTACCTCCCAAACCAATGCAAGAGATTAAATCTTACCTCATCGTGGTGTCATCTTTGTGGTGGCACATCGTGCCACTGTAATGGTGGTCCACCCGATCTCTCTCCTACCTCTTCCATGTCCAATCACCAAATTCAATCCTCTTGCCCCCACCCAATCACAATCGATCCCCTTGTGCTCATGAACCCGTTTACCTGGCTCCTCTAACCAACCGGATCCTCTCCACCTTAGCAGGATATCATCCCTCATCTTTTCCTCTCGAAAAGGCACAACTCATTCAGTGCTCTATCATTTTCACAAAATCCAAACCATACAAATGAATCCATCTTATATGAATTTTTTCTTTTTATATACCCATGTCGACCTAACCACCGTCGGTTATACCTAAACCAAAATTGGTCTTGTGCCCTAGCTCACCGTGGTCGGTTATACCCAGACCGACATCGGTCATCTATCCCCAAAAAACCTTGATCAACTTACCTCGACAGTCAACGATTATGTATGACCAAAATCAATTACTTGTCATACTCTTGCCTCTACCCTTTCCCCACTTCTAACCCCACTTAACAAACCTAGCTACCATTTGACCTTACCCACCCTTATTGCAACCAACCTCCATGCCTACCTTACCTATTCTTGCCCTTAATTATGTTTTAGGACTTGTTATTTTACCCATACCTCAGCCCTACCCGTGTCGTGACCTAGCTACTTGGACCCAAAACATTGTTAGTGACATGTGAACTCATGTGCTTGTTATACCTTACAACACTATTACCCATGTTATTGACCTAATGACCTTACCTTGCCTCTTGCCATGACCGTTTATCCTGACCCAACCTTTGGTGTATCGGAACATACCTAAATATTTTTACACCTGACCTGGGAAGTGCTTCCGCACCATATCCTATACCTTAGATATCATAATCACATCAACCTTGTTTGGATAAACCTATCAACCTTAGACAATGTAGAGTTTACAAGTTCTTCAACCTAGTACCGTGTTGCAATTTATACATGTGTGTGTGTTTGATTGTTACTACCTTTGACCCTGGCCCATTACCTAGATTACCCGATTGGACCTTTACCCCCTTACCCCCATTGTCCACCTTCCTCTTCATCACATTCACCTTTTATCAAACCACTCACCAATTCTATCTTCTACCACATCAGTTCCTAGTTTGAGGGGGATCACCTTCACCCACACATGGGGCAACCACATCTTATTTTTGTCAGCGTCACTTACCAATACAAGCTACACAACAAAAAGGGGCAAAATGTAGACACCAAAATTGGGTCACACTCCCCTTGGTCCCTCGTTAAATAATCAACTCAAACAGACTCACCTAACCATGGCCACTTACACCCCACACTAATATTAATTAAATTAAATTAATCCATGTCCTCACAATATTTATTATTTAATTATCCTAATTAAGATAATTCCCACCCCACCACCTCACCTAGACACCTCACCTAGCCACCTCACCCTAAATCTATTCTTAGTATGTTGTCATAACTAACTAAGACCTAACTAAACCCTAAAAATCAATGCCTACATCCCCTCTAACCACATTCCCATAAGAAAAGGTAACTCCCACTCTTTCCTGGATGAATAGAGAGATCTGGTGGAAATCATTGCCATGATCTCCTATTTTTAGTAAACCTAGGGAATCCCACCTTAACCGACACCGGTCACCCCTGAACCGACGCTGGTCAACCCGGAACCATCATCGGTTACCTTTTATTCCCTTTGGTAACCTTATTTTGAGGTTGGCACATTCTGAGAGCAAGAAAGAAGATCAGAGTTGCATGCAAGTAAAAACCAACATCCTTTCACGTATCTAAACATCTAGATCCATCACCAGACTGATTTTGGAAGCATTGCACTCATGGAATCATTATGGGAGCCACTACTACGATATCCAACACCATTCTTTTGATCAACAGCCACCTCCATTCAGCCATAAAAATCTACATCATAGTAAGTATATCTCTACCAACATTGTCTATTTCAGCATAGTTAACTTTTTTCATTCCTATCATTAGTTTATACTTTGCATGTTCATTCCTCCATTGCTTAATAGCTTGTAATCTCACCATTTCCCTTACCCACACCACCAAATCATCATTCCAACATAATATTCATTTTTGAGTGTACTTGATACCTCTACAGACCTCCCCATTCACTCTCACAAACTTTATTTGACCTCATATCACCCCTTCCATTTAATCTATTTTGAGTTTCTTTTACCTCGACCATACCGATGCCTGGTTATCCACAATCATTGTCGGTTCTACCTAAACCAACATCAGTCACATTTAGCCGATGTCGCTCTTTGTGTTTTACACCTTAACCAAGAAAAGACCCAACAATCACCCTACCAATTGACCTAAATAACCTAGAATTAGACCTTGACCATCTCTAGTACCTTGATAGACACCTCACCTCTCAGATCCAACTATAGCCTAGCTTGTTGTGATTGGATTTGCTTATTGTACTTGAATGAGATACCTAAATCATATCAACTATAGTAGGACTTTGTTTATTTCTCACATTAACTTGTTTTAAATAGTGGATTGACAGTTGTCTAGGAAGTATCACACTTCCTAGAACTAGCATACGCTAGGCAGTCCACTATCATATATCATTTAACTATCTTTTTGTGGTCTTATTTTCTATTACAGGTAGTTCCTCCTAGCCAAAAGGAATCTCTCACATTCAACTATGTATCAAGAAGTCAAAACATGTGTAACAACCATCAACCGACCATCATTTAATAGGTATTCTTCCTTGGCCCTTACCCTTATATGTTTTGTCATTTCAAAAAGGTAAAGAAAATGGTGAAACAATCGTATACCCTTGATCTTGGGATCATGTCGAGGCTATAGGTTTTGGTAGGATGAGATATTATTGGGGGTTACATAGATGTATTATTTTCATGTTAGCTTTACTAAAGCTATGGAATCCCTCCACCAACACTTTTTGGCTACCTACTAGAGAGATTACAATCACTCTAGAGGATGTTCATTACATCCTAAGATTACCTATCTAGGGTGAGGGTGTTTATCTCATCACTGAGGAGTAGAAAGATGATACTATGACTAGATTATATGGGGATGATGCAGGGGATATCATACTAGAGTCAAGGGGTTTTCTTATGCTATATCATATTTAGCGGAGAGAGCTGGTCATACCCAAATGACCATGATGATGATGGCCATTCTTTGCTATGTATTTCTAGATTCAGTAGATGGTCAGTTTCCTTGATGATGACAGGAGTTGTAGCTGAGATGATGGAGGATAATACTATTTTCGAGTGGGTTCTTACCCTTCTTGATCAGACATATTGAGAGCTATGCACCTAGAAGGTCCACAAGAGATATGGTATTGACATTTGATTTCTACTATAGGCTTGGGATTTTGCACACATTGTTATTGCTAGACCAGTGGGATTTCCTAAGGTGATTGGTGATGAGCATAATAGTTTTATGATATGGAGGGAGGATGTCGGATAGAGGCTAAAGAGGAGGAGATCGAGATACTATAGAGATTTATTATCTAGACTACTTAATGGTGATGTGGTATGGAGGCCATACCTAGATTTTCCATTTTGGCCCAAGTTTGCTGGTGAGTTGGTTGGTTTACAGTAGCCTGTGTGGGTGGAGGCTTTCCAACTAGGGGAGCATGAGTTAATTAACTTTGAACATATTAGGAGACAATTTATATTAACACATGGAGTGCTAGAGGAGCCCATACAGTATAGGCAGGAGGATGGAGACAGAGACTCCTAGAGTAGTTGTGACAGAGCCTCAGGTTATCATTGATCAACAGGGGGTCATGGGTCCCAATGATGATGGAAAAATTCTTCCTATTGATGATGCTAGAGCGAATCCAAATTATACAACATGGTGGACCCGTGTATTGAGGATATTTGATAGGGATCAGATCTCAGAGAGGGCAACACAAAGAATCAGATGAGTGAGTTCCCAAGAATTAAAGGCAACATTAACATAGGAGGTAGTGGAGGGTGATAGTGAGGAGGATGGTGATGATGAGTTGGCGGTATCCATAGTAGTAGTGATGGATGAGAAGGTTGTAGTTGATGGTGAGAGAGATGTGGCTAAGAGGGAGAGGGATGAACTTATTGGTATCTAAGACACATTAATTCCCAAGCGAGATGGTTTGATCACTGAGTGGGATGGACTTGGTACACGTATGAATTAGGCTATTCCATATAGAGATCTATAAAATATTCAAATGGAAATGATGAGGAAGGCCTTAGGGAATACCAAACCTTCTATTTTCGGTGTAGAGTTGGCTGATATGGCTCAAAGAGCATAGGCCAGTGGGTAGAGACTTGGTGCTAGTGGATCAAGGCCACCTACGAGATCTGGGACAATTTCTAGGGATCATTATGAGTCAGTGTAGGCTGAGTTACAATACTATATTGATATGGTGACTCATGATTTTTTGAATGCGGTTTTTATGCAAACCATTTGATTGGTAAGGTGGCAGCCCTACTATTAGTGGTGCAAGTGTAGGTCACCTTCCTTAGAGACCTGAGTGAGTAGGTTATAGTGAGGGAGAGGTTAGAGGAGATACTGGTGTTGTGGGTGGTGCTATAGTAGCTAGGGGTAGAGGTGCTCAGGGAGGAGAGGTTAGTACAGTCCCTCACTATTAATCCCTTGGAGATTTTTAGTTTACTAATTCATGATATGTAGTTGTATGGCTCATGGAAGCCCATTTTTGTATGATGTATTTTGACAATATGGCTCATAGAAGCTTATTTTTTTTATAATGATTTATATGGAATTTAATCGATATATATGTAGATGATGATGAGGTTTTATGATTTATATTTTTTATTTTCATGAGTAGTTGATTTTTATGGTTATGTATATTTTTAATTTGGATGTGTTTATGGTTTTTGAAAAGTATGATTAAATTGAACAAATTAAAATGTGATATGATTTTTTTTTTATCAAAACATGGCTAAATAAAATAAGATAAACATGAAGTTATTGTCCAATCATGGATTTAGTACATATGTGATGGGTTTTGAAAGCTTGGACACTATTGCACTTATAGCCTTTAAAAAATGTTAAATACAATCATCAATGGATAATTACATGGTTCTTAATAAATGTGGGGTTTAATGAATGTCCTTATTTAAGAAATAAGGGGAGTTTGAACAAGTATAGATTAATGGGGGGAAATATATTATCCTTTTCCACAGGTCCAAAGGGAGATGCCCCAACTTTACTTTTGATTTGTAAGAAAACTGATCAATGCGGAAAGTTTGCTATAAGGGGAAATCTGATCAATGCGGGAAGCTTTCCTGGATACTTTTGATAATGTATTTTTGAAGGCTAGTTAATGTGGGAAACCTTATTTACATGGGTATCCATCCTTCAAGGGTATGGTTTACGATCTATATTTTATATTTTACATATATTTGTCCTTCAAGGGATCATTCTATGAATTTGATAAGTAGTTTTCCTTCTAGGTATCAATCTACTTTTTTATTTTTGATAATAATTTTCAATATTTTCCTTCAAGTGATCGGTATATTATTTTTGTGACTTGTGAGAAATGCATCCAAATGAATTTTTATACACATTCTTTTGAGCTGAGGTTAAAACCCTAATAGACCATTGCGAGGAGGGGAAGAAATCTATGTATAGTACCTACATGTGTTCCCTAAGACATATATTTGGTTGATTCACAAGCTAGATGGAAGTAATGATTGTGGGGTTCCTACTAAGGAGGAACTTATCCATGTGAAAGATGCAATGAACAGAGTCATGGTTCTCATCTTTAAGGTGTTTTACGATAGTGACGGATGACCACATACTTTCAAATCACTATTGTGATATGATGGATGGTTTTAATGGAATGATAAGATGTAACTATTGTCATGATGATAAATTATTTAACAATAGAAAGGCCACAAGTGCAAGGCATTCCAAGGTTCCACTTCAAGTTCACCATTAAGAGAAGTGAGATGATACACTCCTAACCCATATTTATGAGTAATAACATATGGACCGTTCTAATTAGGGGAAAAATTTCCACGTTTACTCCACTCTAATTGAGTGACATTTTGATTTTCTTTAAGTACAAGATCACAAAATATAAATTCATGTTCTTTGATATGTTTGTTATATGCTTGTTTAATGTGTTCTTAGTAGACTTGATGATGTTTAAGAGTCATTAGATGTTTTTCATCTAATAGTTCAAGTTGTGTTAGACGTTCTTGTTGATATTATTCATCAGGAATGAAATCTTTGAGTGAAACTTGAAGTGAAGGGATTTGAATTTCAAGAGGTGTGATGGCTTCAAAGCCATAGACAAGTGAACAGGGTGTGGCTCCTATAGGTGTGTTGTTGCTAGTTCGATATTCCCAAAGAGAAAATGGGATTTGTAAATGCCAATTTCTTCCTACATTATTTACTATTTTCATAAGGATTTTGTTGAGTGTTTTATTAGAGGCTTTATCATGTTCATTTTCTTAAGGATAGTATCATGATGAAAAGCTAAGTTTAATGTTAAAAGTGTCACAAAGCTTTTTAACTTCTTTATTTTTGAATGATTTTTCATTATCTAGGATGAGTTTAAATGGGATTTCAAAATGACATATAATGTGTTGATATATAAAATTGATAATAGGTCCTGACTTAGTTGATGTTAAAGGGATAAATTCAACCCATTTAGTGAAATAATCAGTGCCTGTGATAATAAAATGATGTTTTTGAGATGATTTTGGGTTAATGGATCAAATGAGGTCTAATCCCTATTAAAAAAAGGGACAAAGGTCTTGAGCAGGTTGCAATGCTTGATTAGGAACATGGATAAGATCTAAATTAATTTGGCATTTCACACACTTTTAACATACTTATAACAATTCTTGGTGATAGTAGGCCAGTAATACCCTAGACGTATAATACATTTAGTAATTGAATTTTTGCTGAAATGGCCTCCACAAATGTCATCATGGAATTATTCGATGGATTTAATTGATTCATATTAATTAATGCACATTAATAAGATTCCTTCAAAACTACGTTTGTAAAGAATACCATTAATAATGAAAAAGTGAGTTGTGCATTGAATAAATGAATGTCTAGTGTTATGTGATAAGTTAGATGGGATTTTGGAATCAACAAGATATTCATGGATTTGATTATACCATGAATCAGTTGGATTATCATCAACAACGTGAATGGGAGGAAGCTCATTTTTGTGTGAAGGGTGATACAATCATTGAATGACCACAGATAATTTAGTGCTATCTTTTGACTCTTTGGTTTTTAATGTGATAAGGGATCCTAAAGAGGCCATTGTATCAGAAAACCTATTAGAAGATTATCAGATGGCTTGATGGTGTAGCGGTCAAAATCACCAAGTATAAAGTTGACATTGATTTTATATTTTTGTAGAATTTCATTTTACATTGATATTCTCCCTTCACTTGGCTGATAAAAAGTTGTCTCCATAAATGTCTAAGATATGAACACCTAGAAGAATAGCGGTAGTAAGTCCCATGATCAAAGATTCATACTCTACCATATTATTGGTACATTCAAAATTAGGTTTAAATGATAAAGGAATAAGGATACCCCAAGGTGGGATGATAATGATGCTAGCTCCTCCCCCTTATTAACACTTGGAATCGTTAAAGAAGAGAGTCATCTTAACAGGGACATGAATTCGTATTCATCACATTACTAATGGATTTATAAGGAAAGTGCTCATGAGGAAGTCGATTATCTAGTAAAGGATCATCGGCAAGCTGATTTGTAATGGCTTGGCCCTTAATAATTTTTTTCTATATGAAATCAAGATCAAATTCAGTCATAAGCATAAGCCACCTAGTAATACAATCACTATGATATGGATTAGAATGTATAGGTTTGAGAGGATTAAAGATAGTGACAACATATGTTTTATGATTAATAAGATAATGATGTAACTTAGAAGTGGTGAAGTATAAAGCACAACATGACTTTTTAACTTCAGTATAATGAGTTTCATATTCATTGAGTGTGCAATACTTTAATATACGACTTGTTCTCGACCATGATTATCATGATGAGTGAGCATGGCTCTGAGAACATGTTTTGAAGAAGATATGTATATGTAAAATGGTTCTCCTTCATGTGGCGAAGTGATAATAGGTGGTGATAAAATATAATGTTTAATCTCCTCAAAATCCTTCTAACAATCATAATCCCAATGGAAATCTATGTCCTTACAGAGGAGGTGATGAAAAGGATGACAATAATCAGAAAGTTTTGATATGAAATGTCATATCGACTATAATTTTCCCTGAAGGCTACATAGTTGTGTAAGGTTAGATGGTGCAGGCATTTCAATGATGGCCTTAACCTTGGATGGGTTGAATTCAATACCTCGATAGATATGATAAGCCCTAGAATTTTACCAGTTTGGATACCAAAAATATATTTTAGGGGTTGAGATGAAGACAAAATTGGATGATGAGAGTAAATATTGATTCGAGGATAATAATATGATCTTTTTCGTTGTTTGGAATTTTGTAAAAGGTAAGCAAGATAATATTTGATTGTTTTGTGGATGAGGTCATGAAAAATATAAGGCATGGCTAGCTGATAGGTAGCTCCTGCATTTTTTAGGCCAAATGGCATAACGTGGTAACAAAAGGTTCCCTAGGGGGTAATGAAAGAGGTTTTATGTTGGTAATTGGTAACAACAATAATTTTATTATAACCTCAAAAACCATCCATGAGGGAAAGCATTTCATGGCCAACTATTAGGTCAACAAGTTTATCTATATTTGGAAGGGAGAAATCATATTTTGGATAGGTGAGATTGAGATCCCTGAAATTTGTACAAATGCGTAACTTACCCGATGCCTCGGTTACAAGAATAATATTAGAAACCCATTGTGGATAATCAATAGGTATAATGAAGTTAGAATATAAAATGTGTTGTAACTCTTCTTTAACAAGAAGAGCTATGTGGGGATGCATTTTGTGAAGTTTTTGTTTGATTGGCTTAGCGTTTGGATATGTGACAATATTATATACAACAATAATTGGATCAATTCTAGGCATATCACTATATGACCAGGAAAAGGCTTGATAATATTTTGATAAGAAAAAGCTGAATTCATCTAAGTTTTTGGACTCAATAACTGGAAAACCTTAACTATACGAGGATCTTGAGAGGTTCCTAGGTTAATGTCAATGGTGGATTTGTTAAGGAGATTTGGTGTTTTGGATGGTAAATTATTCTAAAGGAAATGATCCTCAGCTCCCATATATGCAAGGATATCGTGATCATCCTGACACTGAAGGATATTTATGACAGGCGAATCCTCAACTATTTTTGGCTAAAGAAGAGGTATTTTTTAGACTCTTGGTTGGATTGATAAGTGAGCGGTCCTAAAGATATAGTATTAACTAAAAACAAGTTAGGTGGGATGGGGACAACATCATCTAGGTCTATAGGGTCTTCAAAGGATGTTAAGGATGACAATTCTAATCCAGTAATGAGCACATACCATTGGATGTAGTAGCCTCTAATGTTTCTGAACTAAATTTTTTATAACCTAAACCATATTTTTCATAGGTTTTAAGAGAACATTGGACAACGACATCATGTATTCCCTCTTCATAATGTCCAAGTCCAAAACCTCTCCTTGCGTAATGGTGAAGATACATATAGGTGAATTTTGGATTATCTAAAGATTTGAAATCTAAAGTAAAAGGCTTGGTATGGTGGTGATCAAAAGTACAAGATGAAGGATGATCAACTCCCCCATAGAAAAAATTCATTTTGAGATAAGTTGGACCATAAGAGATAACATCTCCCACATTAGGGTCATACATGGGTTGTTTGTTAGGAGACCATAAAGTTTTGGTGGAGGAATGTGATTAAGGATAAGGATACGATATCCATCTAGTGTGAGGTGTTGTATAGCATCACTAAGGGAAGAATCATTTGGTAATTTGGAAGAAGGAATAGACATGCTAGTGGAAGCTTCATTAGATGACTCGGACATGGATTTGGGAACAAATACATCATTTGGATGATACATCATGTAACAATCGGAAAAAGTATTCATATCTATGGGAACATTGAATGTTGACCCTCATGTTTTTACTTGAGACAACGATGAAGATTCGATGGAACACATCCCATAATGTGTATCCATGGACGTCCTAATAACATATTGTATTGAAAATCTCCTTCTATAATATAAAAGAGTTTTGGGAAAGTTTTTACGCCAAATTTTAGCGGTAAGATGATGGTGCCTAACATGGGTGTGATAGTTTCATTGAAGGATCATAATAAAACTAGCATTTGGGAGAGAATAGTATTGGGTAATTTAAGTTAATCAAAAGCAAGGGAGGAGATAATGTTAATAGCAGCACCACTATCAATCATTACCCTTTTCATACGAAAGTCATTAATTTGAGCTATGATGAAAAGTGGTAAATCATGATCTTCTGTTTGAGGGAAGGTATATCAAATGATTCAAATGATATGGTGGAAGATTCTTTAAGAGATCCTACAAAGTTTGTAAAAGATGATGGATCATTTGAATGTAATGTTATTGATTGGAGGGCTTCAATCATTATTTTTGTGTAAAGTGGTGATGTTTGTATGAGTTCATATAATGAAATTTTGACAGGATCTTGATGTAATTGCTTAATGAAAAGATTTTGTATTACGGTGGAAGTTAAAATTGGTGCAGTGAGGATAGACACCTTATTAATAGGTGACATTGCTCCAAACCAAATGTTTTGAGAATAACCAAAATAGATAATTTATATTTATCTGATGGGGCAGCTATTTATGGTGGTGGAAGTATAACTATGTAATTTTTATCTTTCTTAGGCTCAAATGAGTATGTGTCATAGTTTTGTGCATGAGTAGTAATATGTACAACATTAACTTGATGAGAAGGATTTTTAGACATAGGTTCCTTAGATTTTGATAAAGGTGATGATGATGTTGATGTTAATGTTACATGTAGTTTGGAAGGAAGAGAAGATGTTGATGTTATATGTGATTTAGCAGGGAGGGACGCCGTATTTTTCAACTTTTGTGCAATCATGTGGAAGGATTTATGATTTTTAATAGAATGTCCTCATGTTCTATGATATTTGCATGAGATGTTAAATTCAAACCAAGTGGGTTTCCATCCTCACGGATCAGGTAATTTTGGTGGCGTAATGTGATGAGTGATTACAGGAGGAGGTCTTCCAAGATAGATGCATAACTCCCTTTTGGTCCATATAAAGATGAAGTTTAGATATCTCATCTTTTCATGGAGGTGAGAGTTTTACTAAGGATCATCATTTTATTGGTTCTGAAGGACTCTTAGGTGTTGGGATGGATAAGGGGCGAGAGCCACATGTAATAGTTTTATAGATAGGATTTGGTATTGAAATAATAGGGTGATTTATAGGTATAAAATACTAAGGACCATGTGGGGATTCTTATCTAGAGGGACATAATAGGGGCCTTTAATATTTTGAATGGTGTCTTGTTCATGAGGTCCGTTATAGAAGCTAAGTTGGCAGGTCCTTGTATGACAAGAGAATTGCTTACGGTAGAAATAATTTTTCTAGGGGTAGGTGGAAGAAAGGGTGGAGGACCATAGAAACGGTATGTTTCATCATAGTATGGGCTCCTAAAGATGTGAATTATGCCTTGATTATTAGGTCCTTTTCAGGTTTTAGACGTACTAGGTGAGTTGTTGAATTTGATGCTAATGGAGGAAAAGGAGTTTGAATAGTGTGGTTAATGTAATCTAAATGATTTGCGGGTTTTGTCGATGTTAGATTACTTGTTTTTGTAGGAGGTGGATGAGTATGGCCCAAAGTTGGTTTAGGCGGAGATGGTTGTGTTAAGAATGTTTCACAAGGTATAATATTTATGTTTGCAAATAAGGGTGTAGTTATATATATATATATATATATATATATATATATATATATATATATATATATATATATATCACTAGAGGGTGGGATTGATAAGGATATAGGAGTGGTAATTAATTGTGATGGTGATGGAAATATAGCAAACATGAATTTGGTAAATACAAGTTCTGGTTGAATAAGTATTGTTGTGGTTGTATGTAAACATTTTTCAAGGGGTATGTTTGTTGACTAAATAGACTTAGACATTGATTCGATACGTAAAATTGTTAGTTTGATAGATGTGAATGTTGATTTGGTAGGTATTGGTGCTAATTTAGTGGGTGTGAGTATTGGTTCTATTTCAAGAACATGTGTTATTTTAGTAATAATATTTATGGTATGATGTCCAAGAATGATATTTGCTTGTGGTTGATCAGTGGATGGAGGATGATTTGGAAAGGGCTGTTTGAATATGTCAAGGTTTTGATTTAGGGGTGCATTAGGATTATCTAGGTGAAGTTCACCCTTATCAATCAAGTCTTGAAGAACATTGCGAAATGTACGACACCTTTCTATATCATGTCCTTTAACCCTATGGTATTTACAATAGTCATTATCTTGATACCATAAGAGCTTAGATACGAAAGTGTCAATAGGTCGAATAGGAGGGAGAGTTATCATAGTTACAGCTAGTAATTTATCAAATACTGCACTATAAGTCTCTCTAATTGGTGTGTAATTATGTTGCGGATGAGAACACTCAGCGGTAATATTTTCCTTATGAGCTAACTTAACTACATGACATTAACAGCTGATTTAGATTTTTCAGGACTAGAAGTTGACTTAGATGGAAACTCAGTTTGTAATTTCTTAGATCAAACATTAACACAACCATATTTTAAGGAATGAAATTCTAATTTACGGGCCATGGAAAGGATTCATTGAAGGTTTGGAATGATTGTATTTTTAATGTTGATGAAATGTGTTTAGCGCATGATCTATAGAAAACTTCAATCAACTTAGTTTGTGGAAATATAAAGGATAATTGATTGAGTGTGCCCCTCCAGTGGGCCAAAAAGTCGGTGATGGAATCATCTTCAAATTGTTTGATGTCATAAAGGTCATTAATAAAGACTTTGTGGGCTATATTTGTAGAGAAATGCTCTAAAAACCAAATGTGTGAGCTGTGTAAAGGAGAAAAGAGAATATTGTGGAATGATATTATACCAATCGAGAGCAAGACCAATAAGATACATAGGAAAGGTATTGAAAATGAGGGCTTGATCATGAGAAATCACATAACGAAGTGTGGTGAAATGTACAAATATGTTGTTGGGGTCCTCTATGATGTAGAATTTAATAAATTTAGGAAGCTACTAGTGAGGAGGATGTGTTTTGTATGGGACTAAGGGGTGGATGGTTTTATTATATATTTGGTCATAATATAGGGTATTTTTAGATGTAGAGGATGCAACCTCTAAAATTTATATACGGTTCATAAGATTTTGAAGGGTCGGTCTACGAAGATGGACCCAATTGGAATGTAAATGGTCAGGCAGTGAGTATATTTGATATTTTTGGGGAATGTTTTTCTGATAAGGAATGTTCTATTGAGGGACGTATTGCTGATAAGGAATATTTTGTTGAGGGATATATTGTTGAGAAGGAATAATTTATTGTTTTCGAGGATTTTTTTGAGGGATTTACTGTAGGGATGGGATACTTTGTTGATGTGGAGGAGTTTGTTGAGGGATGTGTTGTTGGGATTGGATACTTTGTTGTTTTGGAAGAGTTTTTGCAGAATGTATTATTGAGATAGGATACTCTGTTGTTGTGGAAGATTTTGTTGTGGAATGTATTGTTAAAATAGGATACTCTGTTGTTGTGAAGAGTTTTTTTGCGAGAATGTATTGTTGAGACGGGATACTCTATTTTTGTGGAAGATTTTTTTACATAATATATTGTTGAGATTCCAATGGTTGTGAAGATTATATATACTAATAATGAAACGAATGTGAGTAAGGAGGGTGTTGTTGAAAAACATAGCAGAGGATGCGAGAAATGGTGCTTGTTGTGGAATATATTGAGTAGGAGAGCTTGTGGTATAATGATTAATGGTAATGATTCTTGCTATGAATTATAAAACAAGATGAGTGGTAGAAATTGCACTAGTATTGATTAGGGGGCTTGATGTTGGGATATACATGGTAATATTTTTAATGTTACTAGATGGTTGAGACATAATAGTGGAAGCAGAAATAGAACTCATTGGAAGTGTTTAAGAAATTGAGGATGTTGGAGGGTGGATGTCAAAGCACTTGTATTACTTTATAGAGGTGTTAAACCCAGTAGAACGTTCGGTGAGAATGTGTGTTGTTGGGTGGTTATGTCTTGAGAGGAAACCATATGAAGACTAATAATAGGAATGGAAGATGCAAATTCTAGCATTTCAGTTTGACTTAGAGGTGGATATGAATGTATTTGTTGAATGAAAAGTTCTTGGTCTGAAATAAGTCTTGCAATAGTATAAGAGGATCGTATGAAGATGGTGGTTTGAGTATAGATTGTTGATTTGAATCGATGGGATGTGTAGAATCAAGATCACTTGAAAATGGTTTAGACTCAAGTTGTTGCGAAGGACCAGATAAAGGATAATAAACATGTACATAGGGCTATGGTGCAAATGGATGAAGTTGAACACCCCTAGCTACCAGATTGGCATTAAGGGAAATGGGGTTTGAATCCAACATTTCTTTGAAAGTAGGGTCTCCCTTTTTAAAGAAAGCGGTCTTTGAATTTTCGATTGTGAGTTAGGTGAGTATGGTGATTCAATATCTTTACTGTTCATATAATTTGAATTCTTGACTATGAAATTGACTTGCAGAGTGTAAATTTTTAATCTTATTTCTTCATTATATTGTTCCTCTATTTCATTCCAAGCTTGTTGGTCATCAATCAAAGGATTTGATGTAGCTGGTTGATGGAATGGATTTTTTGTTGCAATGGCATGGTAAATTATGGTGTAGATACAATAGTAGATAAAGGTGTAGGAAATGGTGTGGACAATGGAGTAGATAAAGATATTTTTTTGTTGTAACGGTGTGGAGATTGGTTGATACATACTCTCGGAAACTTGAATACGAGCTTGTTTTCTTGTTTGTACCATTATAAACACACACACACACACACACACACAAACACACACAAAGAATTACCTTTAAAAATGAATTAAATTGGGTTAATTATAATCAATAGTAAAAAGAAAAAAAAGAAAGATATATTTTTGAATTTTGTTGATTTGATTACAAGTGAAATGTGTAAAATGGTTAACGGAGGTCCTAGGAAATGGAAATATAGGGTTGGTTTGAGGTATGTTTAAGGGCAGAGTCCTCAATATACATGAAGGTACGTGAGGCACAAATCTATACTTGATTGTTGTTGATAAAAGCATGGTATTGGTTCCTACCCCCTCATTTCACGATCCTACAATGATAAAGGTGTCGGTGTTGAGCCAATATATACCGACAGATAGATGATTATACTCGGTTAGAACACCGAGTCGACTTCTCCTCTTGGTGATCAAATCCAAATAGGTATCCACCTAGAAAGGAATATTTAAATGCATTTTGATATTAAATTTATTTTGGTTGTTTGTGGGGAATAAATAGGTGAATGTAACAAAATATCCTCCTAATTAATTCTATGTGAAATAGGAAGGATGAAGAATTCATTTTAGATCCCAAAATGAATTTTTTATTTTGATGAAGACAATCAAACAAAATACAAAACTGAAAGTAAAAAGAAACTTTTAAGAACTCATTGTTAAACACTCCTTTTATATATATATTTAGAAAATTTTAAAGCAAGTAATCCAATAATTTAGCACACAAGCTTTCCAGAAAGAGTAACATGTAAAAAAGTTAGGAAAAACAACAAACAAGAAGCAAAATATAAATTGTTAGACTTTGAAAAACAACCACAGAGAATGTAGGAAATTTTACCGATTGTAAGCACTTTAGCTAATCATAGGTGATTTGTTACGCAAAGAATTAGAAAAATATAAAAAATTATTTTAATGAAATAAATCAAAGAAATAAGGGACGGGGTCCTACTTCAAATTTATGCCAAGATGTTTAGAAATGTTTTACCTCTTCAAATTAAGTTAATAAACAAGATATTAAAACTCACAAAACTTCGATATGGTGGGGTTTAGAGGTACTCAAAAATGTGTATGAACTATATTGATGTTGCATCGCGTGTTCAAAATAATTCAGCTGTAAATAAAACTATAATAAAAAATTTTTGTTTTATTGCACCAAATTTTTAGTAATAGTAGTAATTGGGATGCTTGCGAAGGCCAATTCCTAGAAATCCAAGGGGATTCCTCACAAGGATGTCAACCCACTATTTTATGCAATCAAGTGATACATAAATCCAATCATGATATAGGATGGATAAAAGATAATAATTGTTCTGACAGTTTTAGACTTTATTACAAATTTATAAAATATAATGAAAACCTAGATATATAAACTATGACCTAGAAATCTGAATCAAATCCAATATTAGAATCTTCATATGATGATGGATTCTCGGAAGTGATCTCTAGATAATCTATCTCAAATTCTTCAAATAATTCGGATTCATAATCATCAGTATGCTCACCTCGACAAATTCAAGAACATATTTTGGTTCTTTATTTTTTGAGTCAAATTGATGATCAAATCAAGAATATTGATATTCAAAATGTTCAGTGGATTTATTTTGGTTTGTTGATTCTATGTTAGAGCCCCAAATTTCCAATCCGACTTCTTAGTAGTATTCAAACTGAGCCAATTTATCTTGGATTCTCAATACTTCAAAATGGGCCTCCTAGAATGCATATGTTGCTTCTCTGATTCACTAAGTTGATTCGAATATGCTCTGTAACCTATTCAATGGGGCAAAATGTATAGAAAAAAGTTCTAAATTATGTAATGCATTGTATTTATCCCAGTGTAGGGGGATACGAACAATCAAAAGGGATTTAATGCTACTTATTTCAAGGGCTTGACCACTTATAGCCTTCCACAAAATCCATTCTTGACAGCATGTTATAGAAAACAAAGAAATATGTGAAATTAATAATCAATAATCCGATAAAATCTATAAAAAGATAAAATTTATAGGAAACACATCTCATTTTGGAAAAATGCGGTGTTTTTTAGGGTTAATACTAACAATATGCTACGATAATTTGACAATTTGATTTAGATTTGATAATTGGAGAGATTTAATAAATAATATTTTAGATGCATGAATAGAAGATGGAAGTAAAATAACTAACTTTGATTGAATGGAGACAAAAACTAAAAAAACGTAAGTGGGTGAAGATTCATTGATTCAAACAAGTTTCAATGTTCTTCGATGATGGTGTTGTGTAAGCGTTGAATGTTGAACTAGCTTTAATATCACACCTCACATCCTACAAATCATCGAATGTTGATAAAGACTCTTATTCAAAGATTCGAAAGGATGACAAAAATATGATAACTAAAAAATGTGAGTAGATGGTCCCCACAATGACACCAATGTGGCAAAACAATCTTATATAATCATTGGAGTTTTACCAAAATTCCAACAATATCATGTTATTCGAGTTAATTTTTCACAAACCGCCCCCTAGATAGTTGAAACAATTGCCTAATTCAATTTTATTCGTTATGGATTTCAAGGGATAAGTTATAGTTTTGTTTTAATGTGATGTGTTGTTAGGTGAGGTGTCATGTTAAATTAGAATGTATTCTATTTTGGCCTAGGTTTGCTTAGGATATGTCTTAGTTAATTTAATTAGATATATTAACATATGTCTTAGGATAATATATAGATTATATTAGGATATTATTTAATAAGATTTAGATTTTATGGATATAAAATGGTCTATAGTAGATATGTCGGGGTAAAGGGATTTAGAGATTTAATTAGATAACCTAAATGATAGTAATTACGCCAAAGGCGTTACCCCTATGGGAAAGGGCTTTGCGGACATTCATGGGACTATGTCAAATTTGACGGCCTAAATGACGGTTTTGCTATTTTTAACAATTTTGCTTTTGTTATTTTTAACAATTTTGTTTTTACTTTTCTAAAAATTTTGCTTTTATTTTTAAATTTTATTTTATAGCTTTTGCATGCATTAACCTTTGCTTTTGCTATTTTTAACAATTTTGCTTTTTGCTTTTCTAACAATTTTGCTTTTTTGATTTTGCATGCTGCTTTGACTTTACTTTTAATGTGAAGGTTTTGACGTTTTTATTTTTTTAATTTTTTAAAAGATATTTTTAGCTTTTCCTTTTTTAACAATTGCATGGTGAATGGCGTATATATATAGTCTACAGAATATTGTTCTCAAGATTGTTTTCTAACAATTTAGTGGATCGGACACGTGACCCTTGGATCTATAGCAGTACGCGGTACTTGACGGAATTGTTGTCTGAGCAACAGAAGTTGGGGTCGTTTGTGCAGTTCTTCCCATCTACAATCGTCTTCTAAATCAAGGTAAGTTTAATTTATTTAAACCTTGTGCTAATTGCTTAAAGGCTTCAACAGGTCAACACCAGTGATATAGATTTTGTTGCCCAAGTTATTGGGGATGCCGTCTGATAGGGTCAATGAGGATTAGCTACAGGTCCCTCTCTCTTTAATAATAGATAAACAAGAATTTTGATAATCAATAACCAGGAGTGTAGCTACATGCAGTCCAGAACTTTCAAATACATATCAAGAATAACATGCTTATTTTCTTGCCTATTGGCAGTAAATCTTAAAAATCTGGTTTCAATTATTTTATGGATGTTTGTTCCTTGTTACTAAACTCCATGTTTGGCACAAGCTGGGATAACACCAGCAAAGGTCGAGGAATCTGATTTCACATGTTGATTGCACCTGCTTGAAAATCTCTGAGGCTTTATCAACAAGTCCATTTTGCGTACATGTTATCATCAGATAATACATTGTATATTGGCATGAACGGTATGCTCACGGTTTGTACTTTTTACCTAGATAACACACAGATGTAGAGGAATACAAGTGCAATATAGGCCCAATGAAAAATAGAGATATGACTGAATTATTGCCCAAACATCCGATGAGATCTAATTAAGAGACTGAACTATTAGACTGACGTTTAGCCAAACATGTGAATGGAACATGAAGCCACAAAGACGTCTAGCATTGATTTGAGATGCCAACCTTATATGTTATGAATTGATATTGTGAACAGCTCAGGTTATGTGGCATTTGAAGAAAGCATGCAGATCAGTGAATACAATTTCTCATACACATGTGCACGATCTAACCAACCAATGATGACAACTATAATATTACGAATCCCCAGGAGAATACAAGTCTGGGTTGTGGAATATGGTTTGCATTTACTTGAAACGTTCCAATAGGCCTTTTCTTAACAAGATGTGGACTCTTGATCCCAACGAAAACTGAGAAGACAAGTACATGTGTATATTTTGCATTCATCATCGACAAGAATGTGGTCAAATAAATTGAATTTGGCCCCTGCTCAAATTATGTATTTGCAGTTCTTATGTGCTTTTGTAAATCTTCCTCCTTTTACATTCCTCTCTTTGCAAACTATTTCTCAAGGCCTGAAATGAAGGCAAGTATTTCAAGATAAACATGGCATGTAATGGAATTTTTGATGCATAAATTTCCCTTCTCACAAACACACCAATCATTTTTGAGTTCATATTTGGAAGGATTTTGATTGAGAGTTTCTGTGCCAAATTTTCTATATTTGGAATTTCGTTTGCACCTATATATTCTTAAGACATCTTGATGTATGACATATGCCATCAATGTCATATTCAAGGTTCTCTAAAATCTTGGCCTATCCAATTTTCATTCCTTGTGTTAATACCTTTACATGTATCCATGCAACTTTTCCATCCTTATTTTCATAAATTTCTATACACCTTGGAATTGCTTTTGTGGCTTCCCACACTGCCTTATTATGATATGAGTTTGCTAATTTGAAAATTCATGAATAAATTAATGCATTTCATTGTGGGTTTTCCCTTTATGTGCCCAAAAAAATCTCGTAGAAATAATTCATTTTTTAATGCTAATGACTCTTAACCAAAGGCTGCAACAACTAAGGAATCTAGTGTTGCTGAAACAAAACAGACCTTTATAGAGAATTTGTATTTTAGCTGCTAGATATAATTGGTAAAAGAAACTCTACAACTAGAGGTTTACATGTCAGATACCTTTCAAAGTTGCAAGGTTTCCTTTACCATAAGCCTAATGTCCTACATAATTACCTACATGTCAAAAATTTCATCTCCATTGAATATATTTTGGCTTAAGCATGGAAATAATCTAGACTTCAAATAAGATCAAAACCCAAACCTTCGAGTCATGTGATTTTACTTTGGTACCTTCTTGTGATGGATCTAAAAGTCTAGATTAGAAAATCTAATCTAAATGTGAGACCAACTTGATTTAAATGGCTAACGTATATAAATATACTTATAATTTACAACATAATTAAAAATAAATTACAATAAATTGTAAACTAATGCATAATATGAGCAGAATTAGTTGCATGTAAAGTAACTTTGAATAATGCAAATATATGAATATTGGTTCACTTTTTCCATTTCATGGTGGGGACCTAATATCATCCTAAGAAATGCTCTAGGGGACTCAATTTTCAAGCCATTTCTATGGTAGCACAAATTCTAAACAGGGAGGACCTTATCAAGTCAAGGGGTTCCTGCGATAACAAAAAGTATGTGATTAAAACCCAATTTCTAGTACTGACTTAAATGAGTCATTAATTCAGGTTTCAAGTATTGCATTTTGGCTCTAACCAAGGCACAATTCTTCTTAATCATAGTAAATTTTTAGGCAATGTTTATGAAGTTGATATGTCAATTTAACATAAATTAGGAAGATGTAAAGCCTTGGAAGCTTGATTAATGAGATTTGGGCTCGTGGGTGTGAAAATATTGTAAAATTACCTCGATATTAATTTGTACCTTTGAAAATTGCTGCTCAGATATTCATTGATCAATTTATAATATTGTTGAAAATAGGGTTATTTTCGATGTAACTAATAGAATAAGTATAGATATATTGAGTTTTATTAACTTCTTTTTTCACTTTTTTTGTAGGGTATTTGTGATTCTCTTTCTCTTGCAGTAAAGAAGAGATTATCATCTCTAAATGAACTTCAAGTGGGTTTTAATATTGATTGAATTATTTATTCATTTGTTTTGTTTATTGCATGTTATGGATTAAAAAATTATTGTAGAGTGCTTTCATGTTATGCTTTTGATTGTTACATTTTTTTTAGTTGACTACAATCCTTTTTCTGAAGTGACATTTGGGGGCAACGTTCAAAAATCTATCACCAAATGCTATCCATATTTTCAAGATATGTTGACGTGGATTCTCCAGCACACATTGTGATTCACAAAATTCTCACAAAGAGCGTTATTGAACATGACATAATTGCACAAGAAAAAATCCACATGCTGCAAAAATTTCCACTTGTTATGTACAATCGTTTGTTTGTATCATTAAATGTTGGCAAAAAAATATTGAGACGTGTCATTGAAAGTGACACCGATGTACAAGAAACAACCACTTTCTTAGATGCATATAGAGTTCGACTTGTAACCATGGAACACCTACCACGAATTCAGGTTGCTCGAGATTGGAGCTACAACATGAACCATAAAGGAAATAAATTGAAACTATGATCAACTAAAGCAATTGTTTGGGTCCACTCGAGATTTGTGGATGTCCCAACTCAAGATTCAACATCATATGACATTTTCTGTTGGTCAAAACTCCTTTTATACAAGCCTTTTAGAAATATTGCCTCTGAATTTGGCTCAAGCCCACATGACATCAACGACACTTGGGACATGTTCAAACACAACTACAGACCATGGCATGTTTTACACACTACCAGACACATGACTCAATATAGATGTTAGTTCTGACTTTGAGTTCCAATGCAATATTTAACACGAACCATTACAAGAATGGAAGGTCTTCGCACAACTTCATTTGAGAAACAACATGGGTCTTGATAGTCTTGAAATGTTGGGAAATGAGATTTTGACATACACAATAATTGGAACATACATGGCATTACGCATGATTTGTAGATAATTGGTTCATCATTCATCGAGAGAGAAAAGGTAGACACAAATAACACCAACATACATGCCACACCACCATCTACCACACTACCTTTGTCTATAAAACAACAACTAGCTCTTGATACCATACTACACCATTCAACAAACAAAACACTTCTACCTCCACTAAGATTGATAATTCAAGGAACAACTGGCACAAGAAAATAATTTCTGATAAATAAAATCCAGAATTCATTTACAGCAACATCAACCACATCTCCTCGCCTCTCCTTCTACTCGTCCCTACCAGTGTTTCAAAGATTAAACATCTCCACACCCATAATCCATGCACCCTCTCGTATTCCAATCAAAGAATTAAAACCCCTTGAAGGCCAAGCATTATCATCTTTTCAAGAGTTGCTAAAACATATAGAATATGTTCTTATTGATGAAATGAGTTTCATCAGCCCAAAGTTTCTAGGAAAAATTGACAGTAGGCTACGTGAGGCTTTCCCACACTCAAAAACATCTGAATTTGGAAACAGATCAGTCATCCTCCTTAGCGACCTCGGGCAATTACCACCAGTTATGGACAATCCTCTTTATGCAAGTAAATCCTATGGAGCCACCCTTTGGAAGGGATTTCATTCTTCCATTACATTACAAACAATATTTCAGCAACAAGGAACAACCGATGCACAAGTTTCATTCTAGAATTTACTACTCAACATGCGAGATTCAACCCCTCTTATTAAGGACTGAGAACTCCTAATGTCTTGCATAGACACACACCTAACTCAACAAGAGCTCAATTTTTTTAAGGATGCACCACATTTGTTTGCAAAAAATGACCTCATGGACTCCCACAACCTTTAAATGTTGAAGGCATTGAACGTTCCGATCGCCCAATCCATTGTTGAAAGTAATAAGTGGGTTGGACCAAGAAATCCTAATGATGATCAGTTGGAGCACAAAGTTCTATTGTGCAAACAACAAAAAATCATGCTTATTGCAAATTTATGGGTTGATGTAGGCCTCATAAATGGTGCTACAGAATAATCACCGACATTGTCTACGACACAATAATGCCACAACGAGCATTAAATTTGTTGTCAAATTTGATAGATATAACGGCCCATGTTGGGATACCTCCAACCCGTTACATATTTTGATACCCCCTATTTCGAGAGGGAATTGTAGACAATTGCCGCTTGAAATGTCCTGGGGACTAACTATCCACAAGTCCCAGGGACTTACTATGCATAGAGAAACTTTTGACATTGGAACCAATGAAAGGCAGGGTCTGACATTCACAACTTTCTCTAGATTTCCATCGCTTGCAAATCTACGCATTTCACCTCCTTTACAACATTTCTCACTTACATTTGCAACATTTTTTTGGCTTTAATAGAAAATAAATATTGTCAATCACACCCCTTATAAACATCAACTACAAAAGTAATAATTGTCTTTCTAAATCGAATAAAAAATACCATTCGGTGTTCACATTACATTGTACACATGTGATTGCTAGTAATTAAACTAATGGATATTAATATAATAGATTGTAAGTGTGAATAAAACAAATTATTGACAACGGGGAGTTATGAGGAATCATAGACCGCTAAAGGGTTATAAAAGTGCATAGTGTGGGAGTAAAGGAGAATATAATCTTCTAGATTATAGATATATAGTCCTTGTATTGTGTATTCAAACAAAGAATAATCATTTAAGATCTTTTGGCATCGAATCACTAGCAGATCTTCCATGCAAATTAAATCAAAGATCATCTTAAATCTCTTTTAAAAATCATCAAAGATCCACATTCTACAAAAGCCGTATTTTATCAATTAAATCTGCCATTTAAATTTGATATGAAATGACGTTTTAGTTTTGAGTTTTTTTCTTATTTAGGAAGTGGTATTTATTATATAGTTTTAGTAATAGTCTTTATCAATATTTATTTAGTCCATAGTTTTATTTTAAGTTTCAAAGATTTAATTTAATATTGTCACATCGAAGGGGGACAAACCCGTGTGAAAAAGAAATACCATATTTACAAAACTTACGGGTGTCTTTTAGGTTTCATTCCTTAAAATGTAAAGTGTGGGTTATTAATGTATAGGGTTTAGTGTTTTTTTAAGTAGTTTTTATTATCGTGTCATCTATGGGTCTTTAATTATACCATTGTTGTTTGTTCGTATATAAAATTCTTCAAAAATTCAAATAGTGTTGTTAGAGTTTTACTCATTTTCTTGTCTTATTACAATCTATTTGTTTTGTGTTGTCAGTTAGAGTTATTGTCAAAATTGTAAAAAAAAAAATCTTTTAGCCAAATACATCATCAATGGAATCTAACATCCGAGTCTAAATTGAAAGGATCATTGTACAAGTAAGCTTCATGATAAAATCTGGTTGAGCTAGCGGCATGATACTAAAGGTCAGAGGCAATGGAGGATGGAGGGCAATCATCGCCTCTCGTCGGTCACCAACAATGGGGCCGCATTTTGGTATGGTGGCATCTCTTTTTCACTTGTATGGTGTGTACATAATAAATTAGGGTGTGGTTTCATTCCCTTGCTATGATTAAAATGAGGAGAATGTGCATTTTAGATTCTGAGAATAGTTGTATAAGAGGGCAACTGAATTGGATTCATCTTCTGACTACTTAGATTCTTCAATTGTTATACTTCTAACATCGATTAGATGGTGAAAGAGCATTCATTGGAAGTGAAAGCAGGAACTGCTGAGTTCACGTATGTAGGTGAATGGGTGGAAGTTTGATCATTTGGTAAGGTATTCACTATGGTGAAGTAGATTGGTCATGTGTAGCAAGATCCAGACAGTGAGATCTAGGCTAGTCTGTATGCAGACCTAAATGTATGCAGAGGCATACGATTCTGTTTCCATCTTTTCAAATGTGCTTTCTTCCCATCTAAATACTAAGGGGGGGAATGTTAGGAAATATTATGGTTAGTGTTTACATATATTTTTGGAGTTATAGTAGTTAAAGTTAGTTGTGAATAAAGTCACATAGATTGGGTGTTAGAGATATTATTAGGAGAGTTATGTTAACAATTCTCATATATAGAATTGAGTGTTGTTGGGAGCGGTTGTAGGAGATATTCGTGGGATTGATTTTACATAAATATAGGAGTAGTCTCTCCTTTATATGTATACATTTTGTAGAAGAAATAATATGAAGGTTTTATTTCTCATCTGTTTGGCTTCCCCTTTTCTAATATAACATACCGACCTACTTGGGCCTAACTAGCTCAAGTGAAAAGCATTTCCTTATCCTCTATTGACCTTGGGTGGAGCTAGGCACACTTATACTACTCTATAATATTTCCTACGATGATAAGGCCCTTGATACTCTATGTCATCATTGTAAAGGAACTTTTCAAGCATTTGTATCCTCGCCTAAAATAGTGAGCCATTTGATTTACCTAGATGTGTAACTCTTCTCTAATAATTTGTGTGTAAAAGGTATTCTATAGAGTAGTAAGCAATTTAAATATTCATATTGTAGGTAGTGAATCACTATAAGTACAGTATATTCCCTCTTGTAAAGAAATTCTCAAACCTAATCATGTTTCCATGGTGTATCTTGGTTAACCTTGGGGGATGTTGAGATTGGCCTTATCCTTAGAATCTTAAGAGAATGAGTAGAATGTCTTTCTTATAATTATATTATAGTTTTAATCAATAATGAGCATTTAGTAAATGTTAACCCTTGAATACTTTTAACTTTTTTTCTCTACGAGTTAAATTCTTGATGTGGGTTGTTAAACCCACCCTATAGTTTTTTTGATAATTGGTAAAAGAGGGTTTTGGCAAGGGCCCTACCCTATTACAATAAGGATGTACAATCCATATGTGACCATATACATTTCATGATTCAAAACTAAACCACACATTAAACAAAACTGAAGCATACAACATAAAACCTACCCAAAACTTGTCAAAATATAGTTCAAAACCAGCAAAAAAACCATATAAAGTGCAATAAAAGGGACAACATTGCACTTACTTTCTACATTTTCCATTGAGGCCACTTATGCTAATCTTATGGTTTTTTAATCTTTTTGTGGTCTAATGTTTTTTTATTAATGGCAAATAGTTTTGAAGGGACTATACCCTATTACAAAAGAGGCTCAACAACTAGATAAACATGAAAAAGTAACAAAAAAGGATCTGAATCCAGATATTACAATAAGTCCAACAATAGTCAAAAGATAAGCTACTAAGAAAAAGTAAGATAGGGATTAAAATGTAACTAAACAACATAAAAAAACATACTATCAACAACAAAACAACAACTTGAACACATCCACTTTTTGCCCAAAAGGTGTTATTTCTTTGAAGCCCTATCAATTCTTGATTTGATTGTCTGCAGAGAGGTAAAAAGTGCCAGAGTGGTGACATGCGTGGGGTCATTTACATTCAATTGTGAGATGACCTGGTTTCTTTCCTTTTTTGTACCCCAAATGTCCTCAGGGACTCCACTCAGCATAGTGATGCTTCTGACCTGTTGATCAAGAAAATCACATATGGCTTTGAAGATGGCCATATTGTGATCATGTCTATCCTTAGATTTCCCAAGTCTATTATCTAGGGAGTTCAATTTCTTGTATATTTCATTAGTTTGATCTGTCCCAATACCAACATCCTCATTCATCTTTCTTTTCCCCTTTTTCTTATTTAACTAATGTAAATCTTTTTAATACTTTCCACCTCATTTTCCAGCATTTCCATTCTGAGGAGAATATTTTCCCTCTCTTGTTGAGTAACATTATCCTTGCCTTGCATTACTGATGTGTAGAATATTGTGAGCAATTTCCATATCCTTGTTGCTCCTAAGGACACGACTAAGGGGAGATGGGGCCACTTTAGAGAATGAAGGGTTCTTAGTCTTGAAATTTCTGAGACTAGGAGTGGTGGTCGGGTTAATAGTGGGAATATTGTGCATGGGAATGGGTGGGGCCGAGGGTATCAGGAATGGCAGGAAAATTTATGAGGAAATTCCTATGAAGGAGAAATATGAGCCCCTGGTGGAGGGAATGGCCCTAGTATGCTTTTGAAAGTCAAGAATGGAATGCTCCATTGAATTCAGGAGATAGTGCGGGAAGAAAACAACAAAATTTCTCCTAAAATGATTAAGAAATATCAAGTGTTTTGTGGGGACAATGATGTACCAACCTTCAAGGGAGATAAACCGAACCATCATTCTGGTAATTTCATCAAAGGGTTCTGGTATGGAACTTACCTTAATGCCAACCGTAACAAAGAGGAGCTCCTCCCTTGTTTCAAAAAACTTCTTCGCTTCAACATTTTTGTCTACCTATTGCTGAAAAACCTGATTCCATCTAAATCTAGACCCGTAACCTCAACAAATGAGATTCTCATTCACCAACACTCTTTATCCTCCATACTTAACCTTCCTTTCTTTCCAATCAGAGCAAAATGCACCGAAATGTTCTGGTCATGACCTTGGATTTTCTCGATAAAACTGGTGACACCCCCATTTGAAGATAATTCCACAGCTCAGCGTTATCCTTCCAAGTGGGATCACAGTTGGGATCTACCTGACACGAGCTCCCCCCATTTTCCTTCCTTTGTGATTTATGCAATTATCCTACTTAAAACCACCCGTAAATAAGTTGTTTTTGTCTTTCCTAGACCGGTTTTTAATCATCCAACTACAAGTCCGAGGAGCATGCGAATTTTGATGACTATAAATATAATTACTCCTCTCACATGTGCTAACTTTATTTTCCATTAAATCCCACAAAATCTCATTAGTGATTCTACATAAGATGTAGATGCTCATATTTATCCTTGGTAATAGAATTTTGTACTTCAATAGGGGTGTTTTTCTCATTATTCCAAGTGATGAAGTTATTATTGGTACCATAATTAGCTAAGGTATCCACCACCTTGTTTCCCTCTCTATATGTATGTCCAATTTTAATACTTTTGAAGGTGTGACATATATTAATAGATTCCTGAATGAAATCTTTAATAGTCCAACTTGGAGGATGCATCTGATTAAGATGATTTATAACATTCAAGGAATCCCCTTCAACAATAATGTTCTGAATGTTGCAATCCTTAGCAAGTCTTAGTCCCCATAAAGTTGATAAAGCTTCAGCATAGTGATTGGTCTAATTTCCCATTCTTACAGCATAAGCAAACAATTAAACAACCTTTATGATCCCAAATTATTCCTCCACCAGCAGCTGCCCCTGGGTTGCCCTTAGAGGCTCCATCAAAATTGAGTTTATACCAAGAATTAGGAGGAGGGATCCAATGAATTGAAGATCTGTCAATGGTTGGAGTTCTCCATTTCTAGACATTTTCAATGTCAATCTTCCAATTTGAAAGTATAAACTCTTCATCTTTAGGATATTTCTTGTTCTTGGGTGGTTTAAATCTTTCAATATTATCTTTAACTGCATTACCAATCTTAGTACATCTTGTCTTGCATGTCTTCCTGTTGTTTCTAAATATTATGTCATTTTTGTCTTTCCAAATCCTCCATATAATATGGGGCATAACCAGTTTCCATAATCTCCTAACAATACAGTGCTTATAAGGAGGATCCCATTGTATCCAAGTTTGAAGAAATTCCTTTGGCACTATCCAACAAACATTGAACTTTGAGAAAGCATAACTCCAAATATTTGAAGCAAACTCACAATGTAAAAAAAGATGCTTAATGTCCTCAGCCTCTTTTTTTGCATAGGAAACACATGTTTGGCATTATAAAGCCTCTCTTGATTAGGTTGTCATTTGTGAGTATTCTTCCTCTGAGAACAAGCCAAAAAAGAAATTTACTTTGGGAGTAAGTTCAGGCATCCAAATCCTGCTCCATTTGAAATCACAATGGATGTTTTCAAAATAGGAATTATATCCTGATTTGACAGTGTATTCTCCATCACATGAGTTGTTCCAAACAAGTTCATCCTTGACATCAATTTGATTCAGGGGTATGTTATCCAGCTTGCTCTTGAAGTGAGGATATTATGAAATTTAGATCATTCCTCTCCACCTTAAGTTGCTTCCATATTTTTCTGTTACCCTCCATTTCAATGTAGTCTTTGACTTTAGTTCCATACTTGTGTTCTAAAATATCTTTGACAGAACCAAATTTATCATTTAAACTGAAGCTAGTCTAGTTATCACTCCAAAATTGAATATCCCTGCCATTTCCCACTTTCCATTTACAACCTTGATTGATGAAATCCCTTGATTTGTATCAAATTATTCCAAAAAATAAAACCTTGAGGTAGTGACCATCATAAAGGAAAGAAGTTACTTTTTTTTGAGCTAGATATTTGGCCTTAATTAAATCAATCCAAGGTTGCTCCTCAGTAAGCATTCTCCAACCCATTTTTGCAATTAAGGCCATATTCATTTTTCTGATATCCTTTATGCCTAGCCCACCTATTCTTTTAGGTGTACATACTTGATCCCATGCCACCAAGTGATATCTGAATCTTTCCTCTATTCCCTGCCATAAAAAGTGCTTCTGAATCCTTTCAATTTTGTCCCTAAAAACAACAAGAATGTTGTATAGAGACATAATGTAAATAGGTAAATTTTGTAGAGTGCTTTTGATTAGAAGACATTTTCCAGCACTAGATAGTATGGCCCCTTTCCACCTAGCCATTTTATTTTGAAATCTTTCAAGTAAACCATTCCAAACTGTGGTAGAAATTTTTTTTGTTCCAAGAGGAAGACCCAGATATGTTGTGGGTAGAGAATTGATTTTGCACCCCAAAATTTGAGAAATTCTTTTTGTCTTTCCAATGGAGTATTAAAGAAGAAGATGGAACTCTTATCAAAATTTATCTCTTGCCCTGAGGCAACCTCATAAAATTTTAGAATAGATTTAATAGCCTTAGCTTCAAGGATAGAGGCCATCAAAAGTAGAATTGTGTCATCAACAAATTGTTGATGTGAAGTTGTTTGGTTTGTAGAAGTAGGCCTAATTCCTTTTAAAATCCCTTCATTAACAGCTTTGGTAATGGATCTGCTAAGACTATCAGCCATTAGAATGAAGAGTAAAGGGGATATAGGATCACCCTGTCTTAATCCCCTATTGCTAGCAAAGAAGCCCACCGGCTCCCCATTAACCACCACAGAAAATCTAGCTGTAGAAATGCAAGCCTTAATAATTTTTCTGAATTTATTATGAAAACCAAATTTAGCCAGAACATTGTCAAGAAAATGCCAAGAGACTTTGTCAAATGCCTTGTTCATATCAAGTTTCATTACCATGCTAGCTTTTTTGTTATTATCCATTGAATGAATGATTTCATGCACCATGATCACCCCGTCTTGAATTATCCTCCCTTTTATGAATCCACTTTGTTGCTTTGAGATCATATTACCAAGAATAGTCTGAGTCTTGTTGCAATAATCTTAGTAAAGATTCTATAGATAACATTAACCAGACTAATGGGGCGGAAGTCCTTAAAATCTTTAGCATCCATTTTTTTAGGAGCAAGCACAATGTGGGTGTTATTCAGCTCTTTTAGGAGATCACATGTTCTATAGAACTCATTCACTTCCCTTAATAAGTCATCTGAGCATATTTCCCAAAACTTTTGAAAAAAATTAGCAGAAAAACCATCAGGACCTGGTGCCTTATCCCCTTCAAGAGAAAAAATAGCTTTTTGTAGCTCCTCCAAAGTGACTATTTTAGAAAGGTTTTTGAATCTTTGCTCATCTATTATGTCATTCGAATGGCCTCTAAAAAGAAAAGAGGTAGCCTCTTCATTATCCACACTATTCTCCTTGAGCATATTTTCATAAAATCTGAGAGCTTCAACCTTTATATCCTTAGGATCTTTGATGACAATACCATTTCCTTTTGAAACTTCCATTATCCTATTGCAAGCTCTATGTTTCATAGTGGTCATATGAAAGAACTTTGTGTTTCTATCTCCCTCTTTCAACCAAATTTCCCTAGACTTAAGCCTCCAAAAATTTTCTTCCCTACTACAGACCATATGCAGCTCAGATAAAATATTTTTTTCCATTAACTGATCCTCCAATGACATGCCCTTTGTATTTATTTGAGATTCCAGTTCCTAAAGTTTTTTCTTTAACTCCTTTTTCCTTTCAAATATATTTCCAAAAACTTCTTTATTCCAGATTCTAACTTGCTTTTTAACATTTTTTAATTTCTGAATTAATCTGTATTGAGCAGTTCCTCCTCCATCCCAATTCCACCATTCTTTAATCCGATCAGAGATGTCATCATGCTCCATCCACATATTTTCAAATTTAAATGAGCACTGCGTTGGTTTATCCCAATTGAAAAGATTTAAAACAATCGATTATGATCTGAACCAATTCTTGGTAAAGAGGATAGATGAAAGTCCTGATGTAGGATCCAATTGGTAGAGATAAATGCTCTATCAAGTCTAACTTGAATCATGTCACTGCCCACTCTTTTATTTGTCCAAGTGAATTGATTACCATGAAGTTCCACATCCATGAGATTTGAGTCAGAGAAAAAATCAAAAATTCATCCATGCCATTGGAATATCCAAAATTTCCCCCTTGATTTTCTCCAAGATTTAAAGGGGAGTTGAAGTCTCCCATAACAAGCCAATTGTCATTTTTATGATGACTTCTAAAGAGATTTAAATCATTCCAAATATTCCTTCTTCCATTTACAGTATTAGGTGCATAGATGTTTGAAAGGATCCAAGTAAAATTATTATCAATAGCATGAAACTTAACAACAAGATGGGTGTTGGTGTCAGAAATCACCATACCAGTAAGAATATTTTTATCCCAAAAAATAGCCAAACCACCTAAAGCTCCTTGAGAATCAACAACAAAAATTCCGAGTTATCCCAAAAAATCTTTTTACAATTTTCAAGGATATTTGATTTCATTTTAGTTTCCTGTAAAATCAAAATATTAGGTCTACTTGAAAGTCTTAACTCTTTAAGTATTCTTTGTTTAGAGCTCCCATTCAACCCTCTTATATTCCAAGAGATTATCTTCATCTAAATAATATGGGGGATGAATTTTCCAGATGGCTCAATTGACTTTGAGTTCCATCTGCAATATCTTTTTCTGTTTTTTTTTTTGAGTTCCTTCTTTGAAGGTCTTCCTTTTTAGAACTGCTTCCAAAATCTACTATCCTTCTAGTAGACGATCTAGTTGTTCTGGATGTTGAGGCTCCCCATTTCCTATTTTTTATTTAACCTCTATAAGCCCATTGATCAAATCAAGTATCACCATCAGAAAGTATCTTTTCCAGAATGGTGTAACTTCCCCCTCCTCCTTTTCTCCCTGTTCCTGATCCTTGTATGGTTGTGAAATTGCTAGCTTTATTACTGAATTGAAGTTTCCCACCTTCAGGAGAGATATTTTCTATCATAGATAAGTTTTCCTCCATTAGGAGGTCTGGTTCCTTATTTTATTTTTCCTCGTGCAGCTCTTCCTCTATGATATATAAGGGATCATTCTTACCCCTCTTTTCCCCTTCTATCACTATTCAAATTTGTTCTCATTTACTCGATCCATCATCTGATCTTTCATGTTCAACATGTAATCTGTATCCTTGGAAATGAGATTAAATCTTACTATAGCATTATTTTCATCAACCTCCATAATCACCTTCACAAGTGTTTCCAGCTAGATCTCCTTTTGCACTTGGGAATTCTCCTACTGGTTTTGTCACTTTGGAGTTTTAGGGCACCAAAGTTTCCTACAAACCAGAGGTTTCTTGATTGGAGTTCGGAACCCCTTTTTTCCTTTCTTATATTTCAGATCTGGCTGGTTTAGAGTAATCACTTCCATTTGTTCTTTTTCCCTTCTTTCAAAACCATCTGTTGGGATCCTAGGCTCATTCTCTTTCCTTATTTTAGGTGCCTCTTCAGAGCCATCATTTACCATATCATTTTTACCCATCATATTCAAGTAACCCTTCATCCTTGTGTTTGGCCAAGGTTGGGCATTTTCTGGTGAAGTGTCCTATTCTATGACATTTTTTGCACCTCAAATGAAAGGTTTCATATTCAATCTTTTGTTTCCATGTACCAAATTTTGATTGTAAAATGATATGCTCTGGGAGTTCTATTCCATTTCAGAAGAAATGCAGAATCTTGCATAAGAAAGTCTGGATCTATTCCTCATTGGTCCATCAAGCCCAATCGGAGATCCAATAGATTTAGCAACATTTAACAAGATCTCATCATCCCAGAATTGAAGGGGTAGACCAGAAGTCTACACCAAATAGGTATAGTGTGTATATTCTCAGTATTGGGGTCAAACCCTGGATACCACCTTTTCAAAAAAAGACCCATATTACCCATGCACCAGGGCCCTCCCAGAAGCATCGATTCCAAATCAATATATTGGTTGAATTTAGCCAAGAAGAAACCTCGTGACATGGTTGTAATATTTAGATCTCCCTTTGGTTGCCACTTTCTCAGATCCCATTTCCTAATAGCATCAATATTAGGTCTAGAGCCCAGAAACTTACCCACGAGTGTAAGATTCACTTTACCCAGATGCTTAACAAAAACATTCATATGACACGCTAAGGTGGGTCACGCCTTCCTTATCCTTCGCACTCGTGAACTTGCACCTTTGTAGGTGATTGAGGACCCACATTCTTATCTGGTGGTTTTTTGAGAATCTTATTCCAAGTAATAGGTGTGGATACCTTTTCTATCTCAAACTACGTGAGTGGATTTTTGACCGTCCAATTCAAGTCAATAACCATCCCTTTCACAGCTAGATTTGGCTGAGAAAATAGACATTTTGCAGCTAGAACCAATGACACAACAATCACTGTTCCTCCATCACTCTCCATTGTATCACCAGTTGCAAGGGAAGAAAAATCTAGGGTAGTTTGTGGTCCAATGTTGATTGATCCCATGTTGCTATTTATTTTTCTATGATTATGTTTCTCCTCTTTGTTTGATTTTTTTCCTCTAGTGGTGCAACATCATACATTTACTTTGGAGTTCTTAGGAGTCCTAGAGGATGAGGCTTCATGATTATTGATTTTCTCTTTAATGGAAGCCTCTATGACTTTAAATTACTCAATATCAAGAAACTCCTCCATGATTAATCCTTGGCATGCCTCTACTTCTGTTTAACAATTTCCTCTATATCTACTTTTGTCTCTTCTTCCTGAGTCTTCTCTAGAAAAGTCCTTGTATCTTCATGTATCAATTCCTTTGACTCATCTCTATCATCTTGAGTCTCTTCCTTTTTCTGTTCCTGTTGATCTTTAGGTTCCTCTTGAGTTGTCTCAATCTTGATCTCCTTTTCTTTTATTTCTATGTATAATAAAGGAAGATCTTCAAGCTGAGTATGCTTGAGAAAGTCCCCTTCCTCTGTGGATTCTTACTTCTGGGATTCCAAACATACAAGGGTTTTCCTTTTCCAAATATTGGTTTGTTTAAGGTTTTCTTCTAATTTCATGACCTCTTCCTTGTCTAGAATCTTTCACTTGGTTCTTTATCTCAGTCGGTTTCTCATGCCATTCCATTCTTCTTTTGGGATCATTTATGTATCCAACATTAATATTTTTGGGAAATATTTAACATTGTGTCCCAATTTTTGCATTTTTACACCTAGTAATAGATATTTCATATTCAAGCATTTGGTTCTAGCTACCCAACTCAGAGGTTATAGTGATATCATTAGGTAAATCTCTTTCCAGATCTACATTCACAAAAATCCTAGCAAAATCTAATATATTTTTGGCCTTGGTAGCTCCATCAAAAGCTATTAAGGATCCTAGATACTTTTATATACTTATTAATACTTCTACCTCCTATAACTCAAGAGGAAAACCAGGCATGACATTTATGTTTTCCTTGTCAGGATAAAATGCAGGAGTCCATCTCTTTAGAAAAAGACCCATGTTCCCTAAGAACCATGGTCCATCCATTAGTGCATGAGTACAATCCTCCAATAGATTAAACTGAATGAGGAAAAATCCTTTAGTCATTAATGAAATATCCATGTTCCCGTGAGGGTTCCATTTTATGAAGGCCCATCTTCTTATGATGTCAACATTTTTTGTGGCCCATGAAACTTTCCTATTAGAGATAACTTATTTCTCTACAAATCTTTCTCAATAATTACATTTTTATATTAAAGTGATTCTCTTTACCTAAGATATGATGCTTGATTTTAGTCCTCTACGATGATTATTTTTCTATGCTTGTACTTTGTTCTAATACCTTGCATACCCATGTGGTCTTAGAAACTTCACTGTGCTTTTCCTTTCCATCCCCATATTTGGCTCTCAATCCACCTCCTTCTCCATCCCCATCCCCTTCCTTGTACTTTGTTGTAGAGTTCAAAATCACTCTCCCACTCAAAATCTTGGTATTTATTCCTAATCTAAGAATTTATTGACAATAGAAAGCTCCACCATATAGTTAATTGTTAGAGGCTTCACACTTGAGTTTGTTATTTTTCCTATTTGGGTACGATGTATACTTTTAAGATGGGTGATGTATGTAATATGTGGTATCTAATCAAGGGAATCATGTGTGACTTTTAGAGGGTTAAGTGTTGTTGGAGCTCAAATGTGCACCCATGCTCAATTATAGACAATTCAGGATTTGAGACAACATGGGACTGTCTCCAAATTTTGGGACTCAAACTGAGACAAACCTCCAGAGAAGGCTGACTTCCTCTACTTACTCCTAATGCTAAACTACTCCTAGGAATTGAAATATAACTATCTAGCTCTACTCTAACTTTCCAAGGGACTAGGGTGAGAAGGAGATGCATGATTAAAAACCTAAACTAGAGAAGGTGATAACACCAAAAATAAGGGGATGAACACTCAGAAGAGAGAAAATGGAAGAAAATGATGATGAAGAGGGCCAAATGAAAGCCACAGATCAAAACCGCATCCAAGGTTCTAATTTCACAATTCACAATAAACATAAATCTCTGAAATAACACATACAACACACATGCAGATAAATGAGAGGAAAGAGAGTGTAATAAAACAATAGATAAGGTAGAAGTGAGCCACAAAAACAAATATTTATTGCTTAAAAATCATGCACAAATCATCACGATATAGGAGGAAGATGTAAAACATTTACAGAGACATGGCCCAAGGCACATGACCCTTAGAATTATAGCACAAAATATACCAGTGCAATTATAAAGTATCCAACATTAAAAATAGGCATCACTTTACAATATATAGAAGATTAGATGAAAAAGAGGGAATTTTGAATTTATATTTTTCACCCCCAAACCACCTTCATTAATTTCCATAGAGGATCTGATTGTTCTATAAAATTCACACACCCATGTCATTTCCTTGTTGAAGAAGGAACAACATCCATACTACATTTAATTCTGGTGATTGAGCCATCTAGAATAGTCCCTTTGCGTGTTGGAGACAAATTTATTCTCTTCACCCACCTACCAACATTTAATCCATGAAATATGATTTCCTAACATGGATAAGGTTGAGATTTCTTCAAATCAAATCAGATTTGAAATTCATGTTTATTTAAGAGATCCACAGAAAACTATTGTTTTCCTTTGATCCATGGCTTTTGGCCTCTCTGGTTCTTCCTTATGTTGCATGCATCACTAAATTTTCTTCTTCAATCTGTGGAATTGATATAGCATGACCTCATGTTGACCTCCATAGACTACCAATTCTTCACTCTACAACTTTTGAATTTTATTTATTCTGCGGCTTTAATCCTTCCCAGATATTCAATGTTTGTCCTTCGCTACATGGCACTCAAACATCCACAAACTTATTTCTTTTAATCCATGACATTTTCTATTCCAGCGGTATTTTATCCTTAGATGCAACTTTGAATCCTTCATCCCGCAACATTCCCAAGTTCTTTCACAATATTTAATTTTCAACCCGCGGCTCAACATGTTGCCTAAATTTTATAAGGGCGTGAAATTGGACAACATTTTCGGTGAATCATAGGGGCCATCTACCTACTAAATGAGATGATCAATATCCTAGCATCCATTGGGCATGGATTCTATTTGAAATACTTGATTTTGATTTCTAGTTTCTCTACATTTGATTTTCTGAAGTGACTATAACCAATCCATGATATGTTGAACCTCCTTCCTTTTGGTAGTAATATGGAGAACACGATGAAACTACACAAGAAAATCTCCAATAAATAAGGTTGTGTAAAGCACTTAGGGAAAAAATCCTACACTACCAATAAATAAATATGACAAAGGCACTTAGAGGAATTAAAATTCTAATCTACTATATATAAGATGTAAATATGAATCTTAATGAGAAACTTTGAGATGAATCCCATTGACTTGGATTTGAAGTGCTTCCCATCAAGATAAGATAACTCAAATGAGTTAGCCACCTTACATGAGGTGATGATGTATGGTCCACTCTAAATAGTATCAAATTTGGAGTGTCTCCCCGATTTAGCTCGATCTGCATCCCATTTTAAAACCAAATCTCCAACGTTGAATATCTAATCTCTAGCTTTTCTATCAAACCATTATTTGGTCAATGCCTAATGTTGTTCCATCCTAACCATGGTGACATTCTTGTTTTCCTATAATTGCACCAATTATACCATTTTGATCTCCCTTTGATCTGCGCCTTCAAATTTAAACTACCGAGCTAACTCAAATGAAAGTAACTAAAGTGAATGGAAATATTTCTTCCTTACCACATACCAATTTGTAGGGAGAATTTCCAATTACTTTCTTTGTTGTTATCATGTCCGCCTAAAGAGATTTTTTAACCTTTGTGTGCCACTATCTTTTAAAGAATTTTTCAGATAAATTCCAAGTTCCAAAGCTCAGCTAGAAATATTTGATCCTAGGAAAGCTTTTGCATTATCTGAAATAATGGTCTGAGGATCACCAAACCTTGTAAAAATTTCTTCAAGAAATTATAGGATAAATGATTCAGTGGCTTCCTTTAATGGTGTGGCTTCAGTCCACCTAGTGAAATAGTTTGTTGTTGTGAGGACCTACTTATGAGTAGCACTAGATGGAGGGTCAATCATACCATTGAATTCAAGGCCCCATTATGCAATTGGTTGATCTATTTAGATTGGATAAATTGGTAGGGTCACCAGTATTTTCTTTCCAGTAAAGAGTGCACATTCTTTGCATTTACTAACCCACCTGTGAGCATCCATGAATAATGTAGGCTAGAAATAGCCTACTTTTATGATCTTCATGTTTTTGCTTTAGGAGATAAAATTCCACTTGAGAGACCATTGTGGAACTCAATTATAACCTTGTCACATTGCTCACCTTCAATGCACCCGAGAAACACTCCATTAATGTTTCTTTTGAACAATACACCACTAACCAATGCATAAGGAATAGATTGTAGCCTTAGATGTCTCCTCTTCGCTTTGTTCAACCCTAGAGGTATGTTCTGGTAGAAAATAATATAGTCATATCAGCAATCCAGTTGTGATCATTGAATACATTTATTTCATCTTGTTTTCATTCAACATCACGCGGTATCCCATCTCTTGAGGGCACTTCATTTATGAGGGAAGTCTCTTGAGGTTACATAGCATCTAGGGCTAGCTGCTCACAAAGTTCTCTTCCTCTTACCAATTTTGTAGCCTTAATGGTCACATCATACTCCATGATCTTAGTTACCCATCCAACTCATTTCTCGTTGATCTATTCTCCCATAATGAAGTCTCTAACACTAGAATGTGATACTAAAACATTTACATGACTAGTAGTAAACATTATTTTGAATTTCTTCAAAGCTCTCATGATGGAAAATACATGTTTCTCAATGTGATTGTACTTGAGCTCATAATTATTCAATGTTTGGCTGAAAAACACCACAGGTTACTTCATTGATTAATCATTCAACTATGTCAAGACCGTGGCTATGTTATATTATGCCCCTTGAGCATACATAATGCAATCCTTTGTATAATATGGGTTAGTCAAGGTTTGAGCCTGAGCAATCTCTTGTTTTATATTTTCAAAGTTTGCCTTCGCTTTCACGGTCCACTTGAATATTGCTTCTTTCTTAAGCATGAGGGTGATAGGTCTTACCAAACCGGTGAAGTCAAAAATAAAGAGCCTAACAAAATTAATATTCCCAATAAAAGAGTGCAGGGCCTTCTTGTGAGCAGGCAAGGAAATAACTACAATAGCTACAATTCTTTCTAGATCAATGGTGATGCCTTGTTTCGAAACAACATGTCCTAAAATATTTCCTCTAAGGATTGCAAAGTTATGTTTCCTAGATTGAGACACACACAAAAATTCTTGCATCTTTTAAATACTTTCTCCATGTGCTTCATGTGATCTGCACTCTACTTGGAGAAGACACTAATATCATCTAGGTAAACTAAGATGAACTGATTGATATACCCTTTGAAAGTGATTTCCATTTCCCTTTGGAAGGTAGCACCTAGGTTTGATAAACCAAAATGCATTTTTTGATAGGAAAATGTTCCCCATTTAGTAGTGAATGTGGTTTTATAAAGATCCTCTTCTTTTACTTGATCTAGTTAAAACCATTATAGCCATCGAGCATGGAGAACCTCTCTACTCCTGTTACTATCTGTAAATTTTTCTCCATGGAGGGAAAGGCATAATGATCTTTGAGGGAATCCCTGTTCAAATCCCAGAATTCAACACATAACCTGATTTCCCCATTCTTTTTCTAGACTAGGACCAAATTTTCCACCAAGGTAGAATACTTGATTGGAAAAATTATTTTGGCCTATATGAGTTTGGAGATCTCTTTTCTCGATGAGGGGTTCAATATTTAGGGTTGACTAGCCTTTGTTTCTTGTCTGACTGACTTGATGTTGGCATCAAATTCAATGAAATGATGGATTATATCTGGATTGAATTCTTTTAAATCTTTGTAGTCCCATGAAAACACATCATTGAAATTTTGACATAAGGAAATGAAATCCTTCCTTTCATTTTCATCACATACCTTTCCAAGTAGAAGTTCTTTTCCTGGAGCGATTGAAAATGGTTGACAATCTTCTTATTTTTTTGCTATGTTATTTTGCATTCCTTTAAAATCATCATCTGGAATAAATATCCTCTCCAGAGTGACCAATCCCTTGGGAAACTTGTTTATTTTTAGCTAAATAATTGTATCCCCATATATTTCCTGCAAATCAGCTTGCATCTTTCAGGATAACTCTACCTCATTTTAGATGAAATGCAAAAAAAAATCATCACTATCAAATACCTACCAGTAAGCTTGATTGTCTAAGATAGAACTCCTAACCACCATTTTGATATGTTTGGGAATTCCTTAGATCAAATCCTCAGCAGGTGAGAATTGAGAGCCAAGGGCTGCCATTTGGTTTGCATCTTTGTTTAACTTTCTAGGCACTACCTATAGGTTAATGACATCATATCTTTCTAGTAAGTCCCAAACTCTATGTTTGTAAGCTTTTATAATCTTATTCTTTTTCACACATCTACCATGGACTTAGTGAATGAACAATTCAATATCTCCAAAAATCTACAACTCCTTGATCTTCCTCTTTTCCACGATCAATAGACCATACACCAACACTTCATACTCTATTACATTATTTGAACATGCAAATTGCAACCTATGAGAAAAGAAGATATTTTAATTTTTTGGAGAGATGATTACAACACCCACCTCATCTCCATTTCTACTTCTAGAACAATCAAAGAACATCCGCCATAGTCCAGAAGCACTTTCCTTTTCTTGTTTGAATGTTGCGGGTATCACAAATTCTTCCTAAAGAATGCAATGAGTGCCTAAACTAGTCTCAAATGTCTTAAGCTCTTCATCATAAGGATCAAATTTATGATATCTCTCAGCCCATTCATCTAATAAAATATCAGGCATGCAAAGAGGAATGATTTATTCATCTAGAATTGAGTCTTTCTCATGTTCATCTTGTATAAGGAAAACTTATTGGATATGAGTGGGGTCAAATGGCTCAATATGGTAAGAAAATATGGGCCCATCTTGTATTGTAAATTGGGTACCATATCTAGTTTTTAGGAGCATGTGAGTCTAGTCTAAGGATAATAGACACCTTCTTTAGTAGTGAAGTCTCTAGAAAAATAAATGGCAAACATAGGAGGTAATTCAATGGCTGAAATGTCATGGGTTATGGTGAGGCTTCGATAGGAATGAAGTGTCAACTCAAGGTCTTTTATTACACTCAAGACATTCAAAATTGATCCATCAAGTTGTAAAAATCCCCTAGATATAGGACTATATTTAAGACCTAAGATATCATTAAAACTTATTTCTTGATAGACATGAACTGCAGCATGAGCCTTTTGTATTATTGGATCTGTGGGAGGTAATTACTTGAGGGCTTCACACAGGAGATCATGCTATGATGGAATATCAAGCGCATCCCACATTGAGACATTGACATTTTCATTTTTCATTTTCTCAACAATGTTGAATAGAAGACCGGTGGAGTTTTGCATTTTTGGCATGGTACCTTCCTTTCTCTACTGTGGCGGGATTAGATTTGGTGGCTTTGATTGAGTAACAACCTCTTTATCCATGAATTTTCTAGGAATCTCCAACAACTTGATTTTTCTCATTGTGGCTTCCTTTTATTTTATCACATCTTAACATGATCCGCGGAAGGTGGAGATTATGTCTCCAACATTCTTTTATTGTGTCATGTATTATCAATAATGTTGATTGATGGTTTGTTAGAAATTTCTGCCATTTGGTTGACCACAAAGAAGTCTTCATCTCCAAATAACATGAGATTTTTCTCATTATTGGAGTCTTGACTTACTTCCGTAGTTGTATTAGGTACCTCTAGTAGTGGTTCTTGTTGACTGGAAGAACTCTAAACCATGTATGCTTGAATATTAATTACCCTTTCACAACCAAGCTGGTTATGTGGAAAATTACATGGAAAACACCATTCTATTTCTTATGTCATGTTTTTTTTCATTGGAACTAAATCCTAACTCAAACTAGGAGCAAACAATACATGTGGAGGAGGAATTGTTACTGATGGAAGAGGATCACTTTGGTTCTACCATCTATTATTCTATTGGTTCTATGCAAATATTTGATTAGGCTACTGATTTCTCCATGGTTGATATCCCTGATTAGAAGATTTCCCTTAATTTTGATAATTTGTGTAGGACTGGGCTTTCTTTTTCTCCAGAGATATAACTTTATTTGTCAAATTTATAATCAAAGCCTCCATTTATTCATCCTCCTTTTGTTGGGTAGGATTTTATGAGGTAGAAGAAACAGGTTTCGGATTTGGCTCAGGGATAGGAGCAATAGAGGGTTGGGTAGCTTTAGGTAGTTCTGGATACAATGGCATGGGTGGTCTAGGAGCTAATTTCCCAACTTGTATTAAACCATTTCAGCTCTGATTGCAATTGCATAATCATGTGGTATAGTTGTTCCTCCCATATATTGTATCATTATAGATATATTATAGTTAAGATTTTTTTAAAGTAAAGAAAGACACCTTTTTCTATAGGTCTCACAAGAAATGGAATTTGTCCCAAGTTCTTTGAAATTTGAAGTTGAAATCTATCATTTTCTCATTAGGTGCTCTCTTGATTCTAGTTAACTACTCCAAAAGAGAAAGGTTTTCTTCTTTTTCTCCAAACTGATCACAAAGGGTTATGCACAATTGATCCCAATTTTGAATTGTTTTGCCCCTAGGCTTATGAACCATTGTAAGACTTTTCCTTTAAGTGATGAAGCCAAAAGTTTAACCATCACGTCCATTTCAGTAACTTCATGTATAACAAATACATTTGTAATATATTTGATGTGATTAATTGGAGTTGTGTGGTTTTTTCTACTAAAATATGGAATATTCTTCAAGGCTACTACTGGAATAGGTTATGAGCATTCAAGGTGAGTGGGCAATTTCCTATGAAGTTTAAAAAAGGATTTTTTTGTGGCATTTGCTATTGATGATCCTTTCTAATATGTCTGAGAACTCTTGTTGACTGTAATAAGGGCATGTTAGGTGGAGGTGTTAAAAGGGTTTGGTTTGGAGGAGATGGAGATCTTTGAATCTATCTTCCTCTTCTACCTCTACCTGGAGATAATTGAAAGTATTCAAATACACCTTATTATCATGTTTTTGACCGTGTTTGGTTCCTTCTCATGAACTAGTGATGCTTAAAACACCAAGACTCACAAAACCAATTGATATTTTGAATAGAGTTACCATATGTGTTGCTACAGAGCCTCTAAAGGCTAGAGATTCACCAAGATACACATACGAACTTGATAAAAGTAGAAATATTAATTTATTGCTCCCATTGGACATGCCAAAAATGCTTGGAGCTCAAATTTGCACCAGTAACCGAATTATAGACAATTATGGATTTGAGACAACATGGTCATTCGGATAGTCTCCAAGTTATAGGACTCGAACTGAGAAAAACCTCAAAAGAAGGATGACTTCCTCTACTTACTCCTAATGATAAAATACTCCTAGGAATTGAATTGTAACTATCTATCTCTACTTTAACTTTCCAAGGGACCAAGGTGAGAAGGAGGTGCATAAAACAAAAACCTAAACTAGAGAAGATGATAGCACCAAAAATAAGGGGATGAACACTCAGGAAAGAGATAAAGTGGAAGAAAATGATGATGAAGAGGACCAAAGGGAAGCCACATATCAAAACCACACCCAAGGTTCCAGTTTCACAATACACAATAGACATAGTTCTCTGAAATAACACATACAACACACCTGCAAATAAATGAGAGGCAAGAGAGTGTAATAAAAAATATTTAAGGCATAAGTGAACCACATAACCAAAAAATTATTGCTTAAATATCATGCAAAGATCATCACGATATATGAGGAAGATGCAAAAATTAGAGAGATATGACCCAAGGCATGCGACCCTTAGAATTATAGCATAAAATATGCCAGTGTAATTACAAAGTACCCAACATTAAAACTAGGCATCACTTTACAATATATAGAAGATTGGATGAATGAGAGAAGAAGTAGAGAGAATGCAACATCCACTTTTTATGACTTAGAAATAAGGGAATATATATATATATATATATATAATTTTCTCTTCTAAATTCATACAATTCAGAACACACATTCCATTGCCATTCCATCTCATAATAGAAAACCATATGCAATCTGTAATGACTCGGTGTAACACCGATCTCTCATTTCATGACTCGATATTAAACCGATATCTCATGTTTAACTTTTTCCTGTATACTATGTATAATTTGGTTCTTTTACCCATTACGGGTCACTTAAGTGTTCTGTCTAAGAATCCTATTTGAATATCTGTTACTGATATTCATCTAAATCCCACAATCTTAGACTAGGTGACATAAGACAACGCAACCAACAGTTTGTGATACTTTGGCCAAATTTTTAAACATGTTTACCATGTTTACATTCCAAGATGACATACTCATCAAAGGAATATGTCTTTCACCCCACTCGAATCTATTATCTATATTGGTCTTCCTTGACTTCTGTCAACCAAACCCGAGTCAAATTTTCACACTAAATAGGGGCAACTCACATACACTAGTGTTGTAGTCTACTCATGGTGACTAAGGATAAGTAGACATACTCAATCAAATTTCATCGATTGGGTGTGTTTAGTTACCCTAAGTCAACATGAGTTGACCACTACACTAGTCCATGTGTCTATCTTTGTTTAGATTATAACTATGAACCAAATTTCCACTTATGTTAATTGAACTAAGTGGGTTTTGAAGCATAGTTGGTTGCATCACAATATCCTCATAATGACTCTCGTCATTAAGAGGGTACTCTACGACAACCCCTATATTACAAATACTTACTAATTTATTTAAACAAAACTAACATACTTAAGAAAAATTAGATTATTAACCTTCAATTTATTATCTTGTTTAATTAATCATTAAACATCACACCTAAGGGTCCACTAAGTATGATTGATCCAAAGAGAAGATTCAAAATGTACTTTTACACTAGTTTAAGGTATGCAAATAAAATCTACATTCATGCATATAAAATCTTAAATCTTAAACCATTATTTCCATTTATCGATAAATCTTATTCCAATATCAATTAAGTAAGATCATTAAGTTTCTTTACTATAGTTTAACAATGTAAACAATCTTGATTGAAAGCTTGTTAATTAGACTTAGTGATATCATAATATTTAAAACCATCTTACTAATTCTTTAAAGCTTTCCAATTACCATTTATCATTTTCATAAAGAAGAGTATACAACAATCAACAATAATGATTATACTTTATCACATAAATAAGGATAACATACTTATTTCGATTTAATGATAAAAAGGAAGTATCCTCTTCTTCATAATTAAGGACTATTGTCCTATTCATGAAATCAGAAAACATAAGGAGTATATATTTAATAATAAATCCACATCCAACTTTATAGTAACTATCCTTATTTTCCTTTCCGAATAAGGGTCTATGTATCATAATCATCATAGTTATACTATTCCCCCAAGATGAAATGATTTGGAAATATACCTAATTCCTTATCCAAGTATCACCCTATACTTTAGATTCTATTAATCCATGCACATTAATATTCAAGAATATTAATCAAATCTAGTCATGCATGATAATATTAAGAATATTAATCAAATCTAAGTCTTATATGACCCTTAAATAAATCAATAATCACCAACCATTACACAACAATTAATTTATCAAAAAGAGAGTTCACTTCACTCCAAGCTTAATAAATATTCCATATGATTATAAGAAAACATTTTTCAAAAGAGTACAAAATTAATTTTATACATCATATATTTTTCCAATGAGCTCCTTTCAAGAGCATTTCAATACATACAACATATGAGTGAAGAAAATGACTTCGTTAATAAAACAAATGCAACTTTCTATAAGTCTTTCTCCTTTCACTTTTCATGAAGTCTATCTACAAAATTGTTAGCATGAGTCAGTTCACAAGAACTGAGCATGATAAGCATTATAACATTAAAACAATAAGATTTTATCTAAAAATTTCATAAAAGGAACACTTTTGTTTAAGAAAATGTTCCAAGTACACAGAATAAGATCAAATTATAAGACTGCCCAAAAATCCACAATGTAAGAAATAGAGAAGAAGTCACTAATCTCTTTAAGAACCATAGGCCCATAAAAGAAGTAATCCAAGGAAATTAATACCATCCATGGTACAGTCATGATATTCATTCCAACATGATACCTTTTAAAACTGTAACCTACTATCAAAAGAGGAGAATTAACAAAAGTTCATGATAAGACCTCATTGATATCGATATAATTCACCAAGCCCTAAGTTTCCAATATATCACAACCAATTCCATATCATCCATCTAAAATTAGTTGATATACAAACACGAAAGACTTGACATGAATAGAATGTTGTCACTATACTTCCTCTAACCAAATCCATGTTACTATCCATAAAAGGATGCCCAAAAAATAGATAAAAACTTGACATGAACCAAATGTACTCACTGTACATTCCTATAGGAGGTTTACTCTAGCCATTGACAAGAAAATTCAAACAAAAAGATACGGAACTCCTGAAGGATGTGTTGAAACAAAAAACTAAGATTTAAAACCCATTTAATCAAATCATATCTATTTAACCAAGACGAAAGAGAGAAAGATAGAGAGAGAGTTGTAACACAAACATGCATCTTAAGTGATCAATATACAGTTGAATACACAAGCAACTTCCACATCCAAGTTACAGGATAAAGAAAACGGAACAATTCAAAAGAACAAAATAAAAAAGTACAACCTTTACCTAAAAAGATCAAGATCCTAGTTTTAAGGATTATTAATTTCCTTGCAATGACCACAGAAAACTCACAACTTCCAACATATTTGAAATGAATTCAAAATATGAGAAAAATTATCCACTCAAACATTTTAAACCAACCAAAATATGCCAGCACAGTCTCCAAAGAGATGTTTCATAGGAACATAAATATTCAACAAAACATACTTCATTCCAAGGAATGCATCCCTTGTAAACAATGATGACCCAGACCACAAAAAATTACAAAGGTAAATGTTATCACTATTTTTGTCCCTCGACAAAAATTGGATCAGCCACAACCCCGCATAGAAGAAAGCATAAATCACATTCAAATCCTACAAATAGGTTGCATAGGGACTCTACAATGGAGTAGTGAGGCCTGTGAAAGATCAAACGACCCCATGTAAGAAGAAATTCAAGAAACGGGTCTCTCCGGTGAACTCGTGCTTCAAATCCAACAAGAAAATTATAGGAGGGCTCATAAATGGAATAGCAGGGTCGAGGAAGGAGAATACAATATCAAAATAAGTTAGAGGCTCAAAAGAGAAGGAACGGAAAAATTCAAAGTCTTCGGGCTTTGAAACAATTCAGAACGAGTCCAAAAAGAACCAAGTATGGAGGAGATAGTGGATGCTGCCAAAATTCCAAACAACGCACCTCCAAAGATTGAATCCAAAAGGGGAGACTCAAACAAGCGTTAGGCCCCCACGTGTCCCAGACCCAAAGAGGAGGTAGAGTCAACAACTAAAAGTCAAAAGGCAGACAGGGTGGGCCTAAAAAAAGACTAAGTATAGAAGTGCTAGCGGAAGCTACCATGTATCATCTCGGTGCATCTCCAAAGGTGAATCCAAAAGTATAGGCCTAAATGAGTGTGGGCTCACCACGTAGTCCAAGTGGAAAAATGGGATAGAGCGGGTCCAAAAATAACTAAGTATGGAGAATGAGCACCAACTCGCCACGTGTTCAGGGCTTGAAAAGGTAAGAACGGCCGATGAAAATTCCAAGAGCCTACGAGAGGCTTCCACATGTCAACTTGATGCTCCTTCAAAGGCAAAATCTTGAGCAGCTTCTAAGTGAGCGCGGAGCCTCCACGCATCCAGTTTCATAAAGGGACATGGTCGGGTTGAATAGTCAAAGCATTGAGATAGGCCAACGGAGGGTGCCAAGTGTCAGCATGGCGCTAATTCAAGAGCATAATTAAGGGAAGGTTTTCAAACAAGTGTCAAGCCTCCGCATGTCCCCGATCAGATATATGACCCCGCCGAGAAAAATACTTGGCCAAAAACATGAAGAGACTGAGAAAGCCATGGAAGAATCCACATGTCACCCGACACAACTCCAAAATCAAAAGCAGAGGCTGCCCTCAGACATGTGTCAGCCCTCCACGTGTCTGGTTTCAAAAGGGGGCCCATTTTGGTAGCTGGTTCCCGCCATTTTGTATGGACCCGATTCAAATTTCAAATGGGCATATCTTTCAAATCGTGGCTCAAAATCTAGAAAATCTGGCACTGTTGGAAATATCTCGACCTTGTCTATGCCATGGAGATCTGAAACTTTAAAGTTTGGAGAGGTTAGGTGGGGAAAAAATGAAGAAACATTTTTGGGCCATTAATACAAGATCTATTTGCCCCAACAACCAAATCATATTTGATCTGATTCGTTGTTTCCTCCTCCTTCGAGGCACCAAACAAGTAATTGATGTAGTCAAGACAGATTTGGGGTGGATTTTGCAAGAGGCATTGATGATAGTGGTTGAGCTTTGAATTGGTTTTCCCACTTATCTCATTCTTCCCCTCTGTGTTGAATTTATAAAAGCAGGGTCGGGACTCATTGTAAAAGGTTGGACATTTCTATTTTGTGCCCTCCCTTCTTCTTTTGTTCACAAAAGGATTTGTGGAGATTTTCTAACCTCTCCTTCGGGTTGTAATGCAAGTTTTTCCTCTTGGCTACTGCAATATATTGTATCGACTCCTGAGCAATAATATATATGTCTATGGATGTTTCTTGACCCTCTCATGTATTCGTTATTGTCTCTCTAATCTCTTATTACGATTTGGTCATCTATGCATGTTGTTTGTATTACATTCTTGTGGTCTATGTTAAATTGCAAAAATGAGTGTCTAACATTCCTTTGGTGTATCACCTCGTTAGCTTAGGTTTATTTTCTTGCATCTCTCTAACCCTATCTCCTTGGTAGATAGAATAGATTTAGAATAGATCCTCTACAATTTGTTTGTGTACACCTGAATAGAGGGATAGGAACTGGCCTCAATCCAGAGAGCTCTCTCAACTCACAAGGTCCCACACCTTGAGAGATGCTCCATGTTGTGCAATCACACTGAGATTCTCAACCCATCTAGTTGCAGACATTTAGGGTGTTGTGATTCTACACTAATAGTTTTGGCATGCTGGTGGGACCAAGAAGTCTCCATCTTTATTACAGTAAGATTGATGTGTACTTGTTGTGATTCTATATTTTAAGAATCTTTAAAACTGCACATCTAGTGCGACTCCAAAAGGGACAGAATCCACTTGGTTTCAGCATTCCAAGCTTTCCAAGTTCATGAGAAGAATACAAACAAGGTCAAGAACCAGAGAAGAGGGACAATTTTTCCACCTGCACTTGTCTCCAGATAGAAGGAGAAGGGGGAGAAGAGCCCAGAGATCTCCATCTCCACCAAATAGATCCTTGTCAACACCTCCTCCTAGTAGGGTGTTCTTTCAACCAACAAGGGTCCTCAAGTCGATCATAATGACACAACCACCAAATCCTTATGTTAATTTCACTAGCAACAACCCACTCGCTTTTAATGCACAAAATCCAGTCCCAATGGCATCATTAAAGAGCATCCCATATTTCACTGGAGAGAACCAAACTTCTCCAAGTGACCACATTCAAGACATTGCAAATGTCTATACAATCCATGAGATCACCGAGATGGACATTGCAATTAATTTTTTAGCCTCTTCACTTAAGGGTAAAGCTTCACAATGGTTCAGAAGCCTAACAACATGCTCTATTCAGAATTGGGACCATCTATGCAGAGCTCTTTATGACCAGTTTGGAGAAAAAGGAGATAACCTATCCTTTTTGGAGCAACTGACAACAATCAAAAGAGCTCCTAACGAGCAGTTGACAGATTTCAACCTCAAATTTCAAAGGACCTGGGATAGGATTCCATTGGCTGTAAGGCCCACATATGCAGGTGCTTTCTTATACTTTCTTAGAGCTCTAAATTTTGATATTACTTTAATGATTTAGTTAAAGAGAGGCACAACCTTACCTGTAGCTTATAGCCTTTCCATAGGAGCTGAAAATCACTTAATTCAGGCTGAAAAACTTGCTCCTAGGCCACCCATGCCTCTATACCTAGAATTAGGAAGCCCAAGCACTAGCCAAACACCCACATTAGCTCCTATACCTACTCCTAGGAATCAAAGTTCATTGAAGCCTCCACCTCATCCTCTAACACCTCAAAAGAGCTTCAAGAAGTTATGAAACAACTTCAAAACCTAGGGAATGAGTTAGTAACTATCAAGAGGCAATATGCTCAGATTTCTAGGCCATATCAGCCTCAAGCTCAATATCAGGCTAGACCCCTATATCAGTAAAATAGACCACCATCTCAGGCTGTAAATCAAAGTCAAAACCAAGGACAACCTCAAGCTGCTAGACCTTTCAGGTCATATGATCCAAACACAACTTCAACATCAAGGGCATTGGTTCCAGCACAAAACAACATGACACAAGAATATGATTGGTGTTTCCCATGCAATCAGCCACATAATCAATCAATGTGCTTCAATGGTGCACTAAACCAAGCCTTGATGGTACAGACCACTAGTGTGTCACAAGAGTCTAGCCAAGAAGAAAATCAGCAACAAGGAGCTCAGCAAGAGGCACCTCCAAGTGAAACTATGCTTTTCAATTGGAAAACTGAAGACTTCTATGGAATGAATCAGATCCTTCTCAAAGTATAGCTGCCAATACACGGTCCAAAAAGAAAAATATTGAAGAAGGAAAATCACCAAACTCAGTTAATCCTCAATCCTCCATTACTCCACAAGGTATTAGCACTCAAAATTCAACTCCCGATATGTAGAGTCACCAAATCCACCTTCCAAATCCACTCAGGCATCGGTTGTAACAACCCATGTGCAAGAGAAAAATGTGCTAGGAAGGGGAAGTAGAAGGATAACTCATTTAATATCATTGAGAAAATGAAGAAGACAAATGTGAACATTTCACTGTGGGAGTCACTGGTCATTCTAGGACAGAGAGATCTATTGCAGACTATCATGGCTAATTGGTGAAGCTCAAATAATCCCCTAGCTAGCAAGAGAAAGTGTTTGCCAATGCAGCTCAACCTGAGGGAAACCATGGAGGACAACAAGGTAAAAATCTGAATCCTCCTCCATTCTATGTTTTGTTGATTATTGGGAACAAATTGGTACATAATTAAATGATTTATTTGGGGGCAAGTAGTTTTGTAATGCCTAAACAAATAGCTGATCAACTGGGTCTTCAATACGAAGTCATCTCCAAAGGGGTAGTGCAATTGAATGGGACAATAGTCAAAACTGTTGGAGTCATCAAATATTTGAGCCTCACATTGCATGCCTGCCCCAATGTGATTGTATTACAGAACATATTAGTCATAGACTTGGCACCACATTTTACATTGTGTTTGTCCAAGGACTTCACTACCAAAATTGGAGGCTATTTGTCTGCTAATTGGTCACATATGATTTTTAGAACAAGGTATGGAGCTAAGGCCATAATCAAATTTGAGCCCATAGCAGATTACCATATTGAGTCTTATGTACCCAGCCTGATCAATGCCAATTGTTCATCCTTTGATCAGGAGGACCTCCTAAGCACTTGTGAAGAAGATACCAAGGTGGGGTGTATCCCAGACTTGACTCTTGATGAATGGGTGAACAAAAGACATGCTTTTGACCCCTATAAGGAGATGGAAGAATCTGATCTAGGAGTCTACTGTCTGCATGAGGAGAATCATCCTCTTCCTGACATCATTAAGCTAGAACACAAAGATGAAAATGAAGTATGGAAATTGTTCTTTGATGCCTTAAGAAGTAGGCAAGGATCATGAGGAGGTGCTATGTTTTTTTCCCCCAAAGGTATGAAATACTATTCATCTTTCCATTTCCAATTTTCCTTTTCAAACAACACAACAAAATATTAGGTTTTGGTTCATGGATTGCATTGGGCAAGGAAACAAGGAATCAAGAACTTGCAGGTGTTTGGTGACATTGAACTAGTTGCTAATCAGGTCTGAGGACAAAATGCTGTCAAGAATGACTTGTTAAATATTTACAAGAACCAGGTATGGGACCTCATTGAGGATTTTGAGGCATTCAACATCAGCTCCATCCCCCAAAAAAAAAAGTTGTATATAGACTGACAGCAGTTGGGGAAACATTTGACGTTATGGAGAGTATCAAGAATGATAAGCATCAGCCCCATATCAAGTTGGTTGTAAGGCCATCTATCCTAGAAAACAACACAAGTTGGCAAGTCTTTGAAAATGATCAATGAATTGTCAAATTTCTACAAAAGGAAGTTGAGTTCTCTTCCAGGATTCAAAACAGATTGGAGTAGTAGTATGGTGATCAAGTGGTACAACCGAGGATCAACAAACTACCAAAGGGTCTTGTCACTTTGGAATCAATCTTCAACCCAAATGACCAATTCTGAAAAGATAAGGTAAATATATAGGTAAAAGGTGAAGATTCAGAACCTATTTTTATAAAGGAAGGCAAAACATTGCAAATTGGCAGGGTAAGCACTCAACAAGAAAAATCTGAATTTGTTCAACTCTTTCAAGAGTTCCCAAATGTCTTTTCCTAGACTTATAAATATTTAAAAGGTTTCAACCCAAAATTGGCACAACACACCATCAAGTTGGACCTAGGAGCTAAGCCTTTCAGACATAATCAAAGGCCAATAAATCCCCACATTGAGCCTCTCATGAGAAAAGAATTGAACAAACTAATTGAGACCAGTATCATCTTTCCCATCAAGCATTCAAGTTGGGTTGCTAACTTGGTGCCTATGAGGAAGAAAAATGGAGAAATCAGGCTATGTGTGGACTTTCGTGATCTGAACAGAGCATCACTTAAGGATCACTACCCACTTCCATCAATGGAACAGATCCTACAAGTTGTAGAATCGGCTCTAAGAGGTTCTCATTGTTGGATGGATACTCAGGTTATAACCAGATAACGGTGAAGGAGGAAGATCAATTCAAGATAGCCTTCACCACCAAATGGGGAACCTATGCTTATAAGAAGATGCCATTTGGACTATCAAATGCTTTGGCAAAATTTCAGAGAGCTATGGACATGGTATTCAAAGGCTTAATTAACAACATAGTCCTGATATATCTTGATGATATCATTGTTTTCTCTAAGAATGTTACAGATCATCTCTTTCACCTTAGACAGGTATTCCAGAGATGTAGGAGGTTTGGGGTGTCATTAAACCCAAAATGTGTGTGTTCTTGGATCATGAAGGGAAATTTCTGGGCCACATTGTTTCAAGGAAGGGTTTGACAATTGATCCTGACATGGTTGAGGCCATCCAGACACTTCCATTGCCACAAAATAAAATGTCTCTCCAAAGCATCTTGGGGAGGATAAAATTTGTTCACAGGTTTATACATGACTTTACTACTCTTGTGAAGCCTTTAACAATGATGTTAAATAAGAGTCTTGCGTTTAAATGGAAAACATAAGAAAAGAGAGTTTTGAGGCCATCAAGCTCGCAATATCACAGGCTCCAACTCTCATTAACCCAAAATTTTCCAAATACTTCATGCTATATGCTTTTGGAGGATCAGATATCATCTCTGCCATCTTGGTCCACCCCAACAATGAAGGTTTAGAGAAAACCATAGCTTTATTCAGCCAGAGCCTGGAGGACTACAAGGTAAAATACTCTTTCATTGAAAAATAGGTCCTTGTTGTTATTAGGAGCTTAAAGAAGTTCAAACACTTGGTCTCAAATAACAAGATTCAATTGCTAGTATCTCATGTTGGTGTTAAGGACTTCCTTTTAAATAAGGATTTGAATGAGAAGAGGGTAGGTTGGATCACCCGGGTAATGGAATATGACATTGAGATCAAGGTGACCAAACTGGTTAAAGGAAAGGGATTGTGTGAACAAATCACCTTTGAGCAACAAGTTGAGTCAATGGGTGAAAATAAGGTGGTCCTATTTCTACAAAGTGATCAAGAACAATCAACTAATGATGCACATGCTCCATGTTGGACCCAAGTTTTGGTGCATTACCTTCAAACAGGTATGTGCCCTCTAGAATGAAATAGGAAAAGAGAAGATACTTCAGATTGCAAGCTATCCCATATGTATTTGTTGGTGGTGTCTTATTTAAGAAGGATATCAATGGTATTCTATTGAGATACATTGAGACTAGCCAAATTGAGAGAGTGTTGCATGAATTCCATGATGGAGAATCAGGAGGTCACTTTGTCCCTCAAGAAACATCTCTCAAGATCATGAAGGTTGGTTATTATTGTCCTATAGTGCTCAGGGACTGCTACTCATGGGTCAAGAAGTGTAAAAAATGTGCATTCTTCACAAGAAAGGAGAAGCTAGTAGTCATGCCCCTTCATCCCATTTCAGTGAATCAACCATTCATGTAATGGGGGCTAGACTTCATTAGGGTGATTAACCCAAATTCAAGCCAAGGCCACAAGTGGATACTTATAGCCACATATTATTTCACCAAGTGGACCGAAGAAGTGGCACTAAAAGAAGCAAATGAATCTAACATCTTGGATTTTTATGAAGGAATAGCCACCAGGTTTGGATTCCCTGCGACTATTATATCAGATAATACATTGGCATTCCTCGGTACGAAGATCACTAAATGGGTAGTCAAGATTGGTGTGTATCTCATAGCCTCATCAAATTATTACCCTCAGGGTAATGGCTAAGTAGATTCCACAAATAAGAACCCATTAAGGATTATCATAAGGACTCTGGATGAAAATCAGAGGACTTGGCACACAAGGCTAAAATCAGCTCTATGGGCTGATAGGATCACATAAAGAGGTCCACAGGTAGCTCACCTTACAAACTTGTATATGGAAAGGAGGTAGTATTTCCCATCTCATTAGAGTTTCCCACTTTGGAACTCATGAAACAGTTAGAGCTAGTTGAGTTTGAACCCATGACAATCAGGTATGCAGAGTTGATGGAGGTAGGAGAGGCAAGAGAGCATGCAATGTGGGTCATGTAAAAGGACCAGGCATTAATAAAAAAGAGTTTTGACAAGAAGGCAAGGATGAGGACTTTTCAAGAAGGGGACTTAGTTCTAAAGTGGAATGCAAGATCGGGCAAGCCAGAAAACACTCCAAAATTGATGCCATCTAGAGTGGCCCTTACATGATCATAGAGTAAAAGAGTAGAAATTCCTTCCAGTTGGCTAAATTGGATGGTGAAGAATTGTAGATCCCAGTGAAACGAGATCCATCTCAAACATTTCTACTGAATGGGAATTTTCCACCCTTGTAAATATTAGCATAGTATTTTGATTTCCCTAAGTGCGTATGCACATTATTTTGTTGTATTTTAGTTTTTGTTTCCCTAAGTGCCATGGTACAAGTTCTTTGTTGCTCCAGGTTGCGTTGTTACATAGTCCAATGTGCCTCCAAGTGAACGTGTTATCCCTTTTAGTATTCACGACAAGGAAACTCATAGTTTCCTATAATAGTTGTTATCTTCAAAATAAATTAAATGCAGAGAAACTAAAAATCCATCTTCAAAATAGTCCATTCAAGGATAGATGAAAGCCCCGGTCAAGACAATTTTCTACTCTTAGAAGCCTTGTTTCGAGATTTCTTATGAAAATTGAGAGTGAAAACAGTTGAGCTCACAGATTAGAGGCAAGATCAGTATCAAGCCATCATTCTTGACTCCATGCCCAATAGATGTTTCAAGGCTACTGGTCCCTTTATCTAGCAGGCAGATGCCCCTGTGAGTCGCCAAATTGTTATCACTATTTTTGTCCCCTAGAAAAATTGGATTAGCCACAACCCCACATAGAAGGAACCATAGAGAAATCACGTTCAAATCCTACAAATAGGTTACAGAGGGACTCTACAATGGAGTGGCAGGTACTACAAAAGATCAAATGACCCCATGCAAGAAGAAATTCAAGAAACAACTCTATCAAGTGAATCCATGCTTCAAATCCAACAAACAGATTATAGGTGGGCTCGAAAATGGAATAACAGGGTCGGGGAAGGAGAAGACAGTGTCAAAAGAAGCTAGAGGCTCAAAAGAGAAGGAACATAAAAAGTTTGAAGTCTTTAGGATCTGAAACACTTCGAACGTGTCCAAAAACAACTAAGTATGAAGGAGATAGTGGACGCTACCAAGTGTCCAAACGGTGCACCTCCAAAGATTGAATCCAAAATGGGATACTTAAACAAGCACCAGGCCCCCATGTGTCCCATACCCAAAGAGGAGGTAGATTCAACAACTAAAAGTCAAAAGGCGGACAGGGGTGGGCCTAAAAAAAGACTAAGTATAGAAGTGCTAGTGGAAGCTTCCACGCATCAACTTGGTGCATCTCCAAAGGTGAATCCAAAAGTGGAGGCCCAAATGAGCATGGGCTCACCACATAGTCCAAGTGGAAAAATGGGACAGAGCGGGCCCAAAAAATAACTAAGTATGGAGAATGAGCACCATCTCGCCACGTGTTTAGGGCCCAAAAAGGTAAGAATGGCCGTTGAAAATTCCAAGAGCCTGCGGAGGCTTCCACATGTCAACCTGATGCTCCTTCAAAGAAAAATCCTGAGCAGGCTTCTAAGTGAGCAAGGAGCCTCCACGTGTCCGGTTTCGTAAAGGGACAGGGTCGGGTTGAATAGTCAAAGCATTGAGATAGGCCAGTGGAGGGTGCCAAGTGTCAGCATGGCACTAATTCAAGAGCAAGAATTAAGGGAAGGTTTCCAAACAAGCGCCAGGCCTCCGCGTGTCCCCGGTCATATATGACCCCACCAAGAAAAATACTTAGCCAAAAACATGAAGAGACTAAGCAAGCCATGAAAGAAGCCATGTGTCATCCCGCACAACTCCAAAAGCAAAATACAGAGGCTACCCTCAGACATGCGCTATCCCTCCACGTGTCCGGTTTCAAAAGGGGCCCATTTTGGTAGTTGGTTCCCGCCATTTTGTATGGACCCGATTCAAATTTCAAATGGGCATATCTTTCGACTCAAGGCTCAAATCTAGCAAATATGGCACCATTGGAAAGATCTCGGCCTTGTCTATGCCATGGAGATCTGAAAACTTTAAAGTTTGGAGAGGTTAGGTGGGGAAAAATGAAGAAACATCTTCGGGCCATTAATACAAGATCTATTTGCCCCAACAACTAGATCAGATTTGATTTGATCCATCATTTCCTCCTCCTTCGAGGCACCAAACAAGTAATTGATGCAATCAAGACAAATTTGGGGTGGATTTTGGAAGAGGCATTGATGATAGTGGTTGAGCTTCGAATTGGTTTTCCCGCTTCTCTCTCCTTCTTCCCTCAATGCTGAATTTATAAAAGCAGGGTTGAGGCTCATTATAAAAGGTTGGACATTTCTGTTTTGTGCCCTCCCTTCTTCTTTTTTTCACAAAAGGATTTGTGGAGCTTTTCAACCTCTCCTTCGGGTTGTAATACAAGTTTTTCCTCTTGGCTGCTGCAATATACTATATCAACTCCTGAGCAACAATATATATGTATGTGGATGTTTCTCAACCCTCTCATGTATTCGTTATTGTCTCTTTGATCTCTTATTGTGATTTGTTCATCTATGCATGTTGTTTGTATTATAATCATGTGGTCTGTTTTAAACTACAAAATGAGTATCTAACATTCCTTTGGTATATCACCTCATTAGCTTAGGTTTATTTTATTCCATCTCTTTAACCTTGTCTCCTTAGTAGATAGAATACATTTAGAATAGATCCTCTGCAATTTGTTTGTGTACACCTGAACAGAGGAATAAGAACCGGCCTCAATCTGGAGATCTCTCTCAACTCGCAAGGTCCCACACCTTAATAGATGCTCCATGTTGTGTAATCACACTGAGAGTCTCAACCCATCTAGTTGCAGACATTCAGGGGTGTTGTGATTCTGCACCAATATTAAATACATAACCTTGATGTCCAACTCACAACGCTCATAACTAATAGAGCTCAAGGGTAAGAGAAAGCCATGAACAATAACAATAAGACCTGGGACAAATGGCATCTAATAGAAATCATTATTTGAACCAATCCATGATGGGTGCAAAATTAAACAATACTCAATGAACAAGAAGGGACAATAACTTACCCAGTTTTCTCCCCCCTTTTCAATACAAGCTGGCCCAAGGAAGGTGAAAAAACACAATAAAATGTAACTAAAATGACAGAGATAGAAAACTCTATCAGTACACCTTTATATTATTCACTTGCAGTGCTCAAAATACCTCCATCAAGATTACCCAATATGGGTCAAGGATCGACTCTCATAATAACAACAAAAGTACAATCACAAATATAAACCAAATCGGATGACCATCAACTGAAATAGGAATCCCGATATAGGTATATTTACCAAAAATTCAACCCAAATAATATTTTATAGTAACCAGTTTCACGACAACCTATAAGTTACCAAAATCCAAAGACTTCCTCAGAACCCTAAAAAATCATTTTAACATCAACGAGATATAAACACCGGAGATATGTTTATAAAAAACACATAATCCCTTTACACAATCATTCGTAGTTAAATATATTGCAAACACATCTAATTTTTCAACCATATTCAAAACCCAAAATCAATTTTAACAAAATCCATCCCACATAGTCATTTCTATCCATAAGAAACCATAACCTCTACAAAACTTCACAGAAGCAAGAACAAGCAAACAACACACAAGAAAACCATTCTTAGAGACATTTTCAACAAGAGTAGCCTTGTTTTTATGAAAACGTTTAAATAAAAGAAAGAAATATTAAAGAGATAGAGCCTATCATGTGGTAGTGCTCTTGGCTTCTCTTCTTCATTTTAAACCTTCAAGCAAAGCTTCCACTGAAATATTTCAATCAAAACAACAAGTAAAGCCTCTGAATCTTCCTCCACTTTATTCTTATAGTTTCCACAACCAAAATTTTCCATTATTTCTACCATGCAATGGAAATTTTTAATTTGTAATAGAATCAAATTGAAAGTTTGAAAAATGAAAATACCACATGTAGAGCTAAGAAGCTTGAAAAATCTAAATGCACAATAAAACAAAACCGTTCCTTTTCCCCAAACCCATGTTACTATTCCCGAGCAGTTTTTTTCTCAGTTCTAGGCTCATTAATACTAGCAGGACTTCAAGTGTTCCCCCCAAAACTCCCACCATTTCCACCTATCTATTAGTTACAACTAACAATTAAACTTCATTTAACCAACGCTTAGCGGAATTGCCAACTCAACACATTCCACCACCTCCATGCCTTAGCAAAATTGGTGGCAACAAGTCATTTAATGAAACATTTAAACCTTCCTAATTCCTTTGGAATGGTGCCACCACCATTCACTAACTTTCCATCTAAGCCAACCTCATTTCCCCTTAGGTTAGTTCGATGCCACTTAGTTAGGTTTCCTTAGTATTAGTTTTTAAACCATAGCTTAGGACCTTAGGAATAATTCATATTATAGCTTAGGATAATTAGTATCAAAGACTTAGGATAGTCCCTTAATATCCATCAAAATACATATATTCCCATAACTTAGGTTAGGGTAATGTAGATAATCTTAGGCACTTAGATTATTTAGGTCTCAAATAAATTAATCAAAAGACATTACCTTTTGTAAATTTTATCAAAACGACATTATTAGATCACTTAGAATGGTGTATCCACAATATGTTACAGGACGCCCCCGTTATCCCTAATTGCAAGCTTGAGTTCAACAATCAAACATACTGACCAGCTCAATCAAAATGATCGAAACATCGTAAAATCATATACATGCCTTGGATAAATGCAATTGATCTAAGGTATGGTTATTCCTACATTTATGAAATAGGCAAAGAAACAAGTTCACAAATGCAATTAAGCCATGTACAGTCATAGTCTTATTAAACTGACTTTATTTCATTCACCAATGTAAGAACGTATTACAAATTTCAGCATAAGGAATATGTGAAATACTTCATTATTAATTCAGAATTGTCATGGCATGATTATATCTAATTTTAGAAGATAAAACATATCATCTACAACAAACATGATCACTTAGTTCAAAAGAGTACACCGTCTTCAAACAAGAATCATTTATCAATGTTTGTAACTTCAGTTTCAGAATTAAGCAAGGATGAAAATCATGACAAAAGCATTACATACCTCCCCTCTAAAAATCATCATCATCCCGATGATTAACTTAATCCATATTAATATTCAAGAAAAATAATCATAATTATAGTTCTTCTATCCACAAAATTTTCAAACAAAATAGATTTGCAGAAATTCAAGTTTTTCATAACTTATTACAACATCAAAATTGTTGTCCCAGTACTAACAAATTATAGTACCTACCCAAAACTGGTAGAAATTAAAGATAGTTTTCCAATCAAAGTCTTTAATTATCTCAAAAATCAGAATTAATTCTATCCAAATAGATGAGGAAAAACAATTTTCATATCCTCAAGGTTTTCCCATGTTGCACTTTCTTCATTAAATTGGTCCCACTAGACCTTGCATTGACTGATTTCATGATTTCATAAGTACAACCGGTGAGTTTCCAACACTCTTATGGGTTCAACCATGATTATTCCTGGGTCTTGGACCTGCAAGGAATCCCAATTTAATACATGTGATAAATCTGAAATGTATTTCTTAAGAAAATAAATATGGAAAACATCATGCATTTGTGACAAGGTGGGAGGTAATGTTAAGTGATAAGCTACAGGGATAATCACTTCTATAATCTCAAAAGGTCCCACAAAACAAGGTGATAATTTGGCTGCATTTCCAAAGGTAATAGATCTCTTTTTAGGCTTAACACGTAAAAATACTTTTTCACCAATTTCAAAATTCTTATCGACCCTTTTTAGATCTACAGAACTTTTCTTCCTATCAACAGCTTCTTTCAATCATTCACAAATTATTGTCACTTGTTGCTCCATTGTAGTAAGCATTTCAGGTCCAATTACCTCTTTATCTTCAATGTTATCCCAACTAACTGGAGTTGTGCTTGTCCTTCCATATAATGCTTTGAAAGGTGCCATTTTAATAGAGGTATGGTAAGTATTATTGCAAGTAAGTTCAACTAAAGGAAGGTATTCTCCTCATTTGTACTGCTAGTCCATACCGTACATTCATAACATATCCTCTAAAACTTGATTTACTCTCTCTGTTTGACCATATGTTTCCGGATGGTATGCAAAATTAAAATTTAGTTTTGTTCATAAGGTTGCATTTAGTGTTTTCCAAAAATGGGATGTCATTCTAGGGTATCTATCAGATATAATCAATTCAGGTACTCCATGTAATCTAAAAATTTCATACACAAATAGTTTTGGCTAAAATGGGTGAATCATCTTTAAGATTACCAAAAATAAAATGTGTTACCTTTGTTAATTTTTCAACCACAACTAAAATAACATCATGCTTATTTTTAGACATAGGCATCCCCTAAACAAAATCCATACTTATTACTTACCACTTATATTTCAGTATGCTATGTGGATATAGTAAACTAGTTGGGTGCATATGCTCAGCCTTAACTTGCTAACATTCAAGGAAATGTGAAACAAAATCAGTTGTCTTTCTTCATCCCTTTCCAAAAATATTGTTTTTTTACATCAACAAGCATTTTTGTAACACTGAGATGTCCTAAGTAAGGTGAATTATGAAATTCCATCATTAAATTTTTTCTTAACTCATTTTTGAAGGTACATACACTTACTTCTCATATCTTAAAATTCCTTCATTATCAAAGTTAAAACCTTTGTATCTTGCATCATTAGGATCTGTAGCAAGTGTTGTTTTTACTTGCTGAAAATATGAATCAGAATCCATGATACTCTTTACTTCATCCTTAAATTGTGTTCTCAAAGTTATAAGTGTAAAAATATGTTTCCTACGACTTAGTGCATATGCCACTCTATTTTATTTACCTTTAATGTAACTTATGTCAAAATCATATTGTGACAAAAACTCTAACCATCTTCGTTGTCTTGCATTCATATTTGGCTGAGTGAAAATATACTTCAGCCCAAGGTGGTCAATTTTTAACTCAAAAGGTCTTCCTAAGAGATAATGTCTCCATACTTGAAGTGCATGAACTATGGCAGCAAGCTCTAGGTCATGGGGAGCATAATTCAACTCATGTAACTTGAGTTTCCTTCTCTCATAAGCTATAACATGATCATCTTGCAACAATATACCTCCTAGTCCTTCTCCGAAAGCATCTGTAACTACCGTAAAGCTTCCATTTGGATCCGAATAGTAAAAATAGGTGCAGAAGTTAGTTGTTCCTTTAGAGTTTTAAATGTTGATTTGCATTTATCACTCCACACAAACTTTTTGTCTTTCTTTTTAATGAATTAATTGGGGCAGCGACTTTTGAAAATTCCTTAACAAATTTTTGTAATAACCGGCAAGCCCCATGAAGCTTATGACTTCACATAAATTTTTAGGTGCAGGTCATTCAGTTATGGAATCAATATTTGATGGATCAAATGCTATTGCATCTTTGCTTATGTCATGTCCTAAATAATGTAATTATGTCTCATAAAAAGAACATTTGGACAACTTACCATACAATTTTCTCTTTCTCAAAATCTCAAGTACAATTTTCAAATGCTCTTGGTGCTCCTTAATGCTCTTTGAATAGATAAGAACATCTTCCAACAATACAAGTAAAAACTTGTCCAAGTATTCTTGAAATATATTATTCATCAGATTCATAAAAGCTGCAGGTGCATTTGTCAAACCAAAAGGTAAAACATTGAATTCTTAATGTCATACCTTGTTCTAAAAGCTATTTTATGAATATCTTCATTCTTAATTCTCAATTGGTGATATCCAGAATGAAGATCTATCTTTGAATAAACTGATGCACCACGCATCTAATCAAATAGATCATCAATTATAGGAAGTGGATATCTGTTTTTGATTGTTGCTTTTTATAATATTTGATATTCAATACAAATTCTAAGTGTTCAATTCTTATTTTTCACAAAAATGACAAATGCTCCCCAAGGTGAGACACTCAATTTTATCAAGCCTTTAGAAAATAGTTCTTGTAATTGTGCCTTAATTTCTACCAATTCAATTATAGTCATGCGATAGGGTTCCTTGGAGATAGGTTCAGTTCCAAGTTTGATTTCAATTGTAAATTCAAATTCTCGTTTAGGCGAGAAGACCAAGTAGTTCTTCTAGAAACACATTGCTGAAATCTCTTAACAACAGATAAGTTTCCAATAAATTACTACCTTCTTCTGTTGTTTCAAAATATTTTACTATATATAACATGCATCATTTCTTTTTAGCCTTCTTAAGCTACATATTTGACAATTTCCTAACTAAAATTTCCCATTTTACCCCTTGAATCTACGTTGTTTTTTACAGATTATCAAGGCATCTAATGTGTTTTTCAAAACAATCAACTTGTTTTAAGATCATCAAGCTAGTTAACACCAATTATGACATCATATGACCCCAAAGGAGCAACATAAATATCTACTTCAATTGAAAAACTTTGTAACTCTACACATTCTCCAAAAAGACATTTACTAACAATATGGACAACATTATTACCATAATGTACAGTCCAATATTTCTCCATTATTCCTACTTTTTTTTAATTTTGTATCTAATTTACTAGAAATAAAACATTATGTAGCTCTAGTATCAAAAATTATAGTAACAGGTGTACCAAATAATTTACCTGACACTTTTATGGGCGTAACTTGCTTTTCAACTTGTTTATCAACTACTACAACATGTATCTTATGTTGTTGGTTATTGTCATCTTTCTTTAGAGGGCACTGATTTACGTAGTGATCCTTACCATAGTTAAAACAACCCCTACATGTCCCCTTTTTGGTTCAAAATTATTTTCAGTCTTGAAATTACTATTTTGACCTCCATAAGATTTCTGCCCATTATTGTTATTCTTCACAAAATTGTTTCTAATGTTCATAGTAGGTTTATTTTTTGTTGTTTTCTTATTGTTATTATTCATAAACTTGTTTTTAACTCCAAAATTTTCCATGCCACCTTCTTAGGTGCAAGTGACGAAGAAGAGTTGGTAATTCTCTTTTGATTCTCTTCTTTATGTGCGAAATTACCTTCAATTTATGTTCTTGCCTTATGGATTTTTCTACAACCCCTTCCATAGTGGTGGGTTGTGCACATCTATGTCTCCTCCTATAACAAGATTAAATCCCATAATAAACTTGTGTATCCTGAACTTTTTCACAATTTGATATTATGGAACGTCTTAAGAAGTTTGGTAAATCTCTACCAGCTTCTCGATTCTGGTTAACTTTCCTTTAACTAAATTATGAAATTATGTCATTTTCTAATCATAATAGAGCTTTGGCAACCAGTGTTTCCTAACTAATCTCTTAAACTAATCCCATGTAATGCTTGTTTCATCAATATTCAGTTCATCCTTTTCGGCTGTCCCATCAAGACGATGCCTCATGGGAAAGCAAGTAAGCTCCACATATTGCCTTTATTTCTTCCGAGAAGTTCCTTATTGCAAAGTACTTCTCCATTTTGCTAAGCCAATTCTCAGCCCTATCCCCTAGTGTAGTGCCATCAAAATTTGGTGGACTTATCCTTTTTATGTCATTAGTAAGTTCAGCTACTAATCTTGCCTTTTATTTTCAAAAGTGATTAGGTACATTTGCATTTGCATTTGCAGCATTATTATTGGCATTTGTAACATTGTTATTTGTTGCATTATTATTATCAATGCCTAGATTTCCAGCATTGGTGTTGTTTCTTGGAGGTGGCTGATTATTATTATCAACATCATCTTCCTCCTCTTCATTACCCATTACTTATTATTCAAGTACAACAAGACGATCTCTTATGTCCAACAGGGACAACAAGAATCTCATCAAGTTTTTGTGCGGTAATTACCTCTCCACCTAGAGGTGGATTATTTGTAGCACCTCCCCTTGTTCTAACCATTTTCTGTTAACAAGAAATTAAGTTTTTATCAGATATGGACTCAATAGGTCCAAGAGCTATAACCTTTAGCTCTGATACCAAAATGTAACATCCACTTTTTTACTTAGAAACAAGGGAATATATATATATATATATATATATATATATATATATTCATAATGTTCTCTCTTCTAAATTCATACAATTCAGAACACACATTCAATTACCATTCCATCTCATAAAAGAAAACCATTTATAGCTTTAATGAATCGGTGTAACACTGATCTCTCATTTCATGACTCGGTATTAAACCGATTTCTCATGTGTAAGGTCATGTATACTATGTATACTTTGGTTCTTTTACCCATTATGGGTCACTCAAGTGTTTTGTCTAAGAATCTTGTTTGAATATATGTTATTGATATTCATCTAAAATCCCACAATCTTAGACTATGTGACATAAGACAATGCAACCAACAATTTGAGATATTTTGGCTAAATTTTTAAAACATGTTTACCATGTTTACATTCCAAGATGGCATACTCATCGAAAGTAATATGTCTTTCACCCCACTTGAACTATTATCTAGATTGGTCTTCCTTGACTTCTATCAACCAAACCCGAGTCAAAGTTTCACACTAAATAGGGTTAACTCACATACACTAGTTGTAATGCCCCCATTCATCATTGCTCTGTTATTCTGTGGCGACCGTGCTTCTAAGGGCTGAATGCCGTTGTGTTCCCTTTGAAACGTTGGTGTCGTCATCTTGTTGAGCTTTCTTGCTTGCGTCAGTGTCGATGTTTTGGTTGCTGGCCCGCAGCATCCCTCGCGATTTATCCTATTAAAGGAAGACCTTGTTCTTGCTATATCGAACCTCCTGTTGATTGTTGTTTGTTGCCTGCCAGATATTTTTGCCGTAGTTTTGGTCACTCTCATGCTCGACCTCTCGATTAAATAATTAGTATTATTATTATTATTATTATTATTATTTTAATTGTTGTCACTTTTGTGCTAAGTCCTAAATGACTTTTCGAACCCCGTTGGGTGTCGCAACGCATTTTAAAACATAATAAAAATGAATAATAAAAGAATGGACATCGATTATACTTATAGCTTGGTTATCATGCGTCGGTTAAATCGACCTAACGGAATTTTAAAAAATGAAATTTTGATTAATTAGATTTATTTCATTTTGTGGATAAGTAATTTTTGCCTGACAAGTTGGTGAGAAGTGGGAGATTATTATTGGGCCGCCTGTTTTCTGCCCTAGTCGGCTGTAAAATTAATGATGAAATTGACCTTTGCTAGATTGGGGTGCCTTTTCCCTCCATACTGGCCACTTACCCTGCAAATGGAATTCATTATTATATCTTCCTTGTTTTTATTTTTTTTGTCTTTTACCTGCACTGCATTGTTGCTGGCCGCGTGAGATTGGAGGAGGGAATTTTTGTTGAGTTTTGTTTCTGTTGGTGTGTAAACTCTAGTTGGGCGCAGTCCCTAGTGTTTTGGGACAGCCGCATGTTTCTCTGGCCGTGTTTTCTTGGGGTGTGCTGCGTGAGGAGTGGTGGAAAACGTGAGAAAAGGGTGTCTTTCTCTTGCTGCGCACCTGTCCCTTATTTCCTTTGTTTTTCTCCACCTTCCCTAGCCGCATTGGATCCTGCTCATGCCTAATGTTGGATGGGCGTTTGGAAAACGTGGAGGAAGCTTTGCTGAGTGCGCAAGACTGTTGGAACTCTTCCCTGCTGGCCGCGTGGGTCTGTTATGGTGGTTATATGAAGCTACAAGCTGGTGCAGTAGGCGTGTTACCTCCTCTTTCATTGGGTGCTGCGAGGTGTGTTCTTGTTGGGGATCCACAGAAGAATGACTACAACAATTTTTAGCCAGGAAGCAGGCATGTTGCATATAGTAGAAGCCTCTTTGAGCGCTTCCAACAAGCAGTATTCCAACTATGTTGTTACTGTCATTTTGAATGCATCCTCAAATTTGGGATTCTCCTTCAAGATTATTTTTTTTATCAAAATCGATTAAGTGACAGTAAGAGTGTTACCAGGAGAGCCTGGTAATAAAAGCCTTCATAAGTGTGGCACTTGCATTATTCATAGCAGGATGGGATGTTCGACGGAAGTCTTTAAATCTGTCGGGTGGTTTTTTCGGGTTCCTGGTAATGTTAGCATCTATCATGGCTTCCTACAGGTTTGGAGCTCTCCTCCTTGTGATTTTCTTCACATCCTCAAAGCTCACAAAGCTTGGTACTGAAAAATAAGCGCAAAAATGAAGCTGAATACAAGGAGGGAGGCCAACAGGATTGGATGCAAGTGCTAGTGAATAGTTCGATTGCCACAACACTAGCGTTAGGAGTTGCATTTTTGACAGGCTGGAATGATATCTGTTTGAACTCAGAAAAGGCACCTTTGGTTACTGGTCTGATTGGTGGTATACTTGGGCACTATGCATGCTGTAACGGTGATACTTGGTCTTCGAAATGGTGTTCTTAGTAGCAGAACAACCTCGGCTCATTACTACCTTCAAGGGCTGTTTCAGCATACCCTTGTCTTGGGAAGCGCATTAAAGGCATGATAAGCCCTAACCCTCTCTCTTAATGTTTTATTCCCTTTAGCATTTAGATAAATCAATCTCTGCAATTTTGTTTGAATTCTGTATATGTGAGTCTCTTTTGGATTGTTGTTGTGTTATTCTCTTTTACTAAGTAAATAACGTTTTGGACTCTTGATATTATTTAATATTTATTTACATATATATGTTGACTCTTTCTTGAAAGAGATGCCCGAAAGAGATGGGTTTCAAATGACTTTTAATCATAATTGCATGAACTGATCTCTCCCCTCCTTTACAGTTTATCTTATTTACTATTTGAGTAAAAGAAATCTCTACATCGATTCTTGCCTACTGATCTTATAATGTTGGTTTATCTTTTTGCCTTGTTTCTTCCTTTGAATGATGGTTTCTGTAGAAAATATTATGGAGCGTGAATGAGGTTTATAATTTGCCTTGTATTGTTTATATTATGTAGAACATGGCTTGAAAACGGGAATTTTCTTGGAAGACTATGTTTGTCTATTAATGTGGATTGATAATAATATAAACCCCCCCATTAGGATTGGAGGTTTCTATTTGGGGAGAGTCGTACTGGTTTTACTGATCCTTTCTAGATACTATCCGACTCCTTTGATTATCGTTTACCTTGGGGATTATTGAAAACCCCTCACCAGGCCCTCTACTATTATTATTACTATGAGCTTATTTTAGATTGGAACCCTCCTGAAGCATGCGTTAATGGGTTTTCTATGACCTTTACGAATATGTTATGCACGCAAGTCATTATCCTGTGTGGATAATTCTTTGGCTTAATTTTGAGGCACTACTTGGATCTTTGAATCGGTTAAAGTAATATTGGATACATCGAACTCTCATGAATGATGACATTCTTAAAGTTTGATTGATATGTGATGTCCTCATGTATATGAATTCAGGAAATGCTTGAATTATGAAATTATAAATTTATCCTATACTTTGACCTTAAAGCTTGTCGAAAGACTTTTTGGTAGGAAAACAAATGAATAGGGAAGTTAATATAACCACCCTAAAATGGAGTCATGCATAGCCTTAAGTAAAGGTGACAAACCATAATGGGACCGTGCATACCATGTATGACAGTAAGGATAGAAGTCGACCTGAAATTATTTAACTTCATCATATAGGACAATGATTAATACCCATAAATTGAGATATGCAAGTGGAGGATGAATTATATAATATGATATATTATGTTATCAGGTAACCCGTAAGGATAAATATGTTATTTCAATACTTGGTTAACGCGTGGAATATTTTTTTGGCATTTACGATGATTATTATGTTAGCTAAAAATTGATACTTGCATCCCAATTGGGAGTTGAGATAATGTTGATACTTGCATTTATAGTGACTTAGACCACGCATACATATTTTAGCTAGCCAAATGTACCTTCTACTCATTAATGAATTATGATGGTATTGTTGTTCGTAATTCATTCCTCTGAGTTGGACTCTTATACTAATAGAGGCATATAGAGACATGATAATAAACAACCGATAGGATATCTAAATAATATATGAACTTACTGATTGGTGGAACCCTTGTTTACATAAGTATATTCTTTAAATTGTGAGATAAATATCAAAAGTATACTTACATATCCTTGATTTTCTATAAAGGTTGATACTTGGGTAATATTGATGATTATCATATGATTGACACTTGTATTTATTATAGAAGCTTAATGTCGTTGGTGCTTTTATTTAATTGAAAGATAATATTGTTGGACACTTATATATGTGAAGTAGGTTGAGGGTATTAGGTGAGCGTTATTATTACTACTGTAGTTTAATTATGATTAAATGCAAGGTTAAGGTTGCATATCTTCTAGCCACTTGGAAATTTTGTTCATATGTAAGCAGATTTTAGGGAAGTGATCAATGATGGGTATGAAATGTATTATCATGAGATGTGCAGTTAAGATTTGAATACATGACTAGGAATTATTTGATAGGGAGTATTGCAAAATTTCATTTATTTAAATGCTAGATGGCATAAGTTATTAGGTGAGGTTTATATCTTATCATGCTCAGTTCTAGCGAACTGACTCTAGTAAATATTTGTTGCAGATGGAATTTTAGCGAGTAGATGAGGGATAGACTTGTAAACTTGTGCATCAACCTCAGCTGAGAAGTTCTTACATGAATCCTTTTTATATTGTTCAACTATTGATAACATACAGTGGAAAATGTAGGAGAGGATCTTGGTCTTAGTATAATGTATTTGTGGACTTTGTCATCTTAACTTTGGACACCTTGGTTTGTTTGACCATCATTGAAAATATTAAAATATTGGTTACTGCTTGTTGAGTGACCTTATTGGATTATTGGTATTTTAAGTGTGGATGTAACCTTGTTTTGTTCTGGTGAATGAGTGTTATTAAACTCTACCCTTGAAAATAAATGTTGAGTAAATCTTGCTATGACTTATTAATAATGCGACATAAGTAAAATAACGTGGGTTGTTTAATACTTATAAAAGTTGAACTAAAAGTTATATTTAAATAAATTAACGTAGAGGTTACCAACTTGAGAGCAAGGAATTCTTTAAAGAAATCATAGGCGAGACTATCATTGTGAGTAAGAATTATATAACATGATAACCCTAGCTCCTCTAGTGAACATTATTCCTTTTATGGTGAAATTTGTAAAATAACCCTAAGGTGAAATGAACTGTTAGTTGTTAGAAGAGGATAAGATTTAATAAGCCAGAGAAAACTTAGCATTGTAAGAAGCATTGTACAAATCATATCTAGAGTCTTAGCAAACTGTAGTTAAGGATCGAAAGAGGTTACATAAAAATAAATAACCATCAATAATTTCCTCATTGTGGCTTGCCCTATCTGTAGGTGTGTTAAGTGGTGGCTTCTTATGTTGTTTTGTCAAATAGAAAAGTAAACCATCCTTGGTGGGTGTGAACATTTCCGTGCTACCCTTGTGGTCATCCTTGTATTGAGTTATCCACGGAGTTAGTTGTGACCTCGGTGGTGGCATGTCGTGTCGTGTTTGTGTCAAAAAAAAAGTTATCCTGTATTTTACTGTGTTGTTTGGGTGTGAAATTTTTGGGTCGTTACACTAGTGTCACAGTCTACTCATGGTGACTAAGAATAAGTAGTCATAATAAATCAACTTTCATCGATTGGGTGTGTTTAGTTACCCTAAGTTAACATGAGTTGACCACTACACTAGTCCATGTGTCTATCTTTGTTTAGAGTAGAACTATGAACCAAATTTCCACTTATGTCAATTGAGTTAATTGAACTAAGTGGGGTGTTGAAGCATAGTTGGTTGCATCATAGTATCCTCGTAATGACTCTCATCATTAAGAGGGTACTCTACAATAGCCCCTATATTACAACAACCTACTAAGTTCTTTCAACTAAACTAACATACTTAAGAAACATTAGATTATTAACCTTCAATTTATTATCTTGTTTAATTAATCATTAAACATCGCACCTAAGGGTCCACTAAGTATGATTGATCCAAATAAAGGATTCAAAATGTACTTTTACACTAGTTGAAGGTATGCAAATAAATTATGTGTTCATGCATATGAACTCTTTAATCTTAAACCATTATTTCCATTTATCAATAAATCTTATTCCAATATCAAGTAAGTAAGATCATTAAGTTTCTTTACTATAGTTTAACAATGTAAACAATATTGATTGAAAGCTTGTTAATTAGACTTAGTGATATCATAATATTTAAAACCATCTTACTAATTCTTTAAATTTTTCCAATTACCATTTATCGTTTTCATAAAGTAGAGCATACAACCAATCAACAATAATGATTATACTTTATCACATAAATAAGGATAACATACTTAGTTCTGATTTAATGATAAAAAGAAGTATCCTCTTCTTCATAATTAAGGACTATTGTCCTATTCATGAAATCTGAAAACATAAGGAGTATATATTTAATAAGAATGCCACATCCAACTTTATAGTAACTATCCTTATTTTCCTTTCCGAATAAGGGTCTATATATCATAATCATCATAGTTATACCATTACCCCAAGATTAAATGATTTGGAAATATATATAGTTCCTTATCCAAGCATCACTCTATACTTTAGATTCTATTAATCCATGCATGTTAATATTTAAGAATATTAATCAAATCTAGTCATGCATGTTAATATTAAGAATATTAATCAAATCTAAGTCATATATGACCCTTAAATAAATCAGTAATCACCAACCATTACACAACAATTCATTTATCAAAAAGAGAGTTCACTTCACTCCAAGCTTAATAAATATTCCATATGATTATAAGAAAACATTTTTCAGTAGTACAAAACTAATTTGATACATCCTCATAGTTTTTCCAACAAGTTCCTTTCAAGAGAATTTCAATACATAAAGCATCTGAATGAAGAAAATGACTTCATTAATAAAACAAATGCAACTTTCTATAAGTATTTCTCCTTTCACTTTTCACGAAGTCCATCTACAAAATTGTTAGCATGAGTCAGTTCACAAGAATTGAGCATGATAAGCACTATAATGTTAAAACAATATGCTTTTATCTAACAGTTTTGTAAAAGGAACACTATTGTTTATGAAAATGTTCCAAGTACACGAATAAGATCAAATTATAAGATTGCCCAAAAAAATCCACAATGTCATAAATAGAGAAGAAGTCACTAATCTATTTAAGAACCATTTTCCCATAAAAGAAGTTAAGTAATCCAACGAAATTAATTCCATCCATGTTATAGTCATGATATTCATTCCAACATGATAACTTTTAAAACTATAACATACTATCAAAAGAGGAGAATTAACAAAAGTTCATGATCAGACCTCAGTGATATCAATATAATTCACCAAGCCATAAGTGTCCAATATATCACAACCAATTCTATATCATACATCTAAAAGGAGTTGATATACAAACATGAAAGACTTGACATGAACAAAATGTTTTCACTATACTTCCTCTAACCAAATCCCTGTTACTATCCATAAAAGAATGCCCAACAAAACAAAGAAAAACTTGAAGGAATCAAATGTGCTCACTGTACATTCCTACAACAGGCCTACTCTAGCCATTTGCAAGAACAATCAAACACAAAGATACATAACTCCTGAAGGATCTATCAAAACAACGAATTGAGATTTAAACCCCATTTAATCAAATCATATCTATTTAACCAAGATGAAAGAGAGATAGTCTTAACACAAACATGCATCTCAAGTGATCAATATACAATTGAATGCACAAGAAACTTCCACATCCAAGTTATAGGATTAATAAAATCAAACAGAAAGAACAAAATCACAGAGTACAACCTTTACCTGAAAAGATCAAGATCCTAGTTTTAAGGATTATTAATTTCCTTACAATGACCATAATAACTCACAACTTCCAACATATTTCAAAAAAATTCAAAATACGAGAAAAAGTATCCACTCAAATGTTTTAAACTAACCCAAATATATGAGCACGTTCTCCAAAGAGACGTTTCGCAGGAACATAAGCATTCAACAAAACATACTTCAATCTTAGGAATGCATCCCTTATAAACAATGATGACCCAAACCACCAAAAATCACCAAGGTAAATATAGAACCTTGATGTCCAACTCACGATGGTCATAACTAATAGAGCTCAAGGGTAAGAGAAATCCATGAAGAATAACAATAAGAGATGGGATGAATGACGTCCAATATAAATCATTATTCAACCAATCCGTGATGGGTGTAAAATTAAACAATACTCAACAAACAAGAAGGGACAATAACTTACCCAGTTTTCTCCCCCCTTTTCCATATAAGCCAACCCAAGAAGGGTGAAAAAACACAATAAAATGTAAAAAAATGTAACTAAAATGACAAAGACAAAAAAATCTATCAGTACACCTTTGTATTATGCACTTACGGTTGCTCAAATAGCTCCATTGAGAGTACCCAATATGGGTCGAGGCTTGAATCTCAAAATAACAACAAAAGTGAAGTCATGAATCTAGACCAAAAATGAATGACCATCAACCGAAATAGGAATCCCGACATAGGTATCTTTAATATTTGATATTGCCCAGGTTTCATGACAACCTGGAAGTTACCAAAATCCAAATACTTCCCTCAGAACCCTGCAAAATCATTTTAACATCAACAAAATATAAACACTAGGAGATATATTTATCAAAAACATAGAATCCCCTTACATAATCATTTACAGTTAAATATATTGCAAACACATCTATTTTTCTAACCATATTCAAAACTCATAATCAATTTTAACAAACTTCATCCCACAGAGTCATTTCTATCCATAAGAAACCATAACCTTTATGAAACTTCACAGAAGAAAGAAGAAGCAAACAAAACACAAGAAAACCATTCTCAGAGATGTTTTCAACAAGAGCAGCATTCTTTTTATGAAAACATTTAAATAAAAGAAAGAAATCTTAAAGAGATAGAGCCTATCATGCCTAGTAGTGCTTTTGGCTTCTCTTCCTCACTTCAAACTTACAAGTAAAGCTACCACTGAAATATTTCCAACGAAAACACCAAACAAAGCCTCTGTACGTTCCTCCACTTTCTTCTTATATTTTGCACAACCAAATTTTGCCATTATTTCTGCCATGTAATGGTGTTTTTAATTTGTAAAAGAATCAAACTGAAAGTTTGAAAAATGAAAATACCACATGTAAAGCTAAGAATCTTGAAAAATCCGAATGCACAATGAAACCAAACTCTTGTTTTTTTCCCAAACCCATCTTACTATTCCCCATGTGGTTTTTTCTCTCAATTCGAGGCTCATTAATTCTATCAAGACTACCAGTGCCCCCCCAAAAAAAACTCCCACCATTGTCATCTATCTATTAGTTATAACTAACAATTAAACTTCATTTAACCAATGCTTAGCAAGTTGCCAACTCAGCACATTCCATGAACTACATACCTTGGCCAAAATTGGCAACAACAGGTCATTTAATGAAACATTTAAACCTTCCTAATCTCTTTGGAATGGTGCCACCACCATTCACCAACTTTCTATCCAAGCCAAACTCATTTCCCCTTAGGTTAGTTCGATGCCACTTAGTTAGGTTTCCTTAGTATTAGCTTTTAAACCATAGCTTAGAACCTTAGGAATAATTCATATTATAACTTAGGATAATTAGTATCAAAGACTTAGGATATTCATTTAATATCCATCAAAATACATATATTCCCATAAGTTAGGTTAGGGTAATATAGATAATCTTAGGCACTTAGATTATTTAGGTCTCAAATAAATTAATCAAAGGACATTACCTTTTGCAAATTTTATCAAAATGATGTTATTAGATCACTTAGAATGGTGTATTCATAAGACACTATAGGACGCCCTATTATCCCTAATTGCAATCCTGCGTTCAAAAATCAAACATACTTGACTAGCTCAATAAAAATGATCAAAACATCACAAAATCATAGATATGCCTTGGATCACTACAATTGATCCAAGGTATGGTTATTCCTGCATTTATGAAATATGCGGAGAAACAAGTTCACAAATGCAATCAAGCCACATACATTCATAGTCTTATTGGATTGACTTTATTTCATTCACCAATGTAAGAATGTATTTCAAAGTTATGCATAAGGAATATGTTAAATACTTAATTATTAATTCATAATTATCATGGGATGATTATATCCAATTTTAGAAGATAAAACATATCATCTACAACAAACATGATCATTTAGTTCAAGAGAGTACACCGTATTTAAACAAGAATCATTTATAAGTGTTTGCAACCTCAGTTTCAGAAGCAAGCAAGAATAAAAACCATGGCAGAGGCATTACAAGTAATTTCAAATTTCTCTTTTTCACCCCCAACCACCTTCATTAATTTCCAGAGAGGATTTGACTATTATGAAAAATCCACACACCCATTCCATTGCCTTGTTGAAGAAGGAATGACACCCATACTACATTTAATTCTGGTGGTTGAGTTGTCTGGAACAACCCCTTTGTGTGGTGGAAACGTATTTCTTATCTTCACCCACCTACTAGAATTTAATCCATGAAATTTAATTTCCCTTGCATGGAAAAGGTTGAAATTCCTTCAAATCAAATAATATTTGAAATTCATGTTTATTTTACAGATCCACTTAAAACTATTGTTTTCCTTTGATCCACAACTTTTTTCCTCTGTGGTTCTTCCTTATGTTTTGTATCATCACTAAATTTACTACTTCACTTCGTAGAATTGATACAATGCATCCTCATGCTGACTTCCACGACTGCCAATTCTTCACTTTGCGTATTTTAAATTTACTTTGTTTCACGGTTTTAATCCTTTGCGACTATTCAATTTTTGTCCTTCACTCTGTGGTACTCAGAACATTTTCGGACTTGTTTCTTTTACTCTATGGCCTGTGTTATTTCGGCGGTATTTTATCCTTAGCCATGGATTTGAATCATTAATCCCACAACATGCCTACATTCTTCCGTGATATTCACTTTTCAACCCGCAGCTCAAGAGCTTGCCCAAATTTTGCAAGGGTGCGAAATTGGACAACAAGTGTCATAAAAATATAATAGTTAGTAACAAAGGACTTATATTAATGAAGGTCAACTAACTTGACTAGTTGACCTTATTTTTCCCTAAACACTTTCCCTTAGTTTTCTTCTTAATGCTATATCAAATCAATAAAAATCTTAGTTTTAATTTTGTGAAAATAGGGATTCCTCTCTATATCCCTACTTGATAACATTAAGCCATTGAGGCCCTTGATATTTGTTATTTTTATACATTCTAGGATACTTACTACCCCTTTCTTCTTTCCCATCCAACCTCCAAACTCACCTTTAACTTATTCCCTTTAACTCACTAAACCAAACCTAAACACCACTTCCTCTTTTCCCTCTAACCTCCAAACTATATTCGTAAAAAAATTATTCCTTCTCCCTCTAACCTCTAAATTGTAACTATAAAATCACTTCTCTGATTCCATCCAACCCCTCCTCCCCCTAACCCTAACACCCCTACCTCCTCTCCCTATAAAATCCAAAATACCTTCCTCCTTTCCTCCAACCCCAACACCCCTTCCTCGGTTTCCCTCTAACCTCAAAACCCCTTCCTCCTTCCCCAAAACCCCAACCTCCTTCCTCTTTTTCCCTCTAACCTCCAAAACCCTTCCTCCTTTCCCATAAAAAAACACCTTTTCATATTTTCCCTTCCAATCTCTAAACCCCTTCCTCCTTTCCCTTGAAACCCCAATACCCCTTCCTCCTTTTCCTCTAACCTCTAAACCCCTCTCCTTTTCCCTCTAACCCTAAACCCCTTCCTCCTTTCCCCTAAAATCCCAACACCTCTTCCCTTTTTTTCCTCCAACCTCCAAACCCCTTCCTTTTTTATCACAACCAAATCACTTGTTTCTCATCTCCCTACAACCCCAACACTCCTTCATTTCTGTATAACCCCAACACCCCTTCCTCCACTCCTATGTAGCTACACACACCTTTTCTCTATCCCAAACATCCCAAAAACCCATTCTTCCTTTTACCTTTAATATGCCAGCTCTTTCTTCCTTTCTGCCACAACCTCAATACACCTTCTTCATTTTTAATCTAAAACCCCTTTATCCTTTCTCCTACAATAACAACACCCCTTCCTCCAATACCATGTAACCCTAACCCCTTTTTTCTCTCCATGTAGCCTTAAAAACTTCTTACCTTTACCTCCAACAAATAATCCCTTGTTTAGTTCCCTCACATCCCCAACAAACATTCCTCCTTTTCATTCTAACCTATAACCCCTCATTCATATTTTTCCCTCAACCCAACACACCTTCCTCATTCTCCCTTAAACCTCCAAATCCCATCCTCCTTTCCCCAAAACCATAACACCTCTTCCTTTTTTCCTCCAACATCCAAACCCCTTCCTCCCCTCCCCCACAACCCCAACAACCCTTCCTCTATTAACTCCAATAAGAAATCCCTTCCTCCTTTTCACTCCAACATGTATAAACCCCTTCCTCCATTCCTCCAAAACCCCAACACAAATTTATTTGTTTCTTTCCATCCTCAAAACCCCTTCCTTATTTCCTTAGCAACCCCAAAACACCTTCCTCCTTTTACCTCCAACCTAAAAAAACCCCTTCCTTATTTTCCCTACAACATTAATACCCCTCCATCCTCTACCCCACAACCCCAATACCCCTTCCTCCTCTCTGTGCAACCCCAACTAGCCTTCTTATCTTTACCTCTAATTAGGAAACCCCTTCCTCATTTTCATTGTAAACTAGAGACCCTTTTCCTCCTTTCCCCTCCCACCACATCACACTCTCCTTTTTTCCTTCATCCTTCAAACCCCTTCCTCATTTCCCCCACATCCCCATATGTCTTCCTCCTTTTCACTCAAACCTATAAACTCCCTTCCTCATTTCCCATTGTTGGTGAAATAATTTTTCAAGTGGGAAAATTGGGGTTATCTCACCAACTTTGTTGGGACTAAGTCCCTCTCCTTGAATGTGGAAGCTCCATTTATTGAAAACAGAGAAATATTTATGCTACTCTAACCAACGGAGGTGGTCTTTCAACTGGGGATCATACAGGGGTACTTCCCTACACCTATGGAAAAATGATTATAGATAATACAAAGGAATAAAAACCTTGAGGGAGAGAGGTGTGAAAAGAATAGAAAATAAGGTTTAGCACAATAAATATCACATAAGATTTATTGACTCAAAACTAGAATATACCCATAATTTCAATGAGAAAACACCATTCACATATAACAAGGAACAAGACACTAGAAACATAAAGTCTCATTACATTATATTCAATAAGTACATGCTCATAGAGTATAGTTGAGATTAGACTAGGAAGTGAAATGAATCAGCTATCTTGCTTCTAGGAAGAAAATGAAAGCTAGAAAACAACAATAATCCTCCTCTTGAAGTGAGGATGTCACCCCCTAATTATATATTTACATTGCAACCCTTCATTTACCCCCCACATGACTCTTCATATTCCTATTTCACTTGTGACTTTCCATCTTCCTAGGAAGTGAGAAAATAAGTCCCCTTTTTATAAATTAAAAGGTAATTTTACAATTCAACATTAGAAATTCACTTAAGTGAAAAATACCAAACTTCATGATTATACACAATGAAGAATTAGAATGGGGGATAAGGCGGAGGGAGAAAGGGGGAGGAGGATAATGGATTTGACTAACTGTTTAATGAAGAATAATCTTTGTTGGAAGCACAATGGACTAAGATGGGTGGTGAATCAGTCCTATAAACTCTTTATTTCTTTTTTTACCATTGTTACAACATCCATCAAACACCCATTCAACCATATGCATTCCACATTAGCTTATTCAATGTGCATCATACATTCAAATGATCAAGAAACATGAGAGAGAACACATAGACACAAGATGTAAGTGGGAAAAACTCAAGGGGAATAAAACCCACTAAATTTTTTTTTCTGATATTACACAAAAAAAAACTCAAGTGAATTTTATACATCACAAGATATTTCTTTAGTGAGGCACCAACCCCACAAGGAACACTAACTCCTAAACCATTGTTGATATTACACATAACAAGATACTCCTATGAATATGACTCATCATAAGATATTTTTCACAAGTTTGACCAATGAAAATATGTTGATACCACATATGATAGTGATCCCAAAATTCAGCTCTAAATTCCTTCAAACCCTCATTCAAGCACACCTTCAACTCACTCGATCTAGGTCTTCTTGGACTTGTCTTGCCTCTAAACACTTACACACATAATTTTAATCAGTATTCAACTTGTAACAACCTTCCTTGACCTTAAACTCATGCCCTTATACCTGCAATACACTTTTTCTTAGGTCATACTTTCCCCATGCAATACTAGTTCAAAAATGAAGTAAACACGCACTTAAATATGCTTATCATATCTAAAATATGTCATTATTAGGTCCTCATCATTTTTTATCACTAAAAAAATTTAAAAAATTCCATTTAATTCATTAAAATTTTCACATATGACCAATATATGTAGGCCATGTCCAAAACCAATCATATTACAACAAACAAGCTCAAAACCCCGTCACTAAGATTAGAAAAATCCACTCATGCCAAACCCATAATTATTAAAGATGTAAAATTCATCAAACACATATAATACAATATGAAAACATCACCCATGGTTCTTAATAAGCTTTGACCAATCAAATAAATCATAACACAATCCATAAGGTTCATTTCCTTCATTAAATATGTATTTCTAGCACCATGTCTTCGCCTTTGGGAATTAGACACACTCTAAATCAAATAAAATATGGTGTGTAAAAAATATATAGAATCCAAAATACCTATAAATCACATCCATTCATGTTATATCTCTTAAAATATCCATGTGTTCAATCCACAACAACTTTCCTCTTCACCAAAACATGTTGTCCAGAATTTGTAAAATCAACTAGTTTTCACCCTTTCTACCACTTCTAATACCTCAAAATTAATTATCGAGGAAAATATTTCACCCATATTACTTTACAGGTGATAGAGATCATCAACCAATCTATTTCATGCCTCAACCAACTCAATCTTTCATCCTGAGAAAACTTGTCTTGAAAGTCAACATACCTTCTTCTTTACAAACTAGCCTGAAAGGCCCATCAAATAAACTAATAAAGACACAAGTTTTATATCTCTATAAATCTCTCTAAATCCTCTTTCCATAACATATTATAAATCCTTCCAAATCCAATTATAAGGCCTTAAACCAATACAATATCAAAAACTTCTTCTTAACCCTTCTAGGACTCAAGAAATGACCTTGAGCTCAACTTGATCCATCACCTCAAAACTCACTTCCACACTTTACCAAATAATGGAAAACTATTATAAATGATTTATAAGCACTCAGAAACCTTCACCAAGTAATAAATACTCATAATCACCACTTTACCTTATGTAGCCACATAACATCCTCTAGTTCTACCTTCAAAAAACAGCTCATAACTTTTGCATACCATATAAAAACTAATTTTGATATAATAATGGAAATATATTTGAATCAAAATCACAACACAACTTGAATGAATTCCTAAATTATCATGTAGCTTATGTAATGTCAATTTTATCACAAGATGCTCCAAACTACCACAAAAAACAATCTTCATAAATAGGGCACACTTTTCCCTTTTTCAATTCAGAAATTACCTTAAATCTTTGTATATATCTATAAAAACTCCAGGGATATAAACTATAACAATTTATTCTTCAACTTCTTTGGATAACTTTTCCTTAAACTGAACTTTTCAAAAACAAACACTGTTAAGTGGGACCCACTTACTATCATAAGCACTACCTTACCTTTTTGGAAATATAGAAGAGTCCTCTACAACATGCAATCATTAATTTTACATAACCAATCAAAAGTGGGTTGTTTACTCAATCTTCTCCAAGTCACTCTTATTTAGGGTTTAGTTAGGGTTTCAAACCACTTTACCTTGTTAATAATCATTCATAAAAATGTAACGATCAAACCACCTAATTATTTTTTTGAAACCTTCATAATTGACCTAAGAAACTATTCCAAATATATCAGGTCCACATGTAAATCATAAAATTCACAACGAGCATCAGAAGGTCAACATTTGCTTTAAAATCACACTAAAACTTACCCGCTTTCACCAAAACTAACATATCTTGCAAAATCTTCTTCACTCATGACATACAAATTCTCATGAAACATCATGACAACATTCTATAACTTCTCCAACTCACCTCATATCCAAAATACATCAAACTTTCTATCTAATCTCATTTACCCATGCTTAGCTACATGTTTCTCATTGTTTACTTCCCAAAGACCTCATACATGCATCATACCTCTAAGTTCTAATATAAAACTCACCATAAACCTTAGGTAAAATACCACCATGTTACTACCATACACCGACATTACTTATTTGGTCTAAAATCACACCTCCTTGCCATTATGTATGCTCCAAAGTTAGGAATAGGCTTGGAAAGACATAACTCAACCATAAAAACTCATGAACTAGCATTGTTGACCTCATACAGACTCTTGGAAACCACTAAAACACCTCATCGACCATGAATGTCTTCATTTACAACCTTCAACCAAATATAGAGAGCTCGAATAATGACTATACTAGATCAACCATGCACCAAGACCTCCTAGAATAGTATAAAAAATGACACTACTAATCAACCTTCATGATTAACACCTGAATAATATCTCATGGAGACACATATGACATCATAACACCCTTTACCATTATTTAAATTTAGATCAATGATAACACAAACATACAATGGCCAACAATATCCCCATTCATGGTAACCACCTTTAGAAACATTAGTGGCAACCAAAAAGACCAACTCACCTACATCACTCTTTCCATTTTTATGATGCTTATATCCCCTTTCACATTTATGAAAAATGATACAATGATAATACTACGTGGAAAATGACAACACACAATGACAAGAATGTACAAAACAACTTACTTTCATAAGTAGCTCCACCTAGGACTATATTCTTTCTTCTTTGACTCCTTTAGTAACAATAGAAGATCCATGGACCTGTAATGATCCTCAAAATAGCTCCCCTTAAATGTGTACTCTCCATATTTTTACTTCATTAAATTTTTCAACTTATTCTTGGTCTATATCATTCTTCAAGCCATCAATTCTGCCTCTTTAGCTATCCTTTTAACTTTTAGGACCTAAATCCCTTAACATTTTCTTCAGTGCAAAATGGCCAAATTCTCCATGCTCTAAAAGCTTAAACTCAACATTTCATTAATCCTTATGAATTTCCTTGGACCTATACCATCCTTATCAAGTATTTAACACAACAATTTGATAACATACCTTGCATAGAAGACATGTAGGATCATCAACTTCATAATATTTTGCATGATATTACAACTACAATAGTTTGGATAAGTTCATTTAACAATGAACACAAAATTTGATCACTTCAATCATTGAGTTACTAGTTTCATCTACTTTTATCTTCACATTCAAAGAATTCTTGAACACTTCTATTCAAAACCAGTGTACAAGACTCTAACATACTACTTTTTCACTTCTAAGTCCATCATTCCATCATAAACACTCTATAAGACCCTTGACTTAGTGTATTGTTCATACTCAAAGCGATAAATCCACCATACAATCTTGCAAAGATACGTGTTCTCAAATTTTAATTATGAAGGACACTATTACAAGCCTTATAGAGTCCTACATAGGTTTCACATAGTGTGTACCACCCTAGAAGCTTATACACGGATTTAATCAGTCCACCATACTTGTTCCAATGGAGAATTGGCATTAAACTCTTACATTTTCACTTTTGATTTTCATAAAAACACTTGAGCACCACTTTTAAAGCCTTATTACTTGCCTATTATCCTTTTCCTACTCCCCCCACCTCTTAGGAATGTGACCACCAAAAATGTGCATTTCACGGTCATAAACTTTTCATTCATTGGTATTGACCTCTAAGAGACCTTATAAATCTTCTCTTTCTTTTCCTTATCTTTGAACCCTCATCAAGTAAAACTCATACCTTTTTACATTTGAGTTGAGTACGATTTTGAATCTTTTTATTCATGGTTGACCATTCATCTTAACCCTTCACACACATCTTTATGACTTGCAGACTTTATCACGGTCACTTGAACACTTTCCCAGACTCAGAGAACTCCTCTTTAACCCTTTTATAACATTATATTGATCTTTACTACTTTGTTTTAGCACTATGAGATCAAACATGATGCTCAATAGATGTCATAGTACTAACATACCTATTGATCCCATGAAGAACATTATTTAGCTATAATGCCTTCATAGTTTTCACAACTTCATACCACTTTCATTTCATCCTCCTTGATCTCTGACTCCCCTTAAGCTTATATGTAATTCACACCATATTCACACAGTTAACTTGTACCTTGCCCTCATCAGGTCCTTGTAGACCTTATTCAAACTCCTTGATTCATTTTTAATCTTACTCTGCAACCCCGAGAGTACCCTAATTATAAATTCTTTGATCTAACACCCTTGAATTCCACTTGGTAATGAAATTGAGAATCACTGTTACATACCTCTTTAAAGCATCATCATCTCAATTTTGATTCATGGAACATGAATCCATAAGCCACCTTAACAAGTTTACATACCTTATTCATGAACTTCTCACATAGTACATAGCCTTATCTTCTTCTTATAGAAAAAATTGACATTGATGCATTTACATAGTAAATTGAGATCCTCATAACATACCGTGAACTAGCTATAACTTCAATACTCAATCAAAAAAACTTGATTTTAAGCATAAATCAAGCCCCTTCTACATGTATCATACAATTTCAACTTCCTATACCTCTGATATAGCTTAAGAGATAATAAAATAATATAGACATATGCTTAATTGTTTCCACTTGTTCTGAGACACTTATCAAACCATATACTCCCTTAATACGTAGTTTTTAATTGCATAAGCCATACAAACTCATATATTAGACCTATATTTCAGATAGACCATCTTGACTCAGAGTAATTTTTGGAATTATCTTCTTAAGAGCACTCTATATATCATGACTCATATGTTTCTACAGGTTCAAACCATTATTTTTACTAATACATCACCATAGCATAGCTTTCAACCTTGTACCTTGCAGAGATTTTAGTATACTCTACCTTCTTGATCTCAAACATTGATAATAATGCTTCTTAATCATGAAAGTTTTCTTTTTCAACTATGTAAGGATGGATGAAAATACATCTAATACATCTAGAGATTTTCATTCTTTTAACATATTATGCATTCTGATCAACCTAATGGCTTTCAAAAAAAATTAAGCACACACACTTTTACCTCTTTTCTATAGTGAACCTGGAAATATAATATCATTTAAGAAGCAACATACTTTTCCTTAGAAATCAAACTTTGATTTTGAACCTTAAAATATGATAATGCTTATCAATATGACTCCTTTAGTCTATAGCTACAAATCCATGCTTATTCATTTTAAGGAATAATATTATTCATATTTTGTTATCCTTGACATTATAGTACTCAATCAACTTGTAATTCTTTATAACCCTTAATATTGCCCATAGATCTTTACAACTTATTCAACATACCTTATACTTGATTCTTTTCCTTGTTGATCACTAAACTAATATTTCCATGTATGTTTTCAACAAGAAATAGATCTTATTACTTTGTTATGAATCTTGAATCACAATTTCACAATTACTCTTCTCAACAAGGACTGTCACCAAGTTACTTCTTGAAGAGTTAAAAAACTACTAACTTATATCTGAGATTTATGAGGTAATTTCTTACATATCTTCCTTTTGAAACTTGAGATAAGTGTCATAGACATGAGAGGATACCTTGAGGTAAACTAGTCAAGCTCTTCATGTGTCATCTTGAACCTTCTTATCAAACTTCTTTCTTTGTTTGAGACAAAATCACATACTAGGGTTTATGCACATATTTCAACTCATAAGATTATGCATATCACCTTAGATCACACTAACCAAGAATAATTTATGAATTTTCTAGCCTTATAGACCTTCATACTTAGACCAAATTCATAACCTTTTGATCATTTCTCTAAACTCAGACTTAGAACTTTTGATGCACTTAAACAAACTAAGAACAACACCTAAGTAAAAATTCATAATACATGATTAGGTCTCCCTCACTAAAATATGACTCGATTACCATCTTCAATATATATAGGATTTTGAGACACTGATGAATCAATCAGAACCTTAGATTTCACTTTTGACAACCTACACAAACCATTTGACCTAAAATGATAATTATAACATGATTGAAACTTACTTTACAAGTCTAAACACTTTGGTATGGACTCTACACACATTTTGTAACTATTGAAAAAGACACACATATCTTGAAATTCCTCCTCGATCATAATCACAACAACTAATGAACTTTTACAAGACATTTGATGACATCAAGGGTACAACATAGGACATATACATTCATGACAAAAAAATGGACTTAGACTGACCCAACACACCTCTATACATCATATGACAACTATATACTTATTTAAGTAGGGTCAAAAAGACAACTCAGACACCTACTAATGTCAAGAACTCAATAACCACATGAATAGGTAACTTAACATACCTTATAACCCTTGATGTGTTCCAAAGATCTAGATTCTTCAACTTGTCATGCACTAAAGAATTGAGGAACATATGATTTTCTTGACTTCTGAGCCCTTTAACTAAGGAAAACATACCTCCTTGATTGGATTTGAACCCTTCTTTGACAAAAATCATTGGATTAGGCTGCAAATCAAACTAAGAATAAGATTTTTTGACCCCCTTGACTTTAACAACCTCCTTTTTGACCATAAGAGAATACCTGACTATCTTATCATCATTTTTAGGACTAATTTTCTTCTTTAACACTTTCTTCTCTTGTCGTGTGGATGCTTGAAACCTACTTTTATACCCTAGAGATTCTATTTGGTGACAAAATCTTGTAATATGCCCTTTTTTGTGGCATTTATGACACACAATCCCATTCTTATTTCTTAGATCAAACACACTTAGGTTCCAACTATAGTCCTTAGCTCTATGACCATAATCACAACATGAATTACATTCACCTTTTAAAAACCCTACATCATTCCTAAGAGACCTCCTTTTGTAATATCTATCTCTATGACCAAAATCATTGCAAATATAGCAATGAAAATTAAATGAAGAACCATACCTCATAGCATTAGGTTACCTAACATGGTTAGACCTCAAATCAGCCTTCTTAGTAACCTTCTCATTATATTTAGAACTTTTTCTAGCTTCACCGTCATTATTCAAACGTTCTCCTTTGAGCCACGGGCTAGTTTTTTCATTATTCACTCTTTGACTCTCCAAGATACCCTCAAGACTTTCAAAACTCTTCTCAATCCTTTCATACATCCTTAGCTTACTAGATGCACTCTCCAAATCTGATTCTAGGGATTTAATTTTTTCTTCATACCTGGAATTAGTGTTTTCTTTCTCCTTTAGTTCTTTAGACATACTTTCCACTTGTGAATCAAAATCCTTGATGGATTGACCATCCTCTATATCCATATCCTTGATGTTATCTTCTAAGTCATCAATCACAAACCGATCTACTTCATTCCTCCTCCTTAATACAACTTCAACATCTAAATATCTACCCATTTTTGTGCTTCAAAGATAATCTCCTTCAGGTGATTAAACTTATTTCCCAAGGACCAAATCTGATACTAATTGTTGGAAGAAAAATGGAATGAGTGGGGTGAATCAGTCCTACAAATTCTTTATTTCATTTATAACTGTTACAACATCCATTCAACCATATACATACCACATTAGCTTCTTGAGTGTGCATCATACATTCAAATAAACATGAAATGTGTGAGAGAACACATAGACACAAGATATAAGTGGGAAAAAATCAAGGGGAATAAAACCCACTAATTTTTTTTGATATTACACACAACAAATAATCAAGTTAATATTACACATCACAAGAGATTTATTTAGTGAGGCGTCAACCCCAAAAGGAGAAACAACCCCTAAACCCTTGATATTACACATAACGAGAGATGCATATGAATATGAATCATCATAAGATATTTTTCATAAGTATGAACACTGAAAATATGTTGATACCATAGCTGATAGTGATCCCAAAATTCAGATCAAAATTCCTTCAAACCCGCATTCAAGCACGCCTTCTTCAACTCTCTCTATCTAGGTCTTCTTAGAATTGTATTTCCTCTAAACACTTACACATATACTTTAAATCATCCTTAAACCTATAACAACCTTCCTCATCCTTTAACTCATGCCCTTATACCTACAATACACTCTCTTTCAGGTTGCACTTTTCCCTTATGCAAGACTAGATCAAAAAGAACTAAACAAGTAGTTAAATATGCTTCTCATATATAAAATACATAAAATGTTGGTCCTCATCATTTTTAATGAAAAATTAAACTTAAAAAAATCCATTAAATTCATTTAAATTGTCACATATGACCCATATAGGTCCACCATTCTCATAACCACTCATCTTGCACTAAACAAGCTCAAAACCCAATCACTAAGATGAGAAAAAACTACTCACACCAAAACCATAATAATTCAAGATATAAAATTCATAACACATGTTTATTATAAATAATAACATAATCCATGGTTTTTAATTATCTTGGACCAATCAAATAAATCATAACACAATCCAAAAGGATCATATCATTCACTAAACATGTGTTTCCAACGACCCTGACTTCACCTTTTCACATCAAGAAAACTCCAAATCAACTCAAATATGAAATGTAAAAAATATATGGAATCCTCATGACCTTTAAATCACATAAATTCATGTTATATATCTTGAAACATCCATTTGTTTAATCTAGAACAACTTTTCTCTTCACCAAAACATGTTTCCCAGAAACTAGTTTTACAAACTCAACTAGTTTGAACCCTTACTGCCACTTCCAATACCTATAAAGGACTTAAATAAGAATATTTTTCATCAATATTCACTTTACAAGTGATATAAATAATAAAAAAATCCATTTCATGACTCAACTAACTCAATCTTTCATCTTGAACAAACCTGTCTTAAAAATCAACATACCTTATTCTTCACAAAATGACATGAAAGACCCATCAAATAAACTCACCAAGACACAATATTTATACCAATATAAATATCTCATAATATTCTTTCTAGGTCATATTATAACTCCTTCCAAATTTAATTGTAATGCCTTTAACCAAACCAATATTTGTAAACTGCTTCTTAACCCTTATAAGACTCAAGAACTGACATAAAGCTCAACTTGCTTCATCACCTCAAAACTCAATCCCACACTTTACCAAATCATGGAAAACCCTTATACATTATGTATAAGCACTTATAAAAATTCATCAAAAATAACAGCTCGTAATCATCACTTTATCTTATGTAGCCACATAACACCTTGCTAGAACAAACATCCTCCATATTTGAAATTCACAAAAAAGCTCATGAATTTTGCATAACCTATCAAAAATACAAGTTTAATATACCAATTTAAATCTATCTTAATTAACAACACAACTTGAATGGATTCCTAACTCATCTTGTAGGTTTTACGAGTTCAATGTTACCACAAGTTTCTCCAAACTACCCCAAAAACCAATCTTTATAAATAGGGCACACTTTTCACTTTTTCACTTCAAAAATGACCTAAAACCTTAATGGAAATATAGAAAAAATCCAGGGATAAAAACAATGTTAATTTATTCTTCAAATTCTTTGGCAAACCTTTCCTTAAACTGGAATTTTTCATAAACTAACATTTTTAGGTGGGACCCACATATTATCACAAGCACTACCTTACCTTTCTAGAAATCTGGGAGATTCCTATGAAACATCCAATCATCAATTTTTTATAACCAATCAAAACTGGGTTGGTATACTCAATCTTCTACCAGTTTCTCTTAGTTAGGGTTGATATGGGGTTTCAAACCACTTTACCTTATTAACGATCATTCGTAAAAATGTGAAAATAAAAACACCTCATTATTTTTGTAAAACCTTAATAACTAACCTAAGAAGTTATGCCAAATATCTCAGGTCCCCACACAAAACATAAAATTCACAACAAGCATAAGAAGATCCATATTTACCTCAAAATCACATTTTGACTTACCCGTTTCACCAAAACTAACATATCTTGTGAAATATTCTTCACTCTAACCTAAAATTTGTCATGAAGCATCATGACAGTGTCCTTTAACTATTAAAACTCACCTCATAGCCAAAATACATCTAAAACTCTCTTGTAATCTCATTTACACATGTTTACATGCATGTTTCTCACTGTTTACTTCCCAAGGACCTCATACATGCATAATACCTCTGATTTTTGATCTAAAACTCACCATACACCTTAGGTACACTACCACCATAATTATACCATGAACAACCATGATTTATTTGGTCCAAAATTTCACCTTCATGCCATTCTACATGCTCCAAGGCTAGGAATAGGCCTTGAAATACCCGACTCGACCATGACAACTTATGAACTGACCTTATTGACCTCATGTAAACTCTTGGATACTAGTAACACATCTCATGGACCATGAATTACCTCATTACTACCTTCAATGAACTCTATAGAGCTAAAATAATGACTATACTATCTCAACCATGCACCAGGACCTCCTAAAACACCACCAAGCATAACACTACCAATCAACCTTCATGCTTGACATCTAAATAACACCTCATGGATACATATATGATCTGTTAAAACCCTTTACTATCAATGGAATTGACATAAATGACAACAAAAACACACAATGGCCAACACTCCTCTGATGAAGAGTTAATTCCTCTAGGATTCTATGAAAGATCTCCAATGATAAGGCTATGACCTTTGACCATATTGTTGAATTTGGAAATTTTAAATGAAATTTTATCATCTTTCATTATGTTCACATATTCCAATGTATTGAGCCAAGTTCCAGGGATAATATTGATCTTTCTAAATTGATTGAACCATTTTTATGACTCCTTACAATATTAGAGATGGCACCTCTAATCTTTGTAAGGGCTTCCAGATTATCACCATTGAAGGATGGAGGATCACCAACCTTTTCTTGAACCAATTCTTGAAATTAATTCTTAAGATATTTTGAATAAGTATTATCATCAAGGAAAGGAGTACCAAGCTCTTGTATGCTTGTATCAATATTTTCCATAATTCTTGATACATTTTCTTCACGAGGTTCCAAATTAGAAATATCCTCTTTCATAGCATCACACCTATAAGTTATGGTGTGAGACCAAATGGGAAAAAAATTATCTGAGGTAGATGAAAATACACCTAATCTTACCAAGGCATGATAATCAAAATTATTCATCTCTCTCACAATGGGATATTACTTTCTCAAAGGACCTTCTCTTTCTTGATCACAACTCTAGTTTTCTTCATTGTAAACTTTGTGTCCTAGAGGAATGTGAAAAAAGATATAATTTTGGGGAAGAGAGCATTCCATTTTTCCATGATCATGTTTATGCATTGGTAACATGACCTTCCTTACATTGTGAATGTTTGAGGTTATTTGAGGGACTGAGGATCAAACCTGTAAATGTGACAGATTGATTCAATTAGAAGCAATAATGATGAATCAGGTTCGAGAAATGATTACACATATGGAGACAAAGTCTCCACATGCTCCTCTAATTAATCAATGGTTTTCTTTAATTCCTCATTCGGTGAATGGATCTTGAGATGAAGACTCCTTGAACAAGTGAACATCACCCTCATTAGTGGATTATCCCAAAGATACTCTTTTCATTTCATATTCATTGGGTTTCATTTCCAACATGGGATTGATGACCTTTAGATGTGAAACCTATACAAACTGAGCTCCGTAAGCCTCAAAAATAACCTAGAGGTTGTTTGTGCTTTCTTACTTCTCTTGGTTTTGATGTACTTTGAGATGGCCTCAAATTTGGGTGACAATGAATGTTGCAGTATTCTTGACTCCTCTCTAAGAAAATCATTGATCCATGAGAAGGGATTGGAAGGATCAAGAAGGATATTAGAAACCTCATGTGCTTGGTAGGAAACTAGATCATGACTAGGATGGGATGGTTCAACCACGTCTCCAGGGAAAATTAGATCTACTGGATTCTCAGGGTACTATAAAGAATCTATCTCACCTTGTTCAAGTTACTCAATAGGTTCTCCTCGACTTACTATCTCTTGTACAACTGTATTGATGGATTTTTTTCTTCAACTTTTGCAAGTTTCGTAGACTGAGATGAAACTATTGCTTCATTAGATTCTTCATGAGATGTAGAGAGATATGATTGCCTAGGAAAAAAACTTATTATAACCATTTCAATGCAAGCTTGCCTCCTCTTATTCTACCATTTTTTGGACAATTGAATCACATACATTATTCTCTCTTTAATGTCTCTTGACTCAGTGATATGCCATGAGAAGGGAGAAGGAGGTGAATAGTGTACTTCTTCGTACTCATGATAAAAAAATCTTTAAATAATCGTCATGTACACTTTGAACGAACAAATAAAATTGGAAAGATATCATTTTTTAAATGACATCCTCATGTAGTCCATTTTCCTGACTTCTTAATTATCAGCACAATTAACCAATAATTATTCAAGTTGAGGAATGTGGTGCAATATGGGTATCACAAAGGATTAATGATCTATTCTAATATCAAATTTGTCCCTAGCCACATAGGACTGCATGTTGAAGGAAATAATTGAGGTCTCAATGTTTGAAGCATCGATCACATTATTACATGAATAAATTCCCAAGGAGACACCCTTCTTCAAAGCCTTACATTTGATATGAACTTGATTCATTTTCCTACTATTTTCATGAGATTTTGCAAGGGAAAAATTCACACTTGAAAGCATGAAAACTATACGCTACACAAAAATTCTTTCTTAAAGGTCATCTTGAGTCCTCCTTAATATCACCCTAATCCCTGATTCAGTTCTATCTTGTATCTTTGAATCTATCCAATGTGTCATGTAATTGCACCCTTAGGTGATTTAGGTGTATCCAATCATTTCAAGTACTTCCAAAGCAGGATTCATCAAGACATGCTTTTTGATCAGTTAGAGAAAGGTCATTTTTGGTCTTTCTGAGGCTTATGCGCACCCCCCATAACTAAATGTAAGGCCTAAACTCATTACAGAGGTGTATCAACGATCCAAGAATTTTTGGAAATCATTTTTGGAATATTCTTGGAAGTTTCAGAAGTTTTAGAGCAATTTCAACAAAAGTGGGTCTTTGAGGCCTGAATAGTGCACAGTGAAAAAATGGCTCCTGAGCTTCATGAAGCAATTTTGGGATCTCTATAAGGAGTTAGGAGCCAAAAAATATCACCAAAAATATAATTCATCTCCCTAGAGGATGGTGGTCTCAGATGTTTCACAACACTCAGGAGATTTTGTCCACAACTTGTTTTCAACACACACAATCTTGGAGCTTGAAAAAAATCCTATCTATCAGGGGTTTTGAGGAAGAATCAATAAATATGATCATCAAAATTGTGTTCATAAGGCCATTTTTATGTAAAATCATATCAATAAGTGTCAAAAACAACTCTGGGAACTCAAGTTATGGCCTCAACAAGTTGCTCCCTAAGGTACGAGTTAAGGAGTTAGTCAAATTTTCCTTGAAAATTGAGCCAATGGGAAGGTGGTGCACTTTTGTGCACAAACCGTCCCAAGGATTTGGGAAGGATGGTGTAAGAAAATATGCCCCTCTCCTAGTTAATACCTCAGACCTCAATGTGACTAGTTTTAAGCTCCTTTTGCATGCTTAAGCCCCTGTGTTCCATTGCCATGCCCCAACTCCATCCAACCACACATCAGGGAAGGGGTGCAATTTTTTGCACCAAATTTCCCAAACCTTTGGGACGGTCAAGAAACAAAATGTGCCCTCTCCCTTTTTGGCCCTTGGTCCCCCATGTGACCCAGTCTCTTCCCCAAAGAGAAGGTAGTCAAAATAGGTGTCGACTTTGGCAGCTGATTCCAGGAGCTGCATAAGGATTTAGGATGTAAAACATAATCATTGTAAATATAAGATAATCCTATACAATTTGGAGTCATCATAGTTTTCACAATCCTTTGCTATCTTAAGGGGAGCTCATTCTTTGTAAGGACAACTAGCAATCTCGATCAAAAAGGAGCCATTTCATGGAGTTTTAGGAAGAATTGAAGGATGAGACCCATCCCATTAATCTTGGAAGGATTTTTTATTCAAAATAATATAAAATTTCACCCAAACATACCTCTTGGAGCTCCGACAATCTCAATTTCAAATTCACTCTCCCGGTGAGCCAAGTTCTTATGTTTTGCCTCACAAAGTGCATGGCACATTTTTGTGTCCTAACTCTTTAGGATAGTTGAGACAATAAATTGCACTCGTGTATAAATTTTTCTCTATTGCTTTGTTTTATCCTAAAATATTTCATTTCATGTGTATCAACATCCCCTAGCTATCCCCTCGTTCTCAGATCTTGAAGTGAAAAATTGTGCCTCTTGGAGCAAAGTGGATTTTTTATCCCTCTCGTCCCCCTAGGATAGCTGGGATGGTAAAATATGTCCATGCATAAATTTTTACCTATTACTCCATTAATTGCAAAAAAATTGCATTGCGTTTGTCTTGTCTTGCTCTATCATGTCCCACAGTTTCTGGATCAAAATTTTTTAACAACCTCGGTGCACTTACTAAAAATAGCATGTGACCATGGCAAGGCATAATAAAAATATAAAGTGGATACAAATAAAAATGAATTATCAAAAAAGGATTATTGAAATGTGCCAAAAGGTTTAGAAGGTCAGTTTTGAGCAAAACAACTTATATGTCCCAAAAAGTAGGTTCCCATTTTACCTGCTAAAAATAGAAAGTCTCCATTTTGGGTGTAGAAAGTTGTAGTTGGCTCCATTTTCACCCATCTTTCCACTTTTTGACATCTCCATAGGGTTGTAAGATGATCTCATAACTCAAACAGGGAAATTAAACCTCCATGAGGGTCATGAAAGCAATAGGGTTTTTAAATACTCATTAAGCCAACCCGAGGTATTTGTGCATCATGGATAATGAGGATATTGTGGTCATGAATCAGCAAAGTTATTCATCATAGAGAGCTTCTTCATTAGATATGTCAACTCCCTTTTCTTCCTTTTGTACTTTTCACACATTTCTTCTCTCTCTCTCTTTTCTAGTTCTTCATTGTGTGTAATCATGATAGTTTGTCTTATTCATTAAAATGACTTTATAAAGTTGAATTGTAAAATTCCCTTTGATTTATAAAAAATCAACTTATTTTCACTTCCTAGGAAAGTGAAAAGTCACGAGTTGAATGAGACAATGAAGATTCATGTGGGGTAGCCAAATAGTCGTGTCTTGGTCTATATAATGTCATGGCGTACTCTTTCTTATGTGTTGTCAATTTTGTACACTTGAGAGATATTTTTTGAGCTAAGAAAGAGATAGAAATTATTCCAATTTCCTTCACCATTTTTCCTCTATTTCCAACATTTTACAACTTAATGAAAAAATGTCAATAAAGAAAGGGATTGTTTCTTTTCATGATTCATGAATGTGTGTAACTTTGTGTGCATGGTTTCCTTTGATCATTGACACTCTGAACTTTTTATTTCCTTCTTATAATTTGTGGATGTGAACCTTCTAATTATCTTTGGCAAGAATCTTATTTTCTACTCATAGAGTTAATTACCCTTATCTAATTTATCACTCCTCTTCCCCCATTTTTCAGCATATTCCTCTACTATAACTTATTGTAAGTATTTGTTATGGGTACAATGGAGTGTGCTCATTGGATCCTTGTCCTCTTGGCCAAAAATGAATTTTTATTTATGTTCATTAAAAATAAAGTGTAACTAAACCACCCAAGTAGAGACCTATATTCCCAGACCATTGGCTAGATAACCATCAATTTGTCTACACAACAAATTTTCTTACCAACACCTGTATAGCTCAATTAGGAGAACCTTTTGGCTTGGGAAACTTAGAAATCGAATAAGGGAAAGTTTAAATACACTCACCTTGAGATAAGTGAATGTGGATAATTTTTTGAAGAATCCCCTACATCTTGTGATCAATTCCATTGTTTGACATGAAATTCTATGTTTTAGGTTTCCTTCGAGAAACCTGATGAGGTACATAATGAATGCATCATTCACTCTTGTGAAATGTGAGTTTTTCTACTTGAAAGTGAGTTGGCGATAAATTTTTAATGTAAGGGTTGTTAATACAAAATCACTAGCACCCCCAAATGAGTTCTAAAAATCTACTTTTCTAAGGCAGACTCATTTGGAGTGATTGCATAACATTGAACTTTCCCCAAGGTTTGGGACCTTACAAAATGGAAAATATCTCCAGATTAAAGGTCGGTTCCTTATTCCTCTATTTAGGTGCATACATAGAAATTTGCAGAGGATCTATTCTTAATCCTAATCTAAAATTTACCAAGGAGACATGGATAGAAGGAATACATAAATTAAAACAAAGCTAAACTACGAGGTGATGCACCAAAGGAATGATGAACACTTGTTTTGCTAATAGACACAAACCAAAAAAATGCATATAATAAGCAAGCACAGATAGCCAGATATATAATGGAAGGACGGATGAAAGAAAAAGAGACAAGAGAGGATCTAAATTCGATCACATACATGTTTTATTGCTCTATAGATTGATACAATCCATTACAAAGTAGCCAAGAGGTAGAAACATATTACAATTTTAGTGGAAGGCTTGAACCCCATAGATCCCTTTTCTAGAAGGAAGAGGGAGCCTACAAAACAAAGAATGTCCAACCCTTTACAACGAATCCTGCCCCCATATTTATAGATTCAACCTAAAAGAAGGAAAGAGAGAGAAGTGGGAAAACATGTTGAAGCTCAACCACCATTGTTAATGCCTCTAATGAAATCTCTCCCCAAATCCATCTTTACTGCATCAATCCTTGGTTCGACACCTTGAAGGAAGAGGAAATGGTGGAAACAGATCAAATCCAATCTGGTTGTTGAGACAAATGGATCCCACATTGAAGGTCTAAAGATGTTTCCTCCATTTTCTTCACCTAACCTCCTCAAAATTAAAGTTTCAGACCGCATGGCATGCGTGAGGCTGAGATCTTTCCAACGGCATCAGATTTGCAATATCTCAAGCCATGAGTCGAAAGATATGCCCCTTGAAGTTTTTATCGGGTTTGTATAGGAGGGCGGGAAAACAACTCAAAAATGGGTCCCCTTTCTTCCGATTCCCACCTTGGCTTTGACTTGAGCCCAGATGATGACTTTTTCCTTGGGCGAGTTACGGGCCATTTTGCAACTTTTACCCCCTTTGAGATAATAAGGGTCAAGGAACTAACTTTTTCCCCGATAGTCCACTTTTGATTTTGTTTCCTCTTATGCGGGATCGTGGTTGATCCAATATTTGGCACGAGGTGAAATATGGATAACAATTTGGCGACTCACAAGGGCATCTACCTGCTAGATGAAAATACCAATTACCTTATCATATCCATTGGGCATGTAGTCATGGGTGATAGCCTGCTACTGATATGAACTTAGAAAGTTGACCCCTGGGCTGGTTGGAAACCCATTAGAACCGAAACTGATCTTGACCAAATGTCGAGTCCAAACACTATATGAGAGCAAAAAAATAGCACCACACTATATATAAAATTTGAAATCATATATGCTCTAAATGGAACATGCAGAGTGTGCAAAGAACTTAGGAGAAAAGCAATCTACACTACAGCAAGACAATGTGCATAAGAACTTAGAGGAAAGAGAAAACTAAACTAATATGTACAGGGTGAGAACTCCCCTTTTAGTAGCAGTGCTTAAGATAGATCCCATTTACTGAAATCTACAACTCTTCACCCTCTAATGTAGATAATTGGAAAGCATTGCTACTTTTTCATCCTGTGATCATATAGGGGCCACTCCAGATGCGTCAAATTTGGAATGCCTTCCTGGTTTTCCTCGATCTGCATCCCATTTCAAAACCAGGTCTCCTTCCTGGAAAGTCCTTTCCTTTGTCTTCTTGTCAAATCATTTCTTGATTGAAGCATGATTCTTCTCTATTGCTTGGATAGCATGCTATATGGTTTCTTATAATTCCATTAGCTCCACATACTTGGCCTCCATTGGTCCAAATTTAGACATCTCTAGTTGCTTCACGAGCTCCAATGTTGGTAACTCAAGTGATATAGGCAACACTACCTCTTTCCCATAGACGACCTTGAATGGAGAGCTATTTGTAGATACTTTGGGTTATTCTATCAGCCCATAAGGCCATTTTGAGCTTTGTGTGCCAAGTCCTCTTATTCTCATCAAGAGTTCTTCTGATGATCTTTAGCAGGTTCTTGTTTTTGGACTTAGCATGGTCATTACCTTGAGGGTAATAGTTTGATGAAGTACTCAAATAAGTCCCATTCTTGATGGCCCATCCTGTGATCTTAGAACCTATAAATGCTAATGCATTTTCTGATATGATGGTGGTTGGCACTCCAAATCTGGTCACTATCCCTTCATAGAAATCCAAGATACTAGACTCATTTGCTTCCTTGAGTGCCACTACCTCGGTCCATTTGGTGAAATAATTTGTCACTATCAGGATCCATTTGTGACCTTGGCTTGAGTTTGGATTGATGAATCCAATGAATTCCAATCCCCATTACATGAAAGGTTGGTCGACTGATATTGGGTACAATGGAAGTGTTGCTAGCCTTTCCTTGCCTTTGAAGAATGCACAATTCTTGCACCTTTTAATCCATGTGTAGTAGTCACTAAACACTATGGGCCAATAATATCCTACTTTCATGATTTTGAGTGTTGTCACTCTTGGAGAAAAATGGCCTCCAGCTACTTCAACATGGAATTCTTGTAGCACTCTCTCCACCTGATCTTCCCTAATGCATCTCAACAAAATGCCATTGATGTCCCTCTTGAACAAGACACCATCAATAAGAACATATGGGATGGATCGTAGCCTGAAATGCCTTATTTTTGCTTTACTCATCCCATGAGGACACAAGCATGTTCGAAGGAAGTACACCACGTCTTGGGTCAAACAAGGAGTAGGTACATCATCTCTCCCTTCTTCTTGATCATCTTGTAGAAACAAAATAGCCTCCTTTTCACTATATGTTTCATATTGTTGACCTGAGGCTAGTTGTTCACATAACCCCTTCCCATGGACCAACTTGGTGACCTTGATCTCAATGTCATATTCCATGACACGAGTGATCCATCCTACACGCTTCTCATTCAGTCCTTGCTGAGAAGGAATTCTTTAACTCCTGCATGGGAGACCAATAGTTGGATTTTGTTATTTGAAACCAAATGCTTAAACTTATTCAATCCTCTAATTACCACTAGGACCTTCCTCTCAATGAAGGAGTACCTCACCTCATAATATTCTAGACTCCGACTGAAAAAAGCAATTGGATGTTATGTACTTTATTTTTTCTATTGCACCAAGATTGCAGAAATTGTGTCGTTGCCACCAAAGGCATACAGTATGAAGTCTTTGGAAAAATCTGGGTTCACAAGAGTTAGGGCTTGTGATATGGCTTCTTTGATAGCCTCAAAAAAAAAAATTCATTCATTTGTCCACCTGAATGTTAAGCTCTTCTTCAACATCAACGTTATTGGCTTAATAAGGGCAACAAAGTTTGGAACAAACCTATGGACAAAATTTATTTTTCCCAAGAAGCTTTGAAGAGCCTTCTTGTGACTTGGAAATGGCAATGCTCTTATTGCTTGAACTCTTTCCGGTCAATTGCCAATCCTTCCTTTGATACGATATGGCCTAGAAGCTTACCTTCATGGGCCAAGAATATGCATTTTTGGGGTTTAGTGACACCCCAAATCTCCTACATCTCTTGAAAAACTTGCCTCAGATGGAAGAGATGATCTACTGCATTCTTGGAAAAAATAGTGATGTCATCCAAATAGATCAGCACTATTTGATTAATCAGCCCCTTGAATGCCATATCCATTGCCCTTTGAAAAGTGGCTCCGGTGTTGGATAATCCAAATGGCATTTTCTTGTATGCATAGGTGCCCCACTTGGTGGTGAAAGTTGTTTTGAATTGATCATCTTCTTTCACCATGATCTGGTTGTACCCTGAGTAGCCATCTAGGAGGGAGAACCTTTCTGACCCAGACACTACTTGCAAGATCTGCTCCATTGAAGGGAGTGGGTAGTGGTCTTTGAGGGAGGCTCTGTTTAAATCCCTAAAGTCAACACATAGCCTAATTTCTCCATTTTTCTTCCTAATTGGGCCAAATTTGCAACCCAACTTGAGTGTTTAATTAGAAATATGATGCTTGCCTCTATCATCTTGTTCAGCTCCTTCTTCATTAGAGGCTCAATATGTGGGTTGACTGGTCTCTAGCTTCTACTTGATGGGCCGAGTAGTTGATCCAATTCGATTGTGTGTTGTGCTAGTTTTGGATTGAATCCTCTTAGGTCCTCATAACTCCAAGCAAACACATCAGGGAATTCTTGGAAAAGTTGTATGAATTCATACCTTTCTTATTTGGTGGCCACTTTGCCAATTTGAAGTGTTCTGTCCTCTCCAACTGGGATCGACTCTAAATCTTCTCCTTTGATCTACATGTTAGCCTTCTCTTTTCTAAACTGATCATTAGGATTGAAAATATATTTCAGTGTCACTAATCCTTTGGGAAGCTTGTTTGTATGTAGATGTACTATTTGATTCACATATTGTTGCTCTAGTCTACTCTGGTTTATATATAGATAAGAATTCAGATTCTTCTTGTAGAAATTTAATGATCTACTGATCATTCTCAAACACCTGCCAGCATGTATTATTATCTGGCACTACTAGCCTCACAACCACATGGATATGTAGTTGTTCTATGTCCCTCTTGATGCTATCAACCACATCAAACACTGCTCCAACTGCTGCAAGTCTATCAACAGCTTCATTCTCCTTCTTGGGTATGGACACAATACTGAAGGCCTCAAAATCCTCCTTGAGATCCCATACCCTACTCTTATATTTTTTGAGTAGGTCATTTTTGACAGCATTAAGTCCTCTGACTTGATTGGAAACCAGTTCACTTTCACCAAATACTTGCAAGTTCTTAATTCCCAGCTTCCTTTCCTAATGAAGACCTTAGACTAAAGCCTCATATTCAGCAGTGTTATTTGAGCAAGCAAACTAGAATCTGAAGGTTGAATAATATCTCATACCTCTAGGGGACACAATCATGGCTCCTCCTCCAGCTCTTTGTCTACTCCTTGAACCATCAAAGAACAATTTCCATACCTCATTGTCATCCTTGTATTTTGGCTTGATTAGGTTAGGAAGATATTAGTTCTCTTCATGTAGGTAGTAGACACCTAGCTCGATTCTTCCATCTCCCTATAGGGGTCAAAATCATGGCTTTTGTTGGCCCAATCATTAAGAGTCAAGTCTGGGATATATCCCACCTTGGTATTTTCTTTAGAAGTGCTTAGGAGGTCCTCTTGATCAAAAGTTGAGCAGTTGGCGTTGATTAGGCTAGGCATATAGGATTCAATATGATATTCAGCAATAGGTTTAGATCTGATTGTGGCCTTCACTCCATACCTTGTCCTAAAGAGCATATGTGACCAATCAGCAGACAGGTAGCCTCCAATTTTGGTAGTGAAGTCTCTAGACAGACACAAAGAAAAATGTGGTGGCAGGTCTATGATTGACACATTTTGCAAAATAGTCGCATTATGGCAAGCGTGTAGAGTGAGACTCAGATCCTTGATGATTCCCATAGTAGTCACTACGGTCACATCTAATTGGACTACTCCTCTAGAGATGACCTCATATTGGAGACCCAACTAATCAGCTATTTGTTTTGGCATCACAGAACTACTAGTCCTAATCAATCATACAATTGTGCACCAACTTGTCTCCAATAATCAATGAGACATAGAAGGGAGGAGGTCTCAGGTTTTTACCTTATTATTCTCCATGGTTCCTTCCAGGCTGAATTGCATTGGCAAGCACTCTTTCTTGCTGGTTGGGGGTGATTTGAACTTGACCAATTCTAAATGGCAGTCTACAATAGATCCCTCTACCCTAGAATGGCCAGTGAATCCCATAGTGAAATGTTCACTCTTTTCCTTTTCATCTACTCAATAATATTCAATCAGCCATCTTTTTTCTGCCCCTTCCTAGACACATTTCTTTCTTGCACATGGGCTATTACAACCGGTGCTTAACTAGGTTTGGGAGGTACTCTAGATTGGTTCAACATGTTGGGAGTTATACTGGAGCACCAGGACCTTGTGGAGCGATGGAAGGTTGAGGGTCACTTGAGCTCAGTGGTTGGCCCTCTCCAAAATTTCTCCTTTTAGACCATGTGTTGGCAGCCACACCTCGAGCAGGGGACTGATTCATCCCACAGAAGTCTTCGACCTACTAGTTGACAAGCATAGTCTCATTTGGAGGGCCACCTTGTTGCTGATCTTCCTCTTGGTCAAATTCTTGTGGTGCCACACTAGTTTGCACCATCATGGCCTGATTTAGAGCACCATTAAAGCACATTAATTGGTTATGTGGTTATCTGCATGGAAAACACCAATCATATTCTTGTGCCATATTGTTCTGTGTAAGAACCAATGCCCTATATGTTGAAGCTATGTTAGGATCATACGGCCTGAAAGGTCTAGCAGCTTGGGGTTGTCCTTGGTTCTGGCTCTGGTTTACAATCTGAGGTGGTGGCCTATTCTGCTAATACTGGGGCTGGTATGGCCTTAAACTCTGAGCTTGTTATCTTTTGATGGCTACTAGCTCATTCCTAAAGTTCCAAAATTACTTCATTACCACTTCCTGAAACTCTTTTTTAGTATTAGATGATGAAGTGGGAGCTTCGTCTGAGCTTTGATTCTTGGGGGTGGGTATAAGAGCTAATGTAGGCACTTGGCTAGTATCTGGGCTTCCTAACTCATGGTACAGAGGCATGGATGGCCTAGGAGTGATTTTTCCAGCTTGAATCAAATGGTTCTCAGCCCCTATAGAGAGGCTATAGGCTGCATGTAATGTAGTGCCCCCCATTGACTGAATCATCAGAGAAATATCATAATTCAAAGCCCTAAGAAAGTATAAGAAGGCACCTTCATTAGTGGGTTTTACTATTGTTGGAATCCTATCCCAGGTCCGCTAGAATCTGAGGTTGAAGTCCGTCAGCTAGCTTGTTCGGGGCTCTCTTGATCATTGTTAATTTCTCCAACAAAGACAAGTTATCACCTTTTTCCCCAAACTGATCATGAAGAGATGTGCACAGCTTGGTTCTAGTTCTGGATAGAGCCTGTTATAAGACTCATGAACCATTGTGAAGCTTTCCCTTTGAATGAAGAGGTGAGCAGCTTGACTACAATGTCCATCTCATGGATCTCGTGGATTGTACAGACATTTGCAATATCTTGGACATGGTCACCGGAAGAAGTTTGATTTTCCCCATTTCTAAAAGAGACAATTAGAACTGGGTTTTGTGCAATCAAAGTGAGTGGACTACTATCAATGAAGTTGACATATGGATTTGGTTGTGCCATTCTAATTGGCCTAAGAATCCTTGCAGACTGAAAGAAAGGCCTCACAGGTGGAGGTGTTGACAAGGTTCTTCTTGGTGGAGTTGGAGACCTTTGAATTCTTCTTGGTGTAGATGGAGACCTCTAAATTCTTCTTCCTCTCCTTTATCTTCCTAGGGATAGACACAAGTATTCAAATATACCTTCTTTCCTTGCTCTAGACCGGGTTTTTCTCATGAATCTTCCAAGCTTGGGCTGCTGAAACCAGTAGATTTGTTTCTTTTGGAGTCATCAGATGTATAATTTTAAGGCTTCTTAAAATCTAGAATCACAGCAAGTGTACATCAATTCCTACTGTAATAATATGGAGACTTCTTATTCCTACCGGGCATGCCAAAATTGTTAATGCAAAATCACAACACCCCCTAAATGAGTTCTAAAAATCTGATTTTCTAAGGTAGACTCATTTGGTGTGATTGCATAACATTGAACTTTCCCCAAGGTGTGAGAACTTACAAAATGGAAAAGCTCTCTAGATTAAAGGTTGGTTCCTTATTCCTCTATTTAGGTACATACGTAGAAACTTGCAGAGGATCTATTCTTAATCCTAATCTAAACTTTACCAAGGAGACAGGGATAGAAGGAATACAGAAATTAAGACAAAGATAAACTACGAGGTGATGCACCAAAGGAATGATGAACACTTTTTTTTCTAATAGACACAAACCAACAAAATGCATATAATAAGCAAGCACAGATAGCTAGATATATAATGGAAGGCCAGATGAAAGAAAAAGAGACAAGAGAGGATCTAAATTCGATCACATACATGTTTTATTGCTCTATAGATTCATACAATCCATTACAAAGTAGCCAAGAGGCATAGAAACATATTAGAATTTTAGTGGAAGGCCTGAACCCCATAGATCCCTTTTCTAGAAGGAAGAGGGAGCCTACAAAACAAATAATGTCCAACCCTTTACAATGAATCCTACCCCCATATTTATAGATTCAACCTGAAAGAAGGAAAGAGAGAGAAGTGGGAAAATAGGTTGAAGCTCAACCACCGCTGTTAATGCCTCTGATGAAATCTCTCCCCAAATCCATCTTTACTACATCAATCCTTGGTTCGGCACCTTGAAGGAAGAGGAAATGATAGAAACAAATCAAATCTGATCTGGTTGTTGAGACAGATGGATCCCGCATTGAAGGTTCGAAGATGTTTCCTCCATTTTCTTCACCTAACCTCCTCAAAATTAAATTTTCAGACCCCATGGCATGCGTGAGGCCGAGATCTTTCCAACGGCATCATATTTTCAATATCTCAAGCCATGAGTTGAAAGATACGCCCCTTGAAGTTTGTATCAAGTCTGTACAAGAGGGCGGGAAAATAGCTCGAAAATGGGTACCCTTTCTTCCGATTCTCACCTTGGCTTTGACTCGGCCCATGCTGAATTTTTCCTTGGGTGGAGTTGCAGGCCATTTTGCAAATTTTACCCCCTTTGAGATAACAATGGGCAAGGAACCAACTTTTTCCCCGACGGTCCGCTTTTGATTCTATTTCCTCTTATGTGGGATCGTAATTGATCCAATATTTGGCACGGGGCGAAATATTGATATCTATTTTATTCAAGAGAGAGAATTTGTAAGGGCCTCATGTGTGTGAGGGAATACACCAAGTAAGATGTCATGGTAAACCTCTTAGTTGTGAAAAATTCTCAATTTTCCTATGAATGTTGTCGTTGATTATTTTACTTTAGTCAATCATTTGATCTCCTTTAGTGAAAACCAACAAGAATTATGCCATTAATTATTGGAAATCCCTCGTATGTTCTTCACCCATCAATTTGTTTAGGAGTAAAATTAAATTAGAATATTCCTCATGGAATTCACTTCGTGATAATGTTTTGGGCATTCAGTTAGGTTTTCTCCCCTGTTTGAGCCATGATCCAATTGTAATTCCTTGAAATTAGGAATTAGACTTTAACCATTGTTGGGATGAAAACTCCCATATGATGATGACTACATCAATTTGAGTGGGAATTTTCATGAATTGTAAGATTCCCTTTGGTGTGAGTACTACAAGTAGATAATTATCTTTGGCAGAGATAGTCCTCATTGCAAGATCATACTACCTCGCACAAGCTATGACTAGCTTAGTATTTTTCTCAGAGAGTGGATGTCCCCTTGTTGTGAAGCTTACTATAGTGAAAAAATTATCCTTGATAAGCCCCTATGGTTCCTTCACCATTCTATTCTTCAAATCATCAAGGTCAAAATATACCACATCAGTGTCTCCAACCTTCCAGTACTCGGTGACCAGGGTGGAAATTGAATCAAATCTGGTATACTTGATCTTCTTAATGGTTTAAGATAGTGAGGGAATGAGAGGATGGATATTTTCATGAAATTTGGATGTGATCAGGATAATTATATTTTTAGTAAGCCACACCTCACCCTCAGTTTTCATTTTTTAGCCAATTTTCAAGTTTGTAGTTTTTTGAGTTTCATAATTAGGAAATTGTAAAGAGGTTTCAAAATTATGGTTTTTTTCTTCAACACTTACTATTTTTAGTATAGATCTAGTGCTAAATTACAAAAAATTATAAGCGTGCCTTCTGGATGTCAGATTAATCTGAGAATTTCTTTGTTGGATTAGGTTTTTTAATTTGGTTTCATGCTCCAATTTTTAGGTGTTTTCAATCACCGTAACTCTTAGGATCTAAAAAGGAAAAAAAAATTCTAGAATATTCAAATGGATAATTTAAAAATTCATTGCATCAATGGAAATGATTTTTATATCATCTTCAAGGCATTCAAAAAAGAAATCTACAGGAGAAAAAATTCATAGAAAATAGAGCAAGGATCAAGGAGATATGAACAAAATTGTGGTTTTGGTGATGGGGGTTTCTGGAAATTTTGGGCATCATAAAAGCATACCAACAACAATTGAGGGAAGAAAAATATGAAAAATTACTTTAAAATGGCTAATTTATTTCTTATACTCACCTCCCCTTAGTAACCTAGCTAACTCACACCTTAACTCACCCTTGACCCTTTTGGCTTAACTCGGGTTAAATGACATGAGAGAGTGGGGTTAAAAGTTACTAAATGGGTTTCAAACGTGCCCATGTCCCTTACTATATTTGATAAGAGAAAATGGGACATCATGGGTGTGAAACTGTGTCAGGGCTGGAAGCATCATGAAAGGGGGGCAAAGGAATGCAAGTTATGGAGTTGAGAATGTAAACCTAGTGAAAATTTGAAAGTCTTAAGTGATGAAAGAATTTTCCTCCATGTGGTAGTGCATTATTTTATCCCCCATGTCCCTTTAACAAGGGTACAAATGGACATCATCTTTCTCTAAATGTGCCAAGGGTCTACTCTTCATAAGGAAGGGGTTAGATTTGAGAGTGAGGTGAAAACATGCTCCTAACCACCCAATTTGTGATTTAAGTGACGAAAAATCTCCCTCCTCCATGTTGGAAAACCTTTTTTTCCCATATGTCCTTTTGTAAAGGTTATAAAGGGAAATAAACCCCTCATAATTACACTTAGGGTCTTTCCATCATGAGGAAGGGGCTAAGATTGAGTTGTGAGTGGAAGACTCATTTATAACACCTCAAGTGGCATTTTAAGTGACTTAGCCTCAACACAAGAATCATTCACCGTGGTGGCTCACTATTGTGTCCCTCATGTCCCTTTTTAACTTTTTCAAAGGTAAAAAGGTACATCGAATGTCTCTAAGTGTGCAATTACCACTTTTGGAAGCTTGCCTTCACCATTGCACTGCTAAAAGTAACTTATCAGTGTCTTCTTGTTCCGAGAGATTCCTTAGGTGTTGAATAGGAAAAAATTATATCATTTTCGACTGAAACACACAAAAAGAAATCCATTTCCACCACTTTCAAGACCTGAGTCTTACTCTTTTTTAAATTCAGGCCCCTTTCAAATCTAGTCATGAGCGGTTCTCGGAAGGTCAAACTTCCATAAGAGAGAAATATATATTTTTGTCTAACCCAAACCATGGAATATGTAGAGGGTTCCTTTTTATTCACTTTATTCTTTGAATCAGCTCCAAAATCTCCTTGGAACTCCTATAATATTTAGTTGAGTCTTCACTAGGATTGAAGATCTTCATTTACACTACTAGACCAAAATTTGAAAATATTCTCCTTAGAGTATCTTAATACCTTTTGTAATCTAAATTAGGCATTCTTATATTTTTGATTATTATTATATTTCTTTCTAAATCATCCTGGGACTCTTGATACATCCGAATAAAATAACTAGCATTTTCACTACTTTCATTTCCTTATACCATGCTACAACTAGCCTGATGTTACATAACTTGTTCATAAACCTAATTTTTCTTGCATAAATTTCCTAAAATACCTCGGAAGATTGAATTTCTTTGCCATGCACTTATTGTATGATTTATCTTTTCCTTGTACATTCTGGGCTGCTCACCAAGTGTAAAAGGACCAAAATAGCCCTTTTGGAGCCTCTAGAAGTACTTGTCTTCTCTTAGATCCAGATATCTTCATGAATAAACTTAAATAACATCCCCTACATATGAAACACACTTGAAAATAATATTAGCATATTCCTTCTGGCCATTATTAGGGTAACATAATGATTGAGTTGGTTGAAGGACATGTTTACATTGATCGGGAGAAGGATTTTTAAATGTGGCTTAGGTTATCATGGAAAAAAAATTAAATTTTTCATGCTACACGTTTAACATGATCACAATTGGATCTTTATAAGGACTTATTTTAGATCAAACACAGTGAGGATAGGGAAATAATGTTCAATCTAGAATCTCAATACATAACATGGACCAGTTCCTTATTTGTTGGGCTTAGAGTCACAACAGAGATATGCAATGAATCTTTATTTATTAAACACACGTACATAACACAAGACAAGAAAGAAATAAAAAACAACAGGAAAAGGAAACAAAAAATCGGAAATGGAAACACAACCTAAAATTACATATGGTGTAGGAAGCGGACAAACCACTTTCATTACTTATATAGTTTCTAATATTACCCGTTGCAAAGAAAATTCAGATGAGTACCATCTAGATATGAGAGATGAAAATTGTTTTCTCCATAAGATTCCTAAATCTGAAATGCTCTAAGTTATAATAAGTCGAGTTTTCTATGGCTACCCTTTGGCTCTCTTATTTTATGCCATAGCAAGACAAGATCACCAACCTAAAATTATCTTTCCTTCACCTTCTTTTTGAATATCTTCTCCACCCTTAATTGGTGTTCTCATATCTGATCAACAACCATCAGCCTATCTTCACCAAGATTTTCCAAATACAAGATCCTCTTATCAAGAGAATCATAGAACTAGTCATCTTCAACTACCCTGACCAATTAAAGAGTACATAACTCAACTGTGATAAGAATCTCATCATTAAATCCATATAGAAAATGAAATGGAGACATGATAATTACTTTCTTCAGAGTAATCATATCCGCTAACACTACATCATATATATTAGAAGCACAAGGGACTAAGAGGGGGGTGAATCATCCCTATAATTTCTTCAATTCATTTAAGATTTTTTTCATCATACATTATCATCCATCCATTCACATACATTCAACCATAACATATTAAGTGTTTAAAATACAATAAAATAACAATAGCATGTGCAATAGATATCATAGATATAAGATATAAGTGGGAAACAATCATGGGGAAGAAAACCCACTAAAAATCTACTTATATTACACAAAGCGAAGAATTTTAGTGAAGCACCTACTTCACAAAGAGCATCAATCCCTGATTTAGTGAGGCACCAACCCCACAAGGAGGAGTACCAACCCCTAGTTTATTATATCACAAACCATACAAGGAGCACCAACCCCTAATTTAGTAGAGCACTAACCCCTAACTTAGTAGAGCATCAACCCTACAAGGAGCACCAACCCCTAATTTAGTGAAGCACCCACTACACAAAGAGGATACAACCCCCTAAGATGACCAAAAACCAACTTAGCCACCTAAAGAAATATGATATTTATTTTTCTTCTACCACAACTGATGGAGATAACTAATTCAACTCACAAACCCTAACTCATATCCTAGAGCATCAAACTCTCATAATCTTGCTCTTTCTTCACTTGTCTTGCATCTAAACTCTTGCACACATTTCTTCAAAAATTATTCAACCTGTCATGCATAAAATAATCTGTAAAATTTTGTCCTCATACATGCAATCAAATCTTCTCTAGGTCGCACTACTCCCCCATGCAAGACTAGCTCACCAAATGAGCCAAAACATCACTTTTATATGCAAATATTCTTTCTAACCCAAAGGAGGTTGGTCCATCATGATAAATTCGACCCATGCATCATTAAAAACATCCCATAACTTTTCACAACATCCAAAAGTTACCTAAGTAGGTCAAACTAGCAAAAACCATTCATTTCATGATCCAAAAATCACTAAAAAATAAGCATTGAGATGCCAAAATTCTCCTCATTTCAAATATATGCTTATTCAAACTCCCATATTAATAATACATGAGAAATACATCATTTAAAAATAAAATATGGTCACAATTTTTGTTAACCAATCATATTATTTCATTTAATGGTCCTAGTTTCCTTTACAAATCTCAAAACAATTGTTTCCCGCACCCTTCAGCACCCTAAAAACTTCATTTGATCACCAAATAAATTATAATAAATTAAAACATGTCATGTGACCACTAAAAATAAATTTCAAAACTTTTATATCATTTAAAATAATTTTATAATTCATGAAACATCTTTCAATTAAAACCACAGCAATATTTTCCTTCACCAAATCAATCTACCAAATAATTTGTTTCCAAATGTTAGCTCATACAATCACTTATACAAACATTCAATACCTAATAATTGATTCATTGGATTCCCAATTTATCCATCTACACATTCCACGTGGTAGTAAGCATCAATAAAACCATCTCATACTTCAATAAATGTTAAACTTTCACAAAAATAGATGCTATCCTGAACTACCAAAAAAATTCATACTCAAAGAATGACCTGGAAATCATATCATATGACATCATCCTAGGTAAATCCATATATAAATGTAAATATCTCTTAATCTATTTCCAACACAACTTAAATCATCTCATGAATCCACTTTTAGCTCAAGATATGGCCAAAACATTGAACACTGCTTTTTGAGATACCAAAACTACCCTTTCACCAATTAACCTGTTTGGACCTCAAAACCTCATGAACCTGGATTAAAATCTCCTAAAACCTCCATGTAAATCAATAAAATTCACATTCATCACACAATGCCAATTCATCCATTACCTTCTTTGGGAACTTTTCCTTAAACTAAAACTCTTTAGAAACTGACATTTTAGGTGGGGTCCACATATGGTCACATGCTCAAACATACCTTTATGGAAATATGGAAGAGTATTATACAACATAAAATCATCACTTTTGAGGAAAATATCAAAACTAGGTTGATATACTCACTTTTCTACAAGTTGCTCCTAGCTAGGGTTTAGTTAGGGTTTTAGACCAACTTAGCTTCTTAACGATCATTCATAAAAGTGTGATGATAAAACCACCTAATTATTTTTATAAAGTTTCATAACTGACCTAATAATATATTCCCAATATATCATTTATCCATGAAAATCATACAACTCATAACGAGCATTAGAAGGTCCAACTTTGCTTGAAAAACACACTACAACTTACTTGGTTTTACCAAAACCTGCATATCTTAAAACATATTCAGCATCTGACCTAAAACTTGGAATTAAGAACCATGATAACATCCTATAACTTTCCATAATCACCAAAAATCCCAAATAGCTCTAAAACTCTCCAGCCAATCTCATTTACCTGTGTTAAATTATATGTTTCTCACATATAGCTTCCTAAGGACCTCATAAAGCACTGAGTCATTGAATATTGACCTAATACTCATCATAAACTTTAGGTACACTGTCAAAATTATGAAACAATGTTAAAAAAATAATTTTCGTCTCCAAATTTCATGTAGCTACCTCATTTTGGATGTTCCAGGGCTAGAAACAAGTCTAGAATGACCTAACTCAACCATGAACTAACCATGCTAACTCAATGCAGACCCATGTACACTCATGAAACATCATATGGACCATGTATGACCTCATGAAACACTCCAAACATCTTGGGAAGACTCAAACCATGACTAGGCATACTCAACCATGCACTTAGGACACTCCTAAATTCACTAAACCACACAATATTCATGCTTGACTATTGAATAACACCATATAAGGAATATCATGAATGCATGACACCCTTTTCTATCAATGAGGGTTGACATCAATGACACCACAATCACATTATTTCCAACAATCTCCCCCTTTGTCATTGATAAAAACCATCTTCAGAAACATTGATGACAACCAAGAAGACAAACACACTAATTGACCTGAACTCCATGTTATTAATGTCTCTCTCCCCCTTTTTCATCTATGAAAAAGACTATACTGACTCTAATACATGTAAAAATTAGTACATGAGACCATAAACATGGCCAACAATGCACAAACAAGACTTAGTTGACTAAAAAAGCTCCCCCTAGGACTGAATTGTCTTCTCTTAGAATCCAACAACAATAAAATGATCCTTAGGACCTAATGAGATCAATGAAAAATGCTCCCCCTGAGCTGATACACCTCTTTTAGGCCTTCATTCATGATTCTCAACCTCTTTCTAGGACAAAATCATGCTTAAATTCAAAACATTTTCCTCCAATACTGTCAATTTCAAATTTAGGACCTGAATCCATGAACTCCAACTTAAGTACATCTGAGTCAAACTTCTGAGAAATCTAGAGGACCACAAACATCATGAATTTACTACTTATGACACCCCTAATAATATAATCCATATATCTAGTGAATGACATAAAAATCTAGTAACATACCTTGATTGCATGTTATGGAAATATCCTAACCTTTTTGCCACAGTCCTGAAGATGTTTCTTAGTCTTTATAGCCTCCTAAGCCTCCCATCAACCATTATAAGCATCTAACATGCATTCTAAACTCCTAAAAATCTTGATGGAAGATCAAATTGACTCCCTCTATCTTGGTGATCACTTTAACAACCTTTGAAGATCTCAATCATTATCAAACAGATCTCACACATCTATGTAACAACTTTGAGAGCCATTTAGTCACTGTAACTTTCATCACATCTCCAACAACACAAATTTGAAGTGTCTCATGTTTGATAAAAAATAACCATACAGAACATGTTCCTCTAATTATGAATCATATCTTTAGTGTTTTCAATCTCTTTTCATGCTATTATACCCTTCAAGTTCATATGACATCTTCTAGGGACCATTGAGATTGCAACCAATTTTAGTATAGTTCTATCAACCTCCTAGGAACATTGTTTGTCTTATTGACGTGAGAGAATAACTCTCCCTACCATAGAACTATCCTTCAAACTTGATCAAATATCAAAAATTGACCTTCCCCTATTTTAGAAACCTTTCTCAAACCTTTCATAATGCACACAATAGCCTAAACACTGAGTAGATAGCTCATCTCTTCAAACTCCCCTATCTTGGACCCTTTTCTCATACTTGTATATTGTCATCAAAATCATTTAGTGAAGATAGACCAAAAAAATGTTTCATACCTGTAACATGCTTCTTGACAACTTTGCTACATGAACTTTGATATTTGAACCAAACTCTGTATATGATATTGAATGGCGTTGTGGGATCTATAATAACTTCAAACAACTCAAGAGCATTTACTTATTGCAAACCATGCTACAAAGAGTCACCATTTCACAACGTGTTTCTCAATTTTGAGATCACCAATTTCTTCTAATGAGCATTCAACTAGGCCTTTATAGTCATTCCATTACCTAACATTTTTATGCCTTCATTTGTCTTTAAACCATGATAATTTATTCCTTTGGAGGATAAAATATAGACTTCTTTATCCATGATTCCTTAGATCAGTTTTAGCCTCCTTATACTTACGTAAAAGTCACAATGCACTATTTGTAACAACTTGTAGCTTGCATTCTTGTACTTGTTATTTCATGATTTGTTTGATCCATTTGATAAGCCTTTTCCTCGCACCCTTGTCATTTGAAACTTAGAGATTACCATTTTATAACTCAGCTTCTTCTTCAACATGCCTCACTTGCTTGAATCACAATTCGGTCTTCATAGTAGTCACATATTTTGATGCATCTATGCGGGTTTCTGAGATGACCTAAAAACCCTGACTTCTAGTTCTATTCATATCACCTTACCTTATTTTTATGTTCATGATGAACCTTGAACTATACTTTGAAGCTATTATAGCTTTACTTTTAACCTTCCTTGAACCATACTAAAATAGCTCTTACATCTGAGATACCCTCTATGATATACATAACACAAAAACCACTTGTAGCAATCCATCTTATACATGGAAACTTCAGCAATTTCTGAAACAACATCCTCATTTAATTCTTCTTAAGGACTTGATGACAGATCATAAATTACACATGACTACCTCTTGACCATAGACACATGAATCAAACATGAAAAGACTCAGATGATTGTGTTAACAACTTTTGAGGCTACATACAAAAATATCAAATTATTTACATAGTAACAAAGATGATGACCAAAGACATATTGGGACTAGGCCTTCTCAAACCTCATATTTCAACAACTATCACAAAGGAAACTCGACTTGCAGTCCTAATAATACATATTCTAAGACTAAATGACAAACTTAAGAGGCTCACTCAGGGAAATGACCTTAAGTGTAGTATTTTATACATTCTAGAAACCTCTCACCTTAACCCTGATGACGTGAAATCCATCATATAGATTCACCACAATCATTCCTTCTCATCTACTTTGTTATAGAAGATCTAATCAGATTGAAAGATATTTCTTCTTCATGAGACATGCAACCTTGTACTTCAACATCCTATTTAACATACAAGAAAACCTATAGAACTACCGTGAGTCACCCTTTTATGTTTTGAGGATCAAGCATAGTTTGAGGTTCCTTACCTAGGTTAAGAACCAACAAACCATCTTGCAGTCTATACACAACCTTATTTTCTTTTCAATGTCTAAGTATTTATCACATAATAAAATATGCTCTTTTCAAACATTATTTTAGGCTAAAGACTTCTTTCTAAACCTGTACAATCAATCATGTGCTTTTAAGTCTCCATCTTCTTAAAACAACCTTTTTAGAACACATTTCAAACTTTATGACAGGTCTCGGATCATACATTACTGAAAATAGACCTGTAGAAATAAAAAAAACAACAATATCCCCTCTCGTTCATCATTTTTATCTCCTTATAAATCTTTAACAAATATCATTCTATGGTTTCAATGATTCTACACATGCTTTACATAATTTTAGGCAACTCTATATTATTTTGAATATGAGTTTACTCCTGAATGACTTCAAGGATCAATAGCTCAAACATATAGAGTCTTACCAACCCAAATACACGGGTATAGAACATTTGCACTCTTCTTGAACTTTATACTAGATAAGATTACATTCTTTTCATAATATGGATTAGCATTGTAGAACTAGAAATACTCCTCCACTTCCTTCATGACCTTATTGCTATCTCATAACCTGTAGGATTGTTGATGGTAACTTCTCACATTGTATATATGCCTTGTATATTCTCAAGTTGACATATTACTTCATTCCATACAACACTAGGTCCTTATAAGATCATACAAGATATATATCATACCTTAAATCAACAAACCTTATGACATGTAGTTTTGAGAAGCTTACCAACCATCTTAAGATCCTCATATTCCATTGACAAAGAATTATGACCAAAACTTGGAACAATCAATAGGGTTTCTATACTCAAACCCTTATACCTTATCACAGAGACTGAAACACTTCACAATACCCTACAACTATACCTTTCTTCCAATGACAAATATGATCAACACTTTAAGCTACATAACTAGGAGATCCACTAGTTTTTTTGGCACCTCCAATAAAGCTTACACATAATTTGAGTACTGAACATGTAGTAACTTTTGTGCTTTGTAATTTCATGATTCATGTCAACTTTCTCCTTCGCAACCATCATGACTAAACTGATGAACAACATATACTAACTCAAGACATTTTTTAGACTCATAAAGTGATATGACTTTGGAAAACACTTTCACAGAGAGATTTTACACACACACATTATATTCACCATGATCATTTCCCAAGATGGACATTTGATAAACTTACAAGACCCTAACACCTTTTCATAAGTTTCTTGACACCTTTTATACATAAATCATAGCATTGATTTTATGAAATGCACTTAAGATCATCTTATCAGAGTGTCACAACAAAAAAATACTTCTACTAGAAATACTTTAGTTGTTTATGACAAGCGTATTAACTCAAGACATGGAGAACAATAATATGGAACTGACCTTTGGATACATACATACTTGTAGACCCATGCAATACACATGATAAGACACTAAAGGCGTGTGCACATACAATAAGACTCAAACTCAGATCTTTACACTTCACACTCATTCCATTTATCAATTGTCCTATGACCCCTTAGCTTGAATAAAAATGAGTACTCAGAACAAAACTCATACCTTATTTGAATGATTGGTGATACTTGATGTTCTCTCGGAGGAATAAAACACTTATTTGCATAAAACTCTCCATGAATTATCATGTTCACAATTCCAATTGTACTGATCTGCACTTCATGATTTTTCCTCTTTGCCATGTGGTTCTTAAGGATCAAGCAACCTTCTTCATATTCTTTAAAGTAATGTATAACAAAATTAGCTTTCAGAACAATTTTATCATCAATTACTAGGTCCTTATCCTTGTCATTAGAACAATCTACTTTTTCTTCTTCATAAGGTTTCACATCAGTTCTTCCTGATGAAGAGGGAGAACATACTTCATAGATGGACTTCCAAATCTCAAACCTTAGGGGTTTCAAACAAAACCTCATTCTGATCAATGGATTCACTTGAACATCTTCCACTTTGGGGCCATATACATCATGATCATCATCATCTTCTTCATAATAATTACTCCTCAATTCTTCATATCTTTTTAGATTTGTATTTTCTTGCTCCATTTGGATTAGCAACATTTTGACTTTTTCTCTTGAGATTTTTAACTTCACGCTTTATTTTATATCCATCTTGTGCTTCAAGGATCTCATAAAAGTGTTGAAACTTTCTTCTCAAGGATCTACACTGATACCAATTGTTGGAAGTACAAGGGACTGAGAGGGGGAGTGAATTAGTCCTACAATTTATTCAATTCATTCAATATTTATTTCATCATACATTATCATCCATCCATTCACATACATTCAACCATAGCATATTAAGTGTGTAAAATATAATTAAATAACCATAACACATGCAAGGGAGCTCATAGACACAAGATATAAGCGGGGAACCATCATGGGGAAGAAAACCCACTAAAACGCTGATTATATTACACAAAGAAAAGACATTTAGTGAAGTAAAAACTTTATAAGTATCACCAACCATTGATTTAGAGAGGCACTAACCCCACAAGGAGCACCAACCCCTAGTTTACTAGAGCACAAACCCTATAATGAGCACCAACCCCCAATGTAGTAGAGTACTAACCCTACAAGAATCACCAACCTTAATTTAGTAGAGCACCAAACCTACAAGGATCACCAACCCATAATATGACCAAATACCAACTCATCAACCTAAATATATCTGATCTATTACTTTTCTATGGCCACAACTAATGGAGATCACTAATTTAGCTCACAAACCCTAGCTTATATCCCAGGGCATCAAATTCTCATAATATTTCTCTTTATTCACTTGTCTTGCATCTATACTCTTTCACACATGTATTAAAAAAATTCCAACCTATCATGCACCAAATCAGGTCTAAAACTCTATCCTCATACCTTTAATAAAATCTTCTCTAGGTCACACTACTCCCTCATGAAAGACTAGCTCACCAAATGAGCCAAAACATCACTTTTATATGCAAATCTTCTTTCTAACCTAAAGGAGGTCAGTTTCTCATGATAAATTTTACCCATGCATAACTAAAAACATCCCATAAATTTTTAAAATAAATACAAGTGACCCAAGTAGGTCGGCCTAGCAAAAACCATTCATTTCATGATCCAAAAATCACTAAAACACATGCATTGGGATGCCAAAATTATCCTCATTTAAAAATAAGATTATTAAAGATCCCATATTCATAAAACATGATAAATACATAATTTAAACATAAAATATGGTCTCAATTTTAGTTAACGAATCAGATTATTTCATTTATTTGGACCAATGTCCTTTAGAAATCTCAAAACAGTTATTTCATGCACCCTTCGTCACACTTTGAAACTTCATATAATCACTAAATCACTTTATACTGAATTAAAACATGTCATGTGATAACTTAAAATAAATTATAGAGCTTTTATAACACTTCTAATCATGTTATAAGTCATGAAACATCTTTTACTTCAAACCACAACAAGATTTGCCTTCACCAAATCAACTTGCCAAAAAGTTGTTTCCAAAGGTTATATCATAAAATAATTTATACAAACATTAAATACCTAAAATTTATTCATTGGATTCCAAATTAATCCTCTTCACATTACAAGTGGTAGGAATAATCAATAAAACCATCACATGCTTCAAAAATCAAACTTGCACAAAAATAGATTCTATCATGAATGACCAAAAACCTTCATACTCAAGTAATGCCCTATAAAACATATCATATGACCTCATAATGAATAAATACATATATCACTAGAAATATATCTGAATCTTATTTCCAACACAACTTGAATAATCTCATGAATCCACCTGTAGCTCAAGATATGGCCAAAACACTAAACATTGGTTTTTGAGATCCCAAAACTACCCTTTGACTAGTCAACCTATTTGGACCTCAAACCCTCATTAACCTAAACAAAAATTTCCTAAAACCTCTATTAACATCAATAAAAACTCACATTATTCACACAATTCTATTTTATCCATTACCTTCTTTGGAAAACATTTCCTTAAACTGAAACTCTTCAGAAACTCACATTTTCAGGTGGGGCCCACATATGGTCACATGCTCAAGCATACCTTTATAGAAATTTTGAATATTCCTCTACATCATAAAATCATCACTTTTGAGGAGATAATAAAAATTGGGCTGATATACTCACTTTTTTGTAAGTTGTTCCTAGTTAGGGTTTACCTAGGGTTTTAGACCAACTTAGTTTCTTAACGATTGTTCATAAAAGAGTGACAATCAAACCACCTCATTATTTTTCTAAAAGTTTCATAAATAACCTAATAATATATTCCTAATATATCCTGTATATATGAAAATCATACAATTCACAGTGAGCTTCAGAAGGTCCAACTTTGCTTGAAAAACACACTATAACTTACCCGGTTTTACCAAAACTTGCATATCTTCCAAAATATTCAACATACTGACCTGAAACTTGGAATTAAGCACCATGAAAACATACTATACCTTTATATAATAACCAAAAATCCCAAATATCTCTTAAACTATCTATCCAATCTCATTTACCCGTGCTAAACTGTTTGTTTCTCACATGTAGCTTACCAAGGACCTCATAGAAGCATTGAATCACTTAATAATGAGCTGAAACTCATCATACACTTTAGGTACACTATAAAAATTCTGAAACCATGCTCCAAAAATAATCATTATCTCCAAATCTCATTCCTCTACCTCATTCTAGATGCTCCAGGATATAAACAAATCTGGAATGACCTAACTCAACCATGAACTAACCATGTTGACTCAATGTAGACCTATGTGCACTCATGACACATCATATGGATCATCTATGGCCTCATGACACACTCTAAATAGCTTCGTAATACTCAAACCATGACTAGGCATGCTCAACCATGCACGAGGACACTGCTAAACTCACTAAACCACACAACATTCATGTTTGACCATTGAATAACACCATATAAGTATTCTCGTGACTACATTACACCCTTTGACATCAATGGGTGTTAACATCAATGAAAACAAAATCATAAAATGGATAAAAATATATTTTTGTGAAAATTCCTTTGGATTTGAACAACAAACTTATGAGCAATTGTCACAATGTTCTTATTACTAAATTCATCTTGACCAATCCCTTAGGTAATAGTCTGATACAAGTGCAAGAGATATTCCATAACTATATAAAAACTCAGACAATTCCATTGATGATAAATATGTTGCATTATCAACCATAATATTTTGAGGTATTTCAAAATGAACAATTATGTTCTCCTTAGGGTAAGTGCACCAAGTTGGGGGGCCAAAAGGGGGTCTTAAGTGGACACATTTTTCTAAAAAATAAAAATATTCAACTTCTAAGAGTAATTTGAAATAGTTACACTCAAAATTGGAAGATGTTATAATAACATGAATCGTAGCATTTTGAGTATAGTTTCTAAGCTACTAAGTTTTTGAAAATGGTTAAGTTTAAGTGGGTTAAAGAACCAAAATACCAATAGGTGCTCTTGTTTTTGTTAAAAAACATAGTAGACGGTCGGTCATGCCCCCTGCCATTTTTTTAGCAATATTTAGTATCTTTGAAAACCCTTGGTAGAAAGATAGATAGGAGCATCTATTTTGGGCTAGAATTATTTTAGCTTTCCTTAGCGAGTATTTTTTTAATGATTTTTCAATTTCAAAAATTTCAAATTTTGAAAATAACGAAGCTCTAACTGTGCCCCCCAACTACCACAAAAATATCAAAAAAATTTTTAATATGTATATAATTAGTCCTAGTTTAGGAATCTAAAAATTTTATTCAATTTTGATGAGTCGAGAAAAATATACATGACAAAAGATAAGCATTTACAATCACTAAAAATAGAGGTATAAAAGACATAGTTTGAAATAAATATAAATAGAAACCTTAGAATAGTAAAAAAAAAGATAAAAAGTACATATTTAGAAAGAGGATAGTTTTCTTGAAATTCTAGGAAAATTTTATAAGAAAGATAAAACATGTTTTTGTAGGATTTAGCATGGTGGAAGGTGAGTTTTTTCATATTTTTTCAAAAACACGCATGTTGTTGTTTTTGTTATAGGTCCAAGGCATAGGTTTGGGAAATCAAAGCAATACTGAGCCTGCGAATTCATGGTTTGGGGGCATAATAAACATAACATGTACACATTATAATGCATTTTCATTCCATGGAGTAAAGGTAATATATGTGTTTGTGGTATGATTATATTTACAAAAATTAATGTATTATAATGTATTTTAATAAATATAAGAAATTAAGGCCACTCTGCACCTTATGGAACTAGTCTCACAGCTCCATGAGTCACAGTTTAGGAGATAGTTTTTTATAATCTAATATGGTCAATACATAGGTAATTTTTAGGATTTCAACATTCAGCCTAAAGCTTTTAGCATTTAAATATATGCACTCTTGAAATCAAATCAAAACACATGTGTTAGCCATAGTGTCATTAGTGTTGTCATTGATGTCAAGTTGCATTGATAAAAAAGGGTGTCTAGGTGGCATAGGAGTTAGCATTAGGCATCAATCATCAAGAAGCATGAAGGTTGATTGGTAGTGCCCTATTTTAGTGTCATGAAGTGTTGCATTGGTGAAGTTTTGATTTAGAAACAAAATGGGAAGCTTTACTATTTTAAATTCTTCCTAACGCCTTCAAGCCTTAGAGAAAAGTGGATGTCTCCAACATTTGGCGGATTTACTTAGCTTTCCAATGCCTATTTGTTTTCCTTCTAACTCCTTGCATATCTCCTGGAACTTTCTAGAGAAGTTAGGTTTCACCATTAGAATATTATATCCATGTACCTAGAAAACTTGATGTTGAGAAGGTAGTCCTTGAATGATCAAACCTTTCTAAATCTTCCTAAATTACCTTCAAATTTCCAATATTCCTTGACATCACCTATGAATGCTTAATATCTTTCCTAAACTCTCACAGAGGATGTTTTAATAGCTCTAGAATGGCCAAAATAACTAGCATGGAAATTGAAAATTTGGAAGCATGACAACTAAGCCCCTAATTAAAAATAAGGATTCTAATTCATTGTGAATCCTTCCTCTAGTGATGTAGGAACAACTTGTTAATAATAAAATTTGGCTTTCTTAGGTGACTAGGGGTATCTTGGGTCCACTTGAGATGGTCATAGGTTATACTAGTCCATTTGGACTCCACAGGAAAGAATAAGGAGTTTCCCTCCAAATGTATAATTTGAATATTTGAACTAGCTCCAGGTATGTTATAGGCTTAGGCGTTAAGTGACATAATCCTCTCAGACTGAGATATCAGATTTGGAGGTTAGAGACTATTTTGTAAAGCATTTTCATGTGTAAATATCTTATTGTGGATTATCTTCTTATCTATAATGACATTCAAGGCTTCATGAAACCCTCACAATGTCCAACGAATCCCATTCATTAAACCCTTAATTTTTCTTTAAAACCTTAACTAGACCTACTTGAAACACAAGAAAAGGATAAAGTTGAATTAGGGAAGTTGTATTTTGAGTTGAAGTTATATAAAGAGGATTACAGGGTACTTTGTATCATCTGGCCAACCTGTCATAAGTCCAACCTTTACCCTAGCTCAAAGTAAAGTCCTAATAAGATCATTTAGTGTGTTTCAGTGTGTAGTGAATAGTGTCTAGAAGTTTATTGATCAACTCATTTAGTTTTGATGAGGACTACTTCCTTCGAAGGCCTAAAAAGGCCATTATTGGCCATTCTGTAGCTAATTGAAGACCCTTATGAAGTTTTTAGAGAAAACATAAAGCATCTAAGGGTTATTTCAGAGATAATTGAAGATTTCTATTTAAATTTAGGAAATTTTAGGAAATAAAATCTCATTCAGGAGAAATTTTTTTAATACTGGGTTTTCAGGTGTAGGGAATGAAAGCTAAAAAAATGAAAGATGGCTTATTTGGATGATTCCTGGAGTTATGGAAAGAGTTAGGATGCAAAAAATAGGCATTGGAAGGATATTATAATACTCTACAAAGTGGAATAATAAACATTGATTCAAGGCTTAAATGTTTCTTTAAATCTTGTAAAACTTTACATTTACTACTCGTTCAGTTCAAAAGAAATAGGACCTAAATATTGAGTTATATGCAAAAATTAGATTTGTAGAATAGTTTCATTGATCATAAAATGTGATTTTTAGTGTTTCAATGAAGTATAGATGCCAAGAACATTTAACTCATCTTCAAATTTCATTTAAGGATTCATCCCCTATATGGAGGAGGAAACCCATACCCATGAGGAACAACTTGAGAAAAAAGGTTTCTATGTATCATAAACACTCTTACACCCAGGTGTCATCTTGGTCAATAAATTGAATTGTGAAGGATTCATCATGTTTAAAGGTGAAATTTGTATCTCAAGGAGTGACTTAATCATCATCATATCTTGATTCTGTCATTGTACCCAAATCTCTCCAAAGAACAAGCTAAAATGAGATAATCATGCCACTGAGGTATACATGACCATCATGTGTGAAGTATTAAGGAAATATTTGTCTCCATGAGAAAGATATGAGAAAAAACATGTATGATAATTGTGAATTTTATTTCATGAAAGGACAATTTTAGAGTCGGGAAAGGTGAGGGGTTTATATTTATATGGAGGGCCATGTTTCTAAGAATGAGTAATCATCTAAGTTCACTTAATGCAATTCACTTGGTACTATTTGTAAAAAATAATTCAACACCTAGTAGTGTGATCAAACCTTAAGGAGGAGGAACATTATAATTAACTCATTTTTTTCCATAGGATAGGAATCCCATTCAGGGAGTAATGCTCTATCTACAAAGTGAGGATCTCATTTTAGTAAGAAGTAGACAAGCATCATAGATTTGATTCATGGTCACTAAAGTGAATTATGGACCAAATTTAAAAATTGGTACCAATTCAAGTAGTGGTAGGAAAAATACAATCCAGAAGGTCAAAACAAAGACTTACTACAATATATATGCCATGAAAGTCTTAGGTACTTTGCTGAAATCCTAAAAAATGAGTAAGTACTAGCCAGATTAGATTTTGAAAAATGGTCTTCTAGATTATAAATGTCAAAGCTACGTGACCACTTCCATCACATGTAGAGTGAACCTAACTTCTTATATTTACTAAAATAAATTTAAAGTATAAGAAATTTATTTTAGTAAATATGGCTCCTTTGGGTCCTTCCAAAATCCATACAACTCAAAACATGTACAGGTTTCCTAATACTAGTACCAAACCAAAAAAAATGTGCATGCATTTTGCTTATTTTTGTATTTTTGTTCACTTTTTAGATCCCAAGATTACTACAATTACCCCTTAAGAAATTTGCATACCTTCTTGGTATTTTCTTTCTTGACAGGGATGGGATCTACCCATTTGGTGAATTAATCCATAGAAGTGAGTACATATGCATGGCTTGGACTTGAGTGAGGATTTAGTACACCAATAAAATCCAAGCCTCGCTGATGGAAAGGTTTCTCAATGACCACCGGTCAAAGAGGAAGTGTGTTGGACTAAAAAAAATGGTTAAGTATGAATAGAACAAAGAGGAATATGGTGCACAAGGGAGGTGTGTGAACGTGTACAAGGACCAGTAAAATTGCGCATAGAAGGATCATGCCTAGAAAGATAGAACCTAGGACTTAGCCAATTTTGCAGCTTATGGGCTAAAAATAGAAAAACATGATGGAGTGCCGACCAAGCAAAGGATAAAATCATGATGACTTGGTATCCAAATGAAGGCTATTTTGGGATAATGAACATGAAAATGAGCACACACAAGGAGGCTAATAATAGTATTAAAGAAAACTTATTTATAGGATGATCTATTATTAGTTGATGTATAAAAGCATCAAATTCGGAGCACACCTATTATTAGAAGAGTGCATAGGTGGTGAAGGGAAAGTATTCACCCCTATATATATGTTGTATGTCATTATTTTGGTACCACATGGTTCAATTATATGGGTATTCACGTCTAAGTGATAGAATTATTTGTATACGGTTATGGACTAGGGTTTGATACTTACGCATGTTCCAATGCCTGGTTATGGAGATGTATTCAACTTCATTATGTAATAATTGTTATAATGGACTATGGAATATGGATTACGATTATCGATGTGTCTGAATATGGTGATTACATAGTGTAATTGATATTAATTTTTGTCTGATTTGTTATGTTTTCCTATTATATGTCACATAATAAGATGAATGCAATGGCCTAGTATGATTGAATGAGTGCGTTAATATTGATTATAATTGTTAGAGATCACAAACACTAAGAGGGGGGTGAATCACTGTAGCTTAAAAATTTTATGCTTAATGTCAAATTCAAACCTTTAATGATGGGAAACATTAAACTATGAGTAGTCAACCAAACATACATTAGACACAATAACACTTGAACACAAAGATTTACCATGGGAAACCCTTCCGGAGAAAAATCCACCAAAACCATTTCTTATATTACACAAAGCAAGGACTTGAAAGAATATTACACATCCTACAATATTTTTTAGTAAGGCACCAACCTTAAAAGGATCATGAACCCCTACAGATCTATTGATATTATGCACAACAAAGGACTCGATTGAATATTATGCATCACAAGAGATTTCTTTTAGTGAGGCACCAACCCCACAAGGAGCACCAACCCCTAATTTAATCAGCACCAATTGATCTTCTGTAGGCACCCACTTACAAGGAGGCTACAACCCCCTAAATGTGCTAAGCTACAAACTTAGAATTGTTTACATTCAAATTATTGATCATCTAGTTACAACAATTACTTATACAATCGATTATGATCACCTTTCTGTATCTTTCTATGTTCTTATTTTCACTCTCTTTTGCTCATCTGATTTGAACCCTCTACTCAATCAATATGCTGCCCTTTATATTATTTTCATCTGATAAATCAATGCATCATCCATTTGATCTCCTCTTTCCTCTCTCTTTTCTTTTTTTGCTCTTTCTTAGCTTGATTGCATTATATTCTCTCTTTTGCAACTCTTCCTTAGCTCGAATGTCTCTATTATTGCTTGAGCAACACTCGAGATAGTTCCCAGTTCAAACTATATTCACAATAAACCTAAATCAACACTTTGAGTTGTCTGTCAGGTATCTTTCTGCTTGGTCACCTGAAAATATGGATCATTAAATGAATGCAATTAGTATGCATCTTCATTACACCACTTTATATGCATTTGTAATTTATTAGCCTTTACCAAAAATAGAGTTTCTATCTCTTTACAATTTGCAATGTGACTGAGAGGAGTGACATGTTTCCTTCTTCACTGTTTTATTGCATATTGGAACTTAGATTTACATAGATAATTTCAACTGTATTTCCTCAAGGTCAATAAGCATTAAATGTTGGTAGCTGGAATAGTAGACTTCTTCATTTTATGTGGAGTTCAAATTGTACACATCATTATAATTACCTTAAAATCAAATCACCGTTGATTTTGGAGAACCAACTCCCACTTGTTCATATTTGAATCCAATTGATCACCTTCAACCCTTTTCATTCCATATTCCATCAACTTGCAGCTTGCTTGTTTTCTCTGGCTTTCTTCTTTATATTGCGACACTTTTATTTACTTGATAGATTCTTTCCTCATTCGGTGGATTTTTTTATCTTCATCTCTTGTGTGCTTCTCGCAGCTTTTACAATGTCTCATGAATAAGTTCTTTTACCTTTTCCTTTCCACAACTTTGTTTCATGTCCACAACTCCTCTTATACTTGTGACCTTTATAGTCTTTTGTGCCTATCTTCAGTTCTTTGTGGCTTTTCTTTTGTTCTGCAACTTTTCCTTCACCTTCACAACTTCACTATCTCACTCCATGGCTTTTCCTTTGGCTCCATTTCACTTTGTTGACTTTATCCCTTTATCCGCAACACTCACTCTCCTTCTACAGGTTCTTCTAGAGCTCTACATCTTTCTGCAGAATTCAGTGGCTATCTCTAGTCTTTGGTGGATATCTCCTTATCTCTATGGCTTACTCAAAAGATGACTAAGTCTCTTATAACTTATACTTGATCATCTTTAAGCCTCTACGAGCTGGCACTACCAATCAACCTTCATCTTTTCATCTTGCTCACTTTACCAGTTCACTTCTTTTGTCATCAATGCAGTTTGACATCAACTGATTCAACTTAACGTCAATGAAAACACATATGACACATGAAAAAGGTCCAATAATTTCCCCCTTTATCATTGATGTTAACACCTTAACAAACCAATATCATAGAAACCAATTAACTTATTTTGATGGCAAATGCTTGCATACCTTATTTCATCTTGCAACTTCATTCTTCTTTTTTTCTCCCCCTTTGAATGTGACAAGTGTTTTCTACTAGTAGTTATTCTTACATTTGCTAATCTCCCCTTTTTGACTTTGTGAGCAGTTGGTTACTGACTTTCAACTCTTCTCCCCCTTTGATAACAATGACAAAGGGACAACTATATTATGGTAAACTAGATACAACATATTCTTACCTCAAGAATCTCCCTTTGACTTGTGCTTCTTATCCATTTGTTATGGAGTGTTCACGATAATGCTCTCCCTGAGCTGATGTATACTATGATAAATTTGAGCTAATATATTAGCTCCCCCTTTCTTTAGCACTATTTAGGAGCTGATGATTCTGAGAAATCTCCCTTTCTTTTTGCATGCCCTCTAATTGTTGGTGAGATCAGGAATGATCCCCAGTTCATTCCTTAGGTGTTCAAATGTTACTTTTGGCAACAACTTGGTCATTATATATGTAATTTCTTCCTTTGTGCTCACATATTATAGACAAATCTTCCTGTCATTCACCTATTCCCTTAAGAAGTGATACCTTATAGGTATATACTTCATTTTTTAGTGGAACACATGGTTCTTGGAGATACTTATTACACTTGTACTGTCACACAATAAAAGAATTAGATTTTCATATTCTACCTTATAATCCTCTAATGTTTCCTTCATCCGAAAAACACGAGTGCAACACATTGTGGAAACTATATCTTCTACTTCACATGTTGAGATAACCACTGATGATTGTTTCTTGCTCATCCAAGGTACCAAGAAAATTCTAACAAAGAACGCTCTACGCCTCTTGTACTCTTCATGTCATCATCACTTCTTACCCAATCAATATTTGTATATGCTTTGATGTTGAAATCACTAATTTTGGGGTACCATAATCCATATTCAATTGTGCTCATGAGATATTTTAGAATTCTCTTAACCACCTTGAGATGTGTTTCCCTTGGATCTTCTTGGAATCTTCCAACAAGGCCTACCACTTACATGATGTCTAGTCTTGATGATGTGGAATAGAGTAGACTTCCTATCATGGATCTATATAGAGTTTTTTCTACCTTTCATGAGTCATCATCTTTTCTCAGCTTGTACCCTACTTCCCTTAGTGTACCAATTAGTTCCAATTCTTCCATTCTGAATATTTTTAGCATCTCCTTGATATAATTAGTCTGGGATATGAATATAAATTGTTCTATTTGACTAATCTATAAACCCAGAAAGAATGAAATATCTCCAAGCATAGACATTTCAAACTCTTATTTCATCATATCAACAAACTCATATGTCATCTTATCATGGTCTCCATAAAATAGGATGTCATCTACATAAACCATTATAATGAGCAGATGTTCTCCTTTTTTCTTGATGTGGAGATTGTTGTCTGCAAAACCTATTCTGAATCCTTTCTCAATGAGGTTTGAATCCAATCTAGTGCACCAAGATCTGGGAGCTTGTTTTAATCCATACAAATATTTCTTCAACCTGCACACATAATATTTATCTTTGGTTAGCAGAAAGCCACCAGGTTGTTCAATGTATACCTCTTCATTCAGGAAACCATTCAGGAACATTGATTTCACATCCATGTTGAATACTATGATATTTTTGAATATCACATAAGCTAAGAACAATCTTATTGCTTCCAATCTTACTACTAGTGCAAATGCCTCATCAAAATCAAATCCTTCCAATTTTACATATCATGTGCACACTAACCTTTCTTTCTTTTTTGGCACTTCTCTTTATCATTCAATTTGTTCCTGAATACCCAGTTGATTTTAATCAAATTCTTATTATGTGGTCTGGGTACAAGTTCACATGTATCATTCTTTTCAATCTGAATTAATTCTTCATCCATGACATCTACCCAATGCTAATCTTTACTTGCTTCTTCCACATTCTTGGGTTTTATTATTGACATGAGTGTTATGTCTTCATGGTTCTGTTGCTCCTTTAATCTTCTTTTTGTGATAATTATGTCATCTTTGTTTCTAATGATTTGATTTTTAGGATGGTTCTTTTTGACTTGCTTAGAGGGTGCCTTAGTATTTATCCTTTCTTCTTCATCATCTTCTTCTTCATGTGGGTTGTCCATTTCATCATCATCTTTTTTTTCTTCATGATTGTCTCTATGCTTAGTGCTAGGTTTGGTGTATTGTGTTTCATCCACCTTCACATTAGTGCTTTCAATAATATTTTGCAACCTTTTATTGTAGCACCTGTAATCCACACTGACCACAGAGTATCCAAGGAATATACCTTCATCATATATGGAGTCAATTTTTTCCAAATTGTCTTCATCTCTTTTGATATAACATTTGTTATCAAAGACTCTTATATGCTTTACATTTACGGGTCTCTTCTTCCACAATTCATAGAGAGTTTTTTCATTTTTTTTCTCAGTTGAAATCTATTTAAAAGATAGACCATGGTGTAGACTGCTTCACTCCAATACCTATCTGGGAGTTTGGATTCATTTAGCATGGTCCTTGTCATTTCCTGTATAGTCCTGTTCTTTTTTTCAACAACCCCATTTTTCTAAGGTGTCCTTGCGGGTGAGAATTGTCTCCTAATTCCATTTTCTTCACAGAATTCATCAATCTCATTTGACCTGAATTCTTTGCCTCTGTCTAATCTTAGGAATTTTATCTTTTGTTCTTCTCATTTTCTACCAGTGCCTTGAATTTATTGAGTATGTCCAAGGCTTCTAACTTTTGCTTCAAGCACGATACCCATGTCATTATCATTTAAGCATATATTAGAATCATAATATATGACTCACCATTTATACATTTAGTTCTAGTGGGTCTGCAGAGGTCTGTATGAATAAAATCCAGTGGTCTAGTTGTAGAATACTCCTTTTATTTGAACGAACTCCTTGTTTGTTTACATGCAAACATGCCTTACATAGAGTATATATGGGCTTCACAATCTTTGGCATGTGTCTGACACAGCCATTTGCACATAGCTTTACTAAATTTTCAAAGATCAAATGCCCCAATCTCCTGTTCCATAGCCATATGTCATCAATCTTGCTAATAAAGCATTTCTTCTTATTTATTTCATTCAGAACATACATATTGTTCTTTGTCCGCTTGGCCTTTGCAAATTTCTATTTTGTTTTGTAGTTTATAATATCACAACCTTTATCATGAAATATTACATTATATCCTCTCTTGAGAATTTGACTCACACTCATTAGATTGTGTTTAAGACCTTCAACATATAAAAAAATTCCGTGATAGTATTTCCATTGTCTAAACTCAAGGTTCCTTTTCCTACTATGTTTGTTAAGTTGTTATCACCAAATCTCATAGCACCTGATGCATTTTAGGATAGAGTATTGAACTTAATCTTGTCTCTTGTCATGTGGCTTGAGCATCCATTATCCAAATACCAGATTTTATCTTCATTTTGCACATGAAATACAATCTACACTATCGAACATGACTCCTTTCTCTTATTATCTTTCTTTGCAGCATATATACACTTCTTTTACTTAGGCACTTATTGTTTTCTTGTTGAAACCTCACTAATCTTCTTATGATAATTGTGTTGGACACTATTATGGTATGATCTGGTGTAAGATGGGGCAAATGTTCTTGTATAGCCTCTAGAGAATTTTCTACACTTAGCATCCTTATGTCCAAATTGATTACAGGAATAACAATACCCATAGAAAGAGTGAGTGTACCTCATAGAATAATTGATCCTGGGTGTTGTAGTTATTATTCTTGTAGATCTCTTTAATCCTTCATTTGTAGAAAAGTAAGTACCTGGTGTTTCTACAGACTTGTTTCTTCCATTATTTGTAGGCTCCTTTTCTTTACTTTCTTCTTTGAAGTTGATTCCAGATTTATCATTTGTGTCCCATTGACTGTTCAATATATTTGTTAAAACACTTGAGCCATTTTCAAGCTTTTTCATATACCTTTAGCTTGTCGCTCAGTTGTTCCATCTCAACTTTTAGTTTTTCTAGTTTTAAGTTCAAATTTGTGCACTCATCCTCCTTTAATTTGTAGGAATTTGAAATCTTTTCTAGTTGTGCTTCCAATTCCTTGAGATCATTAGCCTCTTCTTCTTCTCTTTGAGATTGTCTCTCTTTAAAGATGTGAATTTTTTCTTCATATCCTTTAGTGTGCATCTCATCTTCTTATTCTTTCTTCTACACAGACTCAGTTCTTTAAGAGCACATATCAATTCTGCTTCGAGATTCACTTCAGCTTCTTCTTCATCAGATTCCTCAAAATACCTGTGTTTTTCCCTCTGGAGTTTTCTTTCTTCATTTACATCCATGGCCATAAAAAACCATTTTGATTGATCTTCAACATTTTCATTTTCTAAGGTACCAAGATTGTTTGACTCAGAGTCACTAGATTCCTCCTTTGAATAGAAATTTATTTTTTGCTTGAAGAATTTTTTGTTGTTCATCTTATTATACTCAATTTCTCTTTTATTTTGTTTATGAATGTGCTCTTCATTTTCATACTAATTATTCTTGTTTGGACATTTACTAGCAAAGTGACCTACTTATCTACATGAGAAACACTTAAAGGGAATTTTTCCTTTATACTTACCTGAGCCTCTATTTAATCTTCTCATGAACGTAGCTTCAATATTTTCATCATATAAAAAATCTCCTGAAGCTAAATCTTATTATTCTTCTTTTTTGGAATCAGTTTTTTTCTTAACTTTAAAAGCTATTTCTTTCTTGGTAGTCTTTGATCCAACAGTCCTCATCTCGTATTCAAACAGATTTCTCTGCAATTCATCCATTGTAAGAGTCTTCATGTCCTTAGCTCCCTCTATGGTTGATACCTTTGTATCATAATTTTTGGTCGGGGATCTCATAATTTTCTGGACAATAACATATTCTTCTAGCTTTTCTCCTAAGCCTTTGATCATGTTTATAACTTCATTTTTTCTTTTCATATAGGCCGCAATGCTCTCATCATCCTGTATTTTCAGATTTTCAAAAAGATCTTTGTAGGTCTGCAATTTTTCCAATTTCACCTTTTCATCACCTTCATAGATACTCTACAATTTGGTCTATATCTCCTTTTTGTTCTACAGTGCATAAATTTCACAAATTCTATCTCAGTCAATCCACATAGAAGTGCATTCATTTCTCTTGAGTTGCATGCATATTCTACCTTGTCTGCAGAGAAAGTAATTGGTGTGGTTGGATGGTTATATCCTTTCTTAACGCATTCCTAGCTATCAAAACAAAGTGACATCAAATATGTCTTCATCCTTATTCTCTAGAATGCATAGTTTGTACCTGTGAAGAGAGGTGATTTGGATAGTGACAAACCACCTTTCTTGATTTGCTACCATGCTTATGATAGGAGGATATCCTTGAAGATGTTAAGTTTCTTTTATAAGGATGTCGCTTTGATAATAATTGTTAGAGATCACAAGCATTGAAAGGGGGGTGAATCAATGTAGAATAAAACTTTTTTCACTTAATGTCAAATTCAAACCTTTAATGATGTGAAACTTTAATCTATGAGCAGTCAATCAAATATACATCATACAAAATAACACTTGAACACAAAGATTTACCGTGGGAAACCCTTCCGGAGAAAATCCCACCAAAATAATTGCTTATATTACATAAAGAAAGGACTTGCAAGAATATTACACATCCTACAACATTTTTTTAGTAAGGCACTAACCATACAAGGATCACTAACCCCTACACCTATGTTGATATTACATACAAAAAAGGAACTCGAGTGAATATTACACATCTCAAGAGATTTATTTTAGTGAGGCACCATCCCCAAAAGGAGCACCGACCCCTAATTTAATTAGAACCAACTGATCTTCTACATACATACACCTACAAGGAGGCTACAACCCCCTGAATGTGCTAAGCTACCAACTTAGAATTTTTTACATTCAAATTATTGATCATCTAGTTACAACAATTTCTTATTTTATGGATTATGATCACTTTTCTGTATTTTCCTATGTTCTTCTTTTCACTCTCTTCTACTCATCTAATTCAAACCCTCTGCTCAATCAATTTGTCACCCTTGATATTATTTTCATCTGATAAATCAATCCATTATCGATATTCTCTCCTCTTTCCTCTCTCTTTTCTTCTGTCTCTCTTTCTTAGCTTGATTGCATCATATTATCTCCTGTGTATCTCTTCCTTATCTCTAATGTCTATATTCTTGTTTGAGAAGCACTCAAAATAGTTCTTTGTTCGAACTATATTCATAATCATCCCAAATCAACACTTTGAGTTGTGTTTCGGTGTGCCTTCATGCTTGGTCGCCTAAAATATGGCTCATTAAATGAATGTAGTTATCTTCGATATTGTTCCTTCTATATTCAACTTGATTACACCAGTTTCTATGCATTTGTAAGAGCAATTTATTAGCCTTTGCCAAAATAAGATTTTCCATCTCTTTACAATTTGCAACGTGACTAGAGAGAGCGCGTTGTTTTCTTCTTCAACTGTTTTATTGCACCTTGGAACTTGGATTTGCATAGAGAATTTGAACTATATTTCCCCAAGGTCAATAAGCATTAAATGATGACAGTTGGAATAGTATACTTCTTCATTTAATTTTGAGTTCAAATTATACACATCACTGCAATTACCTAAAAATTGAATCACCATCGATTTTGAAGAACCAACTCCCACTTGTTCATGTCTGAATCCAATTGATCGCCTTTGAACCTTTTCAGCCCATATTCCATCAATTTGTAGCATTCCTTGACTTCTCTGGATTTCTTCTTTGTATCCCAACACTTTTCTTTACTTGACTACTTATTTCCTCATTCGGCAACTTTTTAGTTATTCATAGCTCTTTTTTCCTTCTCGTAGCTTCCACAATGTCTTGCGGCTAAGTTCTTTGACCTTTTCCTTTCTGCGGCTTTGTTCTAAGTCCAAGACTCCTTCTCTTATACTTGTGACCTTTATAGTCTTCCGTGGCTATCTTCTTTCCTTAGTGTCTTCTTTAGTTCTTCACGACTTTTCTTTTATTCTATAGCTTTGCCTTCACCTTCGCGGCTTCACTATCTCACTCAGCGGATTGTCCTTTAGCTCCAATTTTATTTGGTGACTTCATCCCTTTATCTGTGAAACTCAATCTCCTTCTACGTTCTCTTCTAGAACTGTGCAAATTTTTATGGGCTTTAGCAGCTATCTCTAGTCTTTGGTGGATATCTCCTTATCTCCACAGATTGCTCAAAATTTGACTAAGTCCCTTAGAACTTATACTTGATCATCCTGAAGCCTCTATGAGCTGACACTACCAATCACCTTCATATTTTCATCTTGCTCACTTTACCAGTTCACTATTTTTTCCATCAATACAGCTTGACATCAACTGATTCAACTTGACATAAATGACAAGATATATGACATATGACAAAGGTCCAACAATGATGAATATGCATGCTAACATCTTGATAAGCAAGTATAAAGAAGGGACCTAGTAACTTTACACACTTCATGTGAGCATTCAAATCTATCTGAATGAGGTGTCAACACACATACCAGTTGAGTAAGTAAATAAAATACTACATTTTGCTTTTGATGTTAGGACCTCTTTTCAAACTGTCTTCTAGGATGTTACATGTAGATGGCATATAATTTGAATTTATACAAAATTAAAAGTTGAGTTAAAGATGTAACAACCACTTTGTGACTTCAAATCCAAAGAATTTTTTTCTTAGTTTATAAACCTGATTTAAATACCCATATGTTTAAATTAAACATAAACCTTAATGTGATCCATTTTTTATAATTGTCATAAACCATGTGCAGTTGTATGAGAGTATACATAAATTACTCTATCCCCATCAATGCTCTTTACGAGCCGATACATCAAATGTATCATTTGGTCTTCCCTTTTTTAGGATATGATAATTAAGTGAAGATATCTAAGTGTCTACCTGGGTTCCGCCAAGGAAACCCCAAGCATCTCACAACTTAGATTTTAGTGAAACCACGACAATGTAATCACCAACTTACACTACTTTGCACAAAGTTTCAAATTCATGTATGTCATGCTTGGTTCTATGGCTGCACACTCACCGTTACAAAATTATCATCTCACCTTAATCACTTTTTTAGTTATATGGATTAGCAATAAATAATTATGTAAATAGCTCCAAGTATTTTATAAGGTACAAATCCGGATTAACTTGCAAGAGGACGTACCTATAAGTCATCCTATGATGTCTATGGGAAAATAAGTTTCCTTGTATTGATTCACCTTATTACTAGACCACTTCCCTTCCCATAGCCATCATAGGTTGGTATTGGTATACATATCCATGAGGTTCAATCTACCTTTGTAACTCTAAAAATATTGTACTTAATGTAATACCTTGCCACAATTCAGTTTCTTGGTGAGGCAACTCACTACACTTGCTAAGCAGCAGAAACCAAATGGTGACTACCATCATTATAGGGATATGACTATGTATTGGACTTAGTGAGTTGACCCATCAAGGGTCCTAAATTGGAACATTGTATCTTATTGTTTCCAAGTATTAATTAAATCATGATAGGTTAGCCTAGGTCTCATGACACTTCAACCTCGAATGAGTTGCACCTAAGGTCCTATCTCAAGCTAATCCAAGGATAATTAATTTTCCAATATCGATTTATTACCTTATTAAATAGTATACCAATAATATACTTAAGTGGATATCGAAACGATCTTATATTTAAGTCCAGAATTATAGATTTCATTATTTCTTAAGCTTAATCAATTAAGCCTATGTTTCTTATTAATGCAGTTGGGTATCATGCTTCTAATTTAGTTACATTTCTACAGGGAAACATTAATTATGTGTCTCTATATTTCATATTAATAGATATTGTGCAAATTCACATTGCTATAAGTGTAGGTATGTATCATACCTTTATCAAGTTTCATAAACTATTAATTTTAGTCAACATTTCATCATAAGCACACAATCTTTCTTTATTTTAATCTTAACTAAAACTATTTAATTATACATACTTATATTTGGTCATTCATTGTTATCTACCATAAGCACTTAGTTTGTAAGTATTTCATTTAGTTTCATCACTTAAATACTTATTCAACCTTAAATGTGTGCTTCCATTCTTTCCATTTAAGGACAAATAACCTTATTCATAATGATTCATTACAATATATCTCTAGTAAGGGGCTTAATATCATTTCCTTGGGTACATACTTTCATAATCCAACAACTTCAATAAAAATATTACTATCCTTTCAATTTAAGATCGTTGATATCATGTATGTATTCAATTTTCATATCTTTGTAATATTTCATAAGTTACTTAGGTAAATAGATGATATTAACTTATTCATTAATGTAATATATATAGATATATAGCACTATATTAGCTAACTCTTAACATTGTTAGCATGAGTCAGCACATGAACTAATCATGATAAACACTAACTCTTTAGAATAGTATGATATACTTAATAATTTCATGAAAGGAACATAACTCTTCATTGAAATTATTCTAAGGTCCAAAGGAGGAACATAAATCATTTCATCATGCCATAAGAAATTCATAAATGAAACCATCAAATGAAGACAAGTTATCACATACCATCCTTTTAAGTAATTGAAATAAGATAATAATTTAAATCCCACAAAGGTGATCCAAACAATGAAATTGATTCCAATCAATCATAAAATTAAAAGAGCAAGAATAATATGATTGCAGTCATATAATCCCATACTTATATGATTGTAATCATACCTCTTATTTAACTAAGTCTTACAACTCAATCAATTAAATATTATATCTCAGTCAAGCTATATCAATCAATTTAATAACTTAATGATAAAAATAAGTACATGTTTTATAAGATTGCAATCATATAAGCCCTTACTTATATAATTGTAATCTTCTATCTATTTCATTAAATTTATACAACTTTGATATCACCCTTTGCTATTCTACTCAAGCTATAACAAGCCACTCATACAACATTATAATTCAATATAAAAACAAGTAATTCCACTTACTTGCTTTGCACACATAGTTCCCAATACTTAAGCTCTTATAGAGTAGAACCACTACTGGTAAGGATCAGTTTAATTGAATTATAAGCGTGAGGAGTTGGAAGATCATACTCCAATCAATAATTATAAACTAGGTACATATAGATGAAATGAGACTAAATTTCATACCATATCATTCATCCAAGAGTTTATTAGAAATGAACATTCAGTTTAGCACTCAACTACTAAGCCACTGCATGTACAAAATTGAGCTTTTAACCATAATCAAATACAAAGGATCAAACTAATTAAGCATTCCAAACATGAATACATCCAGTCAATAATTCATGCAAAAGAACAACAATTTCAAATACCTTAAGAAGACAAAGATAAAACCATTAATGGTATCTAGTGAGAGGTCGAGTTGAACTCAAGCTTCATAAATTCATAAAGCCCCAAATAAACATTCATTCATACATGTACCAAATCCTATAGGGTTTGAATACACAAAACTTATAAACTATAATAAATCCATTCAACCTGAGTGAGCCCAAGGCTATGTCCTTGATTAATTATATTCGATTTCATCAATTCATAATTATAGTTCTCAACTTTGCAAGTGAAGAGGTTTAGACCATACTAAATATTTAACAAGTTAAAATAAATATGGAGGTAAGAACAATATCAGTCAAGTGTCGGTGACATCTCAAATACCCACTCACATAGTCAACTATGGCTTGAGTTTAAGTTAAAAGGTGTCCATACAATGGAGGTGAAGTATCAAACTTTGCTTCAAACTCAAAATTGCCTAGAATCCTTAAATGGATCTAGTACTACTCATGAAGGAAACCCGGCTTCAACCTCGGAGGTGTCCATAATGGACTAGATTACACAACCCCAAAATAGTTATGGTCCCTAACTAGGGATTCCATCATAGAAAAAAATTGAATACCTAGTAATGGTAACTACTTGGCTCTTGATTCTTATGATAATAAAAAATAGATTAAAGTTCACAATTGGTGGTAAAAAATTGACAATCCTGCGTAAACCGAATGGCCACAAAGAAAACTCAAAAACCCATTTAAGATAACTGTTTAGAACGACAAGTCCTTATTTAAGGACTCAAATCGGTTCGAATTCCCTTAAAGGCCTTCACCAATATTACAAAAACCATCTATCAAAAGTTACACTAACCCAATAACGATGGATTCTAATAACAAAAATACAGTGCTTCAAAAATCACTAATACTAAGCTTCTAGGATATCTGCTTTTCTAATTTGACTATTTGTATCTAGGGTTGAAATCATTTAAGCTCAAATAAAACACTTAACACAAATACCATGAAATGCATTAATCCTTCTTAATAAACATTCACAATCATACATATAAAAACTAGTAGTCATTCAATTTGCATACATCTATATTTCAAGCAAAGATTTGAATATACCAACCAAGTAATCAAACAATGATTCAAATTCACAAACCAAAAACCTAGAATAAATTTCATTACAAGAGAAAAAAAAATCTTGAAATAATTAAATAGAGCAAGATATTATAACAAGTTAGGGCTTATCATGCTTGAAAATGAACTCAATTTCTTTTTCTTTGGCATCCAAGGTTCCCTTTTCCAATTTCCACAATCGAATCAAACCATTGATCACTAAAATCATCCATCCCTTCCTCTATCACTTTTATAACCCTCACATTTATTTTCTTCCAATAATTCCTCAAAAAAAAACGAGATGCACAATTAACATAAGATCAAACACCAATTCGATCGAAAAAACCTCCTCATGCAGAGTGAAGGAACTAGAGTAAACAAATTGAAAAACAAAAACCAACTATACCCTTTTCTCCCAAACCGACATGTCTTTCCCCAAGGTGGTTTTGGGGATTCATTTAATGTCGTTAATGACTACATAAACTATCAATAATTCTTGCCAACTTCCATTCACTATTTTAAAAATAGAAACCAACTAATAGTTAACAAAACTCCACCATTATTTTAGTTACCTTGGTTTTTCATGCATGTTAAGTTAAACTTAGCCAATGATAAAGGTGGCAGTGCTCTCCGTTCCATTCACATTTAATTTGACAAGTACCCATGTGGATTGGTGCCACCGTCCTAACCATATCCTAACCTTCCCATACAATGTTAATCATGGTTAGGTCCTTAGGTTTAGAACTTAGGTCCTTATTAATATTTGTGTCAATCCTTAGCTTAGGTTTCCAGTTTTAAATCAAATACACTAGGATATTGTTATATCCCCTAGTGTATAGCATTAGATTAGGATAGATTAGTTTAGGTCCCCAACACATTAGGGTAGCTTAGTTTAGGCTTCCAATACCAAGATGGCCTAACTTTAAAATCAAATCATGATTAAATCAGAATTAGTATAACTATAAGTTACAAGTCATTTAGGTAACACCAATGAAATCTTAACAATCGATAAGTATGAATGTAATATAATCTAGAAGCATTTAAAGTCCAAATTTAGATTTATCCAATCATGATCAAAATATCAAAATGATCAAGGAGAATGCCTTGGATCATTGAAATTGATCCAAGGTATTGTCCTTCATCTAACGTTCATATAATAGTCATAGGAATAGAAAATTATAACAACTTAGATAACTTACCAAGTTACTTGATTATCCATCTATCCCGAGAATCTGATTTCTCTTTCCACAAGCCAAAATCACTCGGTTTATTTCAAAACTAGTCAAGTGGTTACTTGATGATAATTCAACATAAGTACAATGTTTCCATAAGAGTGATTAGATTCATATCATAAAAACATTTAATATCATTCCAAAATCATGATCTACCAGTCCCTAAGAGCACAACTCGAAATGGAAATCACATATCAATGATTGCATACCTCATTCAAAGAAGCAAGTACAAATATCAACACAATATGGGCATTACATACCTCCCCTCTAAAAAGCATCATCGTCCCGATGATTAGCTTAGACCAATCCCATTTTTTAGAATATAGGGAGTAATATAACTTATTCATTCATAATTCTTATATAATAAACAAAAAATTCAAAATTCCCATAATATGTTTTGAGGCGAAGAAGGTACCACTATTTTGATATCAACACGAGGGGCATTACATACCTCCCCTCTAAAAATCATCATCGTCCTGATGATTAGCTTAGACCAATCCCATTTTTTTAGAATATAGGGAGTAATACAACTTATTCATTCATAATTCTTATACAGTAAACAAAATTTTGCATAAATTCCTAGAATATGTTTTGAGGCAACAAGGTACCACTATTTTGAACTCGACAAGTATTTAATCACAATAAAAAAATTATTCCCCATCAAACACAACTAATCACAATCAGCTTCAGTAGGGCTAGAATAGTAACGTTACAGTCATATAAACCCAAACTTAAGTAACTATAATCTTATTATTCTAGTTCCTAAAGTTTGTATAACACAACTTCATTAACAGTTATAATATATTAAACCATTGATACCTTGATAGAGCATAATTTCAATCTTTATATCTTTAAGTTATATACACAAACAACTTATGGAATTAGTTAAGATTGATAATTCTTTACTTGATATTCAATACTATATAATCTTAATACAATATAGTATAGTGAGTTAATTCTAATTACAATTCAGTCATAGTAAGACAAACGTCCAAGCACGGCCATATATTCGAAACTTGATCAAAATAAGATATAAGTCTATACTTCTTTATTTTTCATAACAACATGCATGAACTAAGTATCCTTTTTAATATAATTTATTCTTCACTATATCCTTAGACAGAGATATATACTATAGTCAACCAGTCATCTCATAATGAAAGTCATGAGTTCATCAAAGTAATCAAGTAACAGTGTTATAGGTGATGAAGTACCTACATAATAATCATATTGTTAAAAAAGATCAACAAAATCCCTTAAGGACATTTCAAAATGTGTCACCCCAATCAATGACTCCCTAATTTAAAGGTAGTGACTCCTCAGTATATAAACATTTGGAGGAACAAAAACACAATCACAACCATTGGCATGTTCATTACTATTTAGGTTCCTCTTCTTGATTAGGGTATCCCCACAGTCTAATTTATACTTTATCAAATATTTTTAGAACTAGCATGTCACTTCTTTATAGACTTATTTTAACTTTCACAAATTTAAAGACCTGAGTTAAGTAGCCTTTACTTTTCCAAACCTAAAATTCCTTTTTGCTTTAAATTACCCTTTTGCAACTAGGTTGACTGTATTTACAATCTAAAGGAGCATACTGTTAAAATAATTTTAGGTTTCAGGATATTTTGACTTTGAAACCTTGAGGGTAAACTTATATATTCTCATAGGATCTTAAGTATTAAGTTATACACCTGAGTCTCTTCGTTAAACCCTTTAATCTATGATTTCTTACCAGATTTGAAATTTTATAAATCCAGCTCGAGAAATATTATTTGGGTATAAATTATATTTTTCTTAATTTCAATGTCTCATATTTTACAAAAATGTATTTAATGGAAATGATTACAATGTCTTTGTACCAGTAGCTTGAAATTTATTTAATAATTCTTACATTTACTTTATTTTTATCAAAGGTGTTCATGAAGTCAACAAGGTTTATGAGGAAGGGAAACATCTTGCTTAGCATCCTTACCAAATGATTGACCCCAATTGCTAATATTTTCTCATCATACATATTTCACCCTATATTAATGATAATGAAAAGGTCTTGGAGCAGGAATCTCATACCGATCATTTCCAGTAAGCATATAATTTTCTTCAATCAATGTTTATTTTGATAAGGTTAATCATCCCTTAGTTTTTACTAAGCTCTATTTTCTGAGAAATAGTACTCTTACCTCACCACAAGTCAAGATTACACAATCTATGACACATAGAATCATGTACAGGTTCATATTTTACCTGCAAGGCTATTATATATGGATGTAGTTATCTAGAATTCATCTCCTAATCACCTCCTGATTGCTTTCGATATCTTATACAAGAATATGTAGTTACAAACCATTCAAGAAATATGCAACCCAACCTTATAACAATATTTTATTCTTTCAATACTTATTAAATTATTCTTACATTTGATTCTCGTTTATTCCTAATCGGGTTTATTAGCTCATGGAGCTCACCTATAGTGCTTGATCAAGGTTAACTTTCATATTCAATCAAGAATTATATGTCATCTTCCAGAGTCAATGATCCTTTATTTTTAAGACATTGGTTTTTCAAACAAAAAGAAAAAGTTTTAATTATTACATCTTAATTTCCTACCTGGACTTAAGTATGTCCTCCTTTTCCGAAATGAGTTCAATCGGTGATAATGTCATGATAAATGACATAAAGTTATAGTTAATTCAAATTTCCTTATTATTTTCTATTGAAAATTCGAGTTCTAATTCAGTTTCCAGTTAGTCACATTGTACAAAGAACTCAGCTGCATTAACCTTATATTTAATTTACAATTGGCATTTTTATTTTACTTACCTATCATTATGATAGGAAGACTTGTTTCTTTTTCCATGAACCTATGGCGGGATTTACTGCTAGGTTTTACTCTGAAAGATCACACTTTCTTTCTTTTTCCATCCTTTACCTATTTCCTGAAAGTTAGAGATAAGGAAGAGCTAATGCTCTTATATTCTTCCACTATTTAAAGTTAGAATTTTTATTGTAGATTTCATTCTTGCCTATTTGGTCTTTCAAATTTTTGCCATTGAAGCAGATAGTCTTCCTCTATATACTTCATTTATCCTATGTGGATTTTCATTTTATATTGGATTTAAGCTCCAAATATGTCATAATACAGTTTGATCAATCAAGTAACCCTCTACTAATCATCATCATTCAGCTCAAGTTGTTTTCCTTAGTTGATCATATTCACACTTACCAATTGTTCTATGCATCTATCTAGAGTATTATCTAACTCATTTACCCCCAAACCCAAAGCTTAGTTTGATCTGGTTTTTATCCATGGTACATCCTTCTTTTTTATTTTGTTTATAAAAATCAGAATTTACTAAACGTAAGGACTCATTAGGCCTAAGAGCTACAACCTTTGGCTCTGATACCAAAATGTAACAACCACTTTTTCACTTCATAGCCAAAGAATTTGTTTCCTTACTTTATGCATCTGATTCAAATACCCATATATTTAAATTCAACATAAACCTTAATGTGATCCATTTCTGATAACTATCATAAACCATGTGCAATTGCATGAGAGTATATAGATCCTACTCGATCCCCCTCAACACTCTTTACGAGCTAATACATCAAATGTATCTTTTGGTCTTACCCTTTTAAGGATATGATAATTAAGTGAAGATATCTAAGTTTCTACCTGGTTCCACCAAGGAAACCCCCAAGCATCTCATAAATTTGATCTTGGTGGAACCACAACATAGTGTAATCAATAGCTTACACTACTTTGTGAAAAGTTTCAGAGTCATGTATGCCATGCTTGGTTCCATGGTGGCACACTCACCATTTGGAACTTTTCATCTCACCTTAATCACTTATTCAATTATATGGATTAGCAATCAATAATGTTGTAAATAGCTATAAATCTTGTACAAGGTACAAATCTAGATTAACTTGCAAGAGGACATACCTCTATTTCATCCTATGATGCCTATGGGAAATTAAGTGTCTTGTATTGATTCACCTTATTATTATACCACTTCCTTCCCATAGCCATCATAGGTTGGTATCATTATATGTATCCATAAGGTTCAATCTGCCTTTGTAACTCTAACAAGGCTTGTACTTAATGTAATAACTTTCCACAATTTAGGTTCTTGGTGAGGAAACTCAGTGTAGATGCTAAGTAGTAACAAAAAATAGTGAATATCGTCATTATAGGGATATGAATATGTAGTGGACGTAGTGAGTTGACCCACTAAGGGTCCTAAATTGGAACATTGTATCTTATTGTTTCCAAGTATTAATTAAATCACGACAGGTTATCAACCTCGAATGAGTCGCACCTAAGGTCCTATCTCAAGTTGATCCAAGGATTATTAATTTTTCAATATCAATTTATTACCTTATTAAATCCTATGCCAATAATATACTTAAGTGGAGATCGAATGATCTTATATTTAAGTCTAGAATTACATATTTCATTATGTCTTAAGCTTAATCAATTAAGCTTATGTTTCTTATTAATGCGATTGTGTATCATATCGCTAATTTAGTTACGTATCTATAGGGCAAATTAATACCATGTCTCTATATTTCATATAATAGAGATTGTGCAAATTCACATTGATATAAGTGTAGGTATGTATCATACCTTTATCAAGTTTCATAAACTATTAATGTTAGTCAACATTTCATCATAAGCACACAATATTTCTTTATTTTAAGCTTAATTAAAAATATTCAATTGTACATGCTTATATTAGGTCATTCATTGTTATCTACCATAAGCACTTAGTTTGTAAGTATTTCATTAAGTTTCATCACTTAAAGACTTATTCAACCTTAAAGGTGTGCTTCCTTTCTTTCCATTTAAGGACATATAACCTTATTCATAAGTTCATAATGATTCATTACAATATAGCTCTGTAAGGGACTTAATATCATTTCCTTGTGTACATACTTTCACAATTCAACAACTTCAATAAAAGGATTACTAGCCTTTCAATTTAAGATCATTGATATCATGTATGTATTCACCTTTCATATCTTCATTATAATTCATAAGTTATTTAGGTAAACAACTGATATTAACTTATTCATTATATTAACTATATATATATATATATATATATATATATATATATATATATATATATATATATATACCACTATATTAGCTAACTCTTAAAATTCCTTATTCATATAACCCATTCAGACATAATTTCATTCAATAATAGAATCCAACATATAAGTCATTTAACACTTATAATGTCTTATACGTATGTATGGTACAAGAATAGTTACCCACTACTACCTTTCTTTATCATTTGTTGAACTACTAAATTCATCTTTTTATAGACAATCATATCCAAACATGATAATGTAACAAGAATCAAACTTTATTACTTTCTAGGATAGGTATCAACTCAGATTATAAGATTTATCAAATCTTCCCTTTCAAAACATTTAAATTAAATGGTCAAGGGTCTTTCTTGTTTCCAAACATAATTAATTCAATTAGGAATTCCATAATCAGTTATCCCATTTAATTTTCTTCAATTAAAAGAATAAATGAAACTATATACGTCTTCCTTCTTTCCCGAAGTCCATCTGTAAAATTTTTAGCATGAGTTAGTTCACATGAACTGAGCATGATAAACACTAACTCTTTAGAATAACATGCTTACTTAATAATTTCATAAAAGGAACATAACTCTTCAGTGAAATTATTCTAAGGTCCAAAGGAGGAACATAGCGTATTTGATCGTGCCATAAGAACTTCATAAATGAAACCATCAAAAGAAGGCAAGTTATCACATACCATTTTTTCAGTTAATTGAAATCATATAATAATTTAAATCCCACAAAGGTGATCTGAAATAGTGAAATTGATTCCAATAAATCATAAAATTAAAAGAGCAAGAATAATATGATTGCAGTCATATAATCCCATACTTATATGACTTTAATCATACCTCTTATTTAACCAGGTCTTACAACTCAATCAATTAATTAATATATATCGGTCGAGTCAGTTGTATAAATCAAGTTAATAACTTAATGATAAAAATAAGTACAAGTTTTATAAGATTGTAGTCATATAATCCCATACTTATATGAATGTAATCTTCTATCTCTTTCATTAATTTTATAAAAAAATTCTATCACAACTTTACTATTATACTCAAGTTATAACAAGCCACTCATACAACATTATAATTCAATATAAAAGACAAGTAATTCCACTTACTTGCTTTACACACATAGTTCCCAATACTTAAGCCCTTATAGAGTAGAACCACTACTGGGTAAGGATCAGTTCAATTGAATTATAAGTGTTGTTAGGTTGTGGAGCCTGTTTTCATGTGTGAAAGTGTTGAAGACTGTACACTAAGAGTATTGTACACTTTTCATGTATCCTCGTCGGGGTTCGGGGCCGGGTGGGCCCCGAGTTGGGGGCGGCGGCAGCCCCGGTAGTGAGGGATCGGGGCACAGCCCTCGAAAAAAAAAATTGGGCCTTAAAACATGCCCGATATATCGGGAAACGTGATTTTCTCATATGGGTGGGATTTTGACCCATAGGTTTATGGGACGGTTTTTTCCCATGGTTTTGATACCCACGGTTTTGTAAAACTGCTTAAGTAGTTGTCTATTTATATGGTTTTATGCATATGATAGAAGTATAATGAAACAACGTAGATGTGTTTTGAATTCGGCTGTGAATTCTGTAGAGTTTGTTGAGCATAGCTCCAAATGGATCTGGGTATTGTATTGAGAGAGAGCGGTGGCTTGTAATAAAATCTAAGCAAGTGATTCTTGGTGGATGTAGCCCAAATTGGGTGAACCATGTTAAATATTGTCTCTTTGTGTTGTGTTATTTTATTCTGTAATTTTATTTGAGATTTGTAATATTTTCTGCATATTAGTTTCTATTATTACGATTCTATGAGGGATTATTCCACATATTTTATCCCTTATTTCCTAACAAGTGTAAGGAGTTGGAAGATCATAATCCAATCAAAAATTATAAACTAGGTACATATAGATGAAATGAGACTAGATTTCATACCATATCATCCATCCAAGAGTTTATTGGAAATGAACATTCATTTCGCACTCAACTAATAAGCCACTACATGTAGTACACAACTGAGATTTTAACCATAGTCAAATATGAAGGATCAAACTAATTAAGCACTCCAAACATGCATACATCTAGTCAATAATTCATGTATAAGTACAACAATTTAAAATACCTCAAGAAGACAAATATAAACCCATTAATGGTTTCTAGTCAGTGGTTGAGTTGAACTTGAGCTTCATAAATTCATAAAGCCCCAAACAAACATTCATTCACACCTGTACTGAATCCTATAGGATTTGAATACATAAAAATTATAAACAAAAATAAATCCATTCAACCTAAGTGAGCCCAATGCTCTGTCATTGATCAATTATATTCGATTTCATCGATTCACAGTTATAGTTCTCAACTCGCTGGGTGAAGAGGTTTAGAAAAGATGAACATGATAAGTTTACTTTAAGGTATAGCACTAGACCTCATTTCAATTTGCAAAAGTGGGTGGAAGATCATCTTTATCATGAGTTATATGAGACATTTTCCAGCTTCTTTCGGTATAATTATACGAGTGGCTAGCAATATACACATCTAAATGGAGTTAGGGACCTAGGATAAAGATTTGGACACAAGAAAATTACCAAACTCTATTTGATTAGGATGAATATTAGACTAGAGTTGTAGATCATTGGTTGGATGGTGAATTGTGAAATTATACCTTGGAGTATGTTATTTCTATGTATTCATGTCTAGAGGTAGGTGAGTTTGAGTTTTGGCGTGAACCCATAGGATCTTATTTTCACGGTATCCCTTCAATGATCAAGATCTTGATGGTAGAACTGAACTTGGAAATAATACCCATGGCTAGCTAAACCCCCATCATGCATAGGGGTAGGAATGGGTATGGTGAAAGATGGAAAACTTGGTGGCAGATAGACAAAGAGAAGAAAAATGGCTTAGATTTAATGAAGCATAGGAGAGGGAAATTGTAAAAGCATGAGACATTGAGGAGTCACTAGAGTTATGGAGGATAATAGATTGTGAAGTTTTTGAAGATCTTGTGGAAGACAAGGAAATGAATCATCAGGATCTCCCAACTTTAGGAGAGTGAAATAAAGATTCCCCTTCAGATTTGGATGAGATCGCATGAGAGGAAAGATAGAGGAGCGCAAGCATGCATCTGATCCCACCTATTTACCTAGCCCTTGTGCATGGTGTTCTAGATCCATAAGTAGTCATTGAGAAGCATGTTAGTGTAGGGTAGTAAGTAGGGATGGGTATAAACCATTTTGTGTTGGATTCAAAAGTACATCATACAACATATACACCTATGTCAGTGGGGTAAGTGCAGCAAGTTGGGGGACAATTAAGTGGACATCAAATCCTAAATTTTACATCAAAAATAGCAAAACATCAAATTTAGTCTTCCGCGGACTTGAACCATGCCAAAAAGTCAAAAATATGTCATAAAAATGGTACCATTGCATAGGGGAGACTGTTAGCTTTGTATAAATATTGATTTTAAAGTGAATAGAATAGGATAAATATCATTTTATAATTTTTTACTAATAGTAGGTCTTTAAGACACTTTTTCCCGTGAATGTTTATGTCTACGTTTAAGACTACAAATTTTGTTTCACTTGTCATAATGTGATAAAACTTATACCATCCCAACCATGGTGAAATTATATACATGTTCAAAAAAATTATTTGATTTCAATTTTTTTATGAAGTTATGGCGAGCAAACGGAAAGTGCTATGTTTTCTTTATGTTTTCACACCACTTTCACAGAAGAAATCATAAAAAATAAAATATTACTCAAAAAAATACAAAATAAAATCTATCCCAAGATAGATAGCGGTATCTAACTTCTCACCAAAGGAAAAAAATATATATCATTTTTTGGTCATCTAAATCATGGGAAAAAAGACTACAGTCTTATAGGAATTTTTTTAAAAACCAAGTCATTGAATTTTAAGTGTTTAATATAGATAAACTTGTCCATTTTTTAAAAAAATTAGTAGTTTAGAAACTAGATTCTGGATGCTACGATTCATATTGAAATAATTTTTTCTAATTTTTAGTGTATGCATTTCTTATAATCCCTACAAGTTGATATTATGTTGTTATTTGCAATATGACATCCACTTGTGACCCCTTTTTTGTCCCCCAACTTGTTGCACTTACCCAGTGCACCAAGTTCCATTGTTTGGGAGTTTGATTACAGGTTTTTTTAAGGAGCATCATCAAGACAAAATGTTGGCGCATAGACCATTAAAATCACTTTTGTTTGTGTTGTGAATGCGTAGACCATGGGTGTTTAGTTCATTACCACAACTAGGACACAAGGGAGTGTGCTAACTAGTTCACATCCCACATCAAGTGACGTGGGAGGAACATGAGGAAATACTTGTGGAAGTTATGGTTTTGGATATAGAGGATAGGGTCTATATCCACAACAACCACCTAATCAACTACGGTAGAAACCTTAGGTTTATTATGAGATGTATCTCCACTTGTCAGATTATAGAGGTATTGAAGATGTAGCAGAGCATGTACACAAATGTGAGTTACTATGGCATGCTAAGGGAATTACAGCTTCAATAGGAAAGGTAAGTTAGTTTTCCACTGCTCTTCAAGGGCATGCGCATACTGGTACAAGAAGTATGATCTACATCAGACTATGGTGGACTATAATACTTTGTGCACTGCATTCTTGGAATATTTTAATATTCTAGAGTTTGAGAAATAAAGCATTAGCACGCTTAAGGATATTAAGCAGGAATTATATGAAAGTGTGAGGGAGTATGATGTGTGCTTTAAAACCCTTCTATTAAAATTTTCTTATGGCATTCATCAAATTTATCATGCGCAGAGGTTTTTTGGAGGATAACTAACTTCATTCTGAATATCTTTATCTCATACGACGTATATTGATCCACGCGAGGCCTTGGAAGTAGCCCTATGTGCTGAGGAAGTTGGGAGTGTGGATACTATAGTGAGCCCATTCTTAGAGGCACAAATTATATCCATGACAAAGTAGTTGGAGAATATTTCTTCCAACTCATCTCAAGAAACACACGGTGACATATGGTACATGATTGCGAGGTTAAAGGACATACTAAGAATAGCTTCCCTCATAATCTAGTGTGTGCATTGTTATTGGATTCTGAAGTCTTTCATCTAGACCATGATGTCTGAAATTTCCCTATTTTATAGCGCACAATCTAGAAGAACGTGTCTAGGTATTGTAATATTTTCAAGGCCCCACAATAGTGATGACTACATATTGATTAATCATATCATGAAGCCATTGAAACAAGTGTGTACCAAACTAGTGTGACAAGGAGATAAAAGGAGTAGGAAGGAAAGAAAAATGAAGGACATAATAAATGGGGATAATATGAATGGAGGATTTTGAAGAGGATATATAGGCCAAGGTCACGGTGGAGGAAAAGGAAGGTTTTCTATAGGAACTTGTTACACTTGTGGGTCCCCTAATCATTATCAACATGATTTCCTCAAAATATAGTTTTCTCATGGTGTGGGAAGTAGTAAAAGTTGGAGGATTTTACGGACTTATCTGATCACATGAGTAAGAACAAGAAGAAATACAAGGGTGTGGGGATGATCAAGGTACAACACATAGCTTTTGAACAGTGGATGTCTAAGAATATGCCCAATCCTAATCTCTAAACTATGTTAATTACTATTGATGGGTTGTTTTATTCTCCAATCATTTAACTAATAGATTATTCTACCAGTGTCATTATAAAACCAGGGTTGTGTCCTAGGTTGTATGCAATGAAGCCTTATGCATTCAGTTATTTTGTTGATTCCTTTAGATATTTGATAATCTATGGAAATGTAATACTAAGCTACTAAAATGACATTATTGTAATAAAAATGTTGCGAAAGGAAATTATTTATCTAAAATTGAAGTACACACACCAAAGAAAAGTAACAAAATTGAAATGACACACTCAACTTGAATTGAAATACTAAATTGAAATAGCGGGAATGAAATAACACACTTAGACTGAATTGAAATAACAATAATGAAATACATCAAAGTGAGGAAAGTAACTAAATTCAAGTAACCATTCAAACTTCAAACCAATATTTGAATCAAAACATCTAGACTTTAACTTGCCACAAATTACGAGAAAATGTAAAGCATAGAAATCCTCTAGTCACCTTGGTCGAGTGGAGCCTTTCTCTCCCTTGGGATGGATTTTAACTTAACACCAAAGATTTTTCAAAATAACATCTATTGTATTAATTCGGAATAATTTCTTGAACATTCTCAATAAACTGTAAAAACTAGATAGAACTATATTTACAAAATTATCGATATTATTAACTAACTAATTGTTCTTAAATGATTTGTCTATATATAGAATTAAATAGTTATACATCATGCCATAGTTATAGATGTTGGACTCGTCCATCAAAAACCCTACTAAATACTATGGAAATGATAAAAACATGCTCCATGTCTATAGGCTGGTTGAATGGTTGGAAAACATCCTCCACTATGCATGATGGATGTAGGCTTGGTTCCTTGATCAAAAATCCATGCATCAACATTAAATTTCCATCATCATCCTACACATGTCACCATAATTCACTCATAGAGGTGGTTAGTAGGAAGTTACACAGTCAACAGTTTGCATGAACATAATCAAGAGAAATGCATTAACTTCACGTTATGTAAAACATCCCCATACACCTAATTAATCATGTTTTAAAGACAAATCAATAGACACACATATCATATAATGAGTAAAATAATGAACCCATCATCTCCCCTACATTTTACCTATGTCATGTCCCTATGCAACCTTATCTTTGTCCTGCTCTCTCTCCAAGTTGCTGACCCATGTCGTATTCTTCGAATTGATTAGCATATTGTTTCCTAGAGCCCTTACATCCCTGAGTTGTGGAAATAATCTTGACCCAGGCTGTGAAAATGGCATGGTATTGAGTAGAATTGTTCTACCATTTGTTCATGGGGCTAAGGAGAAGAGGTGGCCTTACTTGAATCCTAACCATTCATTACTACATTGTTTTTTATTCTTGTTATACAACTACCGAATTATTGTTACAAGTGCATCACCTCGCCTCATACCCCAACTTAGATTCTAGGAGAAATGACTTCTCTTATTTTCAATGGTAAATTTAAGGTATCCCATCTCTTGTCATAGGCCTACCTAGCTTCACCAAAATGTTGTTGGTTGAAGGCCTCAAAATCTTGTATACATTTATGCAAAACCTATGAAGTGTTTTCACCAATACCGACCTATAATACAAAGACCGAAAATTATTCTTCATTGATACATCATTGTAGTGAGTCATTCGAATGAATAAACCAATATTACAAGTTTTCTGATTAAAAACATTTGTTTGTTTTCTCCAAATAATCTGGTTTCTCAATAAGGACTGAAAGGCCTTAATCTGAAAATCTCCCACAAATAGATTAATAAAGAATTCGGGCACATTTGTGACTAACATGTTATGAAGATAAAACTCACACAATAGGTTTTGAACTTTAGGGGTACTATTTTGGTAAATATCCAAAAAGGTTTTTCCATCTGGTGCAACATGGGGTTCCTTAGTGCATATTCTCATTAACTTCCAGACATAGAATTGCTCCTAGATAAACATGTTGTAGAAAGAATAAGGTTTGTGGTAAGTAAGCAGTTTACAAGCTAAGGGACACACAAAATATATGATTGATTCCAATTTATTTTTCTCATTTGTACCGACTTCTATTTCCTTTTTAAGTTGTTTTTTTCTTTGATCAAATCCTTATTTTGAAGAGATAAATGATTTAAAACATTCCATTAATTAAGAACGATGTCTCATTGTCTCTTAAGAATGCTAACCTCTACTTTCATAGCAGTAATTTATTTAACCTTCTCTATAGTCCTTTGTGTGAATTTTGTTTGCAAATATAGATTAGTTTCATGCATACCTTTTAATTTCTCCTTTAGATCTTGATAAAATTTCAACACCTCATGTCCATAGGATTCTAGGCCACCCATCTCCTCTGAAAGTAATTCCAAAGTTGTAGTCTACATTTCTGGTACTGAGGGTACTTCCAGAGCCTTAGCCTCTATTTCAAGATCTGTAGGATCTTCTACCATGTCAGTGTCAAGAAATCGTGCTTTGGAAATGGTGGGTGAAAACTCATCATCTTTGGGCTGCTCAACTGGAATAGTGTAAGTACCAACTTTATCCTTTTCTTCTATAATTGGGGTGAAACTTCACTTAATACTATAGGATGAGAAATTTAAGGTTTCTGTAAAGTGCAAGACTATCTTGGCCTTGTTGGTGTAGAGTGATGAGTTGACTTGGTGTTATTTTCATTAGAATTTTTTGGTATGGAGGGTGGTTGGTCCCGACCAGAAGATTCACCCATGGTTTCCTCTGAAGGTTGAGGCACCGACTCGAGCTCTAGATAAATGTTAGGAGATAGGTCTTTATTGATTCTCTTCTACTTTGAAGTCTCCCCTGCATTGATGTTCTCAAGCATCCTCTTGGGTCTATAGAAAACATTATGCAAGAAAATGAATTGAATGAGCCACTGGATGCTTCAAGGCATCCCTTCCTCCTCCATTCTTATATTTATGACCCACCTTAATGACTATGTATGCTAGATACTAAGGTAAATTGACCCTGAGTTAAGGGTTTGCATGCTCTCATTTCAAATGAGTTAAAATTTTCAGAGAGTCCCCTCCAATCACAAATGGTTGACCGTCACAAATAAATTATTTACCAACCCATCTAGCCACCTCTTTCCATATTCCAAGCACTCTCACACCAAATTCCCTTATGAATAACAAGAGGAGTGAGGATTACCTCTGGAAGAACTTCACCCTCTGCATGAAACAATGGTATCAAATTTTTAAGAGGAGCGTTGGTCACAACTCTGAGACCGAAATATGGCAAACTAGAGAGGTCAAAAATGATGTGGTTATTGATCTTAACCCTATTCATTCTGTTTAAAGATCGTATCTCCTCAAAATTGATTTAGAATTCATCGACCAAGTAATCAGCAAAACCTTCAAATTTCTAGATGAAATCCAACCACCCAGCATCATGAAATATCTAGGAGATGGAGGAATTATGCGACAATGTCTCGAGAGAATTAGGCTCATAAATTATTTTCTAACCCATGGAGCGGATGGCTGCAGAAAATATTTAGTAAAATGGAAAAGTGGAATTGGGAGAAATCTCATAGTGATAGTATGGAGATTTTGACAATGACAGTTTTAGAAATTTTTAATCATTTGAATGCTCCAATGTTGGTGCAAAATTGGTGGTGCACAAAGTTGACAAGACACACTTTACATGGGAAAGTTTAATACATAGTATGGTGCATATCCAATCATAATAAATACCCATACCACATATACTTTCTTACAAGCCATGTGTCCCCTTCATTAAAACATGACTATGTGGCACATATTTTCATTATTATTCATTAAGCTCTATTTTTACCATAAGATTTGATTTGTACCATCAATAAATATATTGGGACTTGATTCTTGTGTCAAATTAATTATGAAGAATTAATGCAATGGGGAAAATGATTCAAAAGCCAATATCCATAGCTAAGTAAAATGCACTTACCCCTACTAGATCAGCTCACCAAATTCCATATATTTCCACTTCGTACGCTCATAGAATAAATATGGATTAATGTATAGTATAATAATTAGCATTCCTATCCTCTATTGAAAACATGAACAAAAAAACTAAAATCTAAAAGGTAAGAAGATCAAAAACATGATCATCTTCCTTTATTTGAAACTAAAAAAAATAACTACTCTAGGCCGGAAGAGTTGAACTCTTCCACTAAATTCATTCCCTCACATACCAACATATCCTTATTGAAGGTATCCTTGTCCAGTAGTCATTGGTACGTCCATAGCCTATGTCCATTTACCAAAAGAGTTCTTATGTCTCCATCAATCGGCAGTAGTCTCACAAAACTATTACCATAAAATTTCTTGATCTGATAGGGTCCTAACCATCATGTTCTCAGCTTTCCTTTGAACTGTTGATACTTGGAATCAAATAGTAAGACCCAATCTCCTTCATTAAACTTCCTATGTTTGATAGGAGCATCGTGCCAGGTTTCCTCTGATGTTAGAGAATTTCTGTTTGTTTTTGTGTTTCCATCCTCATCTCATATAATTCATTCAACTACATCAATTTTCATGTTGTGCTTCATCCAAGTCGATTCCTATTTCCAGCGCTATTCTCCAAGTCTACAATTTGAATTCCATGGTAATAGTTTATTTTTACCATACACAAGTTTGTATGGGGAGACACCAGTAGTAGTCTTCTAGGTTGTGTTGTAGGCTTATACTACTTCTAGGTGTTTTGGTACCCAATTCTTCTTGTCTGCATTGAAAACCTTGGTCAAAATGTTCTCAAGCTCCATGTTTGTGACCTCCATCTAGCCATTGGATTGGGGGTGATATGGTGATGATTTATGATGCTTGATTCGATAGATCTTTAAGAAAGCCTCAAACATGTTATACACAAATTAAGGTCCCTGATCAGATACAATGTCTCTAGGGGTGCCAAATCTCAGCATAATCCTATTATACAGAAAGTTAGCTACAACATCTTCATTGGTGGATGTCAATGCTTGAACCTTGGCCCATTTTGTGGTGTAATCAGTGCACACCAATAGGTACTCTTTCCCAAATGATGGGGAGTCAAATGGTCGAACAAAATTAGTTCCCCACTTCTCAAATGGTCTAAGACCAAATGAGGGTTAATATGCATTTCCATGGATGATGTAGGCTTCCCCATTATTTGACATGCATCACACTACCATACGTACTTCTTGACAGACTTTTGAAGAGAAGGCCAGTAATATTCCGCTCTAAGGACCTTGTGAATTGTCCTCTTCACTGAGTAATGTCCTCCTCTAGGCTCATCATGAAAAGATCTCATTATGTCATATACTTCATCCTCCCAAACACATCTGCGAAGAACCCTATCAAGACAACATTTAAATGAAATTCCATTGCACCATTTTTATGTTGCACTATTTTTAACTAATCTTCTTCATTCCTTATTACTAAAATAAGTAAGAAACTTCCATGTAGTTAGGTAATTTGCAATATCAGCAAACCATGGGGGTTGAGTTGATACTACAAACAAATGCCCATCCAAAAAGTGGTCCTGGAATGCTTCTTCATCTCTTGAAACATTCAATCTTGAAAGAAAATCAGCAACAACATTAGCCTTCTCTAGCTTATCAATAATGGTTTAATTAAATTCTTACAACAAGAGTAAACATCTAATAATCTTTCCCCCTATTGTTGGTTTATTCATCAAATATATTATGGTTGAATGGTTGGTATAAACAAATATTTTGTATCTAGTAATGTAATGTGTGAATTTATTCAGAGAGTAAAAAACTGCTAGAAATTATTGTTACATGGTGGTGTAATTTCTCTCCGTAGGGATCATATTCTTACTGATAAAATAGATTGCATACATCTGGTCTTCCTCATCCTTTTTTCCAAGAACAACTCTCGTTATTGTGTTAGAAGCATCAGTGTGAATATGGAAAGGTTTCCCCTAGTTAGGTATTCATAAAATTGGAGCAGTGGTTAACTTCTCTTTGATAATCTCAAAAGCCTGCTGTGATTGAGGAGACCATTCAAAAACATAATATTTTTTCAGCAAAGAAAACATAGGTGTAAAAATTTTACTAAAGTATTTAATGAACCACCTATAATACCCTACATGTCCAAGAAATCTCTTGATGTTAGTCTAATTTGTTGGCGTAGGCAACTTAGTTATTACCTCAATCTTATTGGGGTCGACACATTTTTTGACAGAAATATGATGACCTAAAATAATTCCTCGATCAACCATTATACAACATTTTTTTGTGACTCAAGGAAATTTGGTGCTTCTCACATCTAGTTAATACATTTTCAAGATTATCTAGAGATTCATCAACTTTGTTTCATCATGTTGCCCCTATGACCTAAATCATTGACCTTTACTAAAATAAACAAAAGTGTAAAATAACATGAAAAGCTATATTACTAACATTTTTTCATTGATAAAAATGCATAAATCCATGCAACATACATAATGGAACATATATAATGCAATGTAGTATGAGAAAGTAAACCAACTAACCTAATAGAGAAATAAGTACAATCACATCTACTCAAACAAACAACGTTTAAGACATTTGCACCAATGTTTTTGTTATCAAGCTTCAGTTCCTGAATGTTCATGTTTTAACAACAAGGGTTACAATGGTGCCCCAAGGAAGGATACATGTAAGGGGAATAATTGAGGACACAAGTAGTCCCATAAAAATAATTGGTGCGCTATGACATAGTCTTTGGCAACTCATTGTTTCACGGGAGTACCGACATAGTAATCAAACCAGCTTTGTTAATAGAAGTAGATCAAAAATGATCTACCAGTAATTTGAGACAAGAGCAAGCAAGAACCTAAGAAAGATGATTTTGTAGGAAAAATTATTATGTTTGAGGTCAATGCATTTGATATAGGCTTCAATTGATTTTTTGAATTTTTATAACTTTTTTGGATTTTTGTGAATTTTTACCAAATTTTTGGGTGTTTTGAGATTTTTAAATTTTTGAGAAGAAAATGGTTTAGAAGAATGAAAATTTCATGGGACATTGCCAAATAGCGTTGAAAAGCAAAAATATGCCCTATATAACAAAAATCGTCGTCGGGAAGCAAAAACATGCCCCAATGTAGCGAAAACAGGAAAAAATGATTATTTATTAAAAATAATCATCGCGGTAAGTGATAGATAGAAATTAAAAGAACCACAATGGTCTCATAATGCTTCAAGGGCAAGAAACATGATGTAAGGGGTCCTAATGGGTATACAAACCATGCCACGGGGGGTAAAACCCATCGCAGCTAGTTTATTTGATCTCAACCTTTACCATTTTTACTGGTAATTTTGCTCTAGCTTGGGAGAGGAATGATGAGATTTCATAACCGCATGCATCATGCAAACTAAATCTGAGGATACATGAGGCTTCCCAGGGATGGCCAGTAGGTAATCAAAGTAGAAATTTTTATTTTACGCTTCATTTATTAGCTTTTATTAGAGATAGAAAATAGTGTGAAAGCGCCAATGTGGCCCTTGGGGCGCATAGGCATTCATGGTTGTAGGTTGGCATGGGTAATCACAGACGCGGCCACTGTCACATGGAAACACATAGGCACACATGTGTAAGCATTGAAATGAGCATTCCATCATGAAGAGGGACATGTTGGTGTCAAACCAGGGTTGGGGGATGGGTGCGCACTTGTGTGAAAACACATGCGCTGATGTGCAAAGGGGGGTGCTAGCGCTAGGGTGCGCTAGCATCAAAATGGGTGCACTAGAACTGCATGGAGCACACTAGCGTGAAAATTCATTTTTTAATGAGCTTAGAATAATTTAGGAAGTTTTTAGAAAAACTTAGATGATGAATAGAAGAACCTAGATGATGATTTGTAGAAGAAATTGATCCTAACAAGTATTTTACCCAATTGTGTATATTAGCCTACCCCAATTAGAGATGTGAGAGTGGCATGGGAGGCTCTTGGCCTATGAGGTGACATTTTCATGACATGATCAAATATTTTTGGAGATGATCGGTCTTTCATATGTGGCTCGCATGCCACAAATTACCTTAGACCATAGCTTGCTCATAGCCTTAGCTGAGAGATGGCGGAGTGAGAGCCAAACATTTCACCTTCGAAAAACAAGATGAGCATTACTTTTGAGGGTCTTTGGTAGATTTTTTGAGTGCCTATTCAAGGTTGGCTTATTACTTATGATGACCATTATGGCCATATTTTGTAGAGTATTTTCGATATGTTCGAAGTAGCATACATACATCATCAAGGTATATCACTTGACATTACTAGATGTGTGGCGATAGCCACTTGGACGGGTTCCCATATTTTAGATGGATCTAGTCAACGAAAGATTTCTACCTGACAAGACTAGTATTCAATTTCCTTTGGGCCTCATTGGAGTGATACATGGCCTCATCCAAGGAGAGGTTTATTACTTTTGGTAGTGCATACTAGTCCATTTATATTCATATTTACACTGATATCTTACCACAATCAGAAGACCATGGGTCCTTCCACTTTACTTCAGATATGGGTGTGGGATCATATTGCCATAAGGTGCCCAGCAGGACCATTATGAGCCCAAAAACTTAGCGAGCCATCCATTATGGGATGGGTTCCAGATGGTGATGACATTCGCAAGCACCTGGGAGATACACCCTACTACATGCGAGATTTTGATGAGGTTCAACTCCATATGATTACATGGTAGTCATATAGATTATATCATTGGCATGAGGATACAAAAAATTTGAGTACTCCAATGAGTTGGTCATTTTATTTTTGGGAGCAGGGACCACATACTTGAGTGGTATAGAGTAGAAAGCGTCCAACAATAGTTTGGTCTCATCAAGGGATTCCTAGCGATGAGATGTGGTATGGGCATAAGTCGAGAGAGACCTTTCACATTGGGCCATGGATCAAACTAGGACAAGCCCATGCTAATTTTACATAGGTGGTCCCATAGCCTTAGGTGTAGTGACCACATATAGTAGATCCAAGGGTGACCCCTGATTATCCAGGATGGTATGCTACAGTGTTTCGTGGAGATTGACTATACCACATGTAGTGGTAGATGTAGGGTAATGCAGCATCATCAGGGGTTACGGGGCCAAATCTTATAGCACAAGCTTAAGCAAGTGCTCGGGAAGTAGTGCGGGAAGGGCCATAGGTAGGTCCATAGGCAACACCATAGGCACAAGGTTATGGCATACTTAGTGCTGATATTCATATATAGATGCCAGACATAGCCCCAGGTACAAGTTTAGATACCTATACACCCACATGTGTAGGCTCCATAGCTGCTTCCATAGGCTATTCCTCTACTGTTTGGTCCCTTAAGGGTACATTTACAGTAGATTCCATCATAGGTACCTTTACCATCCCCATGTGCATTGATTCCAATATTTATTCCACTAAGATGGGATCCCACAGATATGTGGTATGGAGGAGGTGGAGGGGAGAAGGTAGATGATGGAGATGAAGGAGATGGTGGTGAGAATAGTGATGGTCGAGATGGATGGGGGTCCCCACCATAGATTCTAGTGGGGGAGGATGTGGAACACCATAGGAGGCACATGATATGTGTGAGATAGCTTCCTTGAGGTAGTAATTACAGTAGGTAGTGGCTTAGCTGCTACAGGTCACGAATGAGAGGGATAAGTTGGCTACAGATAGGATTCAGTGGACCACAAAGCAGACACAATCTTATGTCGACATTACCAGAATGATAGGAGAGTGTGATTCTCTATAGTAGGCATCCAATTCAATCAGGATGTAGGATATACTACTAGATTTAATGATAACTAGCGGCGAGGCATCCTATTACAAGGCTTTGTACCACAAGGCAGTCCTAGAGGGACAAAGGGATATTCCTTTCAGCCAGTTAGTTGTTAGCAGGTCGAGATCTAGATCACATAGGGCCTCATGCTCAACAAGGTCATTACAGTAACCATCAGTACATTAGGCCTCAGTTCAACATGGTTCAGCATAGCATGGTTCAGTGCATCAGACTGCAACGCCTTCCACGGGTCCATTACAACAAATGCCCCCACCTAGCGGTATACCTAGTAGTCTATGAATGGGAGAGAGTTTGGGCCGACTCCTCTTATTGATGTACTCGATGTATATTTTTGATGTATTGCCTCGATATGAAGGAATACTTTTGGGGTGATGTATATGTATTGTTTTTTTATCATGGCTCATGATGAAGGCACATTATTTTGTATAGATGTACTATATATATATTTTTTATCATGTCTCACGATGAAGGCACATTTTTGTATAGACGCCCATGATAGTTCATTGTATCAGATGTATATCGAGACACATTGTTTTATACATGGACATTTATATTTATGAGGATATATGATGATGATGATGGATTGTACTTACTTATCACATGTTGTGTTTATGAGATAACATGTTTAATCCATGTTTTTATTATGGTCAATGTTTGAGAGGGGACAAAAGGTGGTCCCTCTTGCCCCTCTTGGCAATATTATATAATGTTAGCTTAGCATACATGTTTAATTTTCATGTTCATGATGATGTAGCTTAGCCTTTATTGATATATGATGTATAGATGTGATGATAGATGATATGATGATGTGATGACAACAAACTACACAAGCAAACAACAAGCACAAATTAATCAAATCTAATCAAAGCGACACAACTATCTACAAGTATACAAGATAAAATGAACTCAATGCAATGCACAACAGATTAAAGTAACACTCAATCTAAGTAAGAAAATGAATCCAATTTAATTTACACAAGATGAAAAATTAATGTAATCAAAACTATTAAAAAACATACAACTAACGTAAGCAAACTACTACTTTGTTTTTGTGGGAAATTTTTGAGACATTTTTCGTTGTTTTGGTATTATTTCAAGACAATGTTTTATTGTTTCAAGGCAATATGTTAGTACTTGAGAACGTAAAAAAATGGGTAGTGATCCCTATGGATGGTACAAAACTTTCAGCCTACATCGAGCCAAGAAATGAATAATATCTTAACTAGATATATATGTAGTGGGTGTGTGAGCCAAAGTATATTGAGCCAACAAAGGAATGGATGCTTAACTACGGAGATGTGCGATCTATCAGCAACACTACTAGTGTTACATGTGACAATTGGGTTCATGGTACATATGAAATGGTTTTCTATGAGTATCATGGAAGATTCACATGAATGATAATTCCTCAAGAAGTTAGGCAATTACAAAAGACCGTAATACCAAATTTTAGTGAAGAAGAGCAACCAGAGACATTCTTGTGCACTATGGAGGATCAATTGCACAATGAGGGAAAAAGGATAAATCTTCTTGTATTTTTCTCAAGGGAACGAAAATGTGATAGTGGGTTACACACATAGATAACTTTCTAAGATGGCACGATATTAAGGTTTCGTTCCTTACTTTTTTTGTTAAAAGTAACTTACCTTCAAAGGTATCAGGTTACGATAGAGTGTCTTCTCCCCTAGCTCACATTCAAGGTTGTGAAACTAAATTACTCAAGGGACCTAATGCATTACCACCATCTCTATGGGTATATAATTCTATCCTAGATTGTGTGGGTATGCACACACATGGTACATACATGTGGAGTTGAAGAAGCAGATCGTGGATTGGAAGGAAATGACTTCAGGTATAATACAAGCCTTTGATTACTCTTTTACTAAACCCTCTATACATATAAATTTACAGTTGATGAAGTGCATCACTCTGTAAGATAATGTGAAGGAATAAGATCTTGTAACTCAGTTGCAAGGTGAGACTCTCTTGACTGAGTGCACAAATACTTGTGACTAGATGGATTTTGATGAGTATCTCCTAGAACATGCATGGGCGGAAAGAGAAAAAGGCAATTTAATGTACATGGTTATGTTGGACTCGGTCATTTTCATTGGTGTTTTCATTGATGTTAAGTGGAATTGATGGAAAAAAGAGTGAGCATGGAGAGCAAGTGTTGAATGGAGCAGTTGAAGGCTGATTGGTAGTGTCAGTTCAGAGAGAGGTTCTAGAAGGTTAGTCATGTCAATCAAGTTATCAGTATCATGCAAGTACAATGTATGATGAGCTCTCTCAAGGTGGTCTTGAAGGTGGTAAAAATGTTCAAAAAAGCTCTTAAACATGAATTAGGTGATTGATAAGTGTTTCAATGTGTTTCAGTGGTGTGTAATGGTCTTGGATTGTTTAATTTGCATTCAAAATGGATTCATAATGATCCAAAACAGATTCAGGATTATACAAGGTCTCTGTAAGCATAGATGGTGTGATAAATGTTCAGTGGAGAGAATTTGAAGAGGTTGGTACAATTGAATTAGTAGAGTTAGAGGCCTAAAACTCAATTTTATATGTTTTAAGTGTTCCCAAAGTGTGTATGAAGAAAAGAAAAATTATGGGTACTTAGAAAAATTTGTGAAAAAATGAGTATGTTGAGTTTTAGAGTAATGCGGGTTCATGGGGTATAGATAGAACATGTTGTCCAAGAATATGTGTTCCCGAATGGTCATAAAGCCACAAGAAAATTGATCCTTTTTTGTGGATTTTGGGATGAAAATAAGGCACTAAGGCCCCCAAAGGAACGTGTACCAAGCGATTAAGAGTTCCCAGCAAGATCATTTGGTCCATAGAACAAATATGCTAGTGTAGTGTGGGTCGGAGATCAAATCAGGCACAAAGGATGTAGGAGGAACAAGTACTCGAGAACATATGTTCCCCGCAAGGTGAGTTTGTCCGCAAAACAAAGGAATCAAGACTATTGTGGAAAAAGCGGGTGTTTCAAGCACAAGAGACCACGACAGTACAAGTTCCCAGCAAGAAACAATTCTCCGCAAGAGCCCATGATCCGTAACATAAAAAAATGGTTTTGTGTGGATGAAAGAATGGATGTGGGCACAAAGGAAATTGAAGGCACAGTTCCAAAATACTCTAGTTCCCCGCAAGCCATTAAGACCCAAAATACAAAGGGAGAGAGAGAATGAAGAGTTGATTGTGGATGAAGTAAGATGTGGAAGAACCATGCTCATGAGGTACCAGTTTCAAGTGTTCCCAAATAACCCGACATATCTATATAACAAAGCAAAAGGAGAATGAATTGGGTTACGAATAAGTAGAGATGTTGATGAACTATTCCATGGATGTACAAGTTCCTAGTGTTCCCCATGATCTACTTTATCCAATGTATAAAGGGTAAATGATTTAAATGAGATAAAGGAATGAACTAGTAAATTTTTTATTTCTTATTCCTCACGGGCTCCCAATATCGACATGGAGATATCTCAAGCTCCGAAGTCATATTTTTGTGTTCTTAAACTCATTGGAAAGGGAATTCAAATCTCTTTCTGGAATAAGAAAAATCAAGATTTGAAGACAAATATAGAAGAAATAACTGAATGATAAGTGGCACATGTTTAGAAGTCATTTTTGGCAACAACCTTTTGTATTCTTCAATGCATGCGAAGAAAACAGAGTGTATGGCACACCAAGAGAAAAATATGGGAGAAATCCTTGCCTATAAAAGTAAAATTCAAAAGTATAATATTGTTGTTGAATAAATAGAGAAAGAGGGTAGTCAAGCCAAGAGTTGTAGAGAGAGACAAGAGTGACATATCCATGAATAACTATTGATTGAAGATGCATTCCATAATCCAAGATCAATTCAAATGAATATCTGATAAGAGGGTGATCATAGAGCATAGGAGAGTTGCTGAAAACTAGATAAAAGTTATGCCTAAATAAGCTGATAGAAAAGGGAGACACTACTGAATAATGGATATCCATTGATGAAAGAAACAAGAGCTATAGTGATTATTGCAGAGATAGAAAAGGAGACAGAGCAATCATAATGAATATTTGAGGTTGTAGAAGAGCTGAAAATTGGAATCGAATACCAGAAACTTAGAATCAGTCAGATGAGTTTATGGACTGAGAAAAAGGCAAGAAGAGCTATATGCTAAAGAAACTGCGGCAGAGAAAAGGAGAAAGACAGTGTCATTAAATGAAGACAAACTAACTAGAATAGAAGATAAGTGACAGAGATAGAGAGGAGACTGGGCCATCAAAGTGCTGAAAATAAGAGATATGTGTGTGTTGAAGAAACTAAGATATTAATCAGAAAACTAGTCATTCAATGGTTGAGGGGATAGATCAAAAAAAGGTAAAGAAAATATTGAATATCAATAGTTGAAGAGTGAATGAAAAATTCAATAGTTAAGTGATCATAATCTATTATATGTGCAACATAGGATCTAAATTATCAAACTGTGTGTAATATTTATCTAAGTTGTTGCTTAGATCTCATGGGGTTATAGCCTCCTTGTGGATAGTGGCCTAAAAATATTAGTGGTGGCTGATTAAATTCCAAGGGTTAAATCTCCTTGTAAGTGGTTTATTACTAAAGGTCGTGGTGGTTGTTGGAATAAATTTGGGAGTTGTGGCTTCCAAGCAAGTTTTATCTTGTCAAAGACTAGGTGGTGGCCTGGTTAAATTATTGGATTTGTAGCTCCAAATTGAGTTGTGGCTCAATTGAGAAATATTTGTAACTATACATGACTATTGTCAAAATTATTTCATTGGTTTTCATGGGTTTTTTCCCAAAATGGTTTCCCACATTATATCTGGTCTCATGTGTATTTGTGTATGCTTCTCACTCTATATCTTTCATGGTTAATATTACATGCTTATGACAATCAATATAGTACAACAATAACAAGTTAAATAAGTGAAAATTTATTGTGAAAGTCTTTTTCTACACTGATTCACCCCCTCCTCAGTGCCTTAAATTCCTAATAGATTAATGATGAAGAGGTCAAGGATCTATATGTTAAGCACATTTAGGGAGAGCGTAATGTTTTGGCCACCATAGATGAGCAAGTGTGCACATATCACCAACCCTTGAAATAAACAAAGTTAACATTAGAACAAAGGATGCACCTAAAGAGGAAATAGTTGGTGATTATTTATCAAATCTTAAGATGCTAAATTTATATAACTATTACACAATTTCCAAGATTTATTTCCTTGAGGTTACCATGAGTTGAAGAGTGTTCATCCTTCATTTGGGGAAATGAAGATCAAGCTAAGGGAGGGCACACAACCATATGAAAGATGCCTTGTGGGATGAATCCCAACTTGTGTGTGAAGGTGAAAGAGGAGATAGACAAGATGCTCAAAGCAGGTATTATTGAGACAGTAGAAGAATCACAGTGGGTCAGTCTAATGGTTATCAGTATTATAAAAGATGGTATAATTTGAATTTGTGGGGACTACATGGTATTAAATGCATCTTGTTTAATTGATCATTTCCCCACACCCTTTATAGGAGATATTCTTGAATGTGTGGAAGGGCATGAGGTTTACTCTTTTACATATGGTTTATTCTCTAGATATCATCAGGTATGTATAGCATGTGAGGATCAGCCTAAGACAACTATTGCTACAAAGTGGGAGTGTTATGCATATACGGATATGTTCTTTGGGCTCAAGAATGTGCTCCCAGTATTCTTGCACATTGTTGTCTAGGTATATGAAAACTTTATCAAAAAATTTACAGGTGTGTCTTGATGATTGGACCATGTATGGTCTATGGGTCATGTATGGTCTAAGGACCATTGTGACTTTTTAGAACTAATGTTTAAAAGATGTGGACAATTGCGCATATCACTAAATATTAAGAAGTGCATCTTTGCAACACTTTTTGACACACTACTAGGGCATATCATCTATAAAGAAGTTATTTTGGTTGACCTAGCCAAGGTATCAATGATATTAGGGTTACCAAAACTGACTAATCATAGTGAAGTGTGTGGTAGCTAATCATTTGTCTTTTACACTGATCACATGGTGTTAAAATACCTAGTCAACAAGCCAGTATTATAGGGGAAAATATGCATATGGCTCTTGTTGTTTCAGGAATTCAAATTTATAGTGATAGTCAAGCTTGGTAAGAGTAATTTGGGACCTGACCATATTTCATGCATCCATTTTGGAGAAGATGTGCAAAGTATTTAGACACTATGACAAATGCATAGTTGTTTAGGTTGCAGCGTGTTTCTACATACTTAGAAGATATATGGCATTCTTATGCACAAGGGTTGCACCTAAAGGCATGGAGACTTTGGACAAGAAGTAATTAGCCATACATGTTGCACCTTATGACCTAGTAGGGTGAGACATTTATAATATGGGCCATGATGAGGTATTGTGCAGATGCGTCCTCAAACATGAAAGAGAAGCAATAATGGCAGAGGCACATGGTGGAATTACGGGGGCATTATGTTGGAGAAGCCACCGTGCACAAGATACTCCTCTTCAAACTATGGTGGGAGATGCTCTACAAGGATACTATGGAATTTTCAAAGTTTGTGATCGTTTTCATAGAATGGGAAAAGTAGGGAAGTATGATGAAATGTCATTGTGCCACATCACAAATGCACAACCTTTTGAAAAATGTGAAATTGATTTCATTGGACCGATTTCACCAACTGACGCAGAGAGCGCGATACATCATCACTTATACTAATTACTTGACAAGGTGGGCAGAGGTTTCTCCTACCAAGGATTGTACCACCGCTAAAGCAATGTGTTTCTTATGGGAGAATATTATCATCGGGTATGGTTATCCATAGATCCTTACCAGTGACAGGGGAAACCATTTTTTGAACGATAAAATTATAATATTGTTAGCTAAATGTATGGTAGATCATCATAAGACTACCCCCTTATCACCCATAGGAAAATGGTACTAGAGGCTTTCAACAAAATCTTAGGACAAACCTCGAGTAAAATATGTGATGTAGGAAGAAAAGATTGGGATGAAAAAGTTTCATTTGTATTATGGGCATGCACGACTACCTATAAGAGGTTGAACAAATAAAAACCTTTCCAATTGGATTTTGGTGCAAAATTTGTCTTACCAATTGATTTCATGTTACCATCCCTACGTATTACGAGCACAGGAGGATTCACAGATGAATAGCGGTAACCAAGTGCATTGATAAATTGATATAATTAGATGAACAACACATAAATATGCTATGGGGTCTAAAAATAGAAAAGGAAAGACAAAAGGCCTAACATGACAGGCATATTAAGAACATTTCTTTTTCAATATGTGGGTTGGTGATTTTATATGGTTCCAAGTTTTCATGTCACTTAGGGAATCTCGAGTCCATTGGTTAGGACCCTTTACAGTAACCAAGAAATTAAATTCTGGAATCTGTCAGTTGCAAGCGCTAGATGGAACCATGTTTCCCAATTACTTTAATGGGAGTAGGTTGAAGCCCTACTATAAATAAGTTTGTTCTTTTATGTTTATAATAAGGCAGTCTTTCCATTTAGATTAGGTTTCCCTTTCAAAAAAAATGGTGCTTTGTAATAAGTGAATTTTCTCGTAGGAGCTGATGTATTTGTTAAGACATGATGTGCAGAGGAATGCGCATGCTTTTAGTGTGGGGTAGCTGGTAAAGAGTGTGAAGTGGACAAATGCGTAAGCACGCATGCATTGTAAAATGATGAATGAGGTGCACGAAATAATGGTGTGATCTGCTCATTGATGGAACATCTCACTTAGAGATGTATGGGAAAGCTTGGCAGTGATAAACAAGGTGTATGAGAGGAATAACGCACAATATAACACGAGGTAGGAAGCACAGGAGGAAGAAAACTAATTGTCTTATGGCATAGAGAGAGGACAAGTGCGGTGCGAAGAGGCATGCACAAGAAGAATTATTTTCTTAGGAAAGCAAGTACATGGGCATGGAAGGATGCGCTTAGGAGGATTTGCAACCTAAGAAAGTAGTTGTGTGCCAAAAGGTTATGCATTCCACGTGCGAAAAAGGAACTTGGAAAACCCAATATTGGCTGGAAAAAGGTGGGAAACATGAAACATTGGTGAGAAAATGTCACCTACTAAGTTAAATGCTCAAAAAATTGGAAATTTATAAATAAGCACGAGAAATGGCTATAATTCACCTTGTGAATAGATAACCTTAGCGGTTTGTGTGATTCAGAGCTCCAGTGAACCGGGCCAGCAAAAACGGTTACCAAGCAACTAATGTGATGAATAAAGTTCCTTGTGTTTGAGAAAACGATGAGTGGAAGCTATATAAGGATTGAGAAATTTGAGAATTAGGGTTGTAGGTCCGAGTGAAGCGGCCATTGCTGAGTTAGGGCACACAATTAGCTTGAAGAATTAGGTCATGCAGTGGTTCCGAGAGGTTGAGGTGCATGTGGATTAAGAATTGAGATTAAAAGGGTACAAGGTGAATAGTTGGAGTAAGAAGGAGAAGCCGGTATATGTAGTTTCCAAGAGTTGTAGAAGTTTCAAACTAGAGGAGGAAATTGCATCAGTGAAGAGGGTACCTTAGAACAAGAAGCTAATGGAGGAAACCCATAGTGTCTAGTACACACAAATGTATTACCCACAGGAAGTGATAGTTGGCAAGCCGTGGACATCTCAAATATGGAAGTGCAAAATTAGTGATTATAACCACCATGCGCTAGGGCACGAAAGTGATATAAAAAATGATGTGATAAAGGAGACAAGTCATTTAACTATAGCAGGGAAAATTGTGTTAGATGACAAAGTGCACAAGACCTTGGTATATGTCGGGGTCTTATAGTTGTTTGAGTTGTCATTTTTTGGTGAGCATGTGCACCTATTGCGGTGCTTAATTTCAATAGTCCACAAGGACTACTTTTACTTCACATGTAGAAGGATGTGCATCACCACACAATTGATTAGTAAAGTAACAGGGCTACGTGATAGCGGCGTAGAAATCATGCTAGATATAGATGACAAGTCTGAAGTGAAGGAGACATCAACTAAGCTACATTATTAGAGGGGAGGGCATGTGTTCAATGTTACCAACATTGCGGACCCTGGGACAAGAGTAGTCCCATGCCTGGTATGTTGCAAGTTAGGCATCTCAGAGGGATGGTATAAGGTAAACAAGAAATTCTCACACATCATGCATAAGATGGTGTAGGGGACCCGGTATAACATCGCTCTGTACATCGCAGAGGGCATCGTTGAAGAGGAAAGCACCCAACATGAAAAAGGAGAGAAAATTACATGGGGTTCAATCTTGTTTCTTATAGTATTTTAGGAGATTGAAGTGTCAAATGGGCCAAATGGGAGAGAATGGGAGCCTCCCCTAGGTCAACGATCACCAGCTAGGAGATTTTCAAAGTATACTTGTGATGGCGTGGTTACAAATGTTTATAAGGCGCGCTTGGATAAATGGTATAAGAGGTTGTGCAATGCCTTCGAGAATGAATGGCATATGCCCAGAGAGTTACCAACAGATCTAGGAGAGAAGGAAGAGTTTGCAGTGATGCAACATTTATGTCTTGGAAGATTTTTATTGTTGAGTGGAGAGATGGTCCCTTGGTGCAAAATTTTGTTTGCATTCATCGCTAAATAATTCAAAAGCGTAGTAAACATGATCAAGGATGCACAACCACTTAATTTTAATAAGGATATGGTCGATGCTGACTACCACACCTTGCGCAAATCCTATGGATATGAAACCAAGACACCCTACGTGGAGATAATGGAGTCAGATATGATGGAGCTTAATCCCATCATGAAATTTATGGTAGGGAAGGAGGCATGTCGGGTCTACATCTACTTGAATCCCAAGTTGCATGATGGTAAGGTGGTTGAAGTGTTCGACACCAATCTTGTGCCACCCCCATCTAAGAAAACAACAGTAAGAATACCAAAGTGCAAGCGCAAGCCCAATCTAGAAGAGGAATAACAAGATATTTTGTTGGATCAAAGTTTTAGGTTGAGAAGACGGATGGAACAATAGGAGGCTTCCGCGCATGCACCCCAAAGAACACCTCCAGTAATCTTTGTTCAAACCACGTGCCATCCTGGCCCAAAAGATGAAGTGCAGGATGAAGAAACCATAGGGACTAGAGAGGATGAGGGGAGAGAAAGAATGTATATCATCCACATTATGTAAGAAGAGGAACCACATGGGTATGAACATAGAGCAAGAAGAGGAACAAGAACACCGAAATTTTGAGGAATAGATGTGTGAAGAGGAGAAAGAATACATATGGTAGTAGGAAGAGCAGGATTCGTCACAGGAGTAGCACACAACAAAACAACACCCAAAGTCATCAAGAGCAAGAAGGCCGTGGCATAGCTCACCTCCCCAGTAGCAAGTTTCCTACATCGATGACCCTACAAAAGTAATAAGGACAAGACTTTATAGCTCAATGGAAACAGAGAAACTTTATGGTTGGGAGATGATGGAGAGATCACATGCTCATGAAAGGACACACAAAATGTTGTCCTTTGCAATGCAAACACACATGAAGGAGCCCGAGTTCGAGCTTAACATGAATGTCATAATCAAGATAAATGGGAGAAGATATCCCACTAATAAACTCCCAATTTTGGTTTCAACACATATGTTGAATGCGTAGGAAAGCAACATGCTAGTCAAGATTGTGAATGAAGTTGCACACTGAAACATTGATAAGGGAGCCACATTGTGCACCGCACACAAATTTTTTGAAGATATAAGTAAAAATAAGAATTTGGTTGTACAATTGAATAAGTACAAGACCTAGCTAACTTCTATAAATACTTGAATCAACACAACTGATTATGTGCATTGTGAATTCATGCCCGGATATAGCCTCAAAGGCATAGATGAATAAAAGTAGGGAAATTGACACCCTAGAAGAATTAATTGACTTATTGATTGAGATGGAAAATAAGGGACAAGGGTCAACACCAAAGAACTTGACACAAGAAAACAAGGAAAAGGTGGACCAAATAGTAAAGTTGTATAAAGACCTAGGTGTTGCGATGAAGGAAGTCGCAGAGGGACTGAGAAAAAAATTGGCAGGTTCGAGGACGCCTCAATAATAAGCGTTCGCCTTGCAGAAGATGAAGTGGAGTTAGACCGCTTACAAGCTTCATTATACACGAGAGATAGGGTGACACGTGAAAAGGTCTTGTAAGAGGTAGCAAACAAGACAGAGTATAATAAAGCTAAGAATTATAGGATAGAGCCAAGGCTATGAGAGGTGCAGACCATGGTGATGAGGAGGGTGAATAACCTAGAAGGTATGGCTATTGAATGGGATATAATTTTGAAGGAGTTACAGGAGAAGGATGGAGAGCTAGCCCTGGAGAAGATGCCCAATATTGTTGAATCAGCACCAAGAAGGTCAAATATTACACTAGAAGAATGGAAGCACTTAAAGGCATCCATCAGCCTAGAATTTCCCAAACTTCTACCAACACCTTGAGCCTAGTTTTGGAGTGCACAATAGTGAACATTCTTTATTCTTGGCATTCTTTTGGAATTTACCCAAATTATTTTTTAGACATGACTCTTCCCATTCTTTGATTATCGTATTGCCAAGGATGAACACGATCCCTAGTGTGGGGTAATGTTGGATTGAAGAAAAGACCAAGTATGAAGGCATGCATGAGGACAAAATGATGCACAAAGGTGAACGCAGAAGCATGAAATCAAAAATTGCACAAGGAAAAGAAGTGCACGAAGGTATGAGGAAGGGAATGTGTGAAGGATTGTGCACAGAGACAACAAATTCAAGAATTAGCCAGAAATGAGGGATGGGCTAAAAAATGGTCACGTGCGGAAGATGGCATGTTCACTAAGGAAAGCTAAATATAGGTTATGCATGGACGGAGAAAGCTAAGTATAGCATGGCATGGAGAATAGCACAAGCTATTTATAGCGTGGGGACATATCTACTTATAGCGCATGCAACATGAGTGAAGCAAAGGCTATTTATAACACACAATAAGCCGCTTATGGAGAACCACAAGATGACACCTAGTTATAGGAAAGTGCAAGCATGTAGACTATATTTAGAGAATTGTTTATTAATAGATAAAAGCATGTAAACGGTGAAGGACAAGTTCCCACCCTATAAATATGTATAAAATTCCATGTAATGAGTATGTATGTGAATATTAGGACGACTAGTGAGTAGAGTGTGTTCAGATTTGTATGTATGTATGTGTCTATGTGCGCACTGTCAATTGGCTGAGTCATGTGTCTGTAATGGATAATCTAGCATGGATTGCCAAAGCTTGTAGAGATGCACATGGTGTAACTGGTATTTAGATTTTTTTATTGACTGTATATGTTGATGAGTGAATACAAACTTCTTTTATGATCAAGTTATATGTGTGCATACTATAATATATATATGGAATATATATTGCATGCTTTGTTAACCATGTTTGCAAGAGTCGTGTCTTGATTTCTGCCCTAGAAGGAACTTGAAGGACTTGCACGCACTTCAGGTGAGCACTTTAACATTTTTCTAAGTGAGGTGCCGGCACACCCAACTATGTTGTGTTGATTTACTAGACTATATAATGCGACAAGAATTTTCAAATTAAGTGTTGTGTGTTCCAATTCCAACAATCAAGTTTGATTTTATTTTGATCTATGTGTGTAATTCCCTATCATATATTAGATTTATTTTCTAGCATTTAGGACTTGCCCCCTTAAATAAATAGACCGACCAAGAAATTGTTATCTGCTCAAAGGAATCTTATTGCATATAGCCTTAGACATTGCCCTAGTTAGAATGACATAAACAATTAAGTTGATTAAATAAAGAGTTAACAACAATGCTCATCAACAAATCTGCAATTGATCACCCTAAAAAAATGGCAAGTGTAATGTATGTCTCACAAGAAGATGCATATAAAAGGTGTGCCCCCAACATGGGCATTTTTCGATCTCCTATTATTGTCAGTGTTTAACATTCATTGACTTATACAAATGATCATATTTGTATGATTTCTCATGAAACAAAAACTTTCAACTATAATGATATAGTATTGTATGATCCAAATGCTTGGCCTTCATTGTATTCTATGCTTATATAATTTCCTTATGAAAAATTCTCTCTATGTTGAATATTCTTGTGTGCTTAGTGTGTATTAATATGTTTGGCATGTTTTCTACGTGTTTGGTCTGTCTTTAGCATTTTTGAGCCATGTTCGGCTTTCCTTCAATGTGTTTCTCCATGTTTGGAATGTTTTTTAGCAAATTTACTCCTTGTTTGGCATGTCTTTAGAGTGTTTGTTTCATGAATAGCCACATATGTAACTTGTTTCCTTTGTTTGATGTGTATTCACCATCTTATGTGCCTACTCACGATTGTCGTCTCTTATATGTTTTCTCTATGCTTAATTATATATGTGAATTGTTCCTACTACGCTTAATTTCATAAGGGATTTGTTGTGTCTCATAGTGACATGAACCATACCATGTCCAACTTTATATTTCATAGTTACCTATGCTTCCATGATTCAAATTTCATATCATGTGTCTATTAGGGTTGTGGACCTTTACTTGTGCCTTACATTGATGTATCTTTGTGATCATTACCTCCACATTGTTTATATCTTACCCTAATCGGGGCATATCATTAGTTGGGCTATATTTCCTATATCTTGCTCACTCCTAAGCATATCATTTTCGGTACCATATTGCTCATATTGTACCCATGGAGAGGCATTTCTCTCTCGTGCTTACACAGATTATAACTTACATTACTTATATATATATATATATATATATAGCTCGTATGGGGTCATGAGATGTTATGTGTTATATTGCTTATACATTTCCTATTAAGGGGCATATGTCATTCCAATGATTATATTATATACATTTTAGACTTATATTCATGTGCTTCTATTGTTTATACTTCACCCCTAGGGGGCACCTTATTCCAATGATTACATTGTTTACATTTTCCTATTGGGGCATACTACTATTAGACTTTTATTAATTACATTTTTCCCAAATGGGCATTATACTCCTATCCTTACATTGCTTACACCTCTCGCACATGGGGCATGATAGTTATGTGCTTTTATCACTCATATTTAGCCCATGAAACTTATGTAGTATTTATCACTTATATTGTCTAGAGGAGCATTTTAAAATACCCATACACAACAACACATTCATTATATACATGCATGCATGATGATATATATTTCACATTTTTTATTTCTAAACTCAAAGCTCCACATTGTATTCTCCAAATATTTATTATTATTTTGTTCACTCTCATGGAAGCAATTTAAGACTATCTTCCTCAAACATGTTATCATCATGATATATATTAAAGACTTTTACAACATAATGATGTGTGGCTTCGTTGAAGAGGAAAGCACCCAACATGAAAAAGGAGAGAAAAATACATGGGCTTTATTCTTGTTTCTTATAGTATTTTTGGAGATTGAAGTGTCGGATGGGGAAAATATGAGAGAAAGGGATCATCCCCTACAGCAATGATTGTTGGATAGGATATTTTCAAAGTATACTTGTGATGGCGTGGTTACAAATGTTTATATGGTGCACTTGGATAAATGGTATAATAGGTTTCATGATGCCTTCAAGAACGAATGGCGCGTGCCCAGAGAGTTACCAGTAGATCCAGGAGAGAATGAAGAGTTTGCATTGATGCAACATTTCAGTCTTGGAAGATTTTTATTGCTTAGTGGAGAGATGGTCCCTTGGTACAAAATATCATTTGAATTCACCACTAAATACTTCAAAAGTGCAGTAAACATGATCAAGGATGTGTAGTCGCTTAAGTTTAACAAGGATATGGTAGATGCTTGACTACCACACCTTACGCAAATCCTATGGATATGAGACCAAGGCACCCTCGTGGAGATAATGGAGTCAAATATGATGGACCTTAATCCCATCATGAAATTGATGGTAGGGAAGGAGGCATGTCAAGTCTACATCTACTTGAATCCCAAGTTGCATGATGGTAAGGTGGTTAAAGTGCACGACACCAATCTTGCGCCACCCCCATCTAAGAAAACAACCGTAAGAATACCGAAATGCATATGCGAGCCCACTCTAGAAGAGGAATAAGAAGAGATTTTGTTGGATCAAAGTTTCAGGTTGAGAAGACGGATGGAACAAGGGGAGGCTTTCGCGCATGCACCCCAAAGAACACCTCCAGTAAGCTTGGTTCAAACCGCGCACCATCCTATCCCAAAAGATGAAGCTTGGGATGAAGAAACCATAGGGACTAGAGAGGACAAGGGGAGAGAGAATTTATGTTATCCACATTGTGTAAGAAGAGTAACCATGTGAGTATGAACAGGAGAAAGAAGAGGAACAAGAACACCGGAATTTTGAGGAACAAATGTGTGAGGAGGAGAAAGAATACATAGGGCAGTAGGAAGAGTAGGAGTCATCACAACAGTAGCGTGCAATAAGACAACACTCAAAGTCATCAAGAGCAAGAAGTTCGTGGCATAGCTCACCTCCCCAGCATCAAGTTTCCTACATCGATGACCCTACAAAAGTAAGGACAAGATTTTATAGCTCAATGGAAATAGAGAAACTTTATGGTTGGGAGATGATGGAGAGATCACATGCTCACGAAAGGACACACAAAATGGTGTCATTTGCAATGCAAACACACATGGAGGAGCCCGAGTTTGAGCTTAACATGGATGTCATCAACGAGCTAAAGGGGAGAAGAGATCCCACAAATAAACTCCCGATTTTGGTTTCAACTATGTCAAACGCGCAGGAAAGCAACACGCTAGTCAAGATGGTGAATGAAGTTGAACGCTGAAACATTGATAAGGGCGACATTATGCACCGCACACAAATTTTTTGAAGATATAAGTAAAAAAATAAGGTGGTTGTACAATTGAATAAGTACAAGACCTAGCTAACTTCTGTAAATATTGAATCGACACAACCGATGCCGCAATGAAGGAAGCCATGTAGAGGGCTGAGAAAAACTTTGGCAGGTTCGAGGATGCCTCAATGATAAGCGTGCGCCTCGCAGAAGATGAAGTGGAGTTAGACCACTTACAAACTTCATTATACATGGGAGATAGGGCAGCATGTGAAAAGGTTTTGTAAGAGGTAGAAAACAAGAAATAGTATAATAAAGCTAAGCATAATAGGATAGAGGTAAGGCTAGGAGAGGTGTAGACCATGGTGATGAGGAGAGTGAATACCCTGGAAGGTATGGCTATTGAATGGGATATAATTTTGAATTAGTTGCAGGAGAAGGATGGAGAACTGCCCTTGGAGAAGATGCCCAATTTTGTTGAATCAACACCAAGAAGGTCAAAGATTGCACTAGAAGAATGGAAGCACTTAGAGGCATCCATCAACCTAGAATTTCACGAACTTCTACCAACACCTTGAGCCTAGTTTTGGAGCACACAGTAGTGAACATTCTTTATTTTTGGCATTCTTTTGGAAATTGCCCAGATTCTTTTTTCAAATGCGACTCTTCCCATTTTTTAATTCTTGTATTGCCAAGGACGAACAATATCCCTAGTGTGGGGTAATGTTGGATTGAAGAAATGACTAAGTATGAAGGCATGCATGAGGACGGAAGCATGCACAAAGGTGCACGTAGAAGCACGAAATAAAAAATTACACAAGGAAAAGAAGTGCGCGAAGGTGCACGCGAAGGTATGAGGAAGGGAATGCGTGAAGGGTTACGCACAAAGACAACAAATTCAAGAGTTAGCCAGAAATGAGGGATGGGCTAAAAATAGGACACATGTGGAAGATGGAGTGTTCACCAAAGAAAGCTACATATAGGTTATGCATGGACGGAGAAAGCTAAGTATAGCATGGCATGGAGAATAAAGCAAGCTATTTATAGCATGGGGACATATCTACTTATAATGCATGCAAAATGAGCGAAACAAAGGCTATTTATAACACACAATAAGCCACTTATGGAGAACCACAAGATAGTACCTAGTTATAGGAAAGTGCAAGAATGCAGACTATATTGAAGAATTGTTTATTAATAGATAAAAGCATGTAAGCGGTGAAGGACAAGTTCCCACCCTATAAATATGTATAAAAGTCCATGCAATGAGTATGTATGCGAGTATATGGACGACTAGTGAGTAGAGTGTGTTCAGATTTGTATGTATGTGTGTGTCTGTGTGCACTATCAATTGACTGAGTCATGTGTTTGTAATGGATAACCTAGCATGGATTGCCAAAGCTCGTAGAGATGCACGTGGCGTAATTGATATTTAGATTTTGTTATTGATTGTATATGTTGATGAGTGAAACAAGCTTCTTTTATGATCAAGTTATATGTGCACATACTATAATCTATATATGGAATATATATTGCATGCTTTGTTAACCATATTTGCAAGAGTTGTGTCTTGATTTCTGCCCTAGAAGGCACTCGAAGGAGTTGCACGCACTTCAAGTTAGCACTTTAACATTTGTCTAAGTGAGGCGCCAGCACGCCCAACTATGTTGTGTTGATTTACTAGACTATAACGCGACAAGATTTTTCAAATTAAGTGTTGTGTGTTCTAATTCCAACAAGCAAGTTTGATTTTATTTTGATCTATGTGTGTAATTCCCTATCATAGATTAGATTTATTTTCTAGCATTTAGGACTTGCCCCCTTAAATAGATAGACCGACCAAGCAATTATTATATACTCAAAGAAATCTTATTGCATATAGCCTTGGACACTGCCCTGGTTAGAATGACATAAACAATTAAGTTGATTAAATAAAGAGTTAACAACAATGCTCATCAACAAATCTGCAATTGATCACCCTAAAAAAATGGCAAGTGTAATGTATGTCTCACAAGAAGATGCATATAAAAGGTGTGCCCCCAACATGGGCATTTGTCGATCTCCTATTATTATCAGTGTTTAACATTCATTAACTTATACAAACAATCATATTTGTATGATTTCTCATGAAATAAAAACTTCCAACTATAATGATATAGTATTGTATGATCCAAATGCTTGGCCTTCATTGTATTTTATGCTTATATAATTTCCTTATGAAAAATTATCTCTAAGTTGAATATTCTTTCGTGCTTAGTGTGTATTAATATGTTTGGCATGTTTTCTACGTGTTTGGTTTGTCTTTAGCATTTTTGAGCCATGTTTGGCTTTCCTTCAATGTGTTTCTCCGTGTTTGGAATATTTTTTTAGCAAATTTGCTCCTTGCTTGGCATGTCTTCAAAGTGTTTGTTTCATGAATACCACATATGTAACTTGTTTGCTTTGTTTGATGTGTATCCACCATCTTATGTGCCTACTTGCAATTGTCGTCTCTTATATGTTTTCTCTATGCTTAATTATATATGTAAATTGTTCTTACTACACTTAATTTCATAAGGGATTTGGTGTCTCTCATAGTGACATGAACCATGTCATGTCCAACTTTATCTTTCATATTTACCTATGCTTCCATGATTCAAATTTCATATCATGTGTCTATTAGGGTTGAGGTCCTTTACTTGTGCCTTAGATTGATGCATATTTGTGATCATTACCTCCACATTGTTTATATCTTACCCTTATTGGGGCATATCAATCATTGGGCTATATTGCCTATATCTTGTTCACTCCTAGGCGTATCATTTTCGGTACCATATTGCTCATATCGTACCCATGGAGAGGCATTTCTCTCTCATACTTACAGAGATTATAGCTTACATTACTTATATCTATAGCCCGTATGGGGTCATGAGATGTTATGTGTTATATTGCTTATACATTTCCTATTAAGGGGCACATGACATTACAATGATTATATTATTTACATTTTAGACTTGATATTCATGTGCTTCTATTGTTTGTACTTCACCCCTAGGGGGCACCTTATTCCAATGATTACATTGTTTACATTTTCCTCTTGGGGCATACTACTATTAGACTTTTATTAATTACACTTTTCCCAAATGGGCATTATACTCCTATCCTTACATTGCTTACACCTCTCGCACATGAGGCATGATACTTATGTGCTTTTATCACTCATATTTAGCCCATGGAACTTATGTAGTATTTATCACTTATATTGTCTAGAGGAGCATTTTACAATACCCATACACAGCAACACATTCATTATATACATGCATGCATGATGATATATATTTCACATTTTTTATTTCTAAACTCAAAGCTCCACATTGTATTCTCCAAATATTTATTATTATTTTGTTCCCTCTCATGGAAGCAATTTAAGACTGTCTTCCTCAAACATGTTATCATCATGATATATATTAAAGACCTTCTCTAACCTTACTCCTTTCGGTACATCATATTTGTTTAGCTTTAATTTGTATTGTTATCAATTGTATTAAAAGATGCATACGAGATTTAACTTGGGATTTTTTCAAGACATTTCCTAACCCTGCACTCTTCATAACATCATATTTATTTAGCTTTAATTTTAATTATAAACTATTATACTCAAAAATACATGCAAGATTTAAGGATTCTCATATAGTAGAACCCTTATTAACTATTGCTCATAGTCATTAGCTTGTTAAGAGTTTCCAATACATGCAAAACAATTTAGTTTTAAAAACTTGTAAATAGGACATCGAGAACCCCTTACAATATCCATTTAAATTTTAAAACACCATGGGTAATCAGTTTTTACGTGAATAAAAATCCATTACAAGCACACGGGATGTTTACATTATCAAATAACTTCCCTCCACCAAAAATAATTAGAAGACATGGGACCCCAGCACTGCTAATTTCCCCTAAAAATACTCTACAGCACCTGCTAAAAATTTATGCATTGCCCCAGCATAGAACCCCAGCCTAAGCCAACCAGTAAACTAAATACAATATTATGCTACTGCATGTGATGTTCTGCATTCAGCTATTTAATTTGTGATTTATAGAAATGTAATGTAAACAACTCAATATTTTTTGGGCTGGATTACTTTTATGAAATATGTATTTATAAAGTCAATATCCAAACTATATCCAGGTGAGACTTAAAATGAACAACATAACTATGATGAGAATAAATGAATATGTTAGACAAGACAATTCCATACAAAATATCAAGCATTTTGGTAAATAACTACAGATATCAGATATTATAGAATAACCCAAGAGATGTCAAACATTTTGATTTTTTAAAACTAGAGATATTGGACAATTCTCAGAAAAAAAAATTCCACCAGTTATGCTCTTGCACCGCATTTTCACAATTTCCAAAGCTATTTTTCATCTCACCTTATTTAAATTTTAGATCATCTCTAACAGGATAACAGGAAGAATGGACTGAAAAAATCATAACAAAATCCAGAAAAGCATGTTTACCAAGGTGAGCTAAAGATCATTGTTTTCTCTGTAATTAGTACTAAACCAGAGTCTCAGCTCCAAGAATATTTTTTAGGGCTTATGGAACATCAAAGGTCAAGAATACAAGATTTCTTGTCTTGCATTTTCTTTCACAAGAACAGATAGTTTGTGTCTCTTGTTACTGAAAAAACAGATGACAATGTTACAAAACAGTATCTGAAGAAACTGCAAGCACATTTCCCAGCAGAGTATGCCATTTATACTCCTTGTACAGTAAGTGCAGTTAACTATGTTACAAAACAATATCTGAAGAAACTGCAAACAGATTTCCCAGCACGGTATGACATTTATACTTTGCTAAAATATAATTTAAAGTACATGGAATTCTTTTCAAGTAAGCCATGCACTAAAAACAAGAGCATGATAACACAAATTTGAAACCATGTTGGATATTGGAAATTTACAGACGAGTCAATTATAATTTTGATATGTTCCATCAACAGCCAAAAAATATAGCTGAAGAAAAAAATTACAATCGCCCAGAATTTGAGGATTCTGATCAAACTAGTAAATATTTTTCATGGAGTTACAATCATGTCCAAGCTCAAGTTTCAAGGCTGGGATGTGGCCAGCCTTTCCTGTCAATTTCAATAAAATCCCCAACCCTTGAATCAAGATTTGCAGGGATTTAGGGTTCAGATACAGCTGCATCTTAATGGCATCCACAGCCAGAGAATATAACTGAAGAAAAAATGTGCAATCCCCCAAATTTTGAGGATTGTGATCAAATAAAAAATAGTTTTCATGGATTATAATCATGTCCAGACTCAGGTTACAAGGCTAGGCCCAACCTTTTCCTGTCATTTTCAACAAAAGCCCACATAACCCTTGAACCGAGATTTGCAATTTGCAAGGCCTTTGGGATTAGGTACAGCTTCGTCTTTGTGGTGTCCCCAGAAATCCCCTGAATTTTGAGGATTCTGATCAGATTCAGGTTACAAGGCAGAGATTGACCCAGCCCTCCGTCATTTTCAAGAAAAGACCACATAACCCTTTAACCAAAATTATAGCTGCATCTTTGAAGAGCCCAAAAACACTTGCAAAATTTTGGGGTCTGAGATCAAATTACTAAATAACTTGCATGGCCTAAAATCCTTGCGGCTGGTATCGGCCCAACTGATCCTGAGTTTTTGAATTGTAACCAAATTAGCCCTTGACGAGAAATAAGGTTTCAGGGAAAGCTGACCTGAACAGAGCATCAAAACCCTAAAAGTGTAGGACGCAAGCATCCTGGCTTCAGAAGAGGATCTTTGACAACATAATGGCGTATGGCTTCCCTGAGATCATCATAATACCGCACAAGTTTAAGCAAGCTTAAGATGCTGGACAGCTCCCTGTCGTACAGATCGTCCACAAAGGAGCTCACAGGAACTGCATTGTGAGGGTGAAGCATGTATGCATTTGGATTGTCGTCAACTATGATAATCTTTTTCAGATCGCGCCCCAGCAGAGAAAGATCCTTCACGAACCGCCCATCGGAGGTCTCGGTGCATGAATCTCTGAACAGCCGGAACTTGATGGCGCCGTAAGGGTCGATCCGATCCACCACGGCATCCGCATAATCCCTGGTTCCGGCCGTGAACAGCACGAGCTCGTACCTGTCTTCCAGCTGCCGCAACAATTCGTCCATCCCCGGCCTTTTCAGCACATAAAATGTCACGGGCTCGCCTTCGATGACAGTTTCAGTGGCGAAGTCGTAACGGCTGAGAGGCTCCTCGCTGGAATGGATTAGGGTTTCATCCAAATCCAGCACAATCGTCTTCTTCTGCATTTTCATGTCGTGGACCGCCATGGGAGGCAAGATGAATTGGGGTTCCGATTCTTGCTCTGTCGGTTTGCAGGCCAGGGCTAAATAATCCGGCTCCAATTCGAGCCATTCCTTCAGAAGCTTCAACACCGTTTTCTTTGCACCTTGAACTGTTTTAGCCGCGGATTTGAAACCCTCGACCACATTTTTCACCATTCCCTCCTGCTTTCGCTTCTGCTGCCATTTCTTTGCTGGAAACACAGGATTTTTTCTTTCTAAATGAGCTGGAAATTGAATGGCCATTATTTATAATGGGAAATATAATTATTGAATTTAGTTTTCGTTTTTGTTTGTAACGAAATTATTTGTTTAATTCAGAATGCACGTGCCCCATTTTAAATCTCATGTGGAAGGTCTAATTTTAGTTTTTAGGAGCTTTATGCTTTAATAGATTTTTAGGAGGAGTTTTACAAAAAAATTAGGAAAATTTAGAAGCCCTCACTCATGTATCTTAATATTTTTTACATACCCAGAATGTGTAAACATATCGATCTCGCAACCAATCAATAATTACGTTAATAAGAGGATCATTTCTATTGTGGTGTCGACGTTATTGGCATCTGGATCATAAAGATTGTGGCAAATGTGAGATTTGTTTCTGGAGTGAAAAAGGATTTTTAGAGTCGCCACACAATTGCCAAGATTCACTCGAGAGGCATATCCGAGTCTTGACTATCAGACCCCTCTTTCTCACCTAAAAAGTCAAATTTGGCATTGGTCCACTAGCAATAATTGTTCTCTGCCTCTACATTCCATTTCATAATTGTCTCTTCTATTGGTAACTACTTGTATCACCAACAATGTTTTTACTAGTGATAACATCCGAGATGAAGATTGAAGCGTTGTGTACTTTGATATAGGAAAGTTTTATTTTCTTAGGAGTGGAGAAATGGAATGATGTCCATAGCTTTCTTTAAAGTGCCCATCAAAAATATTGTATTCACATAAATATTGTTTTTAACAATCATTAAAGTTTTTCCAAGCACTAAAAAAATGCAAATTATCAAAGGATAGTGCTAATTAGTCTTTGAGCTGAGTGACCTGCAGAAATATGCATCACCTCAAAAGGGGGGCATATAGTTGACTTATTTTATCATGAGATTTTATATATTACATGAGGCTTCAAATGTTTTAGGGCTTACAATGAATTTATAAAGATTATATTTGGTTTCAACTTGGAAATGCTTGTTTTTATACATATGACATTAGTTTTAGACTCGTGGATCATAAGTTTATAGAGAGATCATATTGTTTGCTTCTTTGCCAAAAATTAAACGTTTCCCCCTAACTCGACCATTATGGACCCCAATAACAACATTTTTGGCATTAATACTTCTCCATTTGGTATCGACATTTCTTTGTGTGACATCGATAATTCTCCATTTTGGCATTAACACTTCACTTGAAAGGGGCGATTGAGAATCATTTTCAAAGTGGTTTCAAAAGAGGCAACATGGCTTACATACCAGCTTGGGTATTTGTTCATTTGCTCATTCCAAATTTTCAATTAGTTGCATGACTAGGTCATAATATCAAGGCATTAATCTACTTGTATGCAATCATGATTGCTTGCAGGTGCACACCAAACTTAGGAGCATTCAAAACTCCCTCATTACCTCTTTCAAGTATACTCTCAGGTAAACATTTATTATATTTCTCCTTTGATATGCATGCATGTGTGTGCACACACCCACACACACATCAAAGAGGGGCATTATTTAGACATCTAATTTTTGTAAAAGGCACGTAGTAACAACAATTTTTTAAGCAGCTTTTTGGACACTTGGACCATTAGTGCATATTAGGCTCCTTTTGGTATACTAATCCCCTTTTTGTCTATCACACATTGCTTCCACAATCATCAATTGCCAATATACATAGTCAAATGTGTTTTTAGTCTTTTTAGAACATCCATTGCACCTTTGTTGACTTGTTCATGCATTGGTTTTGAGTGTTCACCCCGCCTAATAGCTAGCGACAATAGATGACCACTTGAGTGATGTCTGCTTCTAGTCATGACCACTAACAACAACAAAAATATTTTTTAAGGATCGTCCTATAGTTGAATTTGGGGTTGACTTACATGGGAAACTACTCTAGTAAACCCTATATAAACACTCTAAACATCATTTAGCACATCTCATATCATTCTACAAGCCAAAAGGACATCTGGAGATCATTAGAAGCATTTACAAGAGCAATCAAGATTAATCGAGATTCTCCATAGTCTACCCTCAATTAATTTTTTGGTGTTTGACATATTCTTGTGTGAGAAGAAGGATTTATTTACTTCAACCGATTGAGCACATAGGTAAGCATAGAACTACATAAGCCTTGATTCCATAGCTAATATGTAGATCCACACCTATTAGAGGCACCTTGGGCCAATTCTATTATGTTTTCGTTGTGTTTCTTGAAGTGAATTGTTAGGGTTAGGAATCAGATAAAAAGGAAAAGCCATTCAAACACATTCAAATATCAATTTACATATCTAACTGTGGTTTTCATTGATAAGGTGTAAAGAAAGATAGTTGAGCCCTTACAACTAGCAGCATCCATTGTTGGCAACTACCACTAGCAACATCCACTGCTGACAACTACCACTAGCTTTTATCCTCTTTTAATTTTGATAGTATTCATCCAAAGATGGTCGACCTTTTATATTTTATCTATCACTATTTTTTGAGCATGTTCTAAGTTTCTGAATCTTCTTTCAAGCATTAAGCTATGTTCACTCTCCCTTTCCAATTACTCAGTGTATTTTCTACACTTTTCATACCCTTCATTTATTGTATTTATCTTAGGGTCTTATTAGTACATTGTTAGTACATTTGTGCACTTGTGCACAAAATAGCTAAAACAATATGAAGTGGCCAAAACATCACAGAACAAATGAATATACACATTGATCACAATGGTGAATAAGAGAATATATGACGCTTAGTATTTAAAGACAAACTGCATTGAAAAGAAAAGATTGTGTCCATGATTACATTGTAGTCCATGTAATCCATTTCTCTAAAATTAAAAATGACTTCAAAAGGTAGCAATATTTGATAACAAAGGTTCTCTTTCATATCCGCTTGGCTTCTTCAAACCAACTTAAGGTTTTCCAAAGTCATATCAGAACTCCAATAATTCAAAAGCAATTTCAGCATTTAAATGTAAATAATGAACTTTTAAAAATTACATCATCTCTTGGGGTTAAAACCCAAAAGCAAAAGAAGAATCAACAAGAAAAAGGATATAAATATACGTTTAGGAAGTGGATGTATGTCTTATCTCGATGGATAGTTGTAGAAAATCTCTCAATTAACAAAAATGATATTGTTAACATGGAAAATTTGCATACATTCAATACATAAAGAGAGAATGAGCTCGGAGAGAGAAAACATGACAGCTGAACCTCCACACTAATAACAGAATTGCTTATGCAGACAACTTTAAAAACATGACAATTGAACCCTCCACACATAACAGATATGCTCAATAAACAACTAAATAACTACAAGAAACTACACACATTATCTCCTAATTAGTAAAGGGAACTACAAAATAGTAGTGATGATAAATATTCCTAAAATCTGAACAGAGTGAGATACAAGCTATGACAGTATTGGAGACCATGACTCTCATGCAAAGCATGTTGATATACAATCTTATCTTTGATGGGTATGAAAGGGTACATGTGATTACAAAAATGGTATGATTAAAACTTAGCATCTGCCAAATAACATCCTCTAGGGAATGAAATAGGCCGAAAACCTTTGATTTTCAGGTAGAATTTGTTGGTCCTTCCACCTATTATTCTACCAGTGTTTGTAATGAGATAAGATGATTTAACCATATTAACTGTCTCTGCGAAAACTCTAAAATGAGAAAAATCTAAATGTAAATGCCTTCCTAACATATAAATTTAATTATATCTAGTATGGGGTATCTTACAACCAGATAGAGATCCATCCAAGCCTCTGAATTCAACAGTTAACATGAAATGCTCCTCTGTCTCCAGCTTCTGTAGTGAGCAGAGATTTGTGAATCCCATAAGTATTTCTACAGGAAGACAAGAAAGCTATCATCAATTCATTAGTTGGCATGAGGTTACTCGATAAGTTGACACCCTACTAAAGGTGTGCCTCACATATTAATGCAGACACATCCACACAAATACCTCATAAGATATTTGTTACTTCAACGTCCATGTGTGAATACCTCATAAATCAGGACAAGTAAGTTATTTTAAGCAACAAACTATTAATAGCGGTGGAAAGATTATAAAAATAGCCCGATGGGATATTCGTGTCATTTAAATATTAATTTCCAGCAATTTTTCCTATATATTATAGATTATTTTTTGAAACTATATTTATTGTTATTTTAATACAGTTCGAAATGGATGGTTTGACATTTTTTGGGATGCTTAACAAGACTAAGTCCATATGGGTCATTGATCTCATTTTTAACACATAAGAGTACTTGCAGTGAGGACTCAAAAAGCCCTATTAAATTTCAGAATAAATGTCTATTATGCCGAAGGTGTGTTCGAAATCAACATATATTGACCGAATTTAGCCAATTTTGACATCACCTAACAATTTGTGTCAATAATAAATGATTTTATATTATTCCATTGTTTGTTCATCGTGTTTTTGGTTGCCATCTTTTCACAACCATTTATCTCTATGGGGCCACATTTAGAGTAAGTACATTAGATCTTACATTTAAGAAATCAAGGAATCTCTTTCAAACCTGGACATTACACGTACACTTTGATAGTTTCATTAGTGAACACACTTAACAATGACTTTTATCTCAATGATATCTTCAACTCGATGGGTTATAACTGTAAGAACAAGAGCAAGATGGCTTTCAAGGATTGCTCTTCACTAGAGAAAAAGCCTCCAAAGAAAAAAAAAACCCTCCTTGTTCACCAAGTTCTCTAAAAAGAGCATGTTCTCCTCCAAATATACATAATTTTTTCAATTAATCACATGAAATTGTTTACAGATGCACATATGGGATTCTTTAAAACATTCACTAAATTCAATATCGCTAAATGGAGATGTTCACTAAAATTATTTTAGAGCTCGCTAAACTCCACTCCAAAAAAGGAAGAAGTATGATTTGGCTTCTACCACTTCCAATCCAAATTAATTCGACTTGCTTAACCTACAACATGGTAAGAGAAAAACCTTTTAAACTTTCACACTTCATAAATTGTTTAAATAAGGGTTTCTTAAGATTTTAAGGCTTTGCACGGTCATTTGGATTGAGTGTTTTGAATATCTAGCCATAACTGATGCATGCATATGATGGGTGGTCAAATGTGCACACTTTCAAACATCATCTCTCATGCCCAAAATATTACAACGAATGGACCCATTATAGTGTATTATTGTTGATGTCGACCTATACATCCAAAAGCCTTTGAAGAAAATAATAATAAAATTTCAATGCTATGGGTATTATTTTTCAATAAAATGATGGTTTGTGATGTCTTATGCTTAGCTTACTGATGAAATGATTTCACACCAAGCATTAAACATGTTCCAATCCAATGTACCATGATGGAAAAGATAAGTCAAATTATTCATTGTAACTAGCAACCACACCCATTCGGTGCATTGGATACACCAATAGGGAGGCATTGAAGAAGTTAAGGTTGAAGGATTGTAGTTGAAACATCGAACAGGGGAAGATTCATGATGAGGAAGGGGATTACGAGATGAGAATTTTTTGGGTTGGGGAATCTATTGGAAGGAACATATCCTAACCTATTTTTTTTTTGATAAGTCACATATGGACCACATGTCACTTTTTCATCCCAACGCACATCATTTATTTGATGTTACGTTTGTTGAACATTAAATTTGTCTTTATAAACGCAAACTTAAAAATCCCTACTTTCTATTTGATTTACCAATTTTAGGGATTACTCCAATCACATTGTTAGGTGTTTTAATAACGTAAGCGTGGAAGGAAAATTAAAAAATGATAAAAATAAGGGAAAACAACAGTATATACTCATGTGTAGGAGCACCCGCTAAAAGGCATGGACATCCAGAACTCCAACGATGATAGTGATTGATTTTGTTTACGTTATATTTCCTCTTAAGAAGAGACTAAACTGGATAACAAGGATGAGTTTGACCACATAACCAACAATCCAAGAAGCATATTGGACTAAAACATATGCAAGATTCTTATTTGGAGGTATTGGTGAAGGAGACTCTATAAAGGCTCCAAGGTCGGGAGAATGTAGATGTCAAGGTCAATGGCCTGCAACTTGCCTTCTTTGACACATGTCATTGTAGACCCTCAATAGCCTGCAAAATGCTCAAACTTGTAATTGGGTTAGGTATTGTGAGACTATGTTGTTTCGACTTCCAACCATGTGCATTATGTGAATAATTATGCTTTATAGTGGGAATGTTAGAAAGCTCATTTAGACCATTTCGTGGATTTTTTGGGGTCCTAAAACTATCTTGTGACATAAAATCTCCTCTTCATGTTGTTTTTTACATGATTCCATCCGACCCTTTTTAGACCTCTAACACCATGTTCTTAACTACGACATAATAGGATTATAGAGAAGAGTATAGGTATCTGTTGGTTACTCAAACGTGCACCCACGTCTCGAATCTCGAAAGGGTCGAGGTGTTTGAGACCACAATGGAACCATCCCCAAGTTGTGGGACCTTGCGAGCTTGGGACGGATCTCCGGAGAAGGTCGGTTCCTCTATCTATTTCTACTGCTACTGCTACTCCTAGTGCTTTGAAGGGGAAACTAAGCTAAGAATGCCAAGGGACCAGGGAAAGAAGGATAACATGAAGTAAACTACACTAAAAGGTGATAACACCATAAAAGAGGGGTGAACACTATCTGTTCTGAGCAAGAATGATAGGGAATACGTGAAAGGAGGCTAGGCACAAGTAGCATAGTGAAATACGCATTCACCAGATCGCTCTCATGGAACACAACTAAGTATGGAACTGCAGGGGACTTGAAATAGCACAACAATACACAATGTAAGAGAAGAGGTAAGAAGAAGGAATGCAAACACGTTAGGACAAGAATATTCACAAAATGATGCTTCTATTACTTCCGAAATGCACAGAACTGTTACAATGATAAGGAGGCCGATATCCACATGCAAGAGCCAAACATAGAGGTCTACAACTCAAAATACAAAAAATATGGAGTCCTTAGCAACATGCATAAGGATCCAGAGTGTCCAACCCTTTGAATATGCCCCTTCATTACAATATATAGGAAGAATAAGAGAGAGAAGAGGGAAAATTTTGAATCCTGCTTCAACCACCTCGAGATGCATTGAATCCTGCTTTGAAAGCTCAACCACTATCAATTAATGCCTCTCTCAAATCCACCCCAAATATTTCGTGTCTACATCAATTACTTATTTAGCACCTCGAAGGAGGAGGAACGACGGATCAGATCAAATCTGATCTAGTGGTTGAAGAAATTTGATTATGCTTTAATGGCTTGATAGACGTTTTCCCATTTTTCACCCACCAAATCCTATTAAGAATGATATTTTATGTTTCCATGGCATGGAGGGTGTCGAGACATTTCTAAAAAGTCTTCTCCCGCCCAAATCTGAGTTTCTAGTCAAAAGATATGGCCATTTGAATATTTGGATCATGGGCACGCAATATTTTAAAGAGTTTGTCGTATCGGGTCCATGTGGCAGCCTCATGCACCTTAGAGATTCGACCCCTACCTTTCACTTTTGAAAATGCACCGGACTGGCACATGGCGGCTTCCATGAAGCTCCTTGGGCTTCTTTGTATTTTTCTTGAGTCTCTTTTCTTGGCGAGGCCAAAAGTCTAACCCTAGACACGTGGTGGCCTAGTGCTTTGTTTAGAAACCCACCCCAAATTTTGCTCTTGAATTAGTGTCATGCTGACACTTGGCACCCTCTACTAGCCTATCTCAATGCTTTGACTATTCAACCCGACCTTGACCTTTTATGAAACCAGATGCATGGAGGCTCTACGCTCATTTAGGAACCCACTCATGATTTTGCCTTTGAAGGAGCGTCGAGCTAACACATGGCTACTTCCACAAGCACTTGGAATTTTTCAATGGCCACTCTTACCTTTTCGGGCCCTAAACACGTGGTGAGTGGCGCTCATTTGGGCCTTTGCTTTTACCTTTGGAGATGCGTTGAGCTTACTAGAAAGAAGGTGAACGCGTGGAAGTGTGGGTGCAAGGGAGAAGGTGTAAGGGTGCGCGTGGAAGAAAGAGGTGCGGGGGATGCAGAAAAAGGTGAATGAAAGCACGCGTGATGCGCGGGAGCGAGAAGCAAACACACGAAAGGGAAACAGAAGGGTGGCGTGTGCGCAAGAGGAAGGAAGAAAAGAGGGCACACGAAGGAACTAAGTCTATGTAAGCGCACAAGAGGAATGCCAAGGACTTAGCTGATTGGAAGGTAATTCTATAGAGGTACGTGCAAGGAGTGCGTGATGGGATAGGAGAGAAAGCGGGTGCACAGGAGGAAGGTGTGTGTATGTACCCAAAATTGTAGGGTACTGCACCACCGGAACAACGTTACATGCCCCAATGATGATACAGGTCTCGTCACAAGGTGTTCGGGATCCAGAAAAGCTCTCCAAGTATACATTAACATCCCACATACCCCACTTAGCCCCTGCGTGCTTTACTTTTTCCTTCCCCCTCCTTTTCTTTGCTTTTCGGTCTTCAGTGACAAAATTGCCGCCTGCTTGGGCGGCGGTCTCGTGACCACCACCCAGGCAGAGCGATGGTCCTGTAACCGCCACCTTGCTCAAGGCGGAGATCCTTCACGCATTTTCCAGAATGCTCTTTTAATGTGACTCATGTAAATTTTCAACGTTTACCAGCTTTTTTCACCGCCTTTGCTTGTATTTATGATTATGGTTCCCTGGAATAGTGTTTTGGCATTGTTTATGGTTTAAGAGATCAATTTGGTTTTCACCTTTGGGTAAATGGGATTCTATAAATAGCTAGCTTGTGCTCAAGCAAATGGCCCCTCAAATTTGCCTATGAATTTCTCATTTCAATAGCTTAGCCTTTCAATTTTGTTTAGGATTCATAGTTTCATTTGTTGTATGCATGGTAGTGTTGTTTAGCTGTTAGAAAGCCACATATTCTCCTTGTGCAAGTGTTGTTATTATTTCATCCCATCAATTGGAGTAGGATAGTTTGATTTTTAGTAGGGAGCCATTAAAGTTGTAGGTTATGCTCATCAAATAGGATAGTTTCAGGTTTTGGATGTTTTATGTTGCATGACTCATAATAAATCCCGCTAGGAATTGCATAAGCCAAGCTCTATTCACTTGCGCTATCCCTCTCCTACTCGCATTGTATTCAGTCTGCATCCTAAGCTTTGCCTTTGTTCCAATATCTACTTTTGTTGATGCTAGCATTACACACTTTTCTAGATCCACGTGAGCACAAAGGAATGAGGAGATCACACTGAGGGGACAAGGCCACACACCATCAAATTCACCACTATTCTGCAAAATCCAGGTTCAAGCTTTCAAAAGTTCTAGTTAAAGCATATCAAATAGAGTAGCCAATCATTTCATTTCAGTTAATTTTATTTTCGATATTGCCAGGGAAGTTGTGGGGATTGATAGTTTATGAGAAACTATGATTCACTCCTCACTCCTGAGGTAGGATCGAGAGTCTTTCAAATAGATTAGATCAGTTATCTAGTTACTTAGAATAGATTCACAACTACACAAACAAGTAGCTATACTCTGCTGCTTTGTTTGTTTTAATTTCATTATTAGTTTAGTTGTCAATTTCTAGATATATTAGATAATTGCTCTTTTAAATTCTGTTTAGTAGCTTATCAAAAATGTCAGATTTAGAAATATACATAGATATATCTTGTGTAGTCGGTTTATTCTGTCATTAATTAGCTTTACATCATTTCCTTTTGCATGAAAATCATGGGACCTAGGGAGCCCAGAGAATACGTATTCGAGCCTATCGTGCCTCAACCCAATCTTGTCATAGCAATAACCGATATAGACCAGAATCTTAGAATCCAAGTCTTCCAAACAACAACAAACTTACAACAGATCAACTCACAGTTAAGAGGGTTAAATATAGAAGACGACCAAGCACACATATTCTGGTCAAACCAGCCAAACTACAGGTTACCTTAGATAAACATCTGCATGACTGTAGAAGGGCTTGAAAGAGAGAAAACATTTGGTTGTGACCCTTTGGTCCCATAGCCAGATGCAGGAGATATTCTCACTGATATAGACACTAACTTAAGAATTCAGGTTGTAAGAACGCCTATAAGATACTCTGAAAAGATTACACAACTATTAATTCTGAACATAGAAGCCGAAAAGGCATATGACTATTGGATACTAGGGATTAGGGACTGATTCCACACATGACCATAGCAGGTCCACAACAACCATGAATCTACGGTTGTGATCCACAAATCCCACAACCCAACGAATCCACAAGTCAATCCGACGTTGACGCTAGCTTACACACATTAGTATTTAGATCCACTCCACTTCCACCTATCATAATCACACAGTTATCCTTGTTGGATATAGTAGCTAACAAAGCTAAGGATTTCTAGACTAGACCGAGAATCACCCGTAGAGTCCACTATATCCATCATCCATCCTATGACCCTATCTGGAGATATACACGAAACAATCCCAGGTCATTTTCCTCGTATCCCACAACCTATAGATCGGATCACGCCAGAGCTCGATATTGATTGGAGCCTTCGAGCAGTCATCCTCGCTGATCGATCTATCACGCCAGTTCAAGTTAGGAGGGCCTTCTTTGCCTTAGATTCACAGATTCCATTAGTGCGTGTCAAAGATATAAGATTTCCTAACTAGTTTACCCATACCCCACGTATAATCCATCCCCACCGGCTATCTCGGCACGACCTCGGGAGGTCGGGTGCGAGGAAGAGTTACTTGTAGATTCCCATGCTCGCTTGTCACTTTTCCATCATACAAAATTGGTGAACCCGACGTGAAACACACAGTGCTTCCCCTTTTCTTTATTACCTCTTTCTTCCACCTTCGCTCTTTCCCATTATTCTGCGGGTATTCATATACCCCCCGAATATGTCGGGATTCGATGCATATGGTAGACCTCTCCTAGGTCTTGAGGCATACTACGCTCAACTGAATAGACAATCATCACCCTCACTTTTAGTATGGGGTGACAACTATTCAAATAACCAATTATCAACACAAGCTCCACCTCCAAGGACTAGATATAGTTCGTCTTTCCAAATAGAGGAGTTGGATCAACTTGCGCAAACACAACAAACAGAGCCTTCAGGCTCGAACAATATGACATTCACAGGAGAATCTAGTTCGTCTCCTCAGGTGCTGCTTAGACCACAAATTAGCAGACAATCAGATCCATACCTAGTTTTAGATGATGATCATTCAGTACATTACGCCAGGAATGAACAACACTCTGGAAGTATGTACCCACCTATAGGAAGTTTACAAACACGACCCGAGGTCTCTTTTCAAGAAAACACCTCCATACCATTACCTATAGGAAATGCCCTTGGTGAAACTTGGCAGGGCAACGATCAATTCATAGTGGGGTATCACATGACTATACAACCTCAGAATATACAACAAACGCCACCAAGGAAAATACTGGGACTTCACCAAATGAAGTCATTTCGACTTTAGTAGAAAGAATTAGAGGGTTAGAACTTGCTCAAGCAAGTCAAACATCTCAATTCATGTAGGCAGGAAATTCCAATCCTCCACATCATCCTAGCCAAGTAGACCTCCTCACAGGAATAGGCATGTTGGGCATGCCTCCTCAGTATTCGCAACAAACACCAACTAGAACTGCCGCCTCCAACACCATTCGGGTGGAGAATATGATACCCCCCGGTCTTGTACAACACAATCCACTCTTGGGGAATACTCCTTCATACTTAAACATGTACTCCAAGTCGCCACAAGAAGATATGTTCTCCTCTCCCGGCATGCTTGCTCAACCACAGGGGCTTCCTTATGCCCCTGCAAATGCATACGCTACGCCGTATCAACAACCCATTCCACCTCCCCCTCAATAGGCACCATCAATGGTCAAAACCTATGCGATAGGGACTTACTCAGAGTACTTGAAAGAGCCCTTAGACTTCACCATACGAAGCGTCATGCTTCTGAGACCTCTTCCCGATTTTCCCAAATACAAAGGGGAGGGAGACCCGAATACACACATTAAGGCCTATCTATATAGCCATTCGAGAATTGCTTCCTTGGGATGGGGTTGTTGCCAAAATATTCCCCAAGACCTTGGAGGGCATCGCCCTCGATTGGTATTACAGAATACCTAAAGCTTCCATCCATTCATTTAAACAACTAGTTTCAGAGTTCATTAAGGCATTTGACATGAACAAACTGTTAAGAACAGGAATCAGGGAATTCTTACACATTAAACAAGAACACAATGAATCTATCGCTCATTTCATCCAGAGATGGCGTACAGTCCTTTATTCTTCGGCCAGTGCTCCAAACATGGACCAAATGGAGCTATGTAATTTATTCCTTCATTCTCTCAGCAGAGAGGTGAAGGAAGAAGTCCAGAAGTTCCCACTAAGGACTTACGATGAAGTACTTGAGAGTGCTCTCTAAATAGATCAAGCGGCAATAGATAGCGGTCGCAAGACGTATGGAGCAAATGGGAGGTTAATCACCCCCAACCAGAATACTACGACTTACCCTACTAGCCACAAACATCAATCAAGGACCTAAAATCCTTAACAAAAATCACGGCGCAACAACCGATGGGGTAACTGACCAAGCTAAAAAGGTCAATGTTCTAAATACTCCACCGCTGGTTAACAATCAACGAAACAACAACTTTACCCCAACAATCAATTCAGTGGATTTTAATCATCCACAACAACAACAACAACGATGGCGGATCCAGACACAGGGTCCAAGCCAAAACTCAACTGGATATCAAAATCAGAACCAAAACCAAAAACAACAAATACAAAACCTTAATCCTAATAGACAACGGTTTGATCAGAGTCTTGGACCACAATATATGCCAAACCAGCAACCTAGAAATTACAATCCTAACTCGTATTGTGGTTTTCACAAGATTCGAGGCCACGACACTAGAACGTGCCATGACTACAATAAATTCATGCAACGTTTGCCAGAGGAGCAGAGACAACTTTTCATAGATATGTTCTTGGCGGATCCTACGTCACTAGCACCAAATGCTTTTATAGGGGCAGTTTCCCCTCAAAATGCTCCCCTCAAGATCTTCAATGATCCGCTCCCAAGTCACAATAACAGCAAATTAAATCCAAATGGGATGAACAAAGGTGTAATGGTAGGAAATAATGATTATGAAGCCTCGACTTCACTAAATCCACCTGTTGCACCACAATTAGGAAGTCAACCACGACCCAAGATAGTCGGTTTAGTAGAATTAGATACCAACTACCCATGGAAGCCGTAACAAGGACACGAGAGTATTCCTCTCAGCCAAATCCAAGTTACCCGCTAGAGACAGATAACATCCAACAAATATTAGTGAAACCCGTAGGTGCCTATGATCTGATTAATGACCTAACAAAAACCTTCTCTCACATCTCCTTTTTGGATTTGCTGAGGAACTCTCCTACCCACAGGGCTGCTCTTTTAGAGGCATTAGGGTTAGGTCATTTAATTAACATCACTCCACCTCCCGAAACATAGGTAAACCATATAGACTTTGATATCTACCCTCTAGGGCAGCCGGAGAGGGATGCCGAGTTTATATTCGAAATAAACAAAATGCCAACAGACACTGAGATTGCACGCAGAGGTGATCCGGCCTTACATTTGCAAGTATGGGTTTATAACAATTACGTTAAACACGCAATGGTTGATGATGGGGCAACAGTTAACATAGTCCCCTTCTCTTTCCTTCAAAAGCTAGGGTATGGAGAAACAAACTATTCCATGACTCGGAATACACTAAGAGGCTATGATAGCCTTAAGGCCACTTCGATTAGAACTATAACACTACCAGTTACCTTAGGACCCAAAACAATCCTGACTGAGTTTTATATTATAGATCGGGAAACCAATTATAATATGATCCTCGGCCGACCATGGATACACCGTATGAAGGCAATCCCTTCTACACTATTTCAAGAAGTAAGGTTCTTGCACTTAAGAAAGGTATTCATAGCCAAAGGTGATCCAAAACCATTCGATATACACCTAGCTGACTTAAAGAAAAAACCGAGCATTCACTCTGAGTTTGAACTCCCAACAAACCAACTTAACAAACCAACCGACACGAAACCAGAAGAAAAGTTGGTACCTACAATAGATCTTGAGACTATGAGCCTAGTCAAATTTATCCCAACCCTCAAGGATGAGACTAACATTGTAGAAGCAAGTATCATTAGGAACTACTGCGAAGATTGTCGACTTATTAGAGCAGGATCTACCAATTTTCCTACCATTTGATTCTATAGGTATGGGATATACCCTAGGTGTTGGTGCTCTTCCAGCAGAGGATCTCTGCATGGTAGAAGTGATCAAGCTAGAAAAAAATTGACGTAGCGAATGTCCCAACATCCATCTTCCCAACTAAATATTGGACTCTCCATTTTGATGGAGCAAGATGTCATTATGGGGCTGGGGCAGGTGTGATCTTTACTTCTCCCGAGGGAAAGATCCTACCATTCACCTTTAAACTAAATTTCAAATGTACAAACAATGGCGCGGAGTATGAAGCCCTCCTCCTTGGCCTCATCATAGCTAAAAGGCTTGGTGTTAACAATATCAGGGTGTTAGGAGACTCTCAATTAGTAGCAAACCAAGTCTCTGAGGTGTATGAAACTAGAGCTGAACACTTACAGCTCTACAAAACAGCGGTATTAACTTTGAGCAAAGAATTTGACTTCATATCCATTGAAGCAATCCCGTGAGAACAAAATCTTCTTGCAGATTCTATAGCAACCTCAGCGTCACGCTTCACCCCAAATAGTGAGTTAGAAGATACCTATTTCGTGGTATCCCTTCATACTAAACCATTAGTGAAAACAATGTCAAACCCTCTTTTAACAAATATAGCTGAGAAAAATTCTATTATCCTAGACCACGTTGATAGTGATAGAGCCACTCTGGATTACTTAAATGCCTATGCAACGTTACATCTCACCCATCACGAGGTAGATTCATCCTTAATCCGACATTCATCTTCCTACTTCGGAAATCCCATGATAGAGCTTCCCCCACAAAAGGAACTCAACATGTACACAGTAGAGAATGGAGATGATCTGGGATTACCTCCACCCGCCTGAGTTTGAAGAAGGTAACACTTCTTTAATCGAAGAAACAATTGATATTAACATTGGAATGGAGGAAGACCCAAGGATCTTGAAACTAGGATCTTCGTTAACTCCAGAAGAAATAGAAATACACACTCGAATCCTCAAAGAACATCAGAAGGCTTTCACATTTAATTATAAAGAAATGACAGGGGTTGCACCACACATCGCGGTACATAATCTCGTCACCAAATCAGATGCAAAGCCAATTAAACAAAAATCGAGACCAATGAAACCCAAGGTAGCTCTCATGGTAAAAGAAGAAGTAATGAAACTCCTCCAAGTAGGATTCATCAAACCAGTCGATTATTCTCAATGGATATCTAATATCATTCCCGTTCTCAAAAAGAATGGGAAGATACGCATTTGCATAGATTTCTGAGACATTAACAAAGCATGCCCCAAGGATGACTTCCCATTACCATCCATTGACGTCATCATTGACGCAACAACTGGCTTTGAGCTTTTGTCTCTCATGGATGGATTCTCAGGATACAATCAAATCAGAATATCCGAACAAGACCAAGCCAAAACCACGTTTATAACTCCTTGGGGAACCTATTGCTACGTTGTTATGCCATTCGGTCTCAAGAACGCTGGTGCCACATACCAACGGCAATGACATACATATTTCACGATCTTATTCACAAAATCATGGAATCCTACGTAGATGACTTGTTGGCCAAGGCCAAGAAGTGTTGTGATCACCCGAAGTGCTCCGTATCATTCTTTCATGTTTGATAGAATACGAGTCACACTAAACCCAGAAAAATGTGTATTTGGTGTGACAGGAGGGAAGCTCCTAGGTTACATTATATCGTCATGAGGGATCGACGTAGACCTAGTTAAAATCTGCGTTGTTCTTGAAATGATCCCACCATCGGATGAATCTGGAATCAGGTCATTTCTTGGGAAACTCGGTGCCATCCGAAGATTCATCCCAGACTTAAGCTTTTCCATTAATCCAATCAACAATCTACTCAAGAAAGAGTACAACACCGATTGGACCGAAGACTGCAAGGAGGCTTTCAAAGTAGTTAAGCATTTCCTATTGTCACCACCCACACTAATGCCACCTAAACCAGATTGCCCTTTAATCTTATATTCACAAGCTACCAATGTCTCGCTAGCCTACATGCTTGGCTCAAGAAGACAATGACACGAGAGAACGCGTAATTTATTTTATAAGCCACACATTACTCGATTATGAAACACACTATACGCAAGCAGTAGAATGAGAATGCCTTGCCATAGTCTTCACAACCAAATGCTTAAGACATTACATGCTAAATCAAGAAACTGAGGGTCATTGTAAAAATAGACCATTTACGAACCTTTCTCACGCAAGGGTCCTTGTCTAAAAAGGCTGGACGCTTTATGACCTTAATGGGTGAGTTTGAATTAACTTTTGTAAATCAAAAGTCCGTTAAGGGACAAATCATAGCAGATTGGTTAGCTGACAACCCATTAGATGGAGGTGATCTAGTCGATTTGGACTTTCCCGATGAATGCATATATTACGTCAAAACTAGACCTCCCATCTCTGAATGTCCTTGGTATACTGATATTATTAATTATATCATGAGCCATACCTATCCAGAAAGTGCTACGCCACAACAGAGAAGGATGGTTACGCATTATCGTAGCTAAATACGTTATTATAGAACAAGTGCTCTATCGTAAGGCTTTCGATGGAATGCTTCTAAGGTGTGTTGACACAGAAGAATCCAAGAAGATTCTCCATGAATCTCACAGTGGAATATGTGGAGGCCACTTCGGTGGTCATGCCACCACCCGCAAAATACATCGGATGGGCTATTTCTGGCCCACTCTAGAACACGATGCAAGTAGAGTTTGTACGCAGGTGTCATAAATGCCAAGAATTCTCCCACGAGATTCACATGCCAACACAAGCTCTACAACCAATCGCTACTCCATGGCCCTTTTCTACGTGGGGGCTAGATTTGATAGGGAAATTCTCTCCCTCATCTACAGATGGCCATAACTTCATAATCACGGCCACCGAGTATTTTACCAAATGGGTAGAGGCTATGCCTCTCACCACTATACCAGGTTCCGTGATCACCAAGTTCATTTTGAACCAGATCATTTACAGGTACGGTGTCCCACAAACCATTATCACAGATAATGGGACTTCTTTTAAGAATGACGAGGTTCGTGAGCTATGTAATAAATTTAAAATAAACCATCATACAGCCTCCCTGTATTACCCTCAAGCCAACGGACAGGCTGAAGCAACAAACAAAACATTGAAAGCCATTCTCCTTAAAACGGTAAAAGAAAACAAAAAATATTGGCATTTAAAGTTATACCCGGCCTTGTGGGCCCACCGAACCTCAATAAGAACACCAACAGGAGCAACTCCTTTCTCACTGGTATTTGGAGCGGAAGCAGTTCTCCCACTTGAGGTTGAAATACCCAGTCTCCGCATCTCATTACAAGGGATTATGGATGAAGAAGCTTATAGAGAAGCACGTCTCTCTCAACTAGAAAGCCTAGATGAGGCTAGGCTAGACGCTGAACAATGACACAGAGTCTATGCTGACCGGATGTGCTGGCAGTACAACAAGAAGGTCTATGAATGAGACATATACGAAGGTGATCTAGTTCTAAGACTAGACAACCGGATCGATAAAAAGACCGGTGAAGGGAGGAAATTCTGGCCCAAATGGTTGGGCCCATACCGAGTCATGAAGGACTATGGAAATGGTGCATATCTCTTATGCACACTAGAGGGTGAGGAATTTGGTGAAACTATCAATTCCCTACACCTTAAATGATTCTATGCATAAGTGACCAGCACTATCTATATAATTATATCTACATTGCATCTTCATGTAGTTAGGTTCATTTCGTCCACTTGTTTCATACAAATCTTGTGATCAAGGAACTTATTCCCAAAGCAATTCATTACAAACTTATGATGATATTGACATTAGCTTTCAAAACATACTTCTTCATTTTCATAACATCATCACCATTTCAGAATCATTTCATCCATACAAAGCTAGATATGACAAAGTCTTAACGGTAACCATACCAAGGTCTGCATGCTTGTTCTCTCTTTTGGTTTCTCCCTAGGATAGGTGTCTTGCCTATGGTCTGTTCTAGAAGCTTCATTGTGTCACATCTATCCCGTATGCATATCTCTTTGGAAGTAAGAACATACTGACATTTTGCTCAAATAAACAAGTCAAATATAGATCAAACAAAAAATTTTATTTTTACACATTTCCTTGCCCTACCAACCTTCGGTGATGAGCTTGCGTCTCTTACTAGTGATGTAGGGTTGGGAAAGGATGGGAATGCCCTTACTCACCTATACCTTGTCCATGGTGATAAGCCCACACTTCTGACTAGTAGCATGGGGCAGGGTATGGGGGGTCCTCTTAACAATAAACGTTGAAGGTAGTCAACAAACAACTCAAATAAACTTTTGAAATCTTGAGTCAAAAACAAATGAATCAGATGTCCAAAATTCCAAGAGAGCTCAAAACCCTTGAAAACCAGATTTTGTCTACCATGTGGCCATCTACGGATCTAAGTCTAGATAAACCATAAAGTAAGTAGCATTCTAAACTATGGAGTCACTCAAGTAGAGTAGGTTTGTAGCATCCTAATTTGGTTCCACCAAAGCTTTGTCTATCTCTCATCGCTATCATTCAACAAATTTCACAACTTGTGCCCTTTTTAGCTCTCGGTGATGAGCCCTCGCATCTTACTTGTTGCGTGGAGTTAGGAGTGGGGCAAGTTCATCTGCTCATCATACTAGGTTTATCATCTCATTTTGTCAAAACAAAAATGAAGTACCAAAAATTGCTTATGGAAACTAGAGTTCAAAATCACATTGTGTCTACATTATCATATATCAGCATCACGAAATACAAAAAGAAAACGAGCATTTGTATCATTTGTCCTCCATTGCATACATTCTGAAAAGCATATAAAAACAACATTGTAATTTACATACGAAAGCAAATCACAAGAACATTGATACCAAGAGTCTAAACCAAGAAGAATATCTATATATATATATATATCAAAGTTTCCTGTACAATGCCATCATGCGCCAAGCATGGTCAAAATGCTCAAAGAGCCCGGGAAATACAAATACATCATACTAATGATCTACGAGAGCTAATGGCCTCTCAACCCCTATGAGATCCCTCCAAAGGTGCATGCCCTCATCTAGGACTCCGGCTACGCCAGCGCTCTGAGTGCACGGAGGGCTCACGATCCCAGGAGTAGCTGGTCTCACCATGAGAGTGACTCCTCATCAGGCGCTCTGTTGTCTTGTATCCTGCCAACTCGGTACGGAGGGTAGACACCATCCTGGCCACATGCCAGATAGGGGAAAAAATGTCGGTATGCCTACCAGCTGCTGAGGGCTCCCCTACATCCATGGATAGCTCTGCACGGGTCTTCTCCATAGGGATCATCAGGGTATCAGTGCATACCCGGTGAATCAAGTCTCGCCACTCATCAGCAGTCTCTGCAAGCAAAGGAGAAAACCCACGATTAGAAATAATCAAAAGATAGAAACAAATATAAACGAAAGGAGAGATAGCAACTAAGACAAATTCTAACTAGAAACAAACATTAGAAGGAAGGATGATAACTCACTTGAATCTCTGGCCTCCAAGATGGATCTCTAGGGTCGGCACCTGCCATAGATGCCACTGCTAACTGGTGCACTCCTCCTATGCCTAGGGCCACATAACGTCCTACTACGGACTCATCCTCTCCACCCAAGCCCTGAGAGAGTGGCTCCTCTGAAAGCTAGGGTCACCCTCTCTACACTCTGCTCCACCCTCTCTGCCTGTAAAATGTCCTGAGTATCATGCCACTCAGGATCGCTGTCCTCCTCTCCACCCGACTCACTGACCTCAGCCTCGGTCTCCTCCTCCGTCTCTCCCCCTGTGAACTCCTCGGACTCGAGTCTATGTCAATAGGGTCATCACTGCTGTGGGTGGGACGGTGCAATCTGAAGCAAGGGTGCCTGAGGAGCACTGGCTCTCCCTCGAGCTCATACTACCCTCCTAGCTGCAATGGGGACACCAGGAGTAACAACTATCCAACCCCGGCCTCTAGGACCTCCTCTAGCCTCCCGACTAATCTATATACCGGTACCACTGGGGAAGCATACCCACGTACGGAAGGCCAAACTGCTGGGGCACTCGACCAAATGGATGTATCTCCACCCTCCCCATCCTGTCAACAAGCTGCCCTGTGGTGGAGTAAGAAATCAAAGTAAGAGCCTCCTCGCCCCATAAACCTGCCATGGCCTGATAAGGTGTGGCCTCCATGTCATCAGTGGTCAGGAGGAGGCAACTGGCTGGTGAGGTGCTCTGAGCACCGACATGTCTGTCCATCTGGCTGCCCTCACAGCTTCGAGATCTTCCACCTCTACACCTCTCCCATAAGGGATGAAACACTCATAGACCTAGCTCATAACCAGGGTCGGATGGCTCAATGACTACCCCTAGTAAATGGACCACCCAGTATAAATCATGATAGGTGGTCCCAAGAATGTCGGCACCCCAGGCGTAAATCGGCCATGTCCCTCAATCTGCAATGATGGGGGACCAACAATATAGTAAGGTGTCTCCTCCCTTGTCCCCGATCAATCTCGAGGCAAGGATCCCCATAATGGCCTTGACGAATCAAGGGGATAGGCAGGCTAGGAATAGATCGGACCCTCACCCCCTTCTTTGAACCAGTGGAGATAACTGCATCTCCCATATATGAGGCCCACTGTGTTGTCTGAGCCCGTGACCTTGTTGTCTCAAGAGTGAGCCGTCTCTCGATAATCGGGACCCCCGGATATGGTAAACATCCTCCAAAGTAATGGTCCACTCACCTTGGACCCCTGGTAATCGGAAAGTGTTCCGATCTACATCCCAATATGAAAATAAGTCACAAAGTATGTGACTAGACGGTGCAACATGCGGGACCCGTGAAATACGTAGTATACTGGCCCTCTGAAGAGTGTCCTGCTCATCCTGAGAAAGGGCATCCAATACTTCTGCGAAAGCCAATCACACACTCTCTCTCTCGGCTCCATCTGATATACTCCTCCTTCACCTGCATACACCCAAAAACACATGAAACAGAGTAAGTTAGTATCCAAATGACATTAGAAAAATCATGAAAACACATAAGAATGCTAAAAATGCAAAAGAAAATTCAAATAAGTATTATTTATGCATTTTGAGCAGAACCACCACCTGAGCAGAGCGGCGGTTCCGTAATTGCCGCCATAAAGGTAGCGATCTTGTAACCACCACCCGGTGGTCTCTGATCTCATGTCCCCGAACCCACGCGGGTCATGTGCCCTAAAAATGCCTAAAATGCAAAATAAAGACTATTTTGATTAAAACAAAGCCTACCCAGTAGGCACCCCCTAGATAGACCTATTAAAACTAACATTTTCAAAAATAATCCCCCCATGACAAAGTTTTCGTCATTTTAACATTTTGGGGATAAAAATGATAAATCGAGAAAAACTAACTTGTGATCTCACGGGTCGGTGTTCCACTCGTGGAGGCATGATCATGATCTCGTCCCGAACATTTTGACTATACTCGCATGAGAAACCGTCACCATGGGTCCCAGAGCTCAAAATCAACCAAATCGACACGCGCAAATGAATAGGAAAATGGGCCCACTTTTACATATATAGCAACTTGACTTGTTTTGAATGCCCTTTTCGTAGGTTTGGAGCACCACGTGGAGGTAAGTTCTTATCCCCACACAAATGGTACGTCCTCATTTCATATTATTTTAGTATTTATTCTTCGATCTATTTTGTCTATCTGCACTTGAGTCCTCTTTTCATTTTGCAGGTGGCGGGAATTTTGGATGGCGTCATTCCAACACACGGATGTATCAGGTATAACTTCTAACTTCCCATTTTCGGGACCGCCATACTCGGACCCACTGTTTTACACCTCTTCATGGCTAAAACATTTCTCTGAGGGGGAATATGTACGTACCCAAAATTGTAGGGTACTGCACCGCCGGAACAACGTTACATGTGCCCCAATGATGATACAGGTCTCCTCGTAAGGTGTTCGGGATCCGAAAAATCTCTCCAAATATACGTTAACATCCCGCATACCCTGCTTAGCCCCTGTGTGCTTTAATTTTTCCTCCCCCCTCCTTTTCTTTGCTTTTCGGTCTTCAGTGACGAAACCGCCGCCCTGCTTGGTGGCGGTCTCGCAACCGCCACCCAGGTAGAGCGGCGGTCCTGTAACCGCCGCCCTGCTTAGGGTGATGGTCCCTCACGTGTTTTCCAGAATGCTCTTTTAACGTGACTCATGTAAATTTTCAACATTTACCAGCTTTTTTCACCGCCTTTGCTTGTATTTATGATTCTGGTTCCCTGGAATAGTGTTTTGGCATTGTTTATGGTTTAAGAGATCAATTTGGTTTTCACCTTTGGGTAAATGGGATTCTATAAATAGCTGGCTTGTGCTCAAGCAAATGGCCCCTCAAATTTGCCTCTGAATTTCTCATTTCAATAGCTTAGCCTTTCAATTTTGTTTAGGATTCATAGTTTCATTTGTTGTATGCATGGTAGTGTTGTTTAGCTATTAGAAAGCCACATATTCTCCTTGTGCAAGTGCTGTTATTATTTCATCCCATCAATTGGAGTAGGATAGTTTGATTTTCAATAGGAAGCCATTAAAGTTGTAGGTTCTGCTCATCAAATAGGATAGTTTCAGGTTCTAGACATTTTATGTTGCATGACTCATAATAAATCCTGCTAGGAATTGCATAAGCCAAGCTCTGTTCTCTTGCGCTATCCCTCTCCTACTCGCATTGTATTCAGTCTGCATCCTAAGCTACCTTTGTTCCAATATCTACTTCTATTGATGCTAGCATTACATGCTTTTCTGGATCCACGTGAGCACAAAGGAACGAGGAGATCACACTGAGGGGACAAGGCCACACACCATCGGATTCGCCACTGTTATGCAAAATCCAGGTTCAAGATTTCAAAAGTTCTAGTTAAAGCATATCAAATAGAGTAGCCAATCATTTCATTTTAGTTAATTTTACTTTCGATATTGCCAGGGAAGTTGTGGGGATTGATAGTTTCTGAGAAACTATGATTCACTCCTCACTTCTGAGGTAGGATCGAGAGTCTTTCAAATAGATTAGATCAGTTATCTGGTTACTTAGAATAGATTCACAACTGCACAGACAAGTAGCTATACTCGGCTTGCTTTGTTTGTTTTAATTTCGTTATTAGTTTAGTTGTCAATTTCTAGATATATTAGATAATTGCTCTTTTAAATTCTGTTTAGTAGCTTATCAAAATGTCAGATTTAAAATATACATAGATATATCTTGCGTAGTCGATTTATTCTGTCATTAATTAGCTTTATATCATTTCCTTTTGCATGACAATCACGGGACCTAGGGAGCCCAGAGAATACGTATTCAAGCCTATCGTGCCTCAACCCAATCTTGTCACAGCAATAATCGATATAGACCAGAATCTTAGAATCCAAGTCTTCCAAACAACAACAGACTTACAACAGATCAGCTCGTAGTTAAGAGGGTTAAACATAGAAGACGACCAAGCACACATATTCTGGTCAAACCAGCCAAACTACAAGTTACCTTAGATAAACATCCACATGACTGTAGAAGGGCTTGAAAGAGAAAACATTCGGTTGTGACCCTTTGGTCCCACAGCCAGACACAGGAGATATTCTCACTGATATAGACACTAACTTAAGAATTCAGGTTGCAAGAACACCTGTAAGATACTCTGAAAAGATTGCACAACTGTTAATTCTAAACATAGAAGCCAAAAAGGCATACGACTATTGGATACTAGGGATTAGGGACTGATTCCACACATGACCATAGCAGTCCACAACAACCACGAATCTACAGTTGTGATCCACAAATCCCACAACCCAACGAATCCACAAGTCAATCCGACGTTGATGTTGGCTTACGCACACATTAGTATTTAGATCCACTCCACTTCCGCCTATCATAATCACACAATTATCCTTGTTGGATATAGCAGCTAACAAAGCTAAGGATTTTGGACTAGACCGGAGAATCACCCATAGAGTCCACTATATCCATCATCCATCCTATGACCCTATCTGGAGATATACGCGAAACAATCCCAGGTCATTTTCCTCGTATCCCACAACCTATAGATCGGATCACGCCAGAGCTCGATATTAATTGGAGCCTTCGAGAAGTCATCCTCGTTGACCGATCTATCACGCCAGTTTAGGTTAGGAGGGCCTTCTTTGCCTTAGATTCACAGATTCCATTAGTGCGTGTCGAAGATATAAGATTGCCTAACTAGTTTACCCATACCCCATGTATAATCCATCCCCACCGGCTGTCTCGGCATGACCTCGGGAGGTCGGGTGTGAGGAAGAGTTACTTGTAGATTCCCATGCTCGCTTGTCACTTTTCCATCATATAGTGTGCAAGGAAAAATGGAAGGAGATAGAAGAATGCAAAGGGGAGGATGATGTGTATGCAAGTTATCCAAATTGCTAGGAGAGCTATTTGGATAATAGTATCAATATAAGCTTAATGGAAGGTTGATTTAGTAGGGTTTTCCATCACTGGGGGTGGAAAGTCCCAAGTGTCAATCTTTTGTTTCATATTTGTTAGATAAAATAGTAATTATGCATTGTATTAGGTAATTATTATTTTACTAAGGTAATTAGTTTAAGTATTTTTATATTGTTTTTAAACCATATTTTTCATATTATATTGTCGTAGGTTTTATTGTTACATAGTTGTAACAATTATTTGTTTGTATTATTCTCGGATGCATATTTTGTTGTACCTGTGAAACATATTGTTTTTATGTACTTGGTTGTGTAATATCTATAAATATTGCAACCCATCCTTTGTAATTTGATTTGATTGATTATTAATAAAAGTGTGAGGTTTCCATCCCTCTTCTACACTTTCATTTGGTATCAGAGCTAGTTAATCTGGACCTATGAACAGAGAAGGTGTGAAGGTGTGGAAAGAGAGAGCAGAAGAGATAGGTGTAGATTGCAGAAGCATTTGCCACATTTGGAGAGCCTGTGCTGCCTCTTGCACTTCCCAACGCCATCTCTACCTCCCCATAACCTCCTGTTCATTCCAGGTGTTTGGAACATAAATTATTTTTTCACTGGTGCCCCTTGCACCATGCAAAATTTGTTGCAGGAAAAAAAAAATAAAAAAATCCCCATTAGGGGTTTTCCCTCTAAATCTAGAGGATTGCTTAGTTACAGATAATATTATCTATATTACCAAATTTGGAGGTATGTAAACTACTCTATAGGTCGAGCTGCTTGCAAAGGGAGATCAAGCTATTTAAAAAGTCTCGACCGAGTTGGTTGTAGAGCTCTCCACCGAGCTAGGAAATCGAGCTAGCTCGTTGCATTGGTCACATTGAACTAAAATTCCCCCACCGAGTCAAGTTGTTTCAAAGTGACTAAGTTAGGAAGTACTCTCAAGGTCCACGACTGAGCCCACCATTGTGTGGAGTCCATTAACAAAGGTCAAGTCTCATTACATAGGAGCTCTGTTTTCATTCCCAACTGAGCCGATCGAACCATGTTTTTTTTTCATTGGCGTGTTGACCTTAAGGAATTGGTGTTGAACCAGGAATTACATGGTGAGGTAACCCAGTGGTGAGCTCTGTGCACATCCAAATAAGTTGAGCTAATTTCAAACATTGGTCAAGTTCTATTTTCAGCGAACGAGCTTCTTGCAAATACAAATGGTGTTGGATCCTTCGTAGACATACACCCTGCTCCACGAGTCAGATCTCCATTGATGGCCCCTGTAATACATATCAAAACAAGGCAAGAATCGGGCTGAGCTTAGATTGATTGCCAAGCCCATTCAACATTGCAATGAGCCATCCTTGTATTGAAGTCGAGTTCAATGCCAAGGTTTTGCTTCATGTATCCACAATGGCTTCACCTGCTAGTCCCCGACATGCAAAGTAGATAATGGATGAGTTTGGCAAGCCTAACCATTTGACCTACACACACAAAAACAAATTTGAAGTGGTTGAGTCAATCCACCAATCAGCCAAGCCCGATCCACGTCCACCTCTTCTTGTAGCTTCATGACCAAGCCATTGGTGACATGACCTTAGCTTGCACAAATCAATAAGCAATAGAGCATATAATTAAAAAATTTACAAAGGAATATCAAATCAAAAGCAGCACAGAAGGAAATAGTCATGAAACGGATCCGCTCTGAGCGGAAAACCTACACCGCCCAACCACGTCGGTGTTAATTTTTTTTTTTTTTGAACTAATTCAAATTGAAATTGTTTCATTTAATAACATATTCACTACAAGTGCGTAAGTGGTTAGTGCAAAAGCTTTAGGATGGGGAAGTGTGTGGTTTGACCCCCATCCGAGTCATATACGTTTTGAACAATATTAGATTTTGTGGCACTTTTAAAGGTAATCGCCATAGTTGTTTGCCAAAAACTCTACTAAAGGCCCTCTAAACCCTCTAACCATCACTAAAGCCCTCTAAACTCTACTGAGAGTCATATTGAGCTTTGAAGGCCACCAGGGCCTCAAAATCAAAAAATAATTACCTGTCATTTAATTTTTCTGTATATTGGATGAAATTGTAATATTTCAGTGTATTTTTCAATGCCTTGTACTAATTTGCAGGTTGTCATATTCAACTGCAAACCATTATAACTGCTTTAAAACTGCAAAGATTTGTAATAAAAAATAATAAAATTCTGGTTATAAATCACTCACGAGATCTTTGGATCTCTTTCACAGAGTTTGGTATAAATAGTTACTCTAGGAAGCACTTACGGGTAAAGCCGTCGCAACTACTACTACACTTAACGCCTAATATAGCTTCAACAACATCATATAGGCATTGACCCTTTAAATCGATGGGGAGTAATAATGACATAGTGCACACACTTTGAGCCCTCCCATTTATCTGTGAATGATTGCTCGACTTAAATCTGGACACTAAAATTATCCGAGTATATAGCAAAGTTACGCGTGCGTATGAAGATATTTCTTTGAGCTAATGTCAATAATCACACAAACCCCTTTTAGTATTATCTTGATACCACAAATCAGATTCTTTCACTTATATTAACGCCTATTTCACATACTGCCAGTATATAGAAAGGGTGAGCTTCTTCCACATATCGATGGGTATATCGAGAAGGGCATGTATATAGAAAGGTTCGGTATATCAGACTGACGGTATATAGATTGGGAGACCATATACAGGAGTGACAAGAACCTTACCCTTTGTCAATTGATTATACAAAATGGGCACCAATGCCCCCAAGTTATTTCTTCCAGATTCATAAATTCTAAGAGGAAATAATTATGCAACGTGGAAGACAAAAATCAAAACACAACTTGAGTTTGAAGAGATTTTGAATGTTGTGAATGGTACTGTAACCAAATCAACAACTGATACAACTCAACAACAACGATTTGATAGATCCAATCAAAAGGCCAAGCTAATAATCTTGTTTGCAATGTTTGATGATGTGCAACCTGACCTTCGAGATGCCAAAATAGCCAAAGAAGCATGTGATAAGTTGAGCATAGTGTATGAATCCAAGAACAAGAATACAATACTGAATTTGTAGAGTCAATTACACACACTGAAGTTTTTAAAAAATGAGAAAATAATTTTTTTTAGAAGAGTTGCAGAATTTATGGCTTCACTTCTAGCCCTAGGAGAGGAGGTCAATGATGAAGTTGTTGTTCCCATTGTTCTGAGAGCACTCACTCCTTCATACTAAATTTTTGTGACAACACTAAACTTGTCAGATTAGACAGTTTCTTTTGACAAGTTAGTAAATCTACTGTAACAAGAAGAAGCTATGTACAAAAAATGATGACGAAGAGGATCATACACTTTCTTCTCATTAGAAATGGAAAGGAAAAGGAAAAGGAAAACCTAGTTCCTCTCAAAAGTCCCAAACACAACATTAACAAGGGGACAAACAACAAAAGAAGAAATGTCCTATCTACAAAAGAGGACACGAGCTTAAATATTTTTGGTATAATACATACAAGAAAGGTTCATCAAGAAAATTTGGACCTTTAAATCAACAATCTCACAAGGGACATTCTAACTACAATCAAGGGCAGAAAAAGGGGAACTAAAAAAGAAAACCCCATCAATAAGGAAATATAGTTGAGCAAGAAGAACATTTGGATAATGAAGACTTCTTGTACACTGCTCGATCAAGTGAACCTTCCATGTCATCTAGTGATGTCTGGTATGTTGATTTGGGATCCACTCGACACATGACCAGCCACAGATATTGGTTTACCACAATGAGGGACACACCTTCGAAAAATCATGTTTCGTTGGGTGATGATTCTTTATACATAGTACAAGGGATTGGGAACACTTATCTACCCCTTGGTTCATGAAATTGTAGATTATTAGATGTACTATATGTCCTTGGGTTGACAAAGAATCTACTATCAATCAATCAACTCCTAGATCAAAACTTGAAAATTGATTTTGATACTCATTCCGGCAAGAAAATGTGCTTAATTCGAGACAAATCATGAGGATCGAAAATTATTGCAAAAGCCTCTAATGTGGGACGTATGTTCCAGCTTGATTTTTCCACAAAGATGATCATGCACTTGTGGCTAAGAATTCTACCTCTACATAGTTGTGGCATCAGAGACTTGGTCACATCAGTTTCAAGTATATCGAAACACTTCACCGGTATAACATGGTAAAAGGATTGCCATCTCTCCATAAGGATACATATAATTGTCCTCACTACCTAGCAGGAAAACAACATAGAGCTTTGTTCCAGAAGATTACTTATCAAGCTCATGGTAAGCTTGATCTGGTTCATGTCGATCTTTGCAGAGAAATGCAACCAAGTTATTCTGGATTTCAATACTTCATGCTTTGTGTTGATGATTACTCAAGAAAAACATGGATTTTTTATCTTCGCAAGAAAATTAAAGATTTTAAAAAGTTCAAAAAGTTCAAAGTGGCTGTTGAGAATGAAATTGGTCATCACATCAAAACTCTCTTCTCAGATCGAGGGGGGGAATTCACCAGTAATGAGTTTAAATCCTACCTACAAGCTCACAGGATTCGTTAAAAATGCCTCCTCCACACACACCAAATCGAATGGTGTTATTGAGAGAAGAAATGGTACTATCATGGAAATGGTGTGATGCATGATCGATGATTCTGGACTAACGAGGACATTATGGGTATAAGCAAAAAAGAAAATATATTATTTTTTGAACATAGTGCCCACAGTTGCTTTTGATGGAGTAATGCCACATGAAGCATGGTAAAAAAGGAAGCCATCTATTGCACACCTTAGAGTATTCAGGTGCAAAGAAAGCATGCATATACCCAAGTAAAATAGAAAGAAGTTATATATGAAATCACAAAAACTCATCTTCATTGGCTACAATGAAGAGACTCTTAGGTACAAATTGATGGATCTAAAGACCCTGAAAGTCTACACAAGCAGAGACATTGAGTTCTTTGAGAAGAAGGAAGCAGAGACTCATCCTCTAGAATCGCCTGATGTAGATTTTTCACCTATTGTAAAAATAGAAGCTAATTTTCCTAGATGATGAAAGTGATGATGGGGATGATGGTGATGATCAGATAGAACCACGACCCACGGGAGCAGTTCAGTGTATGCCAAAGTGGTATACTAGCATGCTACAAGATGTAGAATTAGATGCTCCACCAAATGCATCCACCACTGGACCAAAAACTCGTTGTAAAGCACAAGAAGAAGTAAACTTTGCTTTAACGAGTAGATTTATTGAATTTGATGAGCCCTCTACAGTCCAGAATCCCTACAGTAAAAATCTTGGAAAGATGCCATGGATGTTGAATATAAGTCAGTGATGAAAAACAACACTTAGTAGTTTGTCGATCTTCCATCAGGGAAGAAACCCATTGGTTGTAGATGGATATTCAAAACAAAGTATAAATCAAATGGTACCATAGACAAGTACAAATTGAGACTAATAGAAAAGGGGTATACACAAAAATAAGGCATTGACTACGAGGAGAAATTTTCTCCCACAACTAAGATCAAAATGATCAGGATGATCTTTGCTCTAGCTGCACAGTTTGGTTGGAAAGTCCATCAAATGGACGTAAAAAGTGCCTTTCTAAATGACGATCTACAAGAGGAAATCTATATGACTCAACCTGAGGGATACATCATACCTGGTTAAGAAACAAAGGTATGCAGACTTAAGAAATCTCTATATGGCCTTAAATAG